>CP045893.1:18940184-19002076 GCA_013387185.1 Caligus rogercresseyi | reverse complement strand
TTTTTTTTGGGTGAATGCTTAAATTCGGGCAAATTGGTTGAGGTATTCGGGCATTTAAATGAAGAACAAAATATGTAAATTATGAAAGCAAACGGATTGTGAATTATGAACAAGAGCTTTCCACCTTTAATATGACTTCAATTCACATTTAAGAGTCCACCTTTTTCCCCCTTTTGAAGAAAATAACGCTCAACTTTTTGCTGATGAGAAATATGAAATTCAATATTACACACATTTAGTTAAGTATTTTTGCGCCACTGAAAAAATGCACCTCGCACGTAGAAGGTAAGAAGAGTGTACTTTGATACTACTTAGATCTTAGTAAAAGAAAAAGAAAATAACAAAAAATCAACAAGTTATAGTACTACGATAATAATAAAGTTCTTCTCAGAGATAATTGTTAAGTGAACATACCTTTTTGAGTTTCGGCAACTTTATTCATCGAACTACTAAACACACTTTTCTTTTCTCCATAGAGGTAAGTTGCTCCTCACTGTATTACCAGAATTTGCTTATATGTGAAAATTTTTATGGACATTAATGTTCACTTCACTAGTTAAATTCAATGAATTTTAAGTTTTGTGATGAGTAAGTCAAGAAAGAGCTATACAGAAGCAGAGTGAGATGTTTAAACTGTGGGAATAAGTTGATGGCGACTACAAGAGGGAAGACGTAGTCAAGAGTACATGAAAATGATGAACAAGTAAAGTTTATTTCCTTTGGTCGATCAAAAGCAGAAAAAACTTTCCTTCGGAATTATGAACAGTGGAAAAACTTAGATAATGATGCCAACGGAGGCCCCTTCCTATACAGAAGAATCAAGCAGTATAAAGGACAAACCACTGACAATAATGACAATACTGAAGAGGTAAAGATGAAGATTCTTAATTTGCTAGCTGTAGAGGCAGTGGTAGAAGATATACAGCCTACAATGGACAAAACAGCAAATAATGAAAAAGAGCATGCGCCTATGCTATCACCAATGTCCAAACTGACATGCGAGATCATCCACATCAACCTCTGTGGATGAATACAACAGGAAACAGCTAGATCAGGGAAGTGTACAAGAACTTAAATCCTGACCTGTTCAAGAAGTATCAATGGACGATCTTGATATTCCCCCGAAATCTATAGTTTGTTTCCCTTGTCAGAAGTTTTTATATGATTCCACTTTCACATACAGCAATCGGAAGAACTGAACGACTAGTGAAGCATGACAAGATCGGTAATCATCGATTTGCAATGTCTTAATGATGATTTCAAAAGTCAATAAAAAGCCTCAGACATCAGTCTTGGTCCAACTTGATACAAGCCACAAAGACATGGTCCAAAAGAACAGAAATTACCTTAAAGTTATTGTAGAGTCGTCCATCTTGTACACCGCATAGCAAAACATCCATCAGAGAGGCCATGAAGAAGACAGATCAATGATTGGACAGCAGTCATACATAAACCGTGAAAACCTTATGGAGCTTTGAATTTGCATGAGAGACATTCCTTGGCTTGTAACTAGACTAAATTCAAATTTGGGAGCCATCGTCAGTGGCTTTCACCAAAATCAAAATGAAATACAGATGATTGTATCTAATTTAGTGATAAAGGAAATAGCTAAAATGTTAGGGAAGCAGGCAAGTTCAGTCTTATTGTGTATGAAACATCAGACGTGGCAACCAGGAACAAGTTGCAGTGTATGTTTTACTATGTAAACAATGAGCATCCACAGAAGCATTCGTGGGATTTTATGAAGCTAAGTCCACAACCGGTGAGACACTGTTCAAAATTGTGCTTGAAGTTATCAACTGCCTAGAGTTACGCGTTGAAGAAATTGTGTACAAATGCTATGACGGGGCATCCACAAGACTGGGAAGGAAAAGGGAGTTGCCAAAATAATTCAAGAGATTCAGCAAACGAAATAGTGAATACCTCTGATCAAACTCCCTCTCTGAAACTTTGCCACACTTCACTGAGATTTCAAAGACCTTAGCTAAAATACCAGTAACATAATGTTCAGCAAAAAGATATTTTTCTTGTTTGAGAAGACTCAAGACCTACCTCAGTTCCACCAGAGGCAGGAAGGCTCTAGGACTTCTTAGCATCGAAAGGCGTTTGTAAATAAGTGGACATCGATACAATAATAGATGAATTTGGCAGACAAAAATAAGAAACAACATGTTTTTCTTGTGTCTTCTGAAATAAAAATAATGTAATGAATAATGTGTAATAAAAATAAATATATAAATCTACATAGCTTTCTTCATTCGATTATTTTTTTCACAGATTTGACAGTTCTTGTTAAAATTCGGGCAAATTGAACGCTGCCCCCCCCCAAACCAAACTCCTCCCCTACGCCTATGTATATATATATATGTGTGTGTTTATATAAATAAATGAATAAAATAAATAAATTTTAGAATATAAACTATATCAATATATATATATATATATTCGTTCTCCCATGACCGTCATTGAGTATTTATACTGGTAGGATTACATGTTAATTTTTGTATTGTATTGCCCAGACCTTTATATATATATTCTTGGGTGAAGCATGGCGTTAATTTCTGATGTCATATGATGCCGGACATTTATTCCACAGACCTCATTTTTTGCGAGGGCTTCATTTTGTATTTTATTATTTAAAAACAAATAATGAACTAAAAAGTCTCCCTAGAGTTTACATTAGATTAAAAATTTAGCAAAAAAGAACTAACATTATAGACAACTACTATCTATATATATGTAGCATTTTTAACTTGTGAAATATGCTTAATAACAAAACTTTTTTGTTTCATCCCATTTTAATATTTCTTCACAGTGCATTAGTCTCCCCAATCGGGAACAACTATATTTACAAAAAAGCCAACAATCAAGTTCCCCTTAAGTTTTTGAAAAATCAGTTTTTTTGGGTTTTCTGAAAAAAATGAAACACTTGAGAAGTATTCTTCTATAGACCCCACAAAACTTAGGATTTCAAAAATATTCGCTTCGTCCATGAAATTGGACCTTATATTCAATCTAGATTTGAGGGTCTTACGACTCGGATTCGGATACTGATTTCATCAAAGTTGCTCCCTTGTTTGATTTTGAATATTGTGTGCAAAAATATTGAAAAAACTTAAAGTTTGAAAAAAATCCGAATCCTGGCCCAAGTATGTCCCGGAGGCCCGGACATTGACTTAACTACCCTAAGCTTATTTTGCAAGGCCTTCATTTGGTATTATATGTTTTGAACTTTTTGAAGTAAAAAGTCGCCCCAGAGGTTTTCTTGAATTTCCCGACAGGCTGGTCAGGTTTTCCGGAAATGTCTTTGGGACCCGATTGGAAACCCTATCTTGATATACTTTCGGAGTGGCTTTTTTCGATATGGGCAAAAACAAAAGTTAAGGAAATGTCATAATCCGGGTCCGGGAGTGTCTGGATCCGGAATTTTTTCAGGTTCTTTGGGCAGAGATACAGATAACTTTTATTTTGCGTTCTGTCTCTAGAACATCTCACTTTAGAACTATGGACAACCAAAGTTTTCCAAGCCTTTTTCAGCCTTTGTGAAGACCGCTAGGCCTTTATTTTGTTTATAACAAAGATGTCTACGTTCAAAGCCCACAAAACATCTTTGTAGGGCTCGAGCCCTCCTAACACTCAAAAATCCATGCAAACCGCAAACCCTCTCACAGACACAAATCTGATCTGATCAAAATCTAACCTAACCCCGACCATCACAGGGTCAATGCATCTGTGTGCCAAATTTCAGGTCTCTACTTCTGTAGCTTCGGCGTCTATGAAGTCGGACGGACAAACTCCAATTATAATGTAGATGTAGATATTCATCACTACAATACATATTTTCGGCACTCTATGTTCTCTTTGAAATGGCTTCAAAAGTAATTTCTTTTTTTGAAGTTTAAATACCCAGCTTAGGAAGAAGAATCGGAAAAAAAACCAAACAATGGCATGACGACTTTTAAGGAACTACTTTCATAAGAAATAACATAGGTACTCTATGAAATGACTTAAATAACTTCTTTTTACAATGTTTGAATTCCTAGCCTTAAGGAACAAAAAAACCCCGGAAAAAATGGTAATGAGACCCAATGACAACTTTTTAAGGATATGATTTTAATATGAAAAATCACATGTGATGACATCACTAAAATTATTCTTATGATCTACTTTATATTCCAAGACTGTTGTCAAGTTTCTATTCCAAAGACTGTTGTCAAGTCGGAAAGTCGGTAACTGCTGTTAGTGTTACCTGGATAGAAAGAAAAAAAGAAGGGAGAGAAGTGAAGCAAAATACTCTCTCCCTTCTCTTTCTCTTTCTATCCAGGTAACACTAACAGCAGTTACCAAGTGGTAATTGTATATTCTCATATCAAAAGATCAATTTTTGGGGGAGAGTACGTGCAAAATGTATTTGCTTATTCTCTTAAAGTATAGCGATTTTTAGAACACCAAAATATCTAATGAAAGCTTGGTACAACCAGCTTTAATATTTTGGTATACTAAATCATGTCAGTTTAATAAGTAGAGAGTTATATGTACATTAAAAAAAGCCTATCTCGCGTACAAAATGACGCATGTAATGGATTATAAATGCGTCAGAGACAAAGTAAAATTTTGAGAGGATACCTTGAAGCAAATCTAAGAAACACATTATTATTTATTTTTTTTCATAATCGATTTCTTATAGGTCAATACAGGTTCTGAATCATATGATGTAAACTCAGATTGTACTGAATTCTGAATTGATAGAATGCAACCAAGGTCATTTTTGGATTTATCATCTAAAAATTTACTAAACTTACAAGTACTATTTTACTATGAAGCGAACAAGTCATCTTCTACAGGCGAGTGAAGTTAATTGATACAAAAAAGCTATGAAATATGCTAACATTACACACTCCATTTTTTCTTTGTTTTTACTACTGGAAACTTTGTTTTATTAAAAAACATCAAACATAAGTCTGGTAGTAATTTAGATTTCCTTCAAACTAATAATTATTATTGCAGTCTGTAACGTTTACCACTTTCAAGAAATTTGCTGAAAACAATATTTTTACTAAATTTTTAAACTTTGACCTCGCTGTGCGACCTCGTAATGTTGACCGATTTTGTTCAAACTTTGTATGTCGTCTTCTTTTATCACCAAGAAACAGAAAATCCACAATGTTGCTAACATTTCAAACATTTGAAAAATAAGAACAGCCCTACTATGTATATATATATATATATATATATATATATATATATATATATATATATATATATATATATATATATATATATATATATTATATATATATATATATATATATATTAGGTGATTCTTTTTTCACGTATTTTGGATTTGAGCTCCCCCTAGGATTTTACCTTTGTGTATAAATATTATCTTGTGAAAGTTTAAACGAACCTCCTCAATGTCCTTTATATTGAGGGCATTAAAGGCGATCGAATGGCAAAAAGGATAATATATGTATAAGTTTACTACATAACTTTGTAACCCTTGTTACCCTTCCAATTATTTTATTTTGTTCAATCTTTCACAAGATTATCCCTATGCACTAAGATACGATCCTTGGGGGAGCTCAAATCTCAAATCCGAATATAAGAAATATATATAAATATTATATATATATATATATATATATATATATAAAGGATTTGATTACTAGTCAAATCAATATTTTTAGTGGTTTGGCCCTTTATGTACTATAAAATGTTAAAATATTTTTCTTCAATGATTCATTGACTATGTTCGAAGATTTTTTTTTTTTTCGTGCAATAATTTTCAATAGAGCCTTTTTTTAAAATATAATGTTACTCTACCTCCTACAAACGTTTATATACACTTCATGTTCATATTTTAAATCATAAAAATTATCTTACTATGGTATTTTAACATTTTTAAAGTATTCAAAGTTTCGCTTATCGCTTTGCATATGAATACATAAAGTTTTATTTTTTCCCTTAAAGAGTCATAGATATTATCTCTTGGGATTATATATTCAATGAAGAGATTTCGTTATGAAATGTAAAGGTATTGATTATATTGAAGCATATGGAGATATTACATTTCAATTCGTTTCTTATGCAACTCAACTTAGTACTGGCTTTGCTGTGAATCAGTAATACTAGATTCTATGAGTTAATTAAGGCAACTTGAATGAGAGGCGAATGTAATTGATACATTCCCTTATTTTCACATACAAAAGGGATAGGAACAGGATAATTATTGTATATATATATTATTATTATTTTTTTTGCCTATTTGGCTCGATAGAATTGCATCCGATAGGATATAATAGCATTATAGCATTATAGTTAGTTATCGAACCTAGGATCTTATCAATGAGGTAGACCAAAAATGACCATCCCCTCTCGGGATTCGAACCTGCGTCCCAACATTGAGAGTTGAACACGCCTTAATTTTTTTTTTTTTTTTGCCTATATGGCTCGATAGAATTGCATCCGATAGGATATAAATAAGCATTATAGCATTATAATTAGTCTATTTTTATTAATACTTTTATAAAATAGTTTATGATAGCACATTATTATTCCCTAACTGTTTATGGCAGTTGAACAAAAAAATGATATCTTCAATTTAATAACACTCGCATATATATATATATATATATTTTTTTTTTGTACAAGTACAACTATATTTCATGTAAACATATAATTACATCAATAACAAATAGCTTATGCACATACAAGTGAATCTCATTTGTAATAAATCTTCAATTATACTAATAAAATCATCCGGGGGAGTAACTTTAGCTGATCGAAATTTCTAGATAAAATTGAACTTTTGTAGTTATAAAATTAACTTGTTTTGAGGTGGACCCACATAAAAGAAGACAAATTCTCTCGGTTAATCTTCAATTAAATATTAAATTGCATATTTGGCCGCCTACGGCGCCCATATTTCCATATTACATAAGTTTCTTAAAATTTGTATCTTGGATTTTGTGGAGATAAAATAGGTTTTCTAAATGTCATATGAGTTACAATAATTTCTCTTTTGTACAAACATTCTCATAAAAAGTTTGACTTTGTACAAAGAATATGTTTTAAGTCACATGAGATGCTTTTTTCTCTTTTCCTCTCTTTACCTTGAAAAGTAGGTAGTAAAATCAGATAAAAAGGTAATTTCTCTGGTATATTTCTGGTCCCATCACTTTGCAAAAAGTTTTATTTGGTCTGCTTTGACCCAAAGATTACATATGCACCTTCAAAGTTTAAATCTGACCATAATGTGGGAGGAGATAGCTTGCGGAAATACAGACGGACGGACGGACAGAGATTGGTGAATTATTATATAGATACAATTTTTTATAAAATTTAATTATAATTCAGAGCCTTCAACTGTGATTAAAAACATATATATATATATATATATATATATATATATATATATATATATATATATATATATATATATATATATATATATATATATATATCCGATGCAAATATGAGTTTCAATGTTTATTGGCATCGATATTTGTACAATTGGCACTGATAACTCGGCCAAACCGATATATCTGTCGACTCTTAATCGGTATTATGTTTTTGTCTTTTTAATAGTAGTTCCGATTTGAATAATAAACACTTTGAACAGTAAAAGTGTTTTTTATATTAGTATGTTTGAAACCTGATCCATATCCTCTCGTATGCAACATACTCGAAACAAATCTCTTGTTGGCCAAATAAATATTTAGAGAAACCGAAATTAAGGATGTATGCAAACGGCACGAGATTCAGTTTATATTTACTTTTTATTTATTTATTTAATAAACGTTGCTTTTAAATGGTACAGCTGTTTGTTAGCAAAAAAAAACCTCTTAAAGATTATTTGACATTGGTTTTATATTCATTAGAAAAAATGTTTTATTTCAAAAATACCCAGATTTTCTAGAAGGGTCTACCTGAACATAAATTTCATATCTAAAAAAAGAAAGGTTAGTATTAAAACGATTATTTGTAGTTTCATTATTTTATATTTTAGAATAAGTATTAAGGATAATTTTTTGATGAATTTATTTGCAAAATAAACTACTTAATACATAGTGCCATATGCGTTTCGAATGTTTTACTAATAAATACATAAGTTAGAAGAATTTTCTTCTTACGCAGTATATGCCCTCACATATGTAATTAGTCAATACCAATAAGATGTCTTTTAAATGTAACAGAAGGGAGACAATGTAGAAAAGTGTTGGATCTTTTCTTTAATTAAATATATGAATGAAATAAATATTTTTGTTTCACCGAAAGCATCAGCTTAACTTTTTTGGAAATGCATGATTTATAATGAATTTAGTTGAAAATGATTCATATTAATGCATGAATGTTCCATCGAATAATTACGGAAAAACATACTTTGTAGTTATATTTTTTGATAACATCTTGTTGACTTTTTTTAAAGTAGAAGACAGTTCTTTAAATGTATTAGTTTCTTATTATGTATTGTTTATTAACTAAATCCATTCATTTTAGCTTTGAAAAACAAGACAAAGTGCAAGAATAATATTTTATATCTATAATGAGAAATTATAGACTTGTTTGACTTTGTTAATAAAGATGCATTAAATTATTTAGAATCAGCATTCATTATGAATATATAATTGATGCAATATATGTTATAGAATGATACATACTAGCCAAAATTATTTTATAATTTATGTAGTATTGAGCATAATAAACCCTTTCCTTACGTTAAAAGTATATTTTTATATATACATTTTTTATTTTTAGCAGTTGCAATGAACATATATACAATGTTGGAGCAATTTTTTCAACTATCACAGTAGATAAATATTAGTATTTTTTTTTATCACAGCATCTATTGATAGTTCAACTTCTTTCTTAATCTCTGTACTGTCAATGTTTTATTATTTTTTTGACTTCCCAGAAGCTTTTTAACATCTATCTGTTTCTCTCAACTTTATATTTATAAAATTGTATATATGTATATACGTCAACAGAATGATGTTGAAATGTTCAAGTACGATAGGTGTCGATGAAAAGGCTTTAGATAGAAAAAAGGGGGTGTCAAATATATAGAAATGTAGTGTGTTTTCTCTCTTTCCCATTCATTTTTCCTTACACATACTTATATTGAACACAAAAAAAAGGAATACGAAAAAAGTATACAAACATAAGGGGGACTCTTCAGTTTTTGCTCTCCCTTCAGAGAGGAATGTTTCTCTGCCGTGTTTTAACGAAGTGAAAGGCCGCCGTTCCTTCTTTCCAATCATACCTGGACAGTAAAGAGGCACAGGTTTTCTTTTCCTTGTGGTACGTAGTAGATGATATCCCCTCTCAAGTCCAAGATGAACGCTAGCAGCCACCTTCCTCGGAAGATGTACCGTGACACGGAGCAAAACTTGAAGGCGGATCTTTGTGGGTTTGATGCTTGGTTCGATGAACTGGATGAGGACTCCTTTAGCTCCCTTCCGACTAATTTGTATCCCATTGAGAAGGAAGCGGAAGAGATTGAGCAGTCCCTTGGGACTCTGCCAGCCTACGGAATTAAAGTGAAGAACAAATGGCGAAAGCCACAGACTCGTATCATATCTAATCCAGCTGAGTTTCTACTGGATGAAAAACTCTATGAACTGTATCAACGTTCCTCGGGGGACTCAAGGCAAAAGACTTCTGTTACAAGCATTGCATCACAGGTTCGTGTAGTTTTATCTGTGATTAACATTTGACTTGCATCTATTATTTTAAAAAAAACCTTTCAAGTATATTTCATTTATTTGAAAAACATTATCTATAAAAATGGAGAGTTTAAATGGATATTCGGCAAAGTTACTTCTTGGGAAAAACTTAAGATAGCGTCAATCGTTAATCCTTTCATTGTCCAGGCATTATCAGAGATTAGCTCAATTTTTCTCTCTTTGAGTATTACTCTCATGGTGTCATTTTGTTTAACTTGAAATGTATTTAGGTTATTGTTGATGGGATATTCAGTAGTCAGACTACTGCTACGAAGATAGATAGGAATTATATATCTCATTAATGAAGTGTCAATGCTTTTACGTATAACCTCAATTATTTTCTTCACATAAGACCCTTGATTCATCTTAGAGTGGCAAGTGCATCCTTATTTTTTGATAAAGTATTATAAATATAATGATCCCATTCTAATTATCTCTTAATCTGGATGCCTAATTCTTTCAAAGTTGAACCCCACTCTGGTGGGTTGGTCGTTTTTTTTGACACTCAGATCCTAAAGTGTTTTAAAACTTATAAAAGTTTGTATTTTTGAAGTATTCAAAACAGGTGATGATGTGTTATGCCTGCAAAACTTTATGCTATTATAATTTATTATTCATCTTAATTTGAAAAAGCTCAATTACTTTATTGAGCTTTTTTAAACCCATACTTACTAGAAACTGGTATGTAATAAGAGCCTTTTATTACTTTAGTATTAAATATTACTCTAAGCGACTCAGAATGTTGCTGTTAAGGTATGTATTCGTAATATTTTTTTTAAAAGATAGCTATAAAGTTATGTAAAACTCCAACTTATTGATAAAAAAACATTTTATCTATTTTCTATCAAAGACCACACTTTGGGTGTTCTGATAGACAATCAGTATTTTCAAGTATTGGATTTTAGTTCAATATAATTTCTTGCGTTGAAATTCCCAGTATCTTATATTCTTTATAATTTTTTAATGTTAAGAGAAAATGAACTTCATTACATGTTTACTTTGTATTGGTTTCAATGAACTAATGTTCGAATAATGGATTGTACATACTCTCAAAAATAATGAAATTAAGTTTTTATTAAAAAACACTAGTTTTTATCATAAAACAAATGCATGCCTTTTTTAAATTGGATAGTAATTAAATTTGAGAATGATATTTATTTTTTCAGAAACCTTTAAAATATACTTTCTTATTGTAAAATGCAGAATGTAATTTGTAATGATATTAATTTTTTCGCTCATGGAAGCTTTTATCTAATATCTGTCACAACAATACTGTGTGATAAAAAAAATACACAAAACTATCAACAAAAAAAAAATACTTATAACATTTGAGTCAAAGGAAACGCATGAAAACAGTATAGTTCTAATTTACTGAGAATATATAATTAACCCAACAGAAGGTATTTTGAAGACTTCTGGCTCAACAAAATTTATCATAAATTTAGTTTCTATTTATGTTTCAATCCTTTTGAATTCATACATAATTTATTATATGTACTTTAGAATAAATATTTACCAGAATTTTTTTAAACGAATGAATTATTTCTTTTTAAATAACAGTAAATAAATATATATAATCCATTTAGTACTTTACAAATATTTTAAATATGCTGACAAGCAGTCGTTGACCACCATGTATTTAAATTTAAAAGTTTCACAAGTTCGCTACACATAAAAGCAGCATGTACTGCTAAATAAATAAATTCAACTTGCAAATTCCATAAAATATGTTGCCTTTATTTTGCAAGCATTAAAGAGAGTGCATAAAAACTTCTTTGATGTGTAAAAAAGCTAATATATGTTGGCATTAAATTCAAAACTTTAAACTATAGTCACAAAATAAATGCATATATTTAAAAAAAATCAAATATAGAAATGTAACCTTTTTGAAAACATGTAGTCCTATAACAATAAGGCGAACTGAATGCCTTTTGTTTGCAAAATAAACGACAAGCACTTTAAAGTACATTCGACAGGTTAAGTTTTTCTTTCATGAATTTTTTGATAAGCATTCAAAAATCCATTTATGTTCTTTTGAGGCATATGGAGTATGTTATCGTAATTCCATAGGACAAAGAACATATGATTATGTATATATATATATATATAATTATGTATATATAGGTTGGGTGTTTCTCATATGTAAAGTATCCATGTAAATCCCCTCATCCTCATAAGATGAGAAAAATTACACAATCCCAAATAACCAAATCTGTTGAGTTAATACTACTTTAATTTAAATAAGGGTGTTAAGTCGCTGGCTATATGCGACTCTTAAAAAGAACTTATGAGTTACACATTAAAATAAATGGATATAACTATCCAAACGAATTTAACTAGCAAACAATACATTTTTATTTATCATTCTTACTAAATAAATAATTTGCATCCTCTAATTGTTCACCCAGAAAGATAATTTACAAAACCTAGCCATTAAGTTTTAAATATGTATTCAACAGTTTATATTACAACATTCACTTAAGAAAATTCATAATCGAAGACTATAATAATATAAGGAATGTTTTTTGGGAACACACAGGAACACATATTATTAAGTGTAGAGGCTAAAAAAAACCTTCGAACCAAAGAAACATTTTTCAATAAAAGGATAAAGTCATGACATATAAGAACATTAAAATTCAAAACATTCCATTCCAACAGTAAGTAAAAAATGTATAAAAATACCAATTTATACATTCTGTCAGTATAAAAACTGGGATTCGGATAAATCCGACCCTAGTAGCCACAAGATGTGTAGTTCCAAAATATTTAATCAGAACTAAGCATTAAGCTTATTATAATGGTCGTTGATACAAAACTTTCATAATTCAATATTTTACCTTTAACTCATGAAACAATACAAAATACAGTTGTCAAACAAGTATTGAGTATAAATACAATTTCCAGCACCTTCTTTTATGAAAAATATAATTTAAATTTTTTAAGCAACGTTGTTTATTCACAGCATCAGGTCTATTAATTTGTATTTTAACTTTAATATTTTGGGCTATTATCATGCATTATTGATTTTTTTAAGCAAATGATATTCATATAATATCAGGATTAAATCCTTTTTCCGTGAAATGGATATGTGAAAAAAATAATATATTGAATATTGTGAGAAATTGCATTTTCTTTATTTGACTCTCATATATATGTAAAAAATATTTATGTATAAATAATTCTTCAAAGAGCAAAAAGAAAAATATTTGTAAAGACGTCATATTCAATATTATTTTTACACATGGTAAAATATTCATCATCTTTTAAAGTATTCAATTTACAGAGTGGCTTTCAATGAAAGGCAGTAAAAAATTAAATTTACAAAATAAATAGTACATTTTGTATGCTTAGATCATATTACGTAGTTATGTTTATATAATTGTAAAAATCACGCCAATCTATGGAACCAAATAGATACAAAAGAGAGTTTGTAAACTAGTAGTTTAAATTCCTTTTTAAACATGAATGAAAATCTATATTTTTGCTAAAAAGTATACAAATACATTTTGAAATTAGTGTTGTAAGTGAATTAATAATATTGATTTGAAGGAATCAAAAGTATTTTTTAAAAAATAAAAATAATTGAAATCAAACGCGTTTGTTCAATTATCCATTCAAGCAATAACTTTGAATGCTAACATTGACTAACACAAATGCCTTAATAATGTATAAATAGGCGTACTTATATAAGCTATCTATGTGTATAAAGGACTATACTTGTAGAGTTATTTAGAAAAGAACTTTTCTCTTACAACAAGTTCAGAAGAAGGACAAAAACCATAAGTAGGAAATCAATTCAGGATAATGTTATATCATGGATTCTCAAGTTTTATCTACTTACTTGACATGAAAGAGGCTTTGCATACAAGGGGTACTTTTGATGTTAATACAAGACCCTTCGATCAATCTTAATTAATAATAAAGGATTGATGATATTGATTTGTGAAACTATTAATACTCAACATATGGATGTACATGAGCATATGCATATATTATTATAAAATTTCAGGAAGAGAAATGTAAAATAATCAAATACATATCACCTCCATCAATATATATATATTGATGTTAATTGAATGTAATTTTGCAGTTAAAAGATATTAATAAAGAACAAATTTACTTCTATCACTCACATTAATCAACTATCAATATCTCCTTAGAGATGGAAGTCATCATCATATACTATATAGAGAACTGAAAGAGTTATATCAATGTTTTCATCAAATCGTTGATCATTATGACATCTTTGATGGAAACTTTGAAATATGAACGATCAAAGAATTGATGCCATTCGTTTAATGCTTGATATATAAATTATCATTTTAGACTCCAATATAAGTCAATAATAGGAACTAAAGAGCAATATAATAAGATAAAAATTCAAAGATTACTGAAGAGTAATGTTGATTTTAATAAGCAATATATCATTATATTTTAAAATGGTTATGGAATCAGGATAGGATACTCAATGTGGCGCTCAAATCTGCTTATAACAAACTTTTGATTAAATTTCTGTTAAAAAATATTTTTTAACATTCTATCTCTTACAAAATCAAAATATAATTCGAGAATAAACCTCAGGGAGAATGGGAATCACTGTATTGAAATATATTTACAACTAGCTTAAGTACCCGGCGTTTGCCCGGGCAAGAATGGCAATGAGGATATGATATTTTTTAGGTTTAATGGAACATCTTTATTTCGAAAATATTCAATAACAATATAATTAACTAACATTCTAAATACTAAATAAAAAATCTCGTAGAGCCTCCTGGTACATAATATTTTAAGAAGCTTAAGTACCCGGCGTTTGCCCGGGTGACCAGTGACGTCATTTTGAGGTCTATGTTTTATGGGGTGGTCTACAATTTTTATTTTATGATAAAAGTTGATAGAATGCCTCCTTCGTGGTGAAATAGGCACTCTGATTTTTTTTTGGCCTCTAGTGACGTCACTGGTCACCCGGGCAAACGCCAGAGCCACTGGAGGACACTCCTTGGGTCCTAAAGAAGGTCCGTTCCAATTTTCATCTAAAACGGTCCAGTAGTTTGGCTGTAGATAGCGGACAAACAAACACACAAACACACACACAGTCTCTTTTATATATATAGATAAGATGACATGGTTAATACACTTTCTTCTTAATAAAACATATATATAATCTTTATACATATATACCATCTTATTTTTATTTTTTTCGGTTATATTTTTTTATTCGGCTATCAAATATTATAAGACAGTGTAAAATAATAACTACACTAAAATACAAGACAACTAATAAATAAATAGGTATGTACCATCTTGTTGCCCTTGTCATATGACAGTAAAAATATTTAGATAAAAAGAAAATTATATGTATGCTGAATGGATTCGGATTGACTAAGGTAACTATGATATCTTAGGACAGATTGAAAAGGAAATTGGATATATATATATTATATTGTTATCAAAGATAAACCATATAACCTTCAGTGTATAGAATACTTTGTTTGTAATAGGCCTTACCGTTAAAAATTACTAAAAATGAATTGTTTTACTTAACATTTATATTAAGAAAATGAAGTACAATCTAGGAACAAATGATTGCTTTTGTGAAAAATTATATGTGAGAGTTAGCTTAGAGAAGAAGTTCTCAAATGCATATACAGTAAAGAATGAAGATGCAAATTAATGCATAAATTAAGAAATTATCTAAGCATTTAAAAACTTTTTCATAGCGGATTTTCTATTCTTCATATTGTATCCTCATCAACTTTTCTTATTGACAATAAAGTTTAGAGATCTATTTATTTCTTTATCTTCTCATTTTCATTAGGAATATGAGTGAAATAAATGAGATATGACAGCGCTTAGCATACTGAAAGTATGTTAGGCTTTCAATGTTGAGGGCGCAGGTTCGACTCCCTAGAGGGGATGGCCAATATTGATCAGCCTTATTAAAATATCTAATGATCCATGGCATTGTTTATATGGGGTAATGGTTATTCCTATCTATACACATATACTGCAATTATGGTGACAAAATAAAAAATGGAAGTTAATGATTTTTTAAAGCTTGGAGCAATGTAAAGGATTACTTTTTTCTTCTTTATTCCATAGTTCATAAAAATATATAAAAGCCCAAAAAAGAGAATGTAAATAAAATGAGGTGAATGCGTAAAAACATAATTAGACATTTTGGTTTAAAATGTTTTATTTGCCTAAATGGTTCGATAGAATTGCAGCATCCGACAGGATATAAATAAGCATACAAGCGTGTAAATGAGTCACTCGAACTACCTAGGATCTTATCAATGAGGTAACAGATCAAAAATGACCATCCCCTCTCGGAAGTATTCGAAACTGGTCCCCCAACATTGAGAGTTGAACTTTTTTTGCCCTCAAGAGATTGAAAAGGACAATAACAACACTGACAGGAAGTATTTCTGTATTAGCTACAGCTGTCATATTTTCATGTGCAAATATATATATATAAATATTTTTATATATGGTATTATCTATAAATATATAAAGACACAGAGAGTTTATTAAAAAATACTTCTCATCTGTCAAGGAAAGAGGCCCAAAATAAACAAATATTTTATATACTGGTATAAATAAGCTCGAATTAATATTTCAATTGTGAACTTCTAATAATCAGGTGGTTATGGGTAGGACAAGGCAAAGCATTTGAAAACAAAAATCTTGAACCAATAGACAGTTTTATTTGGGTAAAATGTTTATTTTTTACTACAAATCCATACAGTGTAAAAAATAACAATACACTAGAAAGTAGAAGATAAACAAACACAATCTGAAGACAGTTACGTTAAAAACAAAACAAATATGAACATTATAATTCAAAATTACTCACTAAAGATAAAACCATAATATAAAATGACTTATTAAAAATATTTTTTATTCAATATAAAACATTGATGTCGTCTTTTTGTCTATTGATGAGTTTAAGGTATTTGAGATAATTTGAAGGAATAAACTATATCAAATCTCCGGCCCATATTCATGACGTCGCAGATGAATTGGGAATTTTTATTGAGAGGGCTGAATAACGAGCCGCTGCCCCAATCATATTTGCTCTAAGGTCTTCGATTCGCATATAAAAGTTATTTGTCAGTCTCTTCGCAATTAATGATTTTATGTTGAGTAGTGCAAACAATACGTTTATTTGTACAATTTGCACATTTGCAATTTCTTAGTTTTTGTGTTTTTCTCATATTTTGCCATTTTAAAAACGTTATCCCGCATATTTTGGACATTTTTTAGCCTCGTTGATTGGCAAATGTAGAAAATAGGGGAATGTCGATCGGCGCACATTTAACTGTAACTGCCCATCTCGTACCGAATAAATTCTTCCCGGATGACTCTCTCTCTCTCTCTTTACTCCAGATTTGCCCAACCTTAATATGGGGCCTTCATTGACAATGACTTCCATAATGACTAGGATTGGAAATATGGAGCTTAGCCTTGGTACTTAAAAAAAGTGAGATTTTTTATTGCTCCCTCTCTTTCCTCCTCTTTCTCTCTCTCTCTCCCTCTCTTCCTTCTATCCCTCTCTCTTTTTCACGGCCAAAACAGTCATAAAATCTGTAAGCACCAAGGCTATGTCATTCCTAATAATGACATTCTCCTTTTACGTAATAGAATGAGCTCTTTATCATTTTTTTAAAATCTCTAAGATAAAATTACCATTTATATTAGAATATCAAGTCCAATATATTGTTAGTTAAAAGTAAAAATACAACAAATGAAATGTATTACTAATATCATTATAACCTTGTCCAAGTGGCAATCCCTATTTATATACATAATCAATAAATACATTTCGTGAAAGCACCTTCACCATAAGGATTTGTATTTGTAAAATATCAATCTTCTCTGAAAGGAATTTACATATGTATTAAAACATGATTATTTTTTGTATGGTTCATTATGTTCCTCGATACATAAATCCCCTCCAGGATTTGGGGAAATCACAATACATCCTAGAATACTATAGGTAAGAAAGGAGTGGTGCTCTGGGGGTAATATTCATTAATTCTGAATTCCCTCATTCCTACATATGATTTGATATTATAAATAGAAACAAAGCGCTGTATATCGGGTTTTTAGGATTATCGTGACTACATATGTGTAAAAAAAATATTGTACACATGTGAAAAGGCTTTTCCTCGTTTGGATATGGGATTACTCCTTTTATTTTGTATGGATATACAACATAAAGCCTTATTAAAAAGGAAATTATAAAATATCTGTGGTTTGCGTGTTTTTGTAAAATCCATCCCTTGGGCAGTAAAGGCTTGTATACAAGGAAATAAACCATTATAGCAATAAGAATAAATTTGAAAAGATATTAATGATTTGATTTACATCTCAATTTATTACCTCCGCCGAAGGAGGTATTGTTTTCACTGGCGTTTGTTGGTTTGTTTGTCAGCAGGATTACTCAAAAAGTACTGAACGGATTCAATGAAACTTTGTGGAGTTGTTGGAAATGCCAAAAGGAACAAGTGATAAAATTTTGGCATCTCTTAGTGCTTTTTTAATATGCAAAATGAGCAAAATACTAAATGAAATGGGGTCTTTATTCAGGGAGTAGGAAAGAACAAACGCTAAAAAAATATTCATTGACGTATTATTGTTCATATATCAGCTCAGGACTATGTTATCCCAGTGACGTAGCTTAAACTTCTTCCTCTTCCCGTCTCTGAGTGCTTTTTTAATATGCACAATGAGCTAACAGAGAGGAAACAATGATTAGAGATAGGAAAATCAGGCGTGTGAAAGGGAGAATGTTTGAATGGAATGTGTGTGGGGATCGGCGGAGGTACACACTCTCTGAGTGTATATATGCCTCTATTTTCACTGGCGTTGGTTTGTTGGTTTGTTTGTCAGCAGGATAACTCAAAAAGTGCGGAACAGATTCGAATGAAACTTTGTGGAGTTGTTGGAAATGCCAAAAGGAACTAGTGATTAAATTTTGGCATCTCTGAGTGCAGAATTAAGATTCAAAATGAGCTAAATACTAATAAATATTTCAAGTTAGCCTACTCTGCCAATAGATGTCGCTGTACTGTGAAATTGGGTGCCGGAGCGTCTTCCTCTCGAAATTTCCGTCGAGGGGAACCCTCCCCGTCCCTCTACGCCGCCCCAGTCGTGAAAAATCCGCCTCGGAAGGCTCATACGGACTCCGTGACGGCGGAGGTTTGCACTCTCTGAGTGTATATATGCCTCTAGTTCCATTTGAATCATATTTAAAACGAAGAGGAATAAAAAGAAATATCAGCGAGTACATTAAAGCTGTTAAAAATCCATTTTTAACATCGGCAGAAAATTGGTTCAAATATAGAAAGTTGACTGGTTCACTGGAAGTTGCCAGCAAATTTTTCAAAGACGACCGTAGTAACTGTTTCTTTTGCAAGAGGGAAATAGAAACTACAGATCATTTACTGTGGAAATGCTCGTCTTTAATTGAAACCATATCGGGCTGTTCAAGTAATTACCATGAGTCACTTCAATGAAAACCCATCAGAGGAGGACTTCATCACCTTCTCGCGCAATCCAAGATGTGATGCGGTTTTAACAAAAGTTCACTATGTTATTTATAAAAAGAACAATTAAAGATGCCAACCTCCTTGAAATGATGTCCATCGCTTCACTGTATTCCAAAGTACTCCAACAATTACGAACTGTATATATATATATTTGAAATTCAAATAATTTATTTAAAAACCATTGCTGTTCTGTTTTTTTTATTAATATGACAATTGTTATTTAATGTTATACAATTCGGACGTTACCCCTTTTGATATTTGATGCATACCGTTATATATTTGTAATTGTATTTTTTTTCAATACTACACAGTGAAATATAAGCCCCTGCAGCCAAGAAAAAAAATATTATCCTCGATTTGGGCTGGCGAGATCATCAAATTCATTCAACCAACTTCAGCACTGATTAAATCAATTGCTAGAAGATATTTACGTTTTATGATAAAAAGGGCCACATTGTGATTATTTTTAACATCGTCTTATTGTCCCTTTATAAGAGCTTTTTTTATTTCGAGGCAGAAATTATGAACTATAATATTTTTAATGCATTGTTTTTACAAAACTGCCTAGTTTTATGTCTTTTATTTATTATCGTATTGGCTTATGTGTATGTTATCTACACTGTTTGTTGATGAGTATAAATAAAAAGTCTTAACCTTAAAAAATGACAATCAAATACATCATATTGTCATGCTTTACACTAAATGGATCTACTTATATTGTAATTTCATTCATGATCAATAAATACAATAAATGTAGGACACATTGCACCAAATTTATAAAAGGATCAATAGCTTGTATTCATTTCCACGCATGCATACATGTCTGACTCAAATACAAAACCAAATTTTCGGATGTTCATAAAATCCCTTCTAGGATTATGTGAAACATTAATCCAACCGAGGTTTTTTTGGTAAGAAACGAATATGTGTATTACTCATGGATAATATTGGATTCCCTCATTCTCAGATGGATCTAACAAAATATGCTAGACATAAGCGGAAAATAGCAGGAAATAATTCTTAGGAGACTTAAACGTAGATTTAGACATAGAGATACATTCTCATGTTAATGCGCCTTATCGTAAGAATTTAATGAATTATTTTAATCTAAAAGATTTGTAAAACAATGTCAGATAAGCAGTCGTTTTCTTGGAGAAGAAGTAGTCTGAGGTATGGGACAGATTTAATATGATTGGAAGCAAATGGAGGATAAAATGTGAAGGATATCAAATTATTACCTCCACCGAAGGAGGTATTGTTACCTCCGCCGAAGGAGGTATTGTTTTCACTGGCGTTTGTTGTTTGTTTATTTGTTTGTCAGCAGGATAACTCAAAAAGTACTAAACGGATTCAAATGCAACTTTGTGGAGTTGTTGGAAATGCCAAAGAAAGAAGTGATTAAATTTTGGCATCTCTAAGTGCTTTTTTAATATGCAAAATGAGCAAAATACTAAATGAAATGGGGTCTTTATTCAGGGAGTAGGAAAGAACAAACGCTATAAAATATTCATTGACGTATTATTGTTCATATCTCAGCTCAGGACTATGTTAACCCAGTGACGTAGCTTAAACTTCTTCCTCTTCCCGTCTCTGAGTGCTTTTTTAATATGCAAAATGAGCTAACAGAGAGGAAACAATGATTAGAGATAGAAAATCGGGCGTGTGAAAGGGAGAATGTTTGAATGGGAATGTTGTGGGGATCGGCGGAGGTACACACTCTCTGAGTGTGTATATGCCTCTAGTTTTCAGTGGCGTTGGTTTGTTGTTTGTTTGTTTGTTTGTCAGCAGGATAACTCAAAAAGTGCGGAACAGATTCGGATGAAACTTTGTGGAGTTGTTGGAAATGTCAAAAGGAACAAGTGATTAAATTTTGGCATCTCTGAGTGCTTCTTTAAGATGCAAAATGAGCTAAATACTACTAAATATTTCAAGTTAGCCTACTCTGCCAATAGATGTCGCTGTGCTGTGCTCTTCTCTTTGATGAACTGGAACGGCCCCTATATTCAAGTGTATAGAGTTAAAGGAGCAGTATGTAGAGTTAAAACACAGTGAGGGTCAAAAATGACAAAAAGACCAAGTGATTCATTTGGTGTGGATCGGCGGAGGTTTGCACTCTCTGAGTGTATACTTGCCTCTAGTTAATATTATTTTTCAAATACTTAATAGTTAATATGATAACACAGAAAAACTGTGTTAAAAATGGGTATAAACAATTTAAATAAACTTGCATTAGATTTTTAAGACCTTTATTCTCCGATCTTTAAATTAATGTGAATAGTTATCAAATTATAAAAAATAAATAAATAATAATATATCAAATCGCAATCAAAGGGAAAATAAATCTTCCGCTTTGGTATTCCTCTTGTGCTTCTTGTACTGTTGAAGAAAAAAAAACGGGGTGCCAAAGTGCGGTTATGTGATGAATATCTTCGATATTAAGAATAAATGTTTTTAATATAGAAAAATGCACTGCACAAAAAAAGCAAAAAAATAAATTTGATGAAATCGCAATATCATAATAAATAACTATCTTACATGAGCATATTATGATATTCCAACTCAATTTTTATTAATAAGTGAAATAACTACCATGAAATGATTCATTTGGAGTCCTGGAGTGGTGCATCCAAAAACAGAAGAAAAAAATATTTAATAATGATAACATTCAACTATAGCATAATTTTTTTAATTAATATATATTTATTTCATGCCAACATTGATGCTTCCCACATTTTTTCCTTACCATTTCTTACAGACACTGTGGTGAACTATTCTATCTGATTTAAATGCCCTCGAGTCAAATAAAAGTAATTCGAAGGACGATTTTAGGACATAAAATAAGAATGAAGTGCCTTAGCTCAGTGTGTTAGCGTGTTAAATTTTCAATGATAGAGAAGCAGGTTCGACTCCTCTTAGGGGAAGGCCAATATTCATCAAGCGTATTCGAACCTAGGTTCGATTGAGTAATTGATCTCAATAGAACCATAAAGTGACTGTAAATCCACAACTTTATAATCAATTGTATTGAACGGGCATTTATAATCTATATAATAATTCGCCAATCTCTGTCCGTCCATCCGTCCGTCCGTCTGTATGCCCGCACGCTATCTCCTCCCACATTTATGGTCAAATTTGAACTTGAAGGTACCTATAGAATCCTTGGGTCAAGGCGGACCTAATAAAACTATTGCAAAGTGATGGGACCAGAAATGAACCAGAAAAATCACTTTTTTATCTGATTTTTACTACATATTTTCAAGGTAAAGAGAGGAAAAAAGAAAAAGCATCTCATGTGACTTAATACATATTCTTGTACAAAGTGAAACTTTTTTGAGGAATGTTTGTACAAAACAGAAATTTATTGTAACTCATTTGACATTTAGAAAACCTACTTTATCTCCACAAAATCCATGATACAAATTTTAAGAAACTTATGTAATATGAACATATGGGTACCTATGGAATCCTTGGGTCAATGTGGACCTAAAAAAACTATTTGCAAAGTGATGGGACCAGAAATGAACCAGAAAAATCACCTTTTTATCTGATTTTACTACATACTTTTCAAGGTAAAGAGAGGAAAAAAGAAAAAAGCATCTCATGTGACTTAAAACATATTCTTTGTACAAAGTCAAACTTTTTTTGAGGAATGTTTGTACAAAACAGAAATTTATTGTAACTCATTTGACATTTAGAAAACCTACTTTATCCCCACAAAATCCATGGTACAAATTTTAAGAAACTTATTTAATATGAACATATGGGCGCCGTAGGCTCCCAATATGCAAGTGGACATTAATAAAGAAAACTAATTAATTACTTGTTGTTGTGTTTTCAGGAGGAGAACTTTGTTCTTTCTGCTATATTTTGTGCCATCGAGGAGGGTAACGTAGCTGGACTGGACAAACTTCTCTCCATGGCCAATATCGACGTGAATCAAACCAACAAGCACGGTGAGGGAGCCGTTCACATCGCCGCTGGTCTTGGTCAAATCGATGTCCTAAAGGCCCTTGCAAATAAGGGAGCCAACATTGGTCTTGTGGACAACCAAGGAGACAGTGGGATTTACTGGGCAGCACGACAAGGACATGAGGATATCATTCAATATCTTGTGAGCCAAGGGGTTCATATCAACCAACAAAATAAGGTAGGATTTGAAGACCCTTATATTTTGTAACAGAGTAGGTTTTTTTTTGCCTATATGGTTTGATAGAATTGCATCCAACAGGATATAAATAAGCATTATAGCATTAAAATTAGTCTACCGAACGTAGGATCTTATCAATGAGGTAGACCAAAAATGACCATCCCCTCTCAGGATTCGAACCTGCGCCCCCAACATTGAGAGTTGAACACGCCTTAGTGCCCACGGCTATCGCACCCCTTCAGAGTAGTTTTTTGAGTTTAAATTTGTTTCGTATATAGAGTATATATTGGGCATAGCTGTTTAAGTTAATTTTTGAATTGTGTTAATATTGTTTTTCAAAATACTTTTGCGAATAAATTTGCATTTTAGATACAATTGTTAAATTTCAATAAATTAGTTTTTTTACGTATTGCAATAAAAAAGAGCTGATTTATGCTTTAAAAATACTATTTACAATAGAATAAAAGAAAGCAATTATAATGATCTCATCGCTATAAACACTTGTTTTATTTCTAAAGTAATCAAATATTGAGGAAATTGGCCCTTTAAGTGAGATGTTTTAGCTAAAAATATTGTATTAAAGCGAGTATATATATTAAATGCATTTTGTATTTTGAAATAATTATTATTTACCGTAAACGAAGGTCAATACGATTTTTAACACATTTTTATCACATATTTTAATATGCTTCTTTCATTGATTTAATCAACATTTTTATTATTTTAACAGTATTAGTATTATTTTACATAAAATATTAATTTTGCATTTGATCCTCCATCATAGACTGGAGAATCCTGCTTACATACTGCATGCAAATATGGCCACCATTCTGTTGTTGAGTATTTATCAAAGACCCATATTAATTTGGACCTTCAGGACTCGGTAAGACTTCTTTCTTTTCAGCATCTTGCCTCCTCAATAACATTTAGAGAGCATATGTATCTTCTCATGTTTTCTTATTGTTTTCCAGCACATGGACTCAGCTTTACATGTTGCATGCTGGCATGGATTTCCAAAAATCGTTCGAACGCTCTGCCAAGCTGGTGCTAATACTAATCTGAGGAACGAGGTAAGCATTTATATAGTACATAGTCTGCTCCTTTGTTGTTCGGCTTTCACGTGAAAGCTGTTAATAGTTCACGACTTTATGGTATATTGTAAATTGTTGGTTCATAGAACTTTTGTGTAAAACGAACAATCTATTCAATATGGTAAAAGTCCTTCTGCAAAAGGCACAAAAAGCTATGTTTAAGTCTATAAAAGTTGATTAGCTGTATTACGGTTGTAAATTAATATTTTGCTTGATAATTAAATAATACTTTATATAATGTGACATACCCCGAGCCAATAGTTAAGCTATGTTGTTGAATAATATTTGTTGACGCATTTCTTTTGGGATGGTGTATATATATCTTATTTAAATAGATAGTAAACAAACAGGGGAAATCCAAACTGACGATGCATAGGGCTATAAAATTGGTTTCAACCATAACGCCGCCTAAAGTTGCGTAGTTTTTCAAAGTTAAATTATTAAAATAATATTTGGAATAGTAAAACTATTAAATTTATGGTCAGACTGTTTTTGGTAATTTTATTCGAAAGTAGTTGGGGGTGAATGAGTTAAAAGAACCTTCAATGAAATGCCGGATTTGGTTCACATTATCCTCCAAAGGCGAGGGTTCACTGTATCGTTATTTACTCAGTACTAACCATTACAAGCAAAATTATCCTTGTTGTTAACCATACATAATTTAAAGGATTGGTACATGGCTCTAAATGTTATGTCAAATTATCTATTTCCAATCTTAAATATTTGCTAAGTGAAGTGCATACAATTAACTAAAGTAAATCAATATCATTTTCCTTATTCCTTGATTTAAATAATAAACTTGAAAACAATACCTTGATCAGATTTATTATTGGAGTATCTAATTACTTTTTTTATATGTGAATGACTCGCCTTGCTTCTAGCATTTAACTATTTGAAAGTTGCTCTGAAAAAAACTTATAAAAGCGAAAAGTTAAAAAATAATATTCTTCTAAGAATTTGGATGTCTACATTAGGCTTAAGAATTATATTCTTCTTCTCAGTTTTCAGAGAAACAATACTATGGATTAAGTAACCTTCTGTGAAAAAACTTCTTTATTATTCAAAAAGTTTTTTTCAATTTTTTAAAAAAATGTTAAAATATTCTTTTTAACTCAGAGAGAATACATAAGTTTTATATATTACCGTTAATAATGAACATATATAACATTCAATAATGCATTTACATGACTTGCGACACATTTTTCAAAATATTATCCTATTTGTGACTATCTGTAATTGGTAAAAAGGACGACTTCCCATAACAAATCTTGCACACCTAAATTCGTACGACAGTTAGGCAAAAAGTTCCAAAAAAAAAAATAAAAATTTAAGATTATATATATATATATATATATATATATATATATATATATATATATATATATATATATATATATATATATATATATATATATATATATATATATATATATATATATATATATATATATATATATATATATATATTATATACTTATACAAATGTATTGATCGTAATTCATATTTTTAAAGGGTTCATTTAAAAAACAATTATAATAATGAATAGTTTAATTACTACATGGCCAAAAGTACAGGCAAATCAAATTATAAAAATACAGAGATATTTAGTTCTAATCCATAGTCATAAGTATTTTAACGGTAGAGTTTGTAGGGATTTACATCTTTTAAAGATACTAAACATCACCATAAGGTACAGATGTTCATGCAATACCTTTTGTGGCATGCCATACAAAGATATATACCATGCTAATCAAATAGGTTATATATCGATTACAATCTAGAATTGTGAATTCGATAGGTGTTAATTTGAATATTAAATATACACTTTAGGATTTCCTTGGTTATCTGTTGCCAAATATAGTGAAATATTTTTATTTTTTTAAAGGACGGAGAGACAGCTCTTCATTCATCCGCATCTCGTGGCCACTTAGAGTGCCTCAAGTGTCTACTTGAAGACTCTAAAGTAGAAATTGACGAAAAGGATGGACAGGGAAACACTTCTCTCCTTTTAGCGATTCGTCGACATTATACAAACGTTGCCATCTATCTTCTTCACAACGGAGTTGACTTTGACATTGTGAACAAAGTAAGCATAATGCTTTTTTTCTGGTCTTTATCAAAGCTCATCTGACATATTTCCTTTATCTCAGAATGGGGATTCCCCTATCCACATCGCTTCCTCAGAGGGTCTCTTGGGGCTGGCGCAGTCTCTATGTGCATTTGGGTGTTCTGTGGACACCTCTAACAAGAATGGAGACTATCCCATACACTTTGCGGCACGAAATGGGCAAACAGAGATTGTTCGCTGCCTCTGCCTGGCGGGTTGTCGAATCGATGTACGCAATAAGGAGAGCGTCACCCCAGAAATGGCGGCTCTGTCTCAGGGTCACGGGGGTACAAGTGACCTTATCAAGAAGCTCAAGCGGGTAAAATCCGTGCATGTCGCAATTTATATTTGCTAATATTATTTTTTTCAATTATAGGATTCCTCTTGCGATGACTACATAGAACAGCTCATTCCTTCCTCCTCTTCGATTTCAAAAATCAAACTAAAGCTCTTTGGAAACTCTGCCACGGGGAAAACAACGCTCATTGAGACGTTAAAGGCTGGATACTTCACAGGGCTATTCCGTCGAAGCAAAAAGGGTATCGGATCCACCACATCCGTTCCTTCTGCCGCAAGAAAGTCAAAGCACTTAAAAGTAAGATACTATTTTCTTTGATCCACGCAATTACAATGACATACGTATATTGAGTAAAGTTTTACCCATCCTTTAATACTTTTTCTCTGTTAATTCCAACTCCATCTGATCTGATGATAGTTAATTCATTTCCTTTGCTGCATCGAATTGGATCCTCAACTGAATTATATATTTACGATTTATATAATTATGAAAAGAGTTTTTTTGCACTCTTATAATGAATTTAATGAAATCGCAAAGCATACAATATATAGCCATTAGAACTAATATATTGCATATTCTTCTTATCAACTTTGTTCTAGCAACTGCCAAAAATATAAAAAACAAGAACACTCAGGCCTTTAAAAATATATCATTTATTTATTTTTTGTTTTGTTTTTCATATACATATTTTATTTTTTTGATTTTTTATGTTTTTGTATTGTAAGTGATTTGTTTGTTTATATATTTATATCAATCCCAAAGGCAACAGTCGCTCAAGCTCACCAGCCGTAGCCCGTAAGCCCATCGCAACCTTTTCTCTCTCAGCTGCCACAGCTGCAGCCATTCCCGCAGTAAAGCCCTCTAACAGCACCCCCAAAACCCCTGCACGTAGCTCTAGGTTGACTCCCTCGGGTACATCCAAGCCGAGTCATAGCCGCCCATCCACTAACGGCTCTTCAGCCAAGGGAACCCTCTCCAAAACGACTCCTCCTAAGAGCAGCACGACGCTCAAAGTACCCTCCGAGCGACTTGAGAGGAGCAACAGTAGTACTGTCAAGCGGTCCCCTGCAAAGCCTGTCACACAGCGCTCAAATACGAGCCGAATCACACCAGTTCCCGTGGTTAAGAGCACTCCAGCAACCAGAAGCGTAGGGGGATTAAAGAATGGCTCAAAGCAACCCTCACAGCAGCAAGGGGGAACAGCACCATCAAGTAAGCCTGGAAAGAAGATTATCTCTTCTGTTTTGCCTAAGCCTTCACGGGGCAGCTGGCAGAAGCACTTGGCCTCAGAGGCACCTTCCAAGCGAACATTGAAAGATGAAGATCACACCATTGGAGGAGGTTAGACAACCTTACTACTCTCGGGGGTGGAAGGAACTAACCATGTACATTATTTATATTCCATCTAATCCTAACTCTACAATGCAATACTTCTTTCTCTTCACAATTTTTGGCACTCTTTACAATTTTCTTTCAGGCATGCAGGAGCCCACGACCATCACAAACACACTGTATCCTCGTCCTCAAGGCAACGTCTCTCCCATCCCAATCAGTCGAAGTCCGTCCCTCAACTACGACATCGTCCATGATAACTACACTCGCTGCATCGACGTGAATCAAAGCAGCTTTGGAACCTCCATTGGAGATTTGAGCATTTGGGAGTTCTCTGGAATGGACAACTATCATCTCCTCTATGATCACTTTGTAGGAAACACGCAATGTATACATGCTGTACTCTTTAACTTGGCGGATAGCTATCAGAATCATTAAGCCAGTTACGCTTCTGGCTTTCATTCCTTCAATGCCGCATTCCTCCAGTAGAGCCACTAAGTAAGTCATGACGTACTTTTTTTAACATCAAGACACTATTGTTGAAATGGAGTGACTTAATTATTCAAATCCGTACCCTGTAGCTCATCATGCAAAATATAAATGAAATCTAAATACTGCAGAACATAGGAAAAGGGAGCAAGAGATGACGACGAAGAACTCCTGGATTATTTTTCATTTTCTGCAACATTTGAATTGAGTTATTTGATAAAATTAATAAATTTTACCTGAGGAAGTGAATGTAATTTCTTATATTTCATTTTATACTATCTTCTTTTTTAGTTATTCTAGCATTCAAATCCTGTTTTATATGAATTACTTAGCTCATATAACTGTCTTTAGTTAATTATTCAATAAAAAGGATAATTCAAAACAATTAAAAACATCAAGTAGAGATTGTGCCATATCCAAGGATTTCATTTTTTATAAGCATAGCCATATATTTGATAGGATAAACAAGTCGCTCTACATCAACTCTAGGATCTTGATGTTAAAAAGTGCATGTCATCATTATTTATATCTGTAATGGCCTTGCACCAACCATCATTCTTTTCATCAACTAGAAGATTGTGGAATGTCCAGCAAGCCCGCTTCAATCATTCTCATTGCAACTCATCCAGACATCGTCCAATGCCAGAAGAATCCCTCCAGCGGTGAATATGTTTCCCCCCAAACTGATTGCTTGATTCAAAAGGTCCGAGAGGAGTTTGGAAGCGTTTTCATCTTTGGAAAGCCTTTCATAATTGATACAAATGCCGCCAC
This sequence comes from Caligus rogercresseyi, assembly GCA_013387185.1. Classification (NCBI taxonomy): domain Eukaryota; kingdom Metazoa; phylum Arthropoda; class Copepoda; order Siphonostomatoida; family Caligidae; genus Caligus; species Caligus rogercresseyi. Next base: position 18,972,562 of record CP045893.1, on the reverse strand, counting down.
AAGTCCCGGCGTGAAGGCTTTGAAGTCTGCTTTATCCACCATGAAACAGGAAATCATTGAGGTAAGGAAATAAACCTACAGGATACACAAGCATTCAATATATTTATCTCTCTATTGACCTTTAACTTTTATTGAAAAGGGAAAGATGCAAGGGTAGCAAATATTCTAGCGGAAAATGACATCGTGTGTCCCGAAGGGTTAAATTCCTCACAATCGTCCTATACCCTCGTGACACAAAGAGAACCAGAGAATCAGGTATCATAAGTCCCTTTGTGACGTAAATCCCTGTATGAAACAAGGTATATATACATAGAAAGGTTTTTTCAGCAATTGGATGCGGCTTGCAAACAAAAGTGATCAAAATCACATAAGTGTGGACCACCATCGAAGGATTTATTTTGCATATCACATAAAAACAGTGTGATATTTAATAGACTTCCTGACATCAATTCTTCTTCACTGAAGTGTATGTAGACGCATTGGCTTAATAAAAAGCTTTACGATATGAGCATAGACGTCTCAAAATATTTAGAAAATAGAAGTAGTATATAGAAAAGAGAATCCATTGATTTAATTCTATATAATAAAAAACACATATCCTTTATTCATTAAAAGATTGATGGTAGCTGATTTAAAGAACCTATCATTCTATTATTTATGCTTTTCCATGCCTTAATATGTATATATACCTTGATGTTAAAAACACCTCACCCATTTATTGCACTCAGTCAAGAAAGAAATGATCTGTGTTATTGTTTGATACTCCATGCATGAAATTATTAACCTTACTTAATATGAGACACAAGCACCAACATCGAACATCCCATATGGTACATGCTATAAAATAAATCAAACCATTTCACAAATTCATACGCCTTGTATAAATATTATTTACGTATTTATACCATCCGAATAATTTGAAAATGATTGGAACTGATTTGGGGTTTTCTGTCAGCATAAAAATTGGAATTCATCGTCCATTTGAATAAAGAAAAGATAATAGCGTGTACAAATTATTATTGACGTTTCTTTCATACCTTATTGCAAAAAAAATATTAATATTAAATATAAAATGCTAAGATGCCAATATAGAGTCAAAGTAGTCTTTTATTTACATTCTTGATTCGAGAAAATATGTTTTGTTCATTATGTCTATCTTATCAATTCCCTTGAGGAAAGAAACATTCTAAAAATATATTTCTTTTACAGACTATATGTATATATATATATATATATATATATATATATATATATATATATATATATATATATATATATATATATATATATATATATATATATATATATATATCTATGGAAGAAAAAATGGTTCTACAAGTGTCAACTTATTCGTTGCCTTTCATATTGTATCTTTTTTTTCTCATCAACAAGGTCTTTATTAAAACAAATTATATATACAAATAGAACAAAAAAGTACCCTATATGTAATATATAAAAGGAAAAATATAAAAGGAAAAATTGTGTTTCATAAAAACATAAATAAACATTATAGTTTAAAATTAATTTCCTTTTTAAGACCTAAAACTTCAAAATCATATTATTCATCTAAAAAAAAGATAATCATAAAAAACAACTACAATCAATCCTACAGAAATAAACAAAAACATATATCAGATAAATCTAAATTTTCTTTGAAGTCTTGAATTTCTTATATTTTTTTACAATAAACTGGAGAGATTTGGCGTAGATAGGCGAGAGGCGTGGAACATATTTAATTACTGCAGCTGCTGGGTCCATTCTTGGCTGTTGACATTGGGGATCCTCAAAGATAATGCCAAATATCTGGCAGCCGCTCCAATAAAAATAGCTCTCAGCTTATGTTCTTCAGTTCTTTGTATCTTTAGAACTAGGTTTAATTCTGTTACCAATAAAATGTTATGTTTTTATTATTTTCTCCTTAGTTATGATAAGTATTCCAAATTGTTGTTTAAATTAGGCTATCCAATTTACGCCCTTTAAGCAAAAAATAAATTATAAAAGCATAGTTAAATATAAATATTCCCAATATAGTATACTAACATATATTAAAAAGTGATGGGCATCAAAATATATATTTAAGATAACTCAAGGAAGCAAACTAGTTATTATGACAGATTTTACAAATATATCAACCTGGTTATCAAAATAATTTGGCTTGATGCCAGGATGGAAAGGGGGAAAAGTATTAGGTCTGAAGTATTACAAAATTCTCGACATGATTGTTTTTTGCCTTATTTTATTCACATAGTAATTCTATGATAATAATTTAACATAAAAATCACATCGTTATAAAAGTAAGCATTCATTCCTTAATGAAGAAGGATTTACAGCTTCTAATATGTTAAAGCCATTGTATGCAAATATTTAATTAAAAAATAGATTAGTACATCAATTAAAATATTTATATGTGAGATACTAAAAAAAATATTTATAGAGGGAGATTTCATATATACATTCGCAATAGAGAATTGGGCATTTATTTTTTGGCTCTCAAAGATCAAATAATTAAAATTTAAAGAAAAACACTACTTGTCAAGATTTATTTCATTTTCCTTCAATTGCCAACGTACAAAAATATTGATTTTATGTGAATAAATTTTGGCACTACTACAGAACACGGACATATTATAACATATAATGAATATAAGCAATGTTGATAAGTTAAATATAGAAAAATACTAAAAATGACTTTGTATTTAATCAAGTTAAAAAATCTTAACGAAAAGTTTTCACATGTACTTTTTAATGAAGTATTCCTGCTTCAAACGCACAGTAAGATATATTTATTTTCTTGACTATTTCATACAACCAAAACCCTGCTAACTTTTAATTATGATTGAAAAATATAAATTAGCAATTTTTCATTTTATCAGAGATTGAAAAACTAAAACCCTAAATGTGTGTGATTTTCAACATCCTTCTTCATATGTTATGTTTAAATTTTTGAAGAAGTAGTTTTTTTGCATTTTTGGAAGACTCAAAGATTTCCCAACGTAAACAAACGTGTGAGAATCATTTTCCCCACTCCATTTTTTTCTATTTATTTTCATTTATTTATTTCATTTGCCTGATGGGTCTTTTTAATTTAGATTACATATTATTTAGAGTGTCGAAACAGTTTATAGCGCTGAATACCAACATGTTTCTTATTATCTCCATTGTTGTTGAGGAAAAGATGGACACAAAGAGCTGAATAAAAAGTGAGATTTCATTTATATCTCTATACTAAATCTGTTACATATTTTTCCTATGAAACAGGGAATGTGATGGCATCAGTGATGTAACACCACTTTCTGTCTATTTTCGTGAATAAAGTCTTGCTCTTTCTTCATTTCTTTGTATCGATCTCTTTCCCATCAATACAGATCATAACAAATACGACGTCTTTTAGTGCTATAATATGTTGCTACTTCATATTCTCTGAACTCTTCAGCAAACCTTTCCTCCAATATAGTTTGGTTTTATTTATAAACCAAACCATGAATAAGTTTGTTTCGATTAATTGTTTGTGGCAAATATTATTGCACTATTAATTTACACCCTTTCACCAAAAATACCTTGTTTGAATGTGTGCCAATCGGTTATATGAGATAATAATATATTTGTCCTAAAGATAACTATGTTTCTTCTTTACGATATAGGACTGCCCCGCTCCACTCGATTCCTGGAGTCTGTAGCCAACTATCTCGTGGAATGGAGACGATGTCTCAGTTCTTTTCCTGTTGTCTCTTGGCGGGACTTTATCGGACATATCCGTGAGCAAATTAATCCTCTGGCTGCAGAGGATCACATGAAAGAAATCATTCAGCAGTTTCAGCTCATGGGAGAGGTAAGAAGTTTGTTCGTTCTGTTATATATACAAGTAGATACATTGAAACAATATTAATGAATAAGATTAGATATTGAATCAAGCAAAATTGAACATTTATATAATATATCCAAACATGCCTTTCATTTAAAATATATTGTCTATTCAAATTATTTTCAAAAAGTTGTTTTTTAATGTCATTTTTAAAACAGAAAAGAGTATTTTGTTCACTTTGATTTAAAAAATATATATTTTATTTAAATCGCTCACTAAAAGAAAAATCCATACGTATTAGACATTGTTTGACAAATTGATTGCATACACATGAAAGGAAAAGTGCGTCATCTAACATCTACAAATATAATCACGGAGTGCAAATCACATAAATAGTTCAAGCTCCTTTATTAGAAAAATACAATACAATATTTAGAAGTAAATAAATCGTCTACAATATGCATTATTGATAAGTATATTTATCTGGTTGCTTTATTTTTGAAAAATATTCGAAGCCTTAGAGCTTGTTTTTGAAGTATTATTATAATACATCATAATTTTTAATGGAATATAACTATGCATCAGTCCTTTAAACTAAGATATGCTTGAAAGTTGAAACCAATTTCAATGAAAAGTCAAATGATTTAACTTATTATACAAATACAAATTTTGCATTAACAAAGTTCTAGAACTGAATTATAGCGAATTCTAAAAAGAAGTTATAAATAATATTAATGAAAAGTGTACTAAGAATACGAAATTGTTTTGTGAATTTGAGGTCAGATATTATTATGCTGAAAAAGTTGATAAAATATCAAATACTTAATAAAAAATTGTCATTCGAAATTTCAATACTTAGAGAGAAATAATCTAGATGTCAGTACCATTTTTTGAACATAGATATATAATTTTATTTATATATATGTATATATATATAAATTATAATCCAAAATTAATTGCTACCAAACTTTTTCCCTGGTTGAGTATTTGTAAGGCGAAAAAATCTAGATGTCAGTACTATATTTTGAACATAGATATATAATTTTATTTTTATTTATAGATGCATATATATATATATTATCTAAAATTAATTGCTTCCATACTTTTTCCCAGGTTGTGTATTTGAAGGGCGAAACCACTCCGGATTTGATCGTGCTGGATCCGAAGTGGCTCTGCAACTCCGTCTGTGGTAAAATTCTTTCCCGAGAGAGTCTGAGCCACTCCAAGAACAACGGCGTCTACACTCTAAAAGACTTTCAATGCACCTTTTGCGAGTGGGAAGCAAGGGATTTGTTACCCATCTTGGAGTCTTTGGGGCTCTGTACTACAAGTGATGTGGGGGAAGTCGCTCTCTATGAGTTCCCCTGCTTCAATAACACCTCACAATGCATGGATAACGTCTGGAGACCTTCGGATAAGTTTAAGCTTTATGGCGGAGTTGTACTCAAATCCATGACTGCTAACTTCATGTTGGATCTAATTTTCCCCCGATTTCAAGTAAGACTTTAATAACACAAAGTGATGTGTTGTCAAAACTTTCTGAAAAATCACCGGTCAATATCGAACAAATCATAAAAATAAAAAATATATATTCATATTTTTGCGTCTTAAACAACTTTTAATTTAAGAAAGGTAATTTGTTTAAATATAGTATTCTACTGTTATTAACAAATAAATTATGAGGTTTTAAAATATTGCAAACATGATATCATGCAAGTCTTCCTTCACGAGAGTCGATTTTGTAGACAACGTGATGAGAAGTCTTATCATCTGTAGCTTATGTGTGATTCAAAGAATGACAGGTCTAAAATTCCCGAGGTAGAATGAGTAAACAACGTGGTTCAATTGGCTAGGTGTTATAGTGGTCTAGGGTTCTATTATGCTTTGAGTCAAATATTCATGCTCTTAAGTTTTACTTTCAAACAAACAATATGGCATATGATCATGTATTCGAATCCACCTTTGATCAATATTCTTAATCTGAGATCCTATCCCGTGCAAACAAAATATATAAAACTTTTTCCGCACTCGTAATTTCTTATTAATTTTTGCAGGTACATCTTCGTAGGCATTTCATCAGAAAACTAATCGATATAAATAACGACTCTGGACTGAATGCGAGCAGTGATGATATTGATCTTCAACAGTGGAGTTCGGGGTCAAAGTTCACTTCAGGTGTGCTGGAGGGCCTAGCATTTGTCAAAGTAGACGAAAAGGAGGAAGAGTATAATGTCATCGAGGTCAAAGTTCGTGGACCCAAAAACTCGGAGAGAGACTGCTTTTTCTTTTTGGAAGAGCTTTTAGGCGTCATGGATCAGGTATAAGGAACGTAAACAAATTGGACAATATTTCATTGCGGTATATTTGTTCCTTTGTAGGTCCTTTTAGAAATGGCTCCGGGGCTCTCAATACAAAAATACGCTCTGAGCACCATTGAGCTCAAGAATCACACTCTCAATCAACCATTTGAGTTCTCAACAACGACTATTCTAAGATCCATGATTGAGACTCATCTTAATTACGATGACGAGGATGAAGTCTTTGACACAAAGATCCTCAATGAAAACATTGGGAAGTATGAAAGAATCCTGGACCTTGTTCTCTTTGGCTCAGAAGAGGTAATTACAAAAGCCTTCCTCCTTGTAGAATATATTTATGAGTCTTCGTTTTGCAGATCCGCTCAATTTAAAGCCCGGAATCTTTCTACCTGTCAAGTCCCTTTCAACTCTGACCCGTCAACTCTTGTGCCAGAAGCTTGATCCAATAGATCCGATGGGTAAGGACTGGTGCCTCCTTGCCGTCAAAATGGGACTCGCGGATCGAGTTCCCAAACTAGAGAACTCCTCAACCTCCTCTTCACAAACACTCCGACTCTTGGACGAATGGGAGCAAAAGCAGCTCAGTGAAGATAATAAACAAGTCGCAATTGGTAAGACATACACTTGAACCTTGAAAGTTAATGGAGGAACTCAAACATATAATTGTACATCTGATAACCATAAAATAAACCATTCAAAAGCGTATCGAAAGTATATATATTTTATTCAGTAGCTTGTATTGCTTTTTGGTATGCTACTTCAGAATATTCGATGAAGGTATCTTGCAAGACGGACATGATTTGGAAAATAAATATAGTATATCTATCTTGTTCTCTCGTTCGTTAACCTATCGTTAAACCAATCTTTAAATTTATGAAGAGATAACATAATACTACATTTTTATCCCAATTAATAATAAGTTAACTTGACTTGTATAAGCGCGCCAAACATTACTTTGATATATTCCAATGATAAGAGTAATCAAAGGAAAATTTATGTATTATAAAGAGTACATTCATTAATTTCAATAATGCCCCTAAGTAATTTGAAGTATAAAAAAAGACACTGGAATTTACTTATTTTTATCTACTTATATTAATGTTTCAAGTAATAAAAAACTTATCAAAACAACGTTATTTGTTGAACTTTGATTTGCAGGCTTGTGAGCGATCAGGAAAAAAATAGCGATCCGATCAAAAATAGCGATCAGAAATTCTTTGCGATATTGCGATATAACGATCAGGGATTTTTCCGATCAGCGATCCGATCAATTTAATTGCGATCAACAAAAAAATTACCTATGTAATACTAATTCTAAATAAAAGTTTAAATGTATATAAAGTCAAACCTTATAAGTATTCATCTTTATATGGCAATGGAATGATTGTTTCCCATAGTCTATGAGCTCCAAAATAACGACATCTCCATAGGCGCCTGTCTGTATATTTTAGGACAAAAATATCAGAATGATTTTTTCTCATAGCCTATGAGCTCCAACACTCTGGCTCCACAGTTGACATATGTCTGCATATTTTAAGACAGGAGATGCCAGTATAAATAGCCTATGAGCTCCAAAACAATGACTTCTACATAGTCGCCTGTCTGTATATTTTAGGACAAAAATATATCAGGATAGCACACACTGGATTTTTCCATTAGTATTGGTCTGTATTTTGTGTTTTCTAAACAAATATTAGTTGTTGCAATGGATTTTGGTCAATGTGACAGCTAGTTAAGTTTTAAGAAATGTAGGGGTTGTCTCAAAAATCCTTATTACAAACATTTTTTATTTTTTAGTTATTTTATACAAATTGATCGGATCGCTATTTTTTAGTGATTTTCTTACGATCAACAGATATAAAGATCAGGACCTTTTGCGATACTCCGATCAGCGATCAAATATCGCTATATCGCTATTGATCGCCGATCAGAAAAAACTCCGATCAACAAGCCTGTTGATTTGTATCATCAATGTAAAAGTTTGTGGAAATAGGTTTGAAGAAATCCTTTTAATAGAGTCTTATTATTGCTTAGAGTATCCATGTGTTAATAAATTACCATTATATATTTTCTGATGGCCTTTCTTAAGTTACCCTTTCTCTACGTCAATCAATGCCTTGTCTATATAATCATCTTCCACCATGACTTTCCATGCATTGACACTCCCGCAGCAACATCATCATATGCTGACAATTTTTAGTTTGCACAAACAAATTGCTTGATTGGAATACATTTACTTTTATGTAATATCCCTTTTATGGAGCCAACCGTGTTGAATAAAAATCTTAGAAATATACTTTTCGCATTCTTTCAGCTGATATATAAAGTACAATTATGTAATATAAGAAAATCGAAAGAAATTAGAAATAGATTTAAACAGTATAAAGGCAGCAAAACATTGGCTTGTCAAAAAAGAAGTATTTTTTTAACACAAACAAGTATTTTTATTCTTTTATTGTTAAATTCATTCATTGTGAGATTCCATAAATAATTTCTATATAATATTATTTTTTTAAGCTAAACTTCAATCCTTATACGTAATTTCGTTTCTAAGGGTTTTATGGATTAGTTTAGTATTATGTGCTCCAAAAAATGGCTAACCTTTATGGCTTGTAAGAAAGTAAGTTTTACTTAAACGAAAACAAGTATTATTTTTCTTCTTCTCTTAGTGCCAGATTCCATCATAACATTATATATGTATATATATTTTACTTAATAGTCCTAATTCATAATGCCGTTTCGAAGGTTTTTTTAAAGATGTTTATTTATATTTGTAATTTATCCTTACAAAAACAAATTTTTATAGGTGATTTAATGAGGTACTGTGACAAAATGGGACGAGAGGACGTTGTGGAGACTTTAACCTGGGTGTTCCCTGTACCGTATCCTTTCCCTGAGTGAGGAGTCCTCTCAAACCGAGAACCGCGTGGGTAGAATCAGCAGTACATCCAATGTATCTAGATGATGATACTTTGATTCAGCGGATTCAACGCAGAGGGGGGATGTGTAATCCTCCTCTGGCTAAAAAATGTCTTTAAATCCCTCCCAACCCTGCAACACAATAATAAAAACCTTGACCAACCCCACCCGGATCAGGTCCTTTCAATATATATATATATATTTATTTCTTACTTCACTTTATCCCGCCAGAGGAAACGCCCGAGAAATATTTTTCTCCGTTTATCTTTGAGAAGGTTTAACATATCTATTCATATAAACATATCTATTTATTATGTACCATATCATATTATTATTATTATTGTAAGAATTATTATCATTTTCCGGCCTGGATACGAAGTATATTATCTACATTATTGTTATTTATGATAGACAAAAAATAATTACTGTATTTTTAAATTAAACTATTTTTATATATTATGATGATAATAATAAAAACGTGTGTATAAGATATTATAGCATTTTTATGCGTACGAACCTCTATTCTGGTTACAACTATAGTAATGTTGTGAACTTATTAAAAGGTTTTTAGAATTATATATATATATATATAGAGAGAGAGAGAGAGAGTGAGTGATAGATAGATATATTTGTATATATCAGACTTGTTGATTTATCGTTCATTGGTTGTCGTTTACGAACAATGAACGACGAACGACAAAGTTTTTACTTCGTTCGTTTTTGGCGCCAAAAAAGACCAGATTTTAATATTCATGGGACAAATTCCTTTCTAAAAAAACGTCATGATTTTTTTTTCAGAGATTTTTTTCTAAAAAAACATTGTTTCGTTTCCCCATTTCCTCGCACAGTAGTACCGAAAAAATCCGGCTTTGTCAGGTCTTGTTTTATACAGTTCACTGTGTGGTAATGACATGGATCATTACATCATTCAGCTAGGACTCAGCTGTTTAGACGCAAGTGCTTCGCGAAGTATCATGCAGTGCGTCCAATGCGCATTGAGGGAGACGCACTTGATGAGCGCTGCACAGCCTCCCTGTTTCCCAGCCATAGCCTGCGCCCCCGTCGTTGCAGATCCCAACACAGTCCTCTCATTTCAGATTGGCCTCTATCAAGTAAGTGTCAATGATTTTAAAGAGTTCTATGCTGGGCTCTGCCAGGAATTGTTTTCAGAAAAGCAATTCCCCCTCATGTCATCTCCATCCATGAATCTGACATAAGTTATCAATAAACAGTCTTGTTTACTGTCAGTGCTTCATCTATCTGCAGGGAAAAGCGGCCGTCTCGCCTTATCATTAAGCTGCTCCTTGGTTTGCTGGCTGGAGAGTCATCAAGCATAATTGAAACCATGTCCATAGCACAGGGAAGTATTAATTCCTCCCCTATTGTGTGCGGCTTTTTACACTGCGCCACTCGGTAGGGAACTTTATATGAGGAGAGTTCAGTTTGAGAGTGTCTCAAAAAAGGCTGGGTCATCGTTATTTGGCCCATAGACAGAAATTATTCTTAAGGGCTACCAAAGTTGAAGTCAATAACTGCATAATTTCCATTATCGTCGATTGTACGCAGTTTAGCATCGTAAATTTTCTTGATTATTACCAAGATACCCCTTGAGGGATGGTTGCCTATTTTCTTTATAGTGGCATTTTGGAATATGTCATAATCGTTTGGAATTAGATACCGTAAATCCACCAATGTTAGCCTTGTGTCGTATAAAGACAAGATACATAGACCGTCCTTTAAAAATGTTCTACTATATGTTTTCGTTTCTTTTGGCCAACAATCGAATTTACGTTAGCTGATGTTATTTTTAGTGGTTCATTTCACCAAAAAAATATGTTTTAAAATAAATCAATAAATAATAAATAAAAAAGGCTCTGACAAAAAGAATTGGGAGGGGGCAACACAACTTAGAATAAATAAAACTTAGTTCAAATAATAACAAAAAAAAACGTACTCACTAAAACAACCGTTTGTAGTTTGCTGAGGTGTATTCTCACTTTCGTCATTGGACTGGCTTGAGGGGCTTCTTTCTCGTGGTTTTTTCTTTTTTCCTGTGGGCTGCAAAATGTTCGTTTATTTGGATTTTTGGATTTGCCCCTTGTAGTTGTATCGGTCTTTTTCTTGACGTTTTCCTTCTTTCTGAGTACTAGCTTTCAGTCAATAACTCCTTTTTCTTATTATTGTCTGCTCCGATGGCACTTTTTCATCCACAGGCTCGATGCATGGTTCGTTGATATTCCATTTAAGGTTTCTAAGTTTTTATCATCTCTTTGGGAAATGTGGCTGTCGTCACTTGATGTTGAACTCCTTCTATTATCGTCGGTAGTTCGAATTCTTTCCTGAAGTATTTATAATATTCCGTTGTCATCCTTTTTTGCTCGTTACATTTGCGTTTTAAATGCCCAAATTTTAGTTATCCCTATTGTTGTTCATTTCTCCGAGCCCCTTTAACTTTGAGCATTGTTCTTATTTTCATTAACTTATACATCAATAAAGGATTGAGTTATGTATTTAAATAAATCTCAGGAATATTTTAATATAGGAATAATCAGTTTATTCATAGGTAACAATAGGGATAACGTTCGATAGTTGATTTGTGACGTCAATCACTCTTTCTCTTCTTTCTCTCTTTCTTTTCTTTTTCTTTAATAGGTTGGCTCGTAACAGGACTAGCACCCTCCGGACTAGCACCCCCCGACAATCACCCCTGGACTAGCACCCCCCATGCCAATCACCCCCGGACATTTACCCCCCGTTAGTAATATTTCTTATCTCTTAAAGTCCAATTATGAAGTAAACTATGTTTTCCAGCTATTAAAAAGGTGACGTCACTGGTTAACCACTTTCTTGATCTCCTTTTCCGCTGCTTGCGAAGACTAATGGGGACTTAGATATCTTAAAAAAAGCCACAGGAACACGTTTTTGGGTGTGTGAAGAAATTAATATAATAGATTGAGAATAAAATTTATATGTCAACTTATTTGAGTGGATGAGTTTTTGATCATAGTCTTCGATTTAGGACAAGTGATGAATTTGTTAATAACTAGAAAACATAGTTAGCTTCATAAGTGGACTTTATGAGATAAGAAATATTACTAACGGGGGGTAAATGACCGGGGGTGATTGGCACGGGGGTGCTAGTCCAGGGGGTGATTGTCGGGGGGTGCTAGTCAGGGGGGTGATGTCGGGGGGTGCTAGTCCGGGGGTGATTGCCCTAGAATCAGGTTGGCTATATTAATACTCTTCCAGGAATGCAGTTGGCAGCCTGTGTGAGACGTCATCACAACAACCTAAATTTGTAAACATAGGTGATTTGAGAAAATATCCCATTGATTTTTATGACTCCGTGGCTGTTTAATGCTTTCAATGCAGAAAAATCCTTGAGATTATCAACCATTGTTTGACCGTTTTACATGGAGCTGAGGCACGCTGGGCCCAGCCAAGGAATACTAGATATCTAGTATTCCAGGGCCCAGCTAACTATTTAATAAAACAAAAAAATAGATGTCTTATATTAAATTCTTAACATCAAATTATTAAACTGTTATTTGAGAAGTTTCTATGAGAGTTAATTTATTTTGTCCATAAAAGGTAGATGTCCTATTATAGTTGAAATAAATTGCTGTATCATATATTCATGATTTGCGGAATAGAAAAAGAAGGTGATATTAACAAATATCCAACTATGTCATATCACTTCTTCACATTAATTACTTTATTTTTTACAATTACATCACTGGAGAGTTTATAACTTTTATTCCTTTCTTTTCTACATAGCATTATTTTAATCATCCTTTAATAACCGATAATTCTTCCAAAAATACATGATTTTCGATTATTTCAAATGAAATCATGACAATTAAATATTCATTATAAAATTTAATTGATTTTGTTTGTAAATCCTCTTAATAATTAATTATAATGAAATTTAAGAAATATCTCCAGCTACCAGGGCAGATGAAGTCGGACCAATGACGGCTGAGAGCACGCCGGGATTTATAGAAGTTTATTAAGTAAAAATTATAAATGTAACATACCTTGTATTCTATATACCTTGCGTCTTCTCTTGTTATAAACACGGATCCTGCGGGTTTACTTCTCCTTCATTATTATCTTCCCTCGCCCTGCGTACGTTGGAAGCTACTTGATCCGGTGGTTTACCAGGTTTATAGGTATCTTAAAATTATAAATTTATTTCCATATACTATAGGATATCAATCCAATCTGATTCGTAAAGAGTGGCTAAGCTTTTTTTAGTATGAAGCTCAGTTAATATTCTTTAACATACAAAGAGTACAAATTATTATTTTGTAAAATATAGCTTTCTATAAAATAACTATAATATAACTTGAATGATAACAATAATACAAGGTATAATCGAATATATAAAGTGACTTTTAATATTATCACTTTTGTTAGTTGCAAAAGAGAGATTATACAAGGCTTTGTAAAAAAAAAATCATGATGTCCTATCTAAATTAAACTTAAAAGCATACTTTTGATTCTTATTGTAGCATATTTGTGTCATTTAATGATGGCATAATATATAAATAAAAGCATTGTTACTGTTGAACCTTCATTATAATAAGATAGACCGTAGGGAGAGGAGTCAAGTTTACAACTAACTTTATTAGCGTGACTTTTCTCTTTATCTATACAATAGGGGAGGGGTCTAGAATAGTGAATAGATGGTGAGCGGATGGTGAACATATGTTGGTGTTGTCCAACATCCCTTCCCACGTTATTAGAATGAGGAATTGGGGGGGGGGGGGTATTAACATTAGGTAGTTGGGGGGTGGGGGGTTAGAATCGGGAAATAGGGCGATATTACTTATTCATTTAAAATATTAAAGTTGATTGTAGTTGTGTATTCTTATTGTCTTCGTTTTTCGAAACTAAAGATGTCGTCTTCGTCGCTGTCTCCGTTCAATCTGATGTCAGTTGGTTCGTTGGTGTAGTTTCCTTGCTGGCGAAGATCTCGTATGGAGTTGAAAGGCATATTTCTATGATGTTGATCGCTGTAATTAGTGCAGCTCCGGATATGATAAATAGGAGGGTTATAGTGAAGATCTTTGAGCCCTCGCTTCTTTTTGTATAATGGTGTCGGCAGAAGTTCGAGCATGTTCTCCTTTTTCCGTGTTTTGTCGTTGTATCGGCCCATGACGAAGCTGATAAATTCTTTGTTTATCTTGTTTGTTGCAACATCGCTGAGGAGGGTATTGGAGGGCTTGGATTGTCTTTGGGTGTATTATTTTTTTAAATCTACTAGCCAAAATCCCATTATATATTTTAAAAGAAGTACTAAGCATTGTTAAAGGTCTAAAATTTTCTATTTGCTTGGGGTCTTTGCCTTTTTTTAAATAAGTATTAATTTTCCAATGGAAATATGTTCCTCAAAGTATCCTTTTAAGTTTGATTCCTTATAGACTTCTTCGAGTAAAGGGCATAAAAAGTTAGAATATTTCTTAAAAAACTCCATTGGAAACCATCAGGGCCTGGAGATTTATTCTTCTTGTCGTATTTGTCTATATATTCTTTATTTCTTGTTTGCTTATATTACTATTTATTTTTTCATCGACAATCGGGACTGTTTTTTTAAGAGACTGTGTATCAAAATTTTGAATATGAGGGGCAAAGTCTGCAGTATTAAACAAACATTTTATACATTTCTTGTCATAAAAAGTATTTTTCATGCAATCTTTACAATTAAACATATTTGGAAGAAATTAGTTACTTTTGTCCGGATTTTTTCTGGAGAGGTTTCTGAACTTCCATCTTTATTTAAAAGTTCCATGACATTATTTTTTTCTCCGTATATTTTGTCTATTTTTTTATCTTTTGAAATAAAACATGTTCTTTTGAAACAGATTTGAGGCCTGATCTAATTAAAATACCTTCTGTAAGAGTGTCGTGAATTTTGCTAAGTTCTATATCGTTTGAAATATCGTCCCGAGCTGACTAGCCTTTTCTATAATCTTCTGGTGTTGTAGCCTTCTTTCTTTACTTTTCCTAACTCCTAATTTAATCAATTCTCTTTTCGAAGAGTTAAAATTTTCTTTAGAGCGAAGGAAGGAGATTTATTTGTTCTGACTCAAGTTGAAACATAACACATTCAAAAATTCTTTTGATTTGTCATTAGTAGGTTCATCCTCCAACAAAGTGATATTTAATTTCCACTGTTGTTTCCTGTGTTTTTAAGAGGTTTCAACGACAGCATTAAAGCATCATGATCTGAAAAATCATTAGGAATCACGTTGTAGTCTGTAGTAAGCGGTATAAGTTCATCTGAAATAAAGAAGTAGTCAAGTCTTGAACTTTTTTTGACTTTTCCCCAACCTTAACTCATGCTGAATTGTAAAAAAATTGTTTCTTGCTGTACTCGTTTGTATAATCCTCATGAGTGTTACCGTATAGATGACGATGTTCATTTTGTCGGGGTAGCTATGGATGAATATGACATATTAGTAATGGTATATAAAGATATCTACATGTATTATTATCATTTTTTTTTAATTATTATTTTGAATGTGATTTCGGTTTAACAATAAGGTATTTGTGTTAGGGTTTATCGGCTATGGATTTGTGAGTGGTTTGCGATATTTATTTATTTTGTTATTATTATTCGTATTATTAATCTTGTTCTTTCATAATTTTTGCCGAAGTACTGCGGGTTTGTATTTTGCTGGTTACGGTTGTATTTTAGTAGTCACAGTTCTCGAGTTTTTCATTTTCTCTGTTCCCTCTTAATTCTAACTCTGTGTAGCTTTTGTTTGGCTTTTCTTCTATCCTTAAAAAGTGTTTACGTTTAACTGTATTTATTTATTTATTCTTTGAGGAGGGGGGATATTTGTATTATACAGGCATGGGATTGTCTCTTTCATATGTGAACCCATTTGAGACTTGGGATTGTCTCTTTCATATGTGAACTCATTTGAGACTTGGGGGCCTTTTCGATTTCTCCTCCTATACTTTCTGCCTCTTGTAACTCTGATTTTTTTATATTGTCATTAGAGAGCAATATATCATTTGATTCCTTTGTTTTGGATCTCGGGTTTGAGCGTGATCTGGCATGCTTTTGTATAAAAACACTGCCGTCCTGAGGAGAACTAATTTCACTATTATCTTCGGTTTCTTGGATTTGATTTACTTCATTAGTAGATTCCTTATCTTCAGCACCAATGGACTTATTTTCTTGTGATTGCGACCGAGGAGTAGACCTTTTATTGGATTTAGGTGGCTCTGTATCAGTATTCTTTGTTTCTCGAGATGTAGAACGTCTTGGCCCTTTATATTACCATCGCTCGTGGCAGCTTCTTCTTTATCATCTACATCTTGTAATTTTTATTTCCTTTCGGTTTCGGTTTCACTTAAATACATCCTTTTTTTTAGAGGAGAAACTTCACTTGTGCTACCATGAACACATTGCTTCTCCTGTTGACTTGACGAATCAGTCCTTGGGGTTTCATCGTTGTTTGTTTTAGCTTCCTCTTGAGCCTTTTGTTTCTGTTCTAAGCCTTTTGCTTCTCATCTTCTTTTTCTTTTGTTTCTGTTCTAAGCCTTTGCTTCTCATCTGCTTTTTTTCTTTTGTTTCTGTTCTAAGCCTTTGCTTCTCATTTTCTTTTTCTTTTTGTCGTCCAATTATTTTCTTCCCGTCTTCTATTTTTTTTGTCCTCCAATTTATTTTTCTTTTCTTCCTCTTTTTTTCTTCGAGCTTCTTTTGCTTCTCAACCGCTAGCTTCTTCTTTTCTTCAGTTTTGATCAGTTTCCTCTCTTCGACTTGTTCTTTCAACTTATCTTTTTCGATCCTCTTTTTCTCGGCTTTAGCTTCCTTCTATTGATTTTCTTGGTCTTCGATCCGTGTTTTCTCTTCTTCCTGTTCCTTCATTGTTTCGGTTTCCAGTTGTCTTTCTTCCTTTGAAATTCTTGCTCTTTTGCTCTTCTCTGGATTTCTTGTTCATCCAAGGTATATAGAATACCAGGTATGTGATATTTAAAAAGTAGCGCGGACACTTAATAAAAAGAATGTACCGATGATGTCATAGTCTCTTTGATGATCATATTTTCATACAAGATGTCGGTCACAAAACCTCAATCAACAATAAAGAATTAATTCGTGTTCATTGCGTAATTATTTAATGTTAGATTATTGTTGCAATAAATAAAATCAAAACATATTACACACTCGATATACTTTATTTAAGCTTTAGGTTAGATCTAACTACAAATATTGTCTTATAACAATGGGCTTAAGTTATAAGTTTTGCGATATATAAATAGCTCTTTAAAAATATTTGTAATTTCGATAAGAAGATTAGATTTTATTCTTTTCTAAAGCATCAGTGAAAATAGACTGAATAAATATTCTTCTAGTTAGTTGAGTTGATTACAATAATCGATAAAGCAAGATGAATGTAAAAAGTATTGAACCATAAGTAGATTTCTTTGAAGTAATACTAAACATAATATATTTAAGTATTGCAACAATACACTTTTGGCTCTCCAAACCTATTACTTTTTGTATTTATATTTTTTTTTCAATAATGTCGTTAATAAAAATTGCTAGATAATGTAATATATATATATATTTTTTTTTGAAACTATATTTACTATTTTTTATCAGTGTACTTAATTGATTGTCAATTTCTATGTAATTATAATTATTGGATGATATTTTTTATATCTATAGGACAAATGGTACTTTTTATTTCAATAATCAGCGTATTTAAATATCATGGGTTTAAGGATAAATAATTGCTAAAAGGATATGAATATCATATTTGGATTCGTTGGGTATTATTTCATATTTCACTTGTTCAATCAAGTAAGTTCAACCAAAATTTGTCGATCAGTGATATTCAAGTTCAGTATGATATATCAATTCCATTAAAATATAGCAATTAAGAATACTTATTTTATGCCCAGGATATTGCTTTCTAAGTAAAAGTTATATTATTATTTTTATTTTAATCATCGTATTAGACTTATTAATTCAGATAATATATATTTTAACGATGTAATAGAGCTTCCATAAATTTTGTTAAAGTTAATACTTCAGGGATAAATACAATGTATGAGGCATATTAACTTCACAGTTCATCTACTTTATCAGAATATTGGTTTACATTTTTAAGGCTTTTGGAAAGTGGAGAATCAATTAACCCATATTTGCATCTTTTCGTTCGATTAAATAGATCTGAAGAGTAGTTTTGAATATTTCTTATCTATTGATCAAGTGTGTTGTCCGAATAAAATAATTAAAGTTGTCATGATCCGTGGAAGATGTTTGTCAGTTCTATTAGTTGATTGGTATATTCTGTATCGTTGTCGGTAACGAGAAGATTGGGGGTCCGAAATTTTTAATCCAGTTATTTAATAATGCGTCCACTATGTCTGTGGCTGCTTTTGTTTGTAACCGTACGAAGAGGGTATATTTAGTATATGTGTCGATTATATTCATTATGTATTGAAAGCCATTTGAGGATGTTGATTTTAGGACTATTAAGTCTGAGTGGATTCTTTCGTTAAATTTGCATGGGATCCATAATGGTTTTAGGGCATTTTTTTTGTGGTTGGCCCTTTTTGTTAAACTGGCATTGTCTACAAGTTTTTATATAATCTGCGAAGTGTTTTGCGTCTTGGGGTATATGGAAGTATTCTCTGATCTTTTTTGTGTGTAGGTAAATATCCTCTATGACCTCCCAACACGGGTTATCATGATAAATCTTCATGACTTTTTGTCTAAGACTTTTTGAGACCACGATTGTGAGTTGGTTTGTTTATTTGATAATAGGTATATTATTGTATAAGGTAACGTGTTGTGCCTTTGTATTGTTTGTCAGCAGGTTATTGTAAATTGGTCAACATTTATGGTCATTTTTCTGGGCTTCTATGAGCTCCTTTGCTTCGAAGTGGATAATTTCTCCATGTTTGAGTGCATATATTTCGGTTTCGAGGATTATTGCTGCTATGTTGCAGGGAAAGAAGTCTGGGGCACTCATTTCATTTGTAATGTATTGTAACATTGTATGAGAGGGTTTTATCTTGTAATCTTTGGCGGGTTTTTGCTTTTATTTTATTGGATTTGTTTGTAAGGAGTTTTTTTTTTTGAGGCGTAGCCTATGACATTATTGTTTGCCATTCTTTCTTTGACATCGTGTTGCCCCTAGACCTGGGGGTATATTTTCTTTTGTATTTCTATTACGGGTCTCCATTTGCCGTTCTTTTTCTTGACGCAGAATATTGGTGAGGTCTATCTTGATCTTGCTGCTTCTATTAACTCAGTGTCTAGTAGTTTTATTTACATATTCTTGTATGATGTCTTGATGGGTTATAGGTATGGGAAATTGCTTTGTATAAACAAAGTTGTTTGTTGACAATTATATTCTGTGGCTTACTGTGTCTGTCCATCCTATATCTCTGTCAGTTTTTGAGAAGATATGTAAGTTTTTGGTAAGCAAATGTTTATATTGATCTTTCCACTGTGGGGGTGCCGATATTTGTAATTCATTTAAAGATATGTTTGCAGCAGTATTTTGTTTTGTTTTTAAGTTTGTGATGTTGTTTATGATACAAAGGTTACATTGCTCGGGGTCTTTGTATAGGAAGGGTTCGCCGATTTCTTTGTTCCGGTCAAATTTAATTACTGAAGGGTTTTTGTTTATTACCAATATACGTCCGTGTCCTTTCTCGCCGTAGAAACAAATGGAGTTGATAATGCGTACTCAATTCCTGGTTCTTTCGGTGGTCATCATTGATTGGCTTCCATTCTTGGCGGTTACTTCGAGTATTTTGACGGAGTATGCTGGTATGGTTTGCGCTCTCCGTGCCCTAATTGTGCCTCCGTGTCCTATTGAATGTACGCCCTTGTGGAAGTTTACCGTAGATGCAACGTCGTGTTTGGAGTGGAAGTCCGTACCGAGTATGCCATCTGGCGCTAGGTTTGGGAAACAGAATACTGGGTGAGTAAATTCATTTATTAATTGAGAATGTTATTGAGTACTTCCCTGACGTGATGAGAGGGCTTCCATTTGCTGTACGAAAGGAATATGCGTTATTATTCGCAATTCTTTCGTTTTGCAGCTTTTGGAGGCAGTCTCTTTGATGCAGGACACGGAGGCACCGGAGTCGAAGAGGGCATATATTCAGTTTCCATTCCCTTCTATTAGTAGTTGCGGTCGATGTGCTTCCATTTCTGAAATTTTGTTTTTCTTGTCTTCCGTCCCTCGTTGGTCTTGAATTTGATCGGCATCTTCCTCTCCCTCTCCCTTTGTACCTCTGGGGTGTATTGTATCTATGGTTGGTATATTGTTGCTGTGGTCTTCTTAATTTGTTCTATGTTAGCGATGGACATGTTGACGTTCGACCCTTGCTGTCCGTTGAAACGAGGCATTATATATTTTTTTTCTGAGATCGTTCCGTGTCGTTGTAGAGAGAGGTGTTGGCGTTTGCGGAGGTCATGGTGTTCTAAGAAAAATATTATTTTCTTTTTCGCTGCTACCAATGTTGAACCTTCATTATAATAAGATAGACCGTAGGGAGAGGAGTCAAGTTTACAACTAACTTTATTAGCGTGACTTTTCTCTTTATCTATACAATAGGGGAGGGGTTTAGAATAGTGAATAGATGGTGAGCGGATGGTGAGCAGATGGTGAACATATGTTTGGTGTTGTCCAACAGTTACCTCCGCCGAAGGAGGTATTGTTTTCACTGGCGTTGGTTTGTTGGTTGGATTGTTAGTTTGTTGGTTGGTTGTTTGTCAGCAGGATAACTCAAAAAGTACGGAACGGATTCGGATGAAACTTTGTAGAGTTGTTGGAAATGCCAAAAGGAACAAGGGCTTAAATTTTGGCATCTCGGAGTGCAGAATTAAGATGCAAAATGAGCTAAATACTAATAAATATTTCAAGTTAGCCTACTCTGCCAATAGATGTCGCTGTGCTGTGAAATCGGGTGCCGGGAGCGTCTTCCTCTCAAAATTTCCCCCGTCCCTCTACGCCGCCCCAGTCGTGAAAAATCCGCCTCGGAAGGCTCATAAGGACCCGTGACGGCGGAGGTTTGAGTGAATATATGCCTCTAGTTATTTCTTGCATCGATTTTTATTCAAATAAAAATCTGTTAAAATATCCTTGTGATCTTAGCTTTTAAGTTTGTATTTAAATACTTATGGCATGTAAAGTATTTCATATTTATACATGAATGCTTTGTGACTCTTGAATATACTTGTATTCCATTGTTTTTAAAGATACAACCGATTGGTGACATCGTTTATTTTCCTTGTGACTTGATGTTAATATATATCCTAAGTTCTAAGTTAAACATCGTGTGAAATGCTTAGAATGAGTCTATCAAAATTGACAATTTTTGGGTGGCTTTTATGCTAAGGGATTATGCTAAGGACAATCTCATTTTTTTTAAATGACCATCATGCATTATCCTATCTGAGTTTATTTATACACAAAGTAGTCATATTGAAAATCAGTTTTCTTTATTTATATTATGTTGCTCTGACACAAAAAAATTGTCATAAGAAAAAAAGGTTGTAATTTAGAAAATAATAAAATTGTTAAAAAAAGGGAAATCCATTTTGTAGAATGATACAAATGATATCAAAAAGGATATATCATGAAGCCTCAGAGCCAAAATAGGGTTCCATTTGCCAATCAAGTGATGTCGAGTTCTTGAAACTATCGTTAAAACTTACTAAAATATTAAATACAATAAATGTTTTGTGCTTTTGCTTAGCCTAAGGATCACAGTTTTTCCACCGAGGACAAATATGAGTTTCCCAGGCTAAAGCCTTTTGTACATTTTTTAAACTCCTGTTGAGTCAAATTAGCATGATGTGCATAGGCCCATATTTTATAAAATACTGTAACATATCTCTAAAAAGTTTTATTTACAAGGCTGAATCATTTTTGAGAGAATAGACTTTCACGAAATGCAGCTCACTGAGGCCTCGAAAAATCACCCTTCCCCAAAATCTAAGTTTAAAAGTACATTGCATTTTGTTTAACTTAATTTCGTATTTTCTATGTTTGTAGAATAGCTCTAATAAAGCCTTCGAATAAAACTCGATTCTGTTACTCTATCTTTCCATGTTGTCCTTCTTCAGAAATTTAGCTCCTTTTTTAGATTAATTTGAAATTTATGGGGGAGAGCTGTCAAGGAAAACTTCAAATGAATTTTAGTAACAGTCACGCTCGATACTTTGTGCCATCAACAGCACATCGTGTTTCAAATTTTGTGTTTACCACCTCATCTTTACCAAGCATTTACAATCGACAATGAAGCCTTGGTCTCATATATCCACCTGCTTTGTTGTTACTAGACATTGGGTAGCTTCCCCCACGTTTAAACTGTGATGACGCTGAGTCCAAAGGAGTCCGCTACCTCCAATTGAGACTTTTCATCTTTAATTTGGCCAATAGTTTGTACTCTTCAGTACACAATTGATAATGAAACAACATTCTAGTAATGCACCAGTATGTATATTAAGCCACACGAAATCACTGATAGGCCTGTACAGGGCCAAAGGAAGGATAACTAATTATGTAATCAAACTGATTGCGTGGTTTTGATCAAGGTCAAAACTTATACCAAATACGGCACAAGTTGACGATCTGAAATGTTTTACTGAAATAGTTAATATTGTGATTAATTTGCTTGGAACCTCAGATGTATAAAACGTTAATTTTTTTATTATTAACATTTATGAATTAAATAGAGATGAAAAATTAAAAAAACGTCCTTAATTACTTCACTTTCCAACAACTTTATCAAACTTTATCTGCATTGAAAAATGAATAGATTGCATAAAATTGCAAGTTTTCATGAAATATCTTATTAAGGTTGAAAATATTCACGTCATTTATTAAGTTACGTATATCTAAAAACCTTACTTTATTTTGAAAGTTTTCCTCCTCAGTATTTATTGAGAAGTCGTCGAGCATGAGAATAATTCTAAGAATTGTGAGCTCATCTCAAGTTGTGTTTCATTCAATAATAAAAGATGAGCCAACCTACTATCCATTTAAAAGTTATTATTTTATTGATGTATACTCAAAATACATTCCAAACTTTTATAAATGAAGGGTCAATCTTTCAATTATCATTCAGATAATATGCTAGATATTTACATTCATGGCTCTATTTCATTTAAGTTATATGTATATTCCATTATCCGTTATGATGTATAAATTGATGTACTTATCTCTGCATGTCAGGTCACTTTTTGCATGAGTGACGACAATGAAGAGTTGCACCAAAATCCAAGCAATTCATTACTAAACCAAACGACGCGAGGAAGAATAAAGTATATAAATATCAAATATATCAAATCTCAAGGATTGTTGCAATGATATGCGGAGCCATGATAAAATGATGCTACATAAATATACAAAATATGCATTACTTTACTATGAACCCCCTCTGTTTACAGCATTAGAGGTGATGCATAAAAAAATCAAACAATGTGCAAAAAAGTAAAAATATGTCTGCATTATTGTTGGACCTTTCAACTATCATCACATAATAAATGTAAATTGAAATATGTCAAGATGTTCATTGCTTACTTATACAGCAATCTATGCAGTCTTAAACATAAAGTAAACTAAAAAATCTTCTGTTTTCATCATAAAGGAACACGAATAAAAACGAAATAAATAAGAGATCACTTTAGGTGTTTTTTTACATTTAAAAATACGTAAATTTATTTGTGAATTAAATGTTTAATCTTACGGTCAAAGGTCGCTTTGAAGAAGAAGAAGTTCTTCGGAGTAACATTCTTGTTTATGGACATTTTTTTTTGTTTGGGAATCTATTATATATATTTATATTTTTTTATAATACTAATTATTTATTCACATCTTTGAGGAAACAAAATCTTTCAGTTTTTTACAGTAAAATACATCTGTAAGGATGGGGGAGAGCAACTGTTAAAGGACATGAAACATATCATAAAAATGCTTAATAAATACAAAATATACAAATCATATACCACGTAATAAAAACAATGTAAAAACGGAAAGCGGACTAAAATAGGATGTTTAGGGAGAAGGTTGGGGACTAGTTTATGGACATTTCTTTATATATTTGTGCTTCGATTGGATTTATATTGATGTAAGTCCTCATATATTACAAAGAGGGGAGAGAATAAGAAAAATAATATTTTGGTTATCTAGTTATTTGACTTTTTACCAGCTCAATTTCAATCCCTTGCCACATATAACTCCTAGAAAGAGCTTGACGATCTATAATGAGTATTTAGGATTTCATAACGATGCCAAATTTAACCAAATTATTCTTAGGACTCTTTGATAAATCGTCTAAAATTATAAAATTATCTTGAAAACCAAATTACATGCCTTACTGGTAGTTTATTTAAGTCCATTCTATAAATAAACAAAATTAGTATTTGTGATAAAATAAAAACTTTACAAATTTTATACTTGAAGAAGACTTTAATAAAGCTTTTATTTAAGCCAGTTGGGCGTTATCTAAACAAAGAATAAAACTTTTGATGTTGATTGGCTAAAGCTAAATAGGTATCCATTTATTATATAATAAGTCTTTTGTCGCCTATATATATTTAGGGAATTTTTGGTTATGGTCTAAATCATTAGATACTTATATTTTTTTCATATAAACATTATATGTAATATAATATTACTTTTCTCATTGAAAAACAGTTGCATAACGTTTTAATTACTATAAACACTGATTTTAAAAAATAATGTTGCAAAAGGTCATCTAAAAAAGAAAAAAAATGCAAATTTTACAGATGAATATTTTACATACATACATTTAAATTTAAAAAGTACGTGATGAAAATTTGAAAAGTCCTTATAACTATATAAGCTTTGAAGATTAATTAATGAAAATACCTCTTGAGCACTTAATATAAAAAAATATTAATAATCTTTAGCAAGCAAAAGTCTTGAACCAATTAAGGAACAATCTTTTTACAGAATTATCAAAACGTTATTAAGATTTCAAACAAAACTTATGAGATTGCGCGACAATGGAATGGTGAGTTATGTATCAATCAAAGTTTAGTTGTTATTTATTAGCGCTTCAAATGTGATTATAAATCTTTTAACATGATTTTTTTATGACTATAAAAGGATGTAATGATTTCTTTTCAAAATAACATTTATAAATATTTTACAATCTCAATACTTATTCATAATTAGAATAAGTTGAAATCAAATAATGAAAATAGTTTTTTTAATAGTTAATACATAGTTTGAAAACATGTCTACATATGTATAAAACTAAACGTACGAGTAAAAACTTTATTTGTATTATGACTAGGGATCGGAAAAATATTTTTTAAATATAAATATTTTACTGCTTTTTAAGTTGTTTTAAATATTTCTTGTTTTTTCATACTGTTTTAAATATTTAGCGATATCTAACTTTTAAACTGATAAGCAGTTTTAGTAAAAAAAATATTGAAAATATATTTAAAAGTTTATTTATTAAACATGTTATGCTCATTGTGCACGTATTTTTGTCTTGAATACCAATTTTACATGGGTATGAAAATATTTTATCAACTTTTGTCTCCAGTTTCACGCTGGAGGAAAACCTGACAATATACAGTATTCATCCGTTTTTGTGGAGACTGCACCCTCTCACGTTAGCTCTGCGAACAAAAGTCAGACAGTTGTTATCCAAATATATTCTAATCGCGCCAGGAGTTTTGTATTGCGTTGCATTTCTTATTTCATATTTGGATTTGTAACCTTTGCAAATATTTTGACTGTTGAGGCAAGAAAACATTTATCCAGCAGAGATGTCAGCAAGCAGGTTACAACACAAGTGGCTTCAACAGCTTAGCCTAAGCAACGATGACATAAAGTTTGTCGACATGAAGACTGCTTTTTGCCGCCATTGTGAATCCAGCTTTGAATCTCGGTAGAAAAGCCAAGTGAAACAACATATCGAGTCCGCAAAACACAAGAAGAATATGCAACTCAAGACGAAAAGGAGCAGCTCTCAAGCACAGCTTGAAGACGTTTTTGAGAGAAGCGCCAAGAAGTCCAAGTCGTTTGACCTCAACAAAAACTCTGTCAAGTTTTATTGGCTGCGAACATCCCATGGCACAAATTGCAGGTTCCCATGTTTCGTCAATTTCTTGAAGAGCATTGTGCTGTATCTATTCCTGACGAAGGAACTCTGAGAAAGACTTACCTGGGCATCCGCTATCAGGATGTGCTCACCAAAATTTAAGTTAATATTCAAGATCAACCCATCTGGCTCGCCATCGATGAAACTACGGACGTAGAAGGACGATACATTCTAAACGTGGTTGTCGGAAAACTTGCTGCAGATTCATCCAATGGAGCCGAACTGGCGCACTCGATGATATTGGAAAGAACCAATGCTGAGACAGTATCTCGTGCCGTAAATGATGTTGTAATGAATATTTTGGAAGTTAAGGCTGAAAACGTCAAACGATGCTGATGCTTATATGCTGAAATGTGGTGGACAACTGAAAATTTTCAATCCTTATCTTCTTCATGTGACATGTCTCACCCACGCTTTTCATCGAATCGCTGAATGTGTTCGGAATTTTTCCGAAAGTGAACGAATTGATCTCAGTTACTAAGAAAGTGTTCCTGAAGGCTTCATCACTGATTCTACCATGGAAATTTTTAACCCAAATCTTCCACTGCCTCCTGATCCAATACTAACCCGTTGGGGAACATGGGTGAACGCCGCATTGTTCTATGCTGAGAACCTTGACGCAGTGAAGACTTTGATCGAATCATTTAACCCACATGATTCGGAGGCCATCAAAAGATGCCAATTTATTATTGGCAATGATAAAATGAGGTCAGGCCTATCATACATTGCTGCTAATTTACACTTCCTTCCACGAATCATTCAAGATCTTGAAAGACAAGGATCGAGCCTAACAAAATCTTTTGCATCCGTCTCTTCGGCTGAGGCTGCTATTTACAGCTTACCAGGCATAAAAGGTGAAACAATAAAAGAAAAGTATAAATCTGTCTATACTCACAATCCCGATATCGCTGTTCTACGTTCTATTGAGTCCGTGATCTCAGAAGGCAAAGAAGTTATCCCCAACTGCATGTCTCCACAAACGGCGGCTGAATACAAATTTGCACCTGTCACAAGTGTTGATGTTGAACGCTCCTTCTCTATGTATAAGACTCTTCTCTCCGACAACCACCGCCGGCTCACATCAGAAAATCTTGGAAATTTTGGTGAGCCACTGCTTTTGTCGGTGAGATTTTCGTTTGTATGACTGGATTTTGTTTTCAGCTCATAATGCCTGTAGATAGTTAGAATATCAGTAAACTTTGTAGTATGTTCCGGTAACACAGAATAAATATTTTGTCGTTGTCAGTAATATTTTGTCATTTTTAGTAAATAAATATTTAAATATTTCGATGTTTTCTTTTAAATATTTTGTCATTTTTAATAAAAAAATATTTAAATATTTCGGTGTTTTCTTTTAAATATTTTCCGATCCCTACTTATGACACACGTATGTTATGTCAAATGATGGAAAATGGATTTATAAGAAAATACAAAAAGTGTATACCATGTATTATTTTGCAGTCTATATTACATAAAAGTCTCAATATTTTGAGACTTTCTTATAAAGGAAATTACGTATATTTTATAGATACTTTCCATGAAGAAATGAATGTATAAATCTGAGGACATCCTGCAAAGGAAATATTGCACATTTAGAAAATATCATATATATTAATCTAACCAATATAGTTCTTGAAATCTAATCTTGAAATATATCATCCATGTCCTATATTTGATTTGTTAAGTCTCAGATAAAGTTATGCATATATTTTTTTTACTTTTAATATACAACAAAAGTTTTTGGAAGTTTTTAGGGTATTTTTCAAAATTCAATAAAAAGTAAGATTTTTATTTATTTATGATGATCCATCAAGACATTTCTGTTGTGTAAGAAGACGGAGAAATATTAAATGTCTGAATGTCATTCCTGAGGTACTAAATCAAGTTTATACAGAATAGTAACATTTGAAATCGGAATATAATTGCTAGAACATCGATTTTTTTCATCTCCTGGAGACAACAATTTTTTTCTTACTATCTTTTATATTAACGTAACAGGTCGGCTGATAAGTCCGGAGACTAACTAAGAAAAAAACATTTTCTTGCCAAAATTCGATTTTATTATTCAACATTCAAGGGCGATACAGCGATTATAGCGATCTTTCAATTTCAGAATCAAATTTCAGATTCTGCTCAGAATCATCAATTCGTTGTTGTTTTTGGTCGATTGTGAGCTCTCGCGGCACCCACTTTGCATAGAGCTTTCGCATGTCCAAATATTCATGCACGATATGTCCAACGCGCTCTTTCGATATCTTCAGAGTCTCAGCTATCTGGATCAACTTCACTTTAAGGTAATTTTAAATCATTTTGTGGATTATTTTTATGTTTTCTGGTGAAACCACCTCTTTTGGGCGTCCACTGCGTTTATCATCATGCGTGCTCACACGACCACGTTTGAATTCAGCAAACCATCAACATATGTTTGCTTTCGATGGAGCAGAGTCCGGATAACATTCTCAAGCCAAGTTTTAGTTTCGACGGTATTTTTCCCCATCAAAAAATAATATTTTATTAACAAACGAAATTCGTCTTTTTTCCATTTTTTCACAAAAACAAAAGTAGCTTCACTTAAAACGCAATATCTCACAAACTAGTTGTCAGACAGCGATTATTGCGATCTTTCAATTTCAGAATCATTCAATTCGTTGTTGTTTTTGGTCGATTGTGAGCTTATTTATGCATGCATGTTTTGAAGGTTGGTACTAACTGACAGTCTATGAAAACAATCAACTGGCGCCATCTATGTGTTAGTCTCGGGACTTATCAGCCGACCTGTATATACATATATAAACATAATAATAAGTAAATTGTGTTTAATGCCTAGAAAGTAAAATAATATACATGATATATTCGTGAATAACTTTTCTTAACTTCATCCTGAACTCTACTATGTATATATAAGTACAGGGTCCCCTGATGAAATTGGCACGAAATTAAAATTTGAGTAAATTAGTTATTTTGATAGATAGCAGGCCGGTAGTTATACCAGTAGAAAGCACTGGGTTACACTAAACAGCAGTTATTCAAAACACCATGAGGGACAGATGCAGCGATCTGGAGGAGATTGTTTTCAGGGAGAGGAACGGAGATGCGCCGTGGTGACAATCTTGGTTAGCATGAATGGCATGATATCCAACTCGGAGCTGTTAAGGTCGACTTATGTGCCTCTTAGAAGCGTCCAAGACTAAGGAATCCTGAGGACTGCAAAGATCCACGTAAATTGATTAGTAGGGAGCCAAGGCCGGAATTATCCACAAGAAAGGTCAGGGACAAGGACTTTGTGTACAAGGTCCAAGATATCATCGACGAAGACCCAACGCTCATTATCATCAATTGCTGAGGAGCTGGAGGTTAGGGAACCACAATACAAATTGCAAAAGGACTCTGTACCCTGCCATATCTCTGATAGATATATCCAATGGCTGCAGGAGAACACCTACGAAATGGTTGGGAAGGAGATGTGGCCTCCCAGCAGCCCAGACTTAATCCGATCGACTATTTTGTCTGGGGATATCGTGAAGGGCGGCGTCCATGGACAGGGATATGTTGGAGAGAGCCTGCACCGCTTTCAGGGGCTGCAAACAGACGCTGAGGGATATTATTTAAATAACTCTTTATAAAAACATCCTCACCTTCCAAATGCACTTTATTTTAAATAAATATCTCTAATAAATAAGTTAATAACAAAATTATTCAATTTTTGTGAGAAAGAGTTTTCGTGCCAATTAAATCGATACCCTATATATATATATATATATATATATATATATATATATAATATATATTATTATATATATATATATATCTGCATACTTAAAAGGACAGTCGAAAAGATGCAACCGTAGAAATGTAAAATTGGCAGTAACTTTTTGTTATCTTTCACGTTGATGGATTCCATGATTATTTTTTCTCATCTTCGCGAAGATGTAGCTCTTGAATAAAAGCTGGTATAATTTTTTTAGCATCCTCGTGGGGTTCGGGCTTGTACTTAATTTAAGATGCGATAGAGTAGGGAATATATGAAGCCTAGCTGCTCTAAGAAGTGGAAGCTAAATTTTCCCACTCAAAGACCCAAATCTTCCTTCATGATTCTATTAATGAGTATTTTAAATAATTCCAACATTAAAATCGACAAAAGAAAAAATTGTCAGAAGACCAACCCACTCTACCTGATATTTTTGAATACAATAGTATTTTTTATGGTAAATGTTTTTAATGGTTTTCTGTTATGGTTTAATGGTTTAACCATTAAAAAACATTTACCATAAAAACTACTATTGTATTCAAAAATATCAGGTAGAGTGAGTTGGTCTTCTGACAATTTTTCTTTTTTTCGATTTTAAATCGTAAACAAATCAATGTTTTTGAGCATACAGAACCATATTTTATTTTTTTAATGATGAGGGCGATACTTCGACTCATTTTTTAGGCAGCCACTGGAAAAAACTACGGTCTTTACATTAATTTTATGAATTCCATATTATAACTAATTTTAATGTTTATTTGAACCATCAAAATATACAAATTAGTAATTTTATTAAGTTCTTGGTACGTTTATTTCTTTAGATGAATCGTATGTCGCAGAGATTTAAGATTAATGAAAAAACATCGAAAAAACTGTATCAAAATATGCCTTTTTACCAAAGAAAGTTTTGTGGCAAGAATATATATATGGAATTCCCTTATTTTACCAACAACCACTTACAATCCAATCTAATCCACTTACAACACTGCCCGTGCTCCTTTTGTTATTATTGTTGAAGCTACTTCATATATTAATATTGTGCGATATAATGAATGAAATAAACACCTCAATTTATTGGGGGGAAAACAAAAACAAAAAACACCAACATTTTAAAGTAAACTCAAATTCCAACGACATATCGACAAAATTGAAGGTCTATTTAAAAAAAATATACTTCCAGAGGAGACTACAAACGTCATAACTAGGAAGCCAATAAACAACCCCAAGATATATGGATGTTTAGGACTTTTACCTTTCAAAATTTTCTGGAAATTATGCTTTTTAATTGGTTTAAACGAATCTTTGAAAAAAATCTGTGTGGGCCGAATTATTGCTACAAAAATTTGACAAAGATGCAATAGAAAACGAATTTGGTCCAACTAGGGTACTCCAAATGAGTACAGAGATAAGTTAATTCTGGCGAGAAAATAAGAATATCAATGAGAGCTGGCTCACAAAGCTGTGGAAAAAATGAAACGGCAAGAGCCTGCTTCAAAAAACAAAAGTCTGTTTTTTTTCTCTGATGCGTCAATCAGAAAAAAATACATATTTAGGGGAACTTAACAAATTTAACAATCAATAGCGAGGTTTTAGAAAGCAAAACAATCCTAAACAGAATAATCTTAAAAAAGAGAAATTGGACCAGAAATAGCTTCTTTAACATTTTAGCGAAAGTACACAATAAAACCCTGAGAATGTCAGTACCGACAAAACCAAACACTACCTAAATCAATCAGAAAAGAGGAAGTATATGGCATATTCTCATCGGAAGAAAAAGTGATGATTTGTCTCAACTCAAGTGTGCTTGATTGTTGCTGTACTGGATAAAGTATAGAGTCGTTACCAATACACTCTCATTTGCGTGTGTATGGAAGAACAATGGCTCTGCTTCTTCTGCAAGACTTCATTGGAACATCGAAACACTTTTTTTCGGATTTCCATTTGAATGAGATATTAGATCAATTGAAAAGAGTATTTTCCCAAAGTTTAAACATAATTTTAAGATCTGTAGAATTTGTTTTTATTTAAAAAGGCCCCAATCAAAATCGATAAAATTTTCACAACGAGATTACAATTTATTTTATATAATTCAGAAGCACCAAAACCAAAACAGAAGATTGTACCCAAATTTTTAAGATGTGTTTTTAACAAAATATCCTCTATAGTTTTTTTAATATTTAAAATGTTCCTAAGCATGTGGGGAGTTTTTTAATCGCACCGGAACTCCCCCCTCCCAACATTTTACATCCTATTGTAACCACTATTATTTGTGGCGTTTTATATTTTATAGATTGTAATACATGTCTGAGTAAATGAGATTTAAATATTTAATGATTTTAATGCTATAATGCTATTTATATCCTATCAGATGCAATTCTATCGAACCATAAAGGCAAAAAAATAAGAAAAAAATAACCTCTCCTAAAAGTATTCTGCAATTGGCCAACAAGATGTTTTTAAA
>CP045893.1:18916711-18930088 GCA_013387185.1 Caligus rogercresseyi | reverse complement strand
AAAAAGTTAATGAAGTGCATTTGACAATCGCCTGTCAAAAGATTTTAGTAGAGAACCTTAAGTTAGGTCTGTTCAAAAGTGTCCCATGTGGTGCGAGTGACCTGAGGATAAGTTTTTGGAGGCCTAGTGACCCATTTCATATTATTGCCCCATGCGTCAGGTGATTGGAATTGCTGGCATGTCAAATTATGTGTTGCAGCGGTCCAATGGGGAGTCTTGTACTTAGAAAATGCTCACGGCGGGATCATAAGAGACATTCAATCAGGCATTTGTGTCGATAAATTGTCTACAAAGCGAGATATATCCCTGGAAGTTAAAAAGTTAGTCGATCATTCCATCAAAAAGTTAGTCGATCATCCCATCACGTTTCATTCAAAACGTCAGTTTCAACTTCGAGTGTGGAATGGCTATTATGTTTTGAGAATGGATCATATGAGTGAGCATTACATCAATAAAAGGGTTGGAGATAGGCCGAGCAAAATAATAAAAATACCCAGACTTGAGTTGGAGGCTTCTGGGCTATTTTCTCGTTCGGTTTCTTATTTTGAGGATAACATATCTTTGACGCCTCAACAGTCCGATTGAGGACTTATTCTTGTATAGTTTTTGCTGGCTCAAACAAGAGCTTTGTGTATTGTGTAGCTAAAATAAATCATTCAGGACGTGATATGTCCTGAGTGTTAAGATAGTATAATTCATGGCGTATCAAATAAGAAAATGATAATTAGTTGAATAAGCATATTAGTCATGGCTTTTGAAGGCCCAGCCTCCTATCATTCCAATCCCTGCAGCAATTTGTCTTTTGGGGCGAAGCTTGCTGAGGCCGGCCACGTCTTTCAGTTCGCGGGTGTACTGTCGGAGCTCAGTTGCAAGAATGTTGAATTCTGCAATGGTGCGATTCTGAACCCATGCTGTGGCCTTGTTGATCGTCTCATTGGTTGTGATGTTGAGGAGCTTCTCTACTTCGAGGACTATCTTCTGGATTGGGATGTGGCTTTTGATGTTGATGAGAGTCAGGGATGTTGCAATCTGCCCATCCGTCTTAAAATAAGCCATTGATTGTGTAGGCTCAATCTTAACTCTGGTCTCCATGGAAGGGATTATGCAGACGATAAGGATAAAAATGGCTCGGCTATCCATTTCTTGAGATGTTGTAGGCTGAAGTCGAAGTTGATGACTGAATACTATAGTGTCTTAATGATAGCAAGGGAGACACAAGAACCCTAGTATTCTAGTAATGGCTGAGTGGCCAAGTGAGAGTGTAATCAGAAATACCCATCATAGGATGTTGCTTAAAAGAACCGTCTTATACAATCGTCAGTAGTACCCTTTCCCCAACAATATAGAGCAAGTGCCCTACCTGATGGAATACTTCATTGACTATTATGTTATAACTTCATCTTGGATCTATAGTTGTTTGTTATTATATGGATGCCCATTAGGGGCATTATATCTCGACATGGCGAGAATTGATAGTATTTAATCAAAGAGATCCCCTCATTTAAATAATTGAGTTAAAAGATCTGAAGAGGGGTTGTAGTTGCCGGTCAATAAGATTGTTCTTCCGAATGCCCGAATGGAGGTATTGGACCTTAGCTCATCGGTCAGGAGTGTTGATTTCGGCGGGAGGGGATTTGAATGCACAAGTAAACTAACAATTTGTTATGAACCAAATACTTGGTTCATCCGGGGGAGTATGGTAATTATAAATATATGTGTGTAGTTATATTTATTGTATTGTTCAGCGTCCCCTTAGTATTATTATATTCTTGTTGATCTCATGTCTTATATTTAAAGTATTGTATAATTTACACGTGTATTTGTTCTTCCTTTTTGATATTATTATTTGTTATATAGTTCACTTTGGAACGCCTTAGAATATAGAGGGGGACTGATGTCTCCCAAATATATAGATACAGTCCACTTTTATTGAGGCCCGTCCCTGCCTTTAAAGGGAGGAGTTCATTGGGAACTATTCATATATATAAATATTGATAGTATATGCTCATATTTTGACAATCAAAAAAATTATGGAGTATTCCGTAAATGAATCTAACGGGCGTCATAACCAGACGATACCATCAGCTCAATCACAGAGCTGGTAGCGTTGACACGATTGAAACACTTTCGGGTTGCGTGAGGAAACGCACGACGTGAAAGTTCAACAGCCTGAAGAATGTTCTGACGCTGTTTCTCGCTCTTGGTCAGCACTTTAGTAAAGTCAGACCCGAACTTGACGGCCCTCTCTACCGCGTCATTGACAACTTGAAGAGAGGTGACGATGCCGCTTAACTCAATGAATGTTGAATCAGAAGCCCATTGTGTGACGGGAGCTCCAGAAGGTTGGATGGATGTTTGTAAGCTGAAGGTAAGAAAACGCTCAATGAGATATAGGTGGTGGCATTTGGTATAAAAATTCTGTTATTCTTTGGTAAATTAATCATAGCTTATTACAATTATTAAAGGAATGTTTACCCGGCTAAGAGTTTTGTCGGCTTCGATGATGTCCAAAGCACTTTCGGCACTGACATCGAAACGAGTTTGCAATTCCTTGAGAAAGAGCTCCTTCTTCTCCTTGGCGTTTTTTCGCTTCCGTCGCAGTGAATCCACCACCCCACGAAATAGATCATGGAGGCGATGGAGCTTCTTAATTAATTTTTTCCCGCCATGAGTGGCAAATAAGACGGTGCCCAGAGACGAAGTAGGGAATCGGCGGTGCTACGGGCAGCTAGCTGCGCGTCCGGTCTACCCAAAGGCCAAAGATGAAAGTAAAAGTGCCGTATCACCTCTTCGGTTAACGGGAATGGACCTGGTTTGAAAATTTCTAGAGTATAACCAATACCCAGTGCCTCGCTTAAGCACTTCTTAGTGTCCGAGTTTCCATTTTATGTTAAAGGCACTTGACTGATAGATCAAAGAGTGAAATTGAATCTGATACGGTGTTTAAATCACGTGTTTATAAATAAAAACAGGTTTTGATGAAATAAGATTAAATGGTTATTGTATAGTATTTAAAAGATAACTTAAAAACATCACTTGAGTACCCTCTTTTCTTTTCCTTCCTGAAACAATAAAGAACCCTAGTAGGAGCTGTTATTTAAAAAATGGTTGGTGCGTCAGCACTTATGTTCATTTATTGGCACTAAATATTATTTGACGAAAATTTGAAAAAAATAACAAAGTCATCAATTGATCATAGCTAAATTTTGTAAAATTAGTTTTTTTCTAAATAAGTAATAACAAAAAGTTTGCTTCATAACGAAACCTTTGACACCAGTGACGTCCGATTTCTAACAATGCTAGAGATTTTTAACGACGAAATAGAAAATAACATTTAAACAAAAATTAATAATAATTAATAGAATTGTGTGTAAAATAATACATAAATAAACATTATAGTAATTTAAAATTAGACTACCTACAAAAAGACCTAGCTACAATAAGGACATATCAAAGTGTTAAAAAGATTTTACTTTATATATACCTATTATATACTAAATTATGTTGACAAGTTATAAGACATAATATAGATAACATTTAAACAAAAATAATATAATTTAAAACTTTTGGTGTTATAAGAAAAAGTACTTTTCACAATTTCCTTTAGATGGCTAAAATATCTGTAAGAGTTCATCCAACTCAAATTCACCAAGTCGATGGCGAGGTTCCATGAAGACCCACAAGTTTTAATGCCTTGTTCATCACAAATTATGTATATAAATTCAAAAAAGAGTCAAAGCATTTTTACTTCAACGGAACTTTTTTCAATGGAATAAGTAACTAATTATATCAGTATAAGCCAAATGTAATATATTTTTAGGGGGACATAAACATTTTTTGTATTTTTCTCAAGAGGAGGATTTGTGAATAAAAGAAGCAATAAAAATATAACATCCCTTACAATTTTACTCGTTTTGTAGCAGACTTCCAATTTTAAAAATAGATATATTTAAGATATTTAAAAATAATGATTATTTTTAAATATCTTAAATATATATATTTTTAAAATTAGGATAATAGGAGTTAATATATGTTAATAGGCCATGCTTGTATATTTGACATAAACAGTATTGATACTTGTTACCTCCGCCGAAGGAGGTATTGTTTTCACTGGCGTTGGTTTGTTTGTTGGTTTGTTTGTTTGTTTGTCAGCAGGATAACATCAAAAAGTGCGGAACGGATTCGGATGAAACTTGTGGAGTTGTTGTAAATGCCAAAAAAACAAACAAACATCTCTGAGTGCTTCTTTAAGAAGCAAATGAGCTAAATACTACTAAATATTATAAGTTAGCCTACTCTGTCAATAGATGTCGCTGTGCTGTGCTCTCCTCTTTGATGAACTGGAACGGCCCCTATAATTCAAGTGTATAGAGTTAAAGGAGCAGTATGTAGAGTTAAAAGGACAGTGCGTAGAGGGTTGGAAATGACAAAAAGACCAAGTGATTCATTTGGTGGGGATCGGCAGAGGTGAGCACTCTCTGAGTGTATACATGCCTCTAGTTAACTTTATATTTCAAGTATAAATATAGAAAATAAAAATATATCATAATAGCCATGATAAAAAAATATACATACAAATGCAATGAAGACTACGACTTATTACTACTTTTTATTTGAATGAGAAGACATATGCTTTCAAGAAAAAGTTTTTTCAAACATAAATAGGAAGTTAAATGTTGCATTTGTTAAAATAGTAATGTAAATACCAGCGTTATATAATAAAGTATCTCTGCATCATTGCAAAAAAAATGTTATTGATATTTAAGAATTTTATTATAAATTTTTTTCAACAGACAGTTGTTTTTTATATTGTGTAATTATGGAGAATATATAATAATATATATATATAATTATTTGTTTTCGGTAATAGTGTACATACATCTGGTATAAAATTTTATGTTGGCCAAGAAGTATAGGCGAATAACTATTATAATATAAAAGTAGTTTTTTTTGAAAGAAGATTTATTGCCTAACCTTTATTTTAATTAATTGCTGTAAAACCCATTTAGTTTGTGTTGATATATGAACGAATATCGTTGCCATGTGAGTGAGCAAATAAAAGTTTTATTCAGGGTAATCTAACAAATAAAGCATCATAGGGATAGGAGTAATTGATAAGCAATAAACGTTTTTTTTGTTGTTCACCATAAACTTTGTTGGACGTGAATGTATTAAGGATCATGATTACTTTTTCTGCTTAGTTTTCCTTTGTGTAAAGAGAAATATAAGCAAATGAATACATCTGTCAATGACTACTGCATGTGTGAATGAAAGAGGAGTACTTTGTTGCACTTACATAAAGAACTAAATGTAAGATTATATTTTCTTTTCATAAACATATGTTTTTTTCCACTACACCGTTTTTAAGGTTCACCTCTTGTGATATTTCCATTACAAAAAAGGCTTCCTCCATATTTTTAGGTTGCTTTATTAATTATAAATTGATATGTATCAATTTCCACCAATTGAAGGATATTCTAAGTCATCTTTTTCTTAACCATGGCACTACATAAAATGGAGGTAACTAAAGAACAAAAAAGCCGCTTTCTAATAAGAAACAACACATCGTTAGAGGACAAAGTATGAAGGTGTTTTATTATTTTAGTACAAATATTATCTTGGACATACTCCATCAAGATAAAAGTCCATCATTTCTGTAGCTTCAAAGATATTTTCCCCCCGCCTAAATGATTTGATTGGATTTCATCAACGGGAAGTGTTAAAATCATTAAATTAGAATTAACAATTCGTAAAATCTTGAAAAGAGATACAAATTATTAATTTTTTTATTATGTTAGTTTTTCTTTTATGCCGTATCAAGGCCATTGAATTATATTGAGTTATTAGCTTAATAACAATCTAAAGAAATATACATAAAACCAATCGTATCAAACAAACTGAAGAATGCAGCCAACAATAGGGCGGTTATCAGAGATTGACCCAAGGTAGACTTTTAAACTATCAAGAGTTTTTTACAAGAAAAAAAAACAATAGCAGATAAATCGAACATAGTTTTTCCTTTATTTACATTTGACGTCAATTTTATATGTGAAAATTGTAATATAAAAATAAAATAAATAACTTATATGTCATATAAAACATCTTCTTGACATTCTTTGATAAATAAAAGCAAAGCTCTACGCATCAGTCGTTTTTCAAGTTTCAGCGCCTTCGATCGGAGATAGAAACTGAGCTTATATTATATATTCATAATAAGAAAGTGTATATTCAAATAAACTAACAAATATTTAGCAGCCTTGAAATGTAATTCACTTTCGTTTGAAGTATGTTTTTAAATCAAGATAAAGTTAATGGCAACCTTCGATACCAAAAATCGATGATATCAATAGATTGTAAAAAAAAATATGGGCGTCAACAATTCGGTCAACTTATAATATTTTTTAAATAAATCTATGAGTTCTGTTTGGAGAATTCAACATATAGTTCATCATATTTGAGAAAAACGTAAAAGTATTTTTATTTCACTAGTCTTCTTTTAAAAACCATGTCCGTATTAACTGTATACATTTGACATCATGATGTTTAGAGGCTTGTTTCTAGAATTTTTTTCTATATCTGTACCTATTAGACTTTTAGCTTTTGAATATCCCTGACCTTAACAATGCTGCTGTTATTTGAACAATACAGTAATCCTTTGAATGACCTCACTTTCCCCCAAAAAATTATAACAATCACTTCAACCTATTGAACACCTTTCTTTCCTGTCTTTAAATTAGTCATTCACACTATTCACCAATATAAAAGCAATACAAGATAAATAGTTCATTATAAATATAAGTATAAATAACTTCCTAAATATATGAACTACAAACTTTCAAAGTATTTATTGAGCTTCTAAATAGTATTGAAGGAAGTTGTAAAATATATTTCTTTTTCAAACGTCAAATAATGACTTATGGGTTCTTTTTCACAGAGTACAATTCAATCATCTGTTTCATATTTTAATTGACTTTTTCAACTAATGAAACGTTTCAATATTCAAATATGTACACTGAATGTTATATGGCAGATATTACTTTTGAAAGTAAATAATTGTATACAGGCATAGGTTATTCAACATCATTATTAAATTATAAAGTTGAAAAAACCATTTTGAGAAAAGTGACCTTTTCCAAGAATATATTATAACAAATTCCAATGAAATGTGTTCTTTAAAACATCCACCTTTACCAAAGGAATAATATATATGTACATTTGAATATATATATATATATATATATAATGATTTATTTATTATTTGTGCTGAAGAAATGGAATTGAATTATGTTATAACATAAATTGAAAAGTTTTCCCATACAGTTTATGATGGGCAATAAAAATCGAGGGATATTTTTTATTCTTTTAGAAAGTGAAAAAGCTCATAAATTTAAAATCCGTGTCTCATAACACTATTGTTATTTCGTTTTAGTGTACTATAATGTATACTTACATCTATATATATATAAGCTTAATATAAAAAATGACCACATATCACAAAGCCCGTCTATTTGCGCCCTTAATGTCAAGGACACCAACTTGATGCGTTCATTAATTACAAATGTAATATCTAAAGTAAACTAACCAAATGTTTATCCTTACATTATATATTTTACAATGCTTTATTTAAACCACAAATTGTATCTCACAGATCTATTATTAGAATTAATGATCTAGTAAAAAAAATTACTTGAAGTGTTATTTAGAACTATTCAATAAGGTATGATAGATGTTTTGATCCTATGTTTCCATGGAGGTCCCTGTATTAGTTATGGGAATGACAATAGAATTTATAATATATTGAAGCTTTATTAGATTTCCTGATCGATATTGCCATAAGTAGCTCTCAAAAGTTGAACTTAATTTGAAGGCTTATGTAAAAATATATACTTTATGAAGCGTTAACAATTATCTTTACTCGCATATGTTCGCCCTTCGGGTATGGGTAGGTTTTGGAGCTAGTTTATGAGGAAACATACCTTAAAGAATATAAGAGAGGAGGCAAAAGTTCAGTGTTCAAGAGTATATCCAATTACATTTTTTTTTTCATTTCTGGTCCAATCAATTTGCAAATAGTTTTATTAGGTCCACCTTGACCCAAGGATCGATAGGTACATTCAAAGTTCAAATATGACCATAAATGTGGGAGGAGATAGCGTGCGGACATACAGACGGAATGACGGACAGAGATTGGTGAATTATTATATAGATTTTCAAGCAACTATAAAAATTAAATGCTTTAGATGGTTTAGGTAACGTATTTATAAAAAAATAATTTTCTCTGAAACTAGTTGAGTTATATAAAATCTTGACTAACCTTTACTCTATTGGAAAGATTAAAAAATGCAGGCTATAGAGATGTATGACTATATCCATTATGTCTATTTATATTATTATCCATGTTTTTTATAGTTAAATTATAAATATATGTTATTGTAGTTATTTTGCCGTAATTGCTTTGCATTTATTCATCGTCATTTTTATAATATAAGTACTTTGGACATTTACAATAAGTAAGCTTTTGCTGTGTCTAATACAGAATACATGTATTCATATCATCACTGATGCAACTCAATCGAAGCAGCTGGGCAACAAAATGGAACCTCACTCATCAATTGAAAGTGGAATTGGAGGGTCAACGAATCATGTATTTTCCCCCTCGTGTTCCCTCCCGCATGGAATATTATGTAAAGACGTGTGCAGAGATTCAAAGCTTTTGATTAAAAGAATTGAAAGTTATGATGTATTTATTTGTCTCTTTTTTTGTTGCAAGAAGTATTACTAGTTTTGAATGTTAGAATGTGTTCAAATTTGATGATATACAGTGTGTTTCATCAGAAATGGAACTTTTAAATTGCAAATTAGAAGTACTTAAAATTCGTGAAATTCCCTCTTAGATACATCATTTTAAAGGAAAAGAATGGATTTTTATGATTATTAAAAATTTATTGTCCTAAATCATAAGAGGCACATCTGAAACCTTACAAAAGTTGCTGGAAATGACCGCCCCCAGCCTGAAGACAGAACGACGCACGCTTCAGGACATTCTTGCAAACGTTTTTGATCGTCTCCTGGTTATATCCTTTAGCGAAGGTTTGGACACATTGTATGAG
Source organism: Caligus rogercresseyi (assembly GCA_013387185.1). Taxonomy (NCBI): domain Eukaryota; kingdom Metazoa; phylum Arthropoda; class Copepoda; order Siphonostomatoida; family Caligidae; genus Caligus; species Caligus rogercresseyi. The sequence continues at coordinate 18,920,978 of CP045893.1, read as the reverse complement.
AGACTCAATGGAATCTGGTTTCCCCTATAAATTCGAGTTTGTACTGCAGCCCAGAAGTGGAAGTCCCAAGGGTTGAGATCTGGACTGTGAGCTGGCAGGGATTTTCCGTCCTTCTGCTGATGACTCGGCCTCGAAACTTTTCATTTAGAAATTCTAAAGCTGCATTTGTGCAATGTGGTGGAGCGCCGTCTTGCATCCACCAAAGTGAAGAACGAGTTGCAGAATGGCGCAGCCTGGGCCAAATTATGTCTTGTGCAATCTGAGATATGAAACACCATTAACCGACGACAAATGGCCATCATCTTCAAGGAATGCATGAACGATTGGAACCATTCCATTAATAATGGCAACGAAGATCATTACCTTAACATCATTCCTATCATTTGTTTATTTCGATGATTTTCATTTGTCCACACTCATTCGTTTTTTGATGTGGTTTTTGATGGAGGCAAAAGAACTTCTCGTCAGTCCAAATGATTCTATCGACAATGTTGGATTTTTGCTGCAGAACCCACTGACAAAACTGCCTTCTCTGCGCTTTGTGATTATCAGTTAATGGTTGAACTGAAGTGTAATGATAAAAACGGAATCGAAGATCATGTCTTACGATCCTCCACAACGTTGTTTTGGTGGGTGAAATTTACTGAGAAGCTTTTCTGAGTGAGCAACTGGGATTTTCTGTTCTTTTTGATTTTGTTTTCATTTGTTTTTTCTTGTGGATGGAACCAGTCTTATTGAAATGATCAAGAACTCTTGTGAACTGGATCAGCTGGTAAGATTTCGCCGCCCTCCCACTGATCTTGAAGTGAAGTATAAATTCTCGGCGTACTGTGGAAGGAGAAGGTGTTTTACCAAACTGCAGGATGTTCTGTTTCTTCTGAAGTTCAGAAAATATTATTCAGGTTGACAATCATTGGATATTTTTATATATTGATAAAAATCCCCTCTTTATGAACAAAATAGCGTATCAATAATACGATTTGAATTATTTTAAATACTTTTAATTCGCAATTTAAAATTTAATTTATGATGGAACACACTGTAGTTTAAACAGTAATGTTTTTCATGATTTATTTTTGATTCGTTCACATTATTTTATCAAGTTAACTTAATTTCCTTTTATTCTTTTTACATTTTCTAACTGTTAATTTTTAAATTATTTTTACAAGAATATAATTAATTTATTTTCGAAAGGATTTTTATTTTTAAGAATATGTGTTATTTTACAATATTAAAAACATAAACAAACACATATAAACTAGATGCTATCTTAAGGATTAAGATCATGAATTTATAAAGTATAAAAAATATATGACGTACAAACTATAGAGATATAAAGACATAGAGGGCTTTTTGGATTCTTCAGAGAAATACATCATTGTGCACAATATAAAGAAATATATATATATATATATATATATTATGATCTTACGATGACTTAGTACAAATTACTTTATTTATTGGACACAGGCGACAGCTGAACGATGTTTCTATGCTAATTTGAGGGAATAGCTCTCTATATCTTTATATCTCAATGGTAAAACCCACATGGGGGTGATTACTGATGAAAAGCAAAACCAGTAAGTATAATCGGGGTATTTATATAATAAAAACACCAACAATAGGACATCAAATTTATATTATTTCAGTGTGGTGCCCCTGATGAGGAGATGAAGAGTTGGGGAACCTTGAATTCATTTATAGCCAGAAGAGTGATACTGTTGAAATATTACTTCCATCGAATCTGAGGCATACAATTAGTCTGGTCTGTAACTTTGTAACAACTTTTGATGGTGTGGAACATCTCATTTTGTAAAGCCGTGCAGAGCTCGTGTCTGGTGGAATCCCTTCCTATGTGCTGGCGTATTCCTTCCTTTATTGATGAGATTATTTCTTTAAGAAATGAGCAGTGAACGCCTTATTGGTGTTTGTTTTATTATTATTACAACCTCATTTTTTATTATCATTCTTAAATCCTTTTTTCATATTTACCCGTTTTCATGTTTTAATCCATACGATTATATTATTTTTACTGCATACTATTTCGTAAAGTGAATTTAATGAAATGCATTAAAGAAAGAAAAAAAGAATTGGGTAGTCCCTAAAGTAATACTAAGGCCTTTTTGTTCCCACAGATTGCACAATTACCTCTCAAATTTCCTTAAAGCACTCAGTGTAATAAGAGACTGATGAGATTCGATATTTCAGATATATTTGGACCGGTGTAAGGTTTGGGTCAAATATTATTTTCAATATATCCATTAAATGATCTTCTTGTTCTGCAGTTGGCTTAAATTAGTCAAAAAATGAGTATCCACGTATTGCTTTCTCAAATGATTGTTTACTGATCAATTTGAAACCGCAAGTGATGACTCCATCGCCTACCTCCCACTCGAAGGATTAAATTGTGTTTGAAGGGATCGCCGGAGCATTCACACCTTAAAGGTATTCTATATTTGTGGCTGTTAAAAGTCGTTAATAGTTTCTAAGCTCAATTCTTCTCTCATATGTGTTTAGGAGTGTGAATGGTGACTTAGGGGTTACCTTCTATTGGGCCTTCCTTGTATCCAACTGCCGTCCAATAGGCTTCAAAAAACTCACTCTCACTGGGATAAAAATCCGTCCAATGGGAGTTCAAAGGTCCTCTTTTATTTTCTTCTTTTTCATAAAACTTTTTACATGGGTACTCGAGGAAAGAGCACTTTTTCATCCATGTTAACGCCATGACGTCCCATTGTTGCATTTATTACATATTACATTATATACCAAAAAACTTATTTAATGCCACTCTGTTAAATATTATTCTACTTTATTCATAGCTAGGCGTGTGTTTAAACATTGGAGTCTTTAATTAAAATTATGCACAGCTTGTTTCTTTAGGACCATATATATATATATACTTAATTCAGTGAACAACAACGTCAAAATATACAACAAACATTCCTCTTTTTATCCTTCATTATAAACCCTTTTTCATTACTTTCTTCCTCCCTGTATATACTTATTTACAACTCCTGGAAACAAAAACACGCCCATTTAAAGTGGAGAAAATATAACAGGAATGCATGATAGGACATACTACACAAATTTTATATCTCTTCTTGTTAATAAAACAATCCTTATGATTTAATTTAATTAAAAAGAAAGGAAACTAAATAATGACTAGAATGAAATCATTCGAAAAAATGGTCGAAAAATACTTTCATAAAAATGAAACACAGAAAAATACCCAAATGTTTAAATTAGACATTTATTTTTTAATATTTATATACAGGGGTTCTTAATCATGCGAATTAATTGTATTTAAGGTATATTTATATATAACTATCATCAATTACTTGTTAAAACGAAACTATCATCAATAAATAATATATTTAATCCAGCCTGAGAAATCGTTCTAAAATTGGAAATATTAAAAAAAAATAGTGATAGCATTTAAAAAAATCAAAATACATCCTTTTTTAGCTATTATAAATTTGATTTTCTTTTTAACTCAGGGTTCCCAAGAATTTATTGATTTGACCCATTTTACCGATAAAAATTTTAATCCCCTATCCTATTTAACCAATTTTTCCTTTATATAATTTTTTCTAACGTGAATTGCTTAGCCAATAAATAAAGGACAAAAGATATACACAATATAAAGGAAGTTTGTCCTTAATTGAAACGATATTTGATTGGCCATTTTTGCCAAGCCTTTTTTAAGAAGTAATAATAATATTTTCCTATATTCGATTCATGGATTTGTCTCGTAAATAATAAGTAAATTTAATATTTGTATTTCGTATGGAGGAGATATTTTTACAGGAAGTTTACAATAATCTGGCCAGAATGATGACGTTTTCCAATGTTCATAGTGAATAAACATATTTTCTTATCTTTTTGGTTCGAAATAAATAAAACATAATTCTTGTTTGTATGAATAAAAATACTAGCATTTACCATATAGATACAAAGATATAGAGAGCTTATTCCTTCAATAACAGAGAAACATCGTTCAGCTGTATTCTGTGTCCAATATAAACAAAGTAGTTTGAACTACGTCATCGTAAGTTGATCTTAGAAAGATTTGTTTAGTTTGGGCAATATGACGTATGCCTCTGAAGAATGCAATAAGCCCTCCATGTCTTTATATCTCTATGGCACACACGAGCCTTGGAGTCTCTTTTTAATTAAATTAATCAACAAGTTTATATCTTCCTTTCATGGAAAGAGTTGAAGCACGCCCTCAACATTGAAGGATGAAAACGACTTGACCATAGAGATA
>CP045893.1:18902486-18916611 GCA_013387185.1 Caligus rogercresseyi | reverse complement strand
GGATTTACCAAGCTGTTATAGAGGGATGGAATAAACAAATCGAGTCCATCATAATGATAAGCAAATGACAATCTTATTACAGAAGGAAATTGGTGTCCCTATAATTGAATTATTTTATCTCATACCCTACAACTATGTATGTTATCATGCAATAAACGAAGAAGGAATTTGCCCATGGAAACCTTATTCCCATTGATTATTTATATATATATATATATATATATTATATATATATATATATTTATATATATATATATATATATATATATATATTATATAATATATTAGGGTTGTTCTTATTTTTCAAATGTTTGAAATGTTAGCAACTTTGTGGATTTTCTGTTTCTTGGTGATAAAAGAAGACGACATACAAAGTTTGAACAAAATCGGTCAACATTACGAGGTCGCACAACGAGGTCAAAGTTTTAAAAATTTAGTAAAAATATAGTTTTCCGCAAATTTCTTCAAAATGGTGGACGTTACAGACTTCAATAATAATTATTAATTTAAAGGAAATCTAATTTACTACCAGACGTATGTTTGATGTTTTTTAATAAAACAAAGTTTTCAGTAAAAACAAAGCAAGAAAGGGAGTGTGTATTGTTAGCTTATTTCATAGCTTTTTTGTATCAATTAACTTCACTCGCCTGTAGAAGATGACTTGTTCGCTTCAGAGTAAAATAGTACTTTTAAGTTTAGTAAACTTTAGATGATAAATCCAAAAATGACCTTGGTTGCATTCTATCAATTCAGAATTCAGTACAATCTGAGTTTACATCATATGATTCAGAGCCTGTATTGACCTATAAGAAATCGATTATGAAAAAAATAAATCATAATGTGTTTCTTAGATGTGCGTCAAGGTATCCTCTCAAAATTTTACTTTGTCTCTGACGCATTTATAATCCATTATATGCGTCATTTTGTACGCGAGATAGGCTTTTTTAATGTACATATAACTCTCTACTTATTAAATTGACATGATTTAGTATACCAAAATATTAAAGCTGGTTAACCAAGCTTTCATTTGATATGTTTGGTGTTCTAAAAATCGCTATACTTTAAGAGATATAAGCAAATACATTTTCCCCCAAAAATTGATCTTTTGATATGAGAATATACGATTACCATTTGGTAACGGCAGTTAGTGTAACCTGGATAGGAAGAAAAAAAGAAGGGAGAGAAGTGAGGCAAAATACTCCCCCTTCTCTTTCTCTTTCTATCCAGGTAACACTAACAGCAGTTACCAATGGTAATTGTATATTCTCATATCAAAAGATCAATTTTTTGGGGAGAGTACGTATTTGCTTATCTCTTAAAGTATAGCGATTTTTAGAACACCAAACATATCAAATGAAAGCTTGGTACACCAGCTTTAATATTTTGGTATACTAAATCATGTCAGTTTAATAAGTAGAGAGTTATATGTACATTAAAAAAGCCTATCTCGCGTACAAAATGACGCATATAATGGATTATAAATGCGTCAGAGACAAAGTAAAATTTTGAGAGGATACCTTGACGCAAATCTAAGAAACACATTATTATTTATTTTTTTTCATAATCGATTTCTTATAGGTCAATACAGGCTCTGAATCATATGATGTAAACTCAGATTGTACTGAATTCTGAATTGATAGAATGCAACCAAGGTCATTTTTGGATTTATCATCTAAAGTTTTACTAAACTTAAAAGTACTATTTTACTCTGAAGCGAACAAGTCATCTTCTACAGGCGAGTGAAGTTAATTGATACAAAAAAGCTATGAAATATGCTAACATTACACACTCCATTTTTTCTTTGTTTTTACTGAAAACTTTGTTTTATTTAAAAACATCAAACATACGTCTGGTAGTAAATTAGATTTCCTTCAAATTAATAATTATTATTGAAGTCTGTAACGTCCACCATTTTGAAGAAATTTGCGGAAAACTATATTTTTACTAAATTTTTAAAACTTTGACCTCGTTGCGCGACCTCGTAATGTTGACCGATTTTGTTCAAACTTTGTATGTCGTTTTCTTTTATCACCAAGAAACAGAAAATCCACAAAGTCACTAACATTTCAAACATTTGAAAAATAAGAACAACCTAATATATATATATAATATATATATATATATATATCTCTTACATCTGGTATATGCCATTGTATCCATACTTTAAATCACTCTCACTATTGTGTAAGGGCATTTCATCGACATCTCTTGTTTTTTTTACACTACGGTCCAATTTTGTATATTTTTTAATAGACCCACAATTTAAAACAAAGTGCATGGACACAAGCAAAAAGTTAATTGCTAACTTATATTGAGCTATGGGAGCATTAAAAAAAGTTAACATAGATAATACCAGACTGCACATCTGTGTTTTGCAAATAGAATATTAACTTGCTGTTACGTAGTTTATAAAAAGTCTTCATATAGACTTTTTGTCAACTCAACTTTTTTATAAGCTCAACGTTTTGAAGGAAAACGTATAGTAATTTTACTTCTTTTTATCTATACATCCTTCATCATATACAACAATCCGATTCTATGACATTATTTCTATATTAAATTTATAGTAAACACTTTGTGCCCCAAAACTACTAAACATCAGAGGAAATTTTAAGCATGTCAATGTTTTTCACGGGTTTTAAAATATGTTACTTTTAACAATGACCGATTTTCTTTATTTTTTTTTTCCTAAATATGTGAAGTTTTCAATCATATTATTATTTCATTTAATAGCAAATTTGGTAATATTGTATATTTTACTTATCAAAGATGTCACTAACAGGATGATGGATAGGGTATATTTATTTCAAGCAAACTTATGCCTTGTTGTTGATTAAAGAGGCAATCATCACCTATGAAAGGGAAGGGAGCGCTCAAGGCTTTCGATCCATAATTCTCTAAGTTTGCTCATATGGAAAGTTTATATGAGGACATTATCCATAATTGTTACAATTATTATTAGTTCTAATATGCGCATAGCTATTTTGTAGTAGTTTTTGTAGTGTACTTATATTTTTTATTTTCACATTATAACTCTAACTATTCATATTTGCTAGCAAATGGCTGTTCATGTTTGAATGATAATCGCCGTATACGGTGTCCAGAAGTAATGGCCCAGAAAATACGGCCTCGTAAGAAATAGCCCAAGAAAAATGAGCAAGGAAGAAATGACCCAAGACAGAAAAGGAAAATGATGAATAATGGAAAAATGTCTCACATACATGAGCAGCCAAGTATTTGAGTGAAATGCAACTAAGTTTTGGTCAAATACTATTTCTCATTGAGTAAATAACGACAAATAATTATTTTATTTTTGCAAATTACAATAAATAATTTTCCTTGTTTTTGTTGGTGTTATTTGAAGGGACGAATATTTATGTGGGCCATTTTTCCATGTATCATTATTTTCCTTTTATAGCTTGTGGCATTTTTCCCTAGGCTGTATTTTATTTTGCTATTTTCCCTTAATAGCGTATTATACAAACCATCCAATTCATTTTTCTTTTCTTCATGGGAAAATACTCTTGATTTAGAGTTATATAATGATCCTTCAATATATGTTCTTTAATGTATTGCTTATGACTTGTTATATTGCTTTATATATAGAAATCCAAAATCCGTTTATTCATAGTTCTAAAACAATCATTAAAATGATATACATTATACTTGAAGTAAACAGCAATTAGGGCTACACAAATAAACATGCTAATTTGAGACGTAAACATGTGCTCATAGAATATTCCCTCAGTTATATGTTATATTTTTATTACATATTGTAGTCGATTTGGTCACACTTTTAAAACACCACATAAATAAAATTGTATAAATGGATGAAAATACCCCAAATACACTTCTGAATGTTCTCACCTTGATCCATGGATGTTCCAAGCATTCCTCGACCGTTGCTCGTTTCCTGCAATATAAGAATTATAAATTATAAATAAATATGTTACGGAGAAAACCTTGTGATATGAAATAAATTGAAAAAAATGTCTTATTATTATTATGTTAAAAGTTTTATTTTACTATTATGATGTTAATATTTACTTTTTTATCTCTCTTATTAACTTTTTGATATACTACCCTGCTTAATTACCTTATAGAAGTTTTTATTCTTGAACTCCTTGAGAGTAAACAAAGTTTTGACAAATGTAAATGTATATCATCAATCACATAATATTACATACACACAATAGTAATTCAGAAATACATATATATAGTACACATAGCGTTTTTTAATATGTGCGACCATATCAAACGGACAGGTACAACACATATATTTTCATACTCAGTTTTGATACTTTTTATAACCCTAATAAGCTTATACAGTTTGTAAATAGGATTGAAACAAAAGAACACGACTCTAAGAAAAAAATTCTTAATGTATATTTTTCCAAGAAAAACTAATTGTTTGGAGCAAAAGTTTTATGAATATTATCCATGTCTACATATTTTTTTATTCGAAAAAAGTTGGACAGTTTGCTACAATATTAAGATTTTTTTTAAAATCTAACTTGATAAATATGTACGAAAATAGGTCAACAGGAGGATCACCCTTAAAGAGAACCCTGTAACGATCGTCTTTATCAAATATATGGGGTATGGAAAAAGTGTGACGTGGGAAAATTAGGCTTTCTTGATAAATGATGTTCGATAAGAAAGGATTTTACTTGGAATTCAACCGCTAACATATTTGAATAAGACGCTTAACTTTTTCATGAATTTCAGGTGCTCATTTACGGATGAGATCACATAGGTATATATATATATATATATATATATATATATTATATATATATCTATATATATATATATATATATATATAGGGTGATTCTTATTTCACGTATTTCGGATTTGAGAGTCGGGCTCCCCCTAGGATTTTACCTTAGAGCAATGAGATCATCTTGTGAATTTTTGAACGAAATCGAATAATCGGAAGTGTCTCCTCAACGGACCCAAAGTAATGTAGTAATTTTTCCGCCATTCGATCGCCTCTAATGTCTCAGAACTCCCCCCCCCCCCCCCCCCTCCATATCTAAGTCTTAGTTATTATAAAAATTTAGTAATGTACACGTTGCACGGTCATATATAATGCCCTACGAAGATATTACTTTTGTAACAATGGCTATTGTTCCTATAAATATGTATTCCTTAACATTTATTATCTCATATGCGACCATTATTTTCATATGAAAAATGTGGTTGGTATTCTTTAACGTAGTTTATACCAAGTAATACATATTTTTTCTTGGGTTATTCATAAAGTAATTCGGTGTAATATAAAAAGGATAACATGATTTAATATGAGTAACATGGAATAAAAGTTAGAATTATTTTTAATATACTATGAGTTTTGAGTATATTCGTTATTGATGACTATGATATCCTGAGGCTGCATAAGAAATATGTTTATGGACATAAATATTATGATTGGAGCTTAAGAAATATTGGTAACTATTACTAATATATATATATTGATGTATGAACTAAGGAAGCCTCTATTGAATAATTTGCTTTTTTATGGTTGATATTAAGGGGAAACAAATATCATAAATATACAAAATCATATACAATATGTAATACAGATTTTTATTCATATACGATCTCTTGGCTTCAGATAATATTTTTGCTTAAATCTATTTAAAGTTACAAATCAACTTAAGCATAAAATGCAACTTCATAATACTTTTTTGGAATAAAAAAAGGATCAAAGAGTGCCGGAAATTTTATGTAAATGGATTCGTCGAATCGGCATAGTACATTTTTTGTAGGTTTATGTAATATGTGATAAGTTAATCATATATGCCGATCAAACTCAAACATAGTCCTAATTCTTAGGGTCCGAGTACTGATTTACTATGTGTAATGAAGACCATCTTTGTTGTATAAAAACGAGGAAATAAAAAAATTAAGTGAGTAAAGATCTATTGAAGCTATTACTCAATTAGAACTTAGGAGTCAGCAAAACCTCTCTTTCGAAATAAGTAGATGGCCCTTAAACTCTGATTGCCTTAACTTCAATATGACTCTTAAAAAGACATTTTATGATTAACGAAATAATTCAAATAGAGGGCGTTAAATAGGGATATCCAACTATCGTTGTTAAGTGGTGAGATGTGTCTACAATGAGTAGGAAAATATTTTATGACCAGCTTATTACGACTATTTTTTTTTTTCACGCAAAAATGCTTATTTAAAAAATATCTCCTCATAGCATTTAAGTATGGCTAAGGCATGTTTATTGTTTTTTTAGTATAGGTTTTTGGCCTTGTCTTAAGTAAACACAATCCTTCAAATTAAATAGAGAAAAGTGCAAAATAATTATTGGGGTGAACGCCCTCCTCATAGAGGAGCGGCTTCTCTTCATCAAATCAAAGGGATTAATTTGTTTAATATCGTCGGCACTGAGAAGGAATAATAGTGAGGAGTTCATTATATTCGTAATTTGTATGCATTAGTTTCTTTGAAGAAGGTTGTCTTTGCCTAAGTAATTAATTAGTATATGGTTATCATTTGCTGGCGCTGAATTGATTTATTCAAGTAATTTTGTGTTCAATATCCATTATGAGTGGCTCATTCATTTGTATCATACTGTATTCATGATTTGGTTTTTATTGGTTGATTGGAAACGTTTAAGCTTTAAACGTATTACCAAGCATACAAGGTCTGGCTTGAAAAGTAACATATATTTCATAATAATACAATGAATGCTTGTTTTTTGGGTTTTTTGCCTAATTGGTTCGACAGAATTGTAGTATCCGACAGGATATAAATAAGCATTATAGCATAAAAATAGTCTATGGAACCTAAGATCTTATCAATGAGTTAGCAGACCAAAAAATGACCATCCCCTCTCGGGATTCGAATCTGTGGCCCCAACATATGTAGAGAGTTAACGCCTTAACGCACACGGCTAACGCACTACCTTAACGGGTTTTTTTAATTTTGTACAAAAGTGTATTAGAAAAATATAGAAGCATAAAATTAAATAAATAAAAATCTTTTCAAACTCGTTAATGGATAATCATATTTTCCAATCATTCAGTCATAAAACAGCGAATAATACGATAGCTGTGTCTCCCTTATGATATTGTTTCTGATCATGTATCAAGCATAAAAAGATTATTTAAATTAAAGATTTGCTCAAACTTTTTTTCCCCATATCTTTTGCATATTAAGCTTTTGGTATTTATATTATGGAATTCGATATTTGATAGATTTTCACATTATTTCATTCCAACAAAATCTATATATCACTGGAGGGAATTGAATTTATATTTTTTTGATTCTCTAAGATTAAAATAACAAAAGACTTGAATGCATTTAAATGGGGTATTATCCTTCACCGATAGCTTTCATATCATTTTCTTTATGAATACAACCATTTTTATAAATACTGTTCTAAGAAAACTATAAATTTTTCAATTTTAAGATAAAAGTAGTGATGCTGTCTTATACATATATAATATATATATATATATATATATATATATATATATATATATATATACAACTTCGCCTAAGTCGAATTCTCTCGGGACTGTGCAAAACAATTGACTTAGGCGAAATTCGAGTTACAAATTTTGATTGCTAAGTCGAAGAAAAATCGATATACAGGTAGGCGTGTGTGTGTGCACTCGCTCACATGCAGTCACAAATCATCGGCGAGGCAGCAGGTGGGCGAGGACCAATTTCTTTCTTTTTTAAAGACTCCACTTCAACCATCTGTGTCTGCTTCCTTGTAATACACAGTGTGAATGGCAGTGTTTTGGAAAGTGAGCGCCCTCTTAGACTTATGCGAAGTTATTTTCTTGTTTATGTATTTGTTACTGTCCAAATATTTGTTCGATTTAGGCGAAATATCGACTTACAAATATCGACTTGTACGATTTTTATTACACACATGTCAATGGAGAAAAATGGGAATTTTGATCATATTCGAGTTAGGCGACTTTTCGACTTATGCAATTCGACTTAGGCGAAGTTGACTATAGATATATATAATATATATCTATATATATATATATATATATATATATATATATATATATATATATATATATATATATATATATATATATATACACTAGCGTATGTTACCCGCGCTGCCGGGGATTTTCCAGCTTGAGAATAGTCTCGAATGAAGAAAAAATCACACGAATATTTTCAGTGATGTCATCGCATGTGACTTTTTATATTAAAATCAGTTCCTTCAACAGTTGTCATGTGTCTTCATAGCCATTTTATCCGTTTTTGTATTCCTTAAGGCTGGGTATTTTAAACTTCGTAAAAAGAAATCACACGAATAATTGCAGTGAATCATTGCATGTGATTTTTCATATTAAAACCAGTTCCTTAAAAAGTTGTCATTTTGTCTACATTGCTATTTTTTTTCCGTTTTGTTTTCCTTACAGCTGAGTATTTAAACATCGTAAAAGAAGAAATTACACGAATAATTTCAGTGATGTCATCGCATTGGGGTTTTTCATTTTAAAATCAGTTCTTAAAAAGTTATCATCGGGTCTTCATTGCCATTTTTCCGTTTTTGTATTCCTTAAGGTTGGGTATTTAAATATCATAAAAAGAAGTAATTTTTAACCCATTCATAGACTGCTAAGTTATTTTCTAATGAAATTAGTTCCTTAAAAAGTCGTCATATCATCGTCATTGCCATTTTTTCCGTTTTGTATTCCTTAAGGCTGGGTATTGACATCACTCTCCATCTTTACGGCGTTATTAAAATTCGATTAGCACGATGTTGAAGTAAAAAATGTTGTTATTTTCCACAAAAGTTAAATTTGGGAGGACATACAGGGACAGAAAAAAAAATTAAGTAATCAAATAGAAAGCGAATTTTCCGGGAAACACTCAAAAAAAACAAAAACGTCTTACTACTCAGTCTCATCCACAAAAATGTTCAAAATCGAACTTGGCAATTTTAAAATCGACAAAAATCGTGGCGATGACGAATTTTCCGCGAGTTGGCAACCCCACTAAAACACTCCCTGAGCTCTCAAAACTATTCAATAAAAATTTCGTCAAGATCTAATGACCCGTTCGGGAGATATAGGGAAACGAACGAACGGAATTCCTTTTTTTAGTAGTATATATAATATATAAATATATAATATACATGACATATATATATATATCGACTTCAATGAATAACTCTGCTCTATAGGAAATATTATTTATGGAGAAAATACTTTCTTATTCATTTAAATATATTTATAAAGTTAAAGAAGTTATTGATAGGAGGACGGAGAGTTCTTCGTTTGAATGAAAGTTATATGGAAATTTCTTACAATTTAATTCCAGGCAATAGAATATGAATATAATTAATTTATTTATCAGAATTCAAATACTTTATTTAATTGTATATAAAGTCGTTAGTTGACCTTTCCATAGTTAGTGATATACATACAAAATAAAAATGTGAATGCATTTTAATACCATATCGAAAGTTGAATAGATAAAGCCAACTTATCATCCAAGGACATACATCAAAATTAATATCCGTTAGTTTTTATATTTTTGTCCTTAAATGTTATTATATCATATTAAGTTGTATTATAAATAATAAAATTTTCTTGTCAAGTGTAAATAAACTTCAGTCATGGTGCAAAAAGTTATTTTTACTCATAAGTTCTTCTTTCAAATATACAGAGAGATATAGTATATATATTCTTTAACTTTATCAATAAAAACAATCAAGTAATATGTTGTTATAATATGCCAATAAACAAACAAAAAAGACTGAAGACAGTTGTTGATAACCCCCCTTTAGACGTTTCCTGCCATGGTTGACAGTTGAAAGACATGAATTAAATCGAAAAATAGAAACATGTCAGAATATAAAATACATTAGTAGATTAGCAACCCCTTTTAACAAGGACTCCATAGGTCTTAATGATCTTGAAAAATTTGCATGTAAGCAAATACTTAAAGTTTCTTTCTGAATGATGTTTTCTCCACCCTTCGGACCTACTTCTTTTATTAATGATATCAAAGATCATATATAGTTATACATCATATTAGGGCTGTTCTTATGTTTCAAATGTTTGAATGTTAGCAACATTGTGGATTTCCTGTTTCTTGGTGATAAAAGAAGACGACATACAAAGTTTGAACAAAAAGAAAAAAAGAAGGGAGAGAGTCACTTCTCTCTTTTTTTCTGAAGCGAACAAGTCATCTTCTACAGGCGAGTGAAGTTAATTGATACAAAAAAGCTATGAAATATGCTAACTTATACACTCCATTTTTTTTTTGTTTTACTGAAAACTTGTTTTATTAAAACATCAAACATACTCTGGTAGTTAATTAGATTTTCCTTTAAGAATAATTATTATTGAAGTCTGTAACGTCACCATTTCAAGAATTGCGGAACCTATATTTTTACTAAATTTTCAAACTTTGACCTCGTAATGTTGACCAATTTGGTTCACACTTGTGTGTCGGCTCTTTTATCACCAGAAACAGAAAATCCACAATGTTGCTAACATTTCAAACATTTGAAAAATAAAACCGCCCTAATAATATATAATATATATATATATATATATATATATATATATATATATATATAAATATACTATATATATCATAGATATATATAGACATCAGGCCTATTTTCAATGATCACATAATACAAACTACATATTTTGTACATTTTACACAAATAATTTTTAAACAAAAATGATAGCACAATGTGTAATTTACAAATGTATTTCATTATTTTCACATATCCTTCTTGGCCTTCATACAGCTTGAAACCTCCTCACGGTGGAGGCAACACAGGGAATCTTTTCTCAGCTCGACCATAGACTGAGGGTGCTTTTGCCTTCTGAAGAGAGTCCTCACGCAATGTCTTCCTTTTTTTCAGATAAACCCGGTATTCTGACTGTTGTGGGTGGCCTGGACCGTGAAAATCTTGTCGTAGGAAGAGATTCCGCCTGTGTTGCCTCACCATGAGGAGGTAAAGCTGTATGAAGTCAAGGAGGATATTGTAAATTTATTGATACCTTTGAAATACCATTGTGCTATCAGATTATATTAAGAATTTATACATTGTAGTTTGTTATCTAATTTATATATATATAATATATATATTAGATATAATATATATATTATATATATATATATAATAATAATATATATATATATATATATATACATGAGTGTGCAGGCGAATCTAGACTAACTTTGAGTACTTGTATCTCAGAAACCAGTTTGGGTAGAAGCTTAAAAATGTATGAACTGGTTAGTTATCCTATGAGCTTTGTTTAATAACAAAAAAATCGAAAATGTCCTCGGAACTTGAGCGCAGGACGGCCATTATTGTGGTGCTCCGTTGCGGCCGTGCGCCCAAGGAGATCATCGACTTCTTCAAATTCCCCAAAGCTACTGTTTACAGCATTGCCAAGTCCTTCAAGGAGTCGGAGGACATCGAGGAAGGATTCCTAACACCGGAAAGAAAGACTCCAGACCGTTCCCAAGTCAGAAATAGGAGCGCCGACTTTATTGATCGCCTCCAGACGATGATCAATGACGATCCAAGTGTTTCCCATGTCGACACTGGCTGAAAGGCTAAATTTCACAGGACCTCTGTTCTCCATGCCATTCATGAGACCTGAGGTGCAACACCTACGTCCTGAGAGTCCGTCAGATGCTTTCTGATGCCATGAAGAAGAAGAGGTTGGAGAGATGTGAGTTGTTGATCACGTCATTGAAACACAGAGCTGCCGGACGAATCATGTTCTTCTCGGACGAGAAAATCTTCTGTGTTGATGCGAAAATCAACCGTCAGAATGACAGATGGATTGCCAGTGACCCAGATGAGGTCCCTATCATTGGAAGAACCAAGTTCCCGGCCGGAGTTCATGTCTTGGAGGTTAGTCCAGCGAGGGAGACATCATGCCTCCTCACTTCTTTGCCAAGGGCAAAAATGTCAACAAGGAGGTCTACTTGGACGTCATGCAGACTGTGGTGAAGCCCTGGATGACCCAGATTGCTGCTGGTAGACCTTATTTCTACCAGCAAGATGGAGCTCCCGCCCACACGTCCAATTTGGTGCAAAACTGGTGCTTAGAGAATCTCGACATGTTTCCGGTCAAAGAAGTTCTGGCCCCCCAGCAGCCCTGACCTCAACCCCTGCGACTATACTTGTGGGGCGTCCTTGAGAGGGACACTAACAAGCGTGCTCACAACACTGTGGACTCCTTGAAAGCTGCCATCATCCAGGCAGTGGCCAACTTGTCCAGGGAACAGGTGGCTCATGCCGTTGGGAGGTTGTGGAGGCTGTTATTGTGAAAGGAGGAAGTTGAATTGAATGAACATTAAGAGAAAAGTCATTTAAATTTGTGTGATATGAAAAAAGTCAATTAAAGGTCTTGTTCGTGAATATGAGTATCTTTTTCCGTGCTAAAAAAAGTCTAGATTCGCCTGCACACCCCTGTATATGTATATATATATATATATATATATATATATATATATATCTATATATATAAATATACTATATATATATACATATATAATATATAATTATAAGAATAGTGATGCCAATATTGGAAGGTCTATGTATATGTATGTTATCATGCAATAAACGATAAGAAAACTTGTCCATGGAAACTTTAATCCCACTTATTGGGTAAATATTTTTTAATATATATATACCTATATTAATATATTATCGAATAATAAAGTAGTGATGCCAATATTGGCAGAAATATTCGTTATGAAAGACTTTATTTATGTCCTTGTACGTAGAATTCAGGAAACAGTTTGAGCCAATTTCACAATAAAATTTTCAACCAAAAATCATTCGTTTTAAATCTAAATATTGAGGAGTAAGTTAGCACATTCCCAAAAGTCACTTATCATAATGTAACGTTATATTTTAGGGTAGACAATGCAACAAAAACTTATGTGTACATTGGAAAAGTTTAATTTATTCACGAAAGTTTTAGTCACAAATGGAGAAAGGATTTCCCAAATGAGTTTAAAAACATTGGACCCGTTTAAATCTAGTATATTATATTCAGAGGCCATCACATTTTAAAAATAAAATTGTACCTCCAACAGTTGTATTTGTAGCAGATTTTTTAATAGATATATTATATTAATTTTAACTTACTTCCCTACTTTCATTATTCTTTAAAGTGAAAAGTTGTTTGGTGTTTACAGTTTTCAAGAGTCAATATTTATTTAATTATTTTAAAAATATATGAAGGATACCTATGGTTTTTGGATTTGTAAGTTTTACTCAACTAATAGCTTATGGTAAGAGTTGCAAACAAGGCATTTAACTGTCGATCCAAAATAAATATTATTTCAAGACATTGCTTATAAACATGTTTTAACATATTTTGGATTTCAAAAACGTGAATAGATAAACATTTGTGCTCCTCAATAAATAAACGGACCTGCAATTTATGTAATGCAATAAAATGCTACAAACGCTATAGTGCATATATATTTTCTTCTTATTATTATTTATAAAATATAAAAATTTGAAGAATAGTTCACAAGGGAGGATTGCAAAGATAATTGATTACAAAGAGGAATTAGATATGACCCTTTTTTTGATACACCTTTTTATACATTATCATATTAGGTATTCATACATAATAATACATGTTGTGTATATGTTCGTCCGAAAGTAAATTACAGAGATTAAGGAGAAAAGGAGTTTTTCCTTCTTCTTTTAGTCAACTAAAGCACTCCTCCATCTTCAAAAGCAATCCTTTGCAACAACATGACATATATAATTTACTCCAAAGAAATAAGAGAATTTTGTTTTTATTAAATGGAGGTAAACGAGGATTCTATGTATGCATATGGATGGGGGAAATGAAACAGATTCCTTATGTAATCTAATACTAAATATATGTCATCATTATTATAATCAAGTTGTGAATATGGTGTTGTGTCGGCCCTTATCGAGGACCGAGGACTGCAATACAGTCCGGTCAAGTCCAGTCCTTTTTGTCGGTCCTTAAAAAGGAAAAATTTTTCTTTATGACGTCATAACCTACGTCATATTGACAACATCTATTATGCTTTGAAAATGAAAATCCTTTATATGAGGAAAGATACATCTTCAATGAGCTGATGACAAATATA
>CP045893.1:18830819-18902386 GCA_013387185.1 Caligus rogercresseyi | reverse complement strand
TTAGTAATGTCATTTAATGCTGCAATGCTAGTTTTTATCCGCACGATACTGCAATTCTACTACAAGAATAGGCAAAAATCCTTGCAATATTTTAATTCGGAACTTTGTCATTTTGAATCATCCACAAAAGCAAAATTGATGGACGAATAATTAAAAGCCTAAGAGAATTCTGAGTAGGAAATATTTATTTAGCATATCAATGAGACAAAGACTAGATGTGATTCCACATTAAGTAATGCAGCATCATTTATATATGAAAAACAAACTATTAATTTATATATGCAAATTGGCATTGGAAGCCCACGATTTTTGTCCTCATTTAGCATAAGAATAAGAAGAGCTGAGAATACAATATGTTTAAAGACCCTATAAGGTAGAAAAAGGTGTGAGTAAAAGGATCCATGGTTCTTATAGCTTTTATTATGGCGAAATTGTAATATTTTGTTGTGAATGCTCTAAGGATGGGTTAAGAGCTTAAGCAAAGTTTTTGATCCATTCAGCCGATGAAAGAAAACAAAGAATCCCTTAAGAGATAATGCTAACTTCTACTTCAGGAACCTAGGCAGTGTACTCTACGGTTTTCAGTAATATAATTAATAATATTTGATAACTAGATAGAGATGAATGAAAAAAACTGTAAACTACCTAACTTATTGGGGAGAATTTGATTAAAAAAATATATTGCTTATAATAAACCATTGTTTTCTACATGATTTACTATAGAAATTAAAAAATAATAATGTTATATGTTACTATCAAGTAATTTTGAGAAATAGAAGTTCATCGTTGTTATAATATATATTTTCTTTTTCATTGTAAATCATTAGAAAAAGCTTTAAAAATAATGGAGACTTTTTTATAGTGAAAACAAACCCCAATAAATGAAACGATTTAAGTTTTGTTTTATATCTTCAAATAGTATCCTGGGGCTATTATTATCATCAATAATGAGGTTTGTGAATCACAATATAAAATTAATTCCGTTATTAATTATAAAATTCAATGAGCTTTATCATCCATAGGAATGTAAATCGGGAGCTTAGTCTTGGTTTTTGGCCGTGGAAAAGAGAGAGGGGTAACGAAAGGATAGAAGGAAAGAGAGAGGGAGAGAGAGATAAACTTTTTCTTTCTCCTTCTATTCCTCCTCTTTCTCTCTCCCCCTCTATATTTCCTTCTATCCCTCTCTTTACCCCACTCTCTTTTTCACAGCCAAAAACAGTCATATAAATCTGTAAGCACCAAGGATAAGTTCCAGATTTCCATTTCTAATCATCAATTTCTAAATAATAGTATGCATATATTTACAAATGAATATATGTCAAAAAAATAAACATAATTGCATTGAACAACACCAAATTGCAAATTTTTTTTCTCGATGGCTTGAGCTTTGTTCATTTAGATCAAAATAATGAAGGTATTTTATTATGTAGATAAAATGAAAACTACATAACTCTAAAATTGGTACCCAGGATAGATTCCCATGATAAAATGCTTATTTTTTATATTTATTTATATGATTTAAATAAATAACCATCTAAAATTTATTTTATTGGTTAAAAGAAGCTTTTATTTGAATTTAAAGGTTTTTGCGCCATAATATTATGAATATTTCGTATGTACTTATTACACGAACGATTATACTATTTAGTAAATAGGGAAAGATGTGTTTTTTTTTGGAACTGATGCCGAAAATGTATATAAACTGATTTTTTGAGCAATCTTAAACTAATTATTCGTCATTTCCTTCGATAAGTCATCATATAGTATAATTAAGTTATTTATTATGATTCATCAGCTTAACTGATGATTCACTGCTCAATATTTGATACTGGGCTATCAACATATTAAAATACATAATGTAATTTTCTATATTTTTTCCATTGACAATCGACAGGCTATACTTTGCTTACAAGTACATTAGACATACTCAATTAATATAAAAAGAGGGAATCATATCAGTAAACGTAGAATGACTGGAAGGAGGCACAACTACTTCTGCAAGACATGATTCTTCACTTTAAAGACTTTAGTCCAATATATTTTTTTTAAAGCCTGATTTAAATCTATTTATTCCTTTTTCTACTGTATGCGTCCTGCCACTCCTCTCGTGCCTTTTATTTTTTTGAGTGATCTTATAAATATCATCTTTATTCTTCAGACAATTTGGTGCATATTAGCAGTGCCGGGTGTTATTTTTTTAAAGTTCAGCTCGACGAACCTTCGAATCATTTTTTATTTTGATTTTTTAGTTATGAGGATGAAAATATATTCCAAACATTTTTTCCCTTTTATTTACACCAATCTTATGCTAATGCAGAAAAAAATATTTATTCGATAATATGAATTTAATTTAATTTAAATGATATTTGGAAGAAATGCCCTGAGAATAAATGACCCAAGAGAGAACAGAAAAATTATGACACATTGAAAAAATGGCCGAAACATATATTTTTCTCATTCTAATAACACCAACAACAAAGAAGTCATTTGTCTATATTTGCCAAAATGAAATTATTTTTAGCCATCACTTTCTCAATTTATATGAAAAATAGTATTTGACCAATACATGGTTGTATTCCAATCAAATACTTGCCTATCAATGTCTTTGGGCCATTTTTCAATTAGTCATCATTTTTTTTCTATCTTGGTTCTTTTCTACCTTGGCCATTTTTCTTGGGTTTTTTTCTTCCTAGACCATATTTTCCTTGGTCCATTTCTTCGGGACGTCATATAAAACGCTACACAGTTTAATTATGATTGCAGATTGTGTTCTGCCATATATATATATGTATATATTAGGGGGTATTATAGAAACCTAATATTAATAAATCAAAATGTATCCCCCCGCGAAAGTTGCGTCATAAGAAACTAAATTATCGTAGAATAATGGATTTTGGTTTCACCCCCCCCCCCCTTACCCCCGCCCCAAATTGCGTTCAAAGGTTTCGTTATGAAACAAAACTTTTTTGTTATTACTTATTTTGGAAAAATTTAGTTTTACAAAATTTAGCTATGATCAATTAATGACTTTGTTATTTTTTCAAATTTTTTTATAAAAGCAAAAAAACATCCTTTAAAAATTAATAAGTATCCTTGCCATTCACAATCAGTGGAAAGAGCTGCAAAACTAGTAACGGAGGCATCTGAAAAAGTTTATGGATATAATCAACGTCATAGATTTATATTCTCAACCATGTGAGGGAGTTACTTTATGAAAATTAAGATGTGATTAGCTAATGTATTTAAAAATAACTTAAATACATCAACATGAATACCCTCTTTTTCTTTTTCCTTCTTGAAACTATAAAAGAACCCTAGTAGGAGCCGTTATTTAAAAAATGGTTGGTGCGTCAGCACTTATGTTCATTTATTGGAACTAATACTATTTGACGAAAATTTGCAAAAAAATAACAAAGTCATAAATTGATCATAGCTAAATTTTGTAAAACTAAATTTTTCCAAAATAAGTAATACAAATAGTTTTGCTTCATAACGAAATCTTTAAACGCAATTTGGGGGGGGGGGGGGGTAAGGGGGGGGTCAAACCAAAATCCATTTTTCTACGATCATTAAGTTTCTTATGACGCAACTTTTGCGGGGGGATAAATTTGATATCTTAATATTAGGTTTCTATTATACCCCTTAATATATAGATATATATATGTATACATATATATATCGATAAAATGTTAAAATAAAGAAAAAATTCAGTTTCAATCTTTAAAGAAAATCTTTAAAAACTGTGTTTCAGAACAATAAGCTTCATAACAGGAGAAATCAAAAATTGTATTAATATTAAAATTGTATTAACACTATAACCAATTTAATATCCAACGCCATGGGAAATAGATGCTTGGACGATGAACCCAATGCACTTTAAACCCTTTTTTATACCCTAAAAGATACATTATAATATGTGACGTGAGAACACTATTTGAATACAGAACGAAATATAAGAAAAGGAGAAAAACTATTATACGTATTTTGGGCTATATTTACTTCATACGATGATGCTTACATTTTTTATGATTTGAAATTATACGTTCTATTTACCAAAACAAAAATACCGACTTTCGATCATATTAGTTGGATGTTTGTAGTTTGTTTTATGTCGATTGTTTATTATAATCAAAGGTTTTTCAATGCGCAATATCCTTCCAAAGATGGAAGGTCGTAATTTGTCGTGGACTTATTACAAAATATTTATGTTTGTATCCCTGCGCATCGATATGAAGCTCCACCAATCACATGCTCCAACAAAACAATGGCTAGAATTATGCTTTGAAGAGAGAGAGAAAGATAAAGAAAGGGGGATCTAAATTCAAAACAATACATGTAAAAGGGAGACTACTACCTACTTTATTTTAATATTAGAAAACGTACATTAACAATGAACAACGTAATATGATTGGTTAAAAACACAAGAGCACGCAAGATGATGCCAATATTCCTGCCAATTTTTCATTTGATTAGCTTTTTCATCGACAATTATTCCTTAAATATCGCATCAATTAGAGGGTTAATTGAAAAAAATACAAGTACAAAATGGAGAAGAGTAAATGAAGAATACTATTATAGGTCAGTCTCTTTTTCACCCAAAAATCCTGAATTCAAATAGTGTTCTCCCGTCACATAAGTATTGCTTAAGTAATCGCTTTCATTCGTTTATTAATGGATATAAATACATTTAAGTGGATATATATATATATATATATTGCGTATTTTTTGGTAATTTATTTATTGCCACACATCTCTTACAAGAATAAGGCAATTTTCACCTTTAAAATTGATAATATACATACATAATACTCTTCATTATATAAGAATATATAACTTTTCTTAGCACTTTCTATATTATCAGTATTATTACTATTATTATTTGTATATTTTCCGAAGCTTCATATAATACATTGAGATGAACTGCATTAGCTATAGAGAAACATGATCCCAATCTAATTTTGTATATTATACGATATTACTTTCGTCAGTAATCAGTTTATATATTTCTCTTTATTAATGATATTAAATTATCTAAGAAAATTGAAATGAGTGCAATATATATATACATTACTATTTGGAAGAAATAACCCTTAGTCTCGTATATATCTGCACACTTTATTAGATAGTGAAGAGGCTATATTAAGAGGAATACATATATATAAAATTGCACAAGAAAGGCATTTAATTGAGATGAACTTCATCAGGATTTACCTGCATTGTAAAAACCAAGACAAAAGATTATTTGAATATTTGAGGGCGTTTGTGGACTGCATAGATGGCAATACTATATGCAATAATATTGAAGGATTTCTCTTATCAAAGAAAGTATTAATCTAGTGTTCGCAAATATCTCGTAGATTTAGTGAATTTAGTATATATTTAAAGCCTTAATGTAAGAAGAGATAATTTTATACGAGGGAACAGAAATAGTCTTCCCCCACTCTCGTGAGAATATTTAACACAGGGGTCGGGAACCTTTTTGGCTGGCTGAGCCATAATGCCCATAAAAAAAATAGATTTCCGTGAGAGCCATACCATTAAAAATGAATACAAATAAATGTATGTATTTTTTAAAGACTCAATTTTAGACTGTAAGAATGTACTATTATTTTTAATTCGTTTTTTTTATACATTGAAGCCAAGAAGTTAATAAAAAGAAAAGAAAGACACTCCTCACCATTAATGAGACTTCTGGGACTGCATCGTTTTACTGATGGCTTTGTAGTCGGGCTGGTACGCGGTGAGGTTCAGCTTCATGCAGACGTTGAGGCTTTCGTCAGTTAGACGTGACCTTAGATTGGTCTTGATGTGTTTGAGGTGGGAAAATGACTGCTCACATGCATACGTAGATCCAAACATGGTCAATACAGCCACGCTCACTCGCTGCAGTGTGCTGTATGTGACTGGCAGCGCGTTCCACGTTTTCACGATCAGGTCGTCTGCGTGTGGAAGTTTTTTAATTTCTGTCCACTTGTGTTGGCTGGCCAGCTCTGCTTGCTGCCGTGCAAGTTTCTCCAACTCTTCATTCAGTGACTTAAACTTATTCACCCACATGTCGGAGGCCTTCAGATCAGCAACTTCAAGCTCAAATTCTTCGACAGACACTCCAGGGATGTAACTGAGCTCCGCTGCATCCAGTGCGCACTCGTGGGGATGAGTGATGAATCGAAAGAGAAGGGTGTGCTGACGAAAATCTCCAAAACGTGCTTTGAACGACTGCAACAGATCTGATGTCGTGTTGGCTAGCTGCTGAGTATCAACATGTTGAGAGGGGTCACTTGCTGTGCAGGCATCTTTGAATTCCCTCAGTTTTTCGAAGTGCAGTAAACGGCCCGTTTAATATCAGTAATGAAGAGCTCCAGCTTGTTCTCGAATGCAAACACAGCTTGCTGAAGGGTTGCGACGGTATTTCCAATGCCTTGCATTTTCACATTGAGTTGGTTTAGGTGTGCAGTCATGTCCACAAGGTAGTAAAACTTCAGAAGCCACTCGGTGTTTTTTAGCTCGGGATGCTCGACACCTTTCATGTCCAGAAAAGTCCTGATTTCGTTCAGGCAAGCCGCGAAACGGCTGAGCACCTTCCCTCTTGACAACCAGCGGACATTGCTATGCAGGAGCAGGCCAGGGTAGGCATTTCCAACTTCGTCGAGCAGTGCTTTAAACTGGCGATCGTGCAACGCTCTGGCAACAATGAAGTTGACCACTCGGATGACCAGCGACATCACCTCACCAAGTTGCTCGCCACACATTTGCGCACACAGTGCTTCCTGGTGAAGAATGCAATGAAGACTGAGGATAGGTCTGTTTTCATGTTGACGAAGAAGGGCCACAAATCCCCTGTTTTTCCCCACCATACATGGAGCACCATCAGTACACAGAGAAATTAGTTTATCCATGGGTAGATTTTTCTGCTGGGCAAACTCCATAAACGCCTTGAATAAATCTTCCCCTCTCGTTGTTCCCTTCATTGGCAAAACGGCAAGACTTTCTTCACGCAGTGTGTCACCGGCAACATATCTTGCAATTACACTGAACTGGGAGACATGACTTACGTCGGTTGACTCATCCAGGGCGAGCGAGAAGTAGACCGCTGTATTTATGTCCCTCACTTGTGTTTCCTCCACTTGATTTGTCATCATAATGGCGCGATCGTGTACGGTTCTTGCTGACAGGGGCATGTCTTTTATTCGCTTCATGATCTTTTCTTTGTCAGTGAAGTCGTCAGAAAGTTCATTGGCCACATCCAGCATTAGACTTTTGGCAAACTCGCCATCAGTAAATGGCTTTCCGTTCTTCACAATGGCTAATGCGCCAGCAAAACTAGCTGAATTGAAGTCACCTTGTCTGGCCCATATACGGAGTTGCTGCTGACTAGCTTGGGCTTTCCTTTGAAGCTCGTCGCATGCCTTCTTTCTGCTGTCCCCCGCTGGATATTTCGTTGCAAATGTAGCATGCCGTGTCTCAAAGTGGCGCTTGATATTTGAACGTTTCATCGAAGCTATTTTGTCATTGCATATAAGACACAAAGCTGATCCTCCTCTCTCCACAAATGCAAATTCTTCAGTCCACTCATTTTGAAATGTTCGGTAATCGTCATCTTTCTTTCTTCTTCGTTGTGCACACAACTGTTAGCTAGCTGGAATTTTAAGTAAAGCGGATGTAATTTAACTACCCACGTCGCCGTAGTCAACTTATCACCCAATAAAAATCGATTTAAAAAAATATGTCTTGTGTACAAAGGACAGCTATGATTGGCTGATGTGACGCACCTGCGAACTTCAGCGTGAGGGGAAAAAACAGACGGAATGGAATACGTAAATCACTTTTAATATTTCGAAAGCTTATTTAAAATTTTAACATTTAGATTTCAGTAAGTCTATTTTTCTATTTCTTTAACATCAGCCTAATTTATAAAAAAAACGACCAACTGTAAACAAATTTCAGATTTGTCCGAGAGCCAGATGCAGTCACCAAAAGAGCCATATATGGCTCGCGAGCCATAGGTTCCCGACCCCTGATTTAACATATCAAATGGATTGATGGAAATGGATTTTCAAACATTATCTAAGTACATATTGGATGTGATAATTGAAGGTGTTTCAATTCAGTGTTCAGTGTATCGCTGAAATGATAATGATTTATTCGGCGTTTATACTAAGTGTTTACAATACTCCATTCATACAAAGTCTTCTGGACATATATTCAAAGAAGGGTATTTAGCTTATTATGATGATGTACTTCGTTAATTAAGACAAAACATTGGATTTACAACGTAATGTTTCCAATATTGGGACCCCTGTATAATGTTTTCCTATGTAAATATGTTCTATTTAGTTGCATCTGTGTAGATATGAATAATACTCAATTTAACCAAGAATCTTACTGTTGTGAAAAATTTAAGTATATTAGATAGTAAAAAAATAAAAAGCGGGTTAATGATATTATCCACTCTTACTCTTTAAGACATATATTATAGGTACGGTAAATATTCCTCGTTCTGAAAGAAAGAGTTATGTTCTGTAATTATAGATTCCACTTGTGTAAATATAAGCAACCTTAACGGTGGATTCTTGTTTTTTGTAAATGTATTTGATTGTAATGGAAAACTACCAAAAACTATTGAAATAACTTTTAATGAAATAGGAGAAAAAAGTTTTGTCTTTCATTTTCTTCTCTTTATGGCCAAAAGCTCTAGAAGGATAAAGTTAATGTTTTCTTCCTTCATATATATTTTCTTAAAGGTTTTATTTATATGTTTTACAAAAAAGTAACTCGGAAAAATCATTAGATAAACAATACCCCGTTGGCCATTATTAAGATGTGGGAGGCAATTTGGCAAAGTCATTTACTTTGCCCATAATAAAAGCTTGTTTTATGTAATAAAAAAAGTGTGGAGAGACATTTATGTTTATCAAAAGAACATAAAAGCAGACGACAAAGTAGGATACTCAAATCACAGCAAGGTTGCTTTTAGAAGGCAACTTTGAATGAGCATTAAAGCTGATATGAATTAGCAATAAAGCGTTCAAAGCATTCAATCCTACCTAGGAATTTTCAATTTGTATAAAATTCAACTAGATTTATCCTATATATATGTAATAAAATATAATTTTAGTCTACAAATTAATAACATAAAAATTATTGATTTAAATTTATAATATCCCATGTCTTCTAAGACAACAAGAGGAAATAAAATAAAAGAAGATCTGTGAGTCCACATTATGGAGTCATTAAAAGTACACGGGAGCAGATGGCTCAATATGTAGAGGTGTGTTAAACTCTCAATGCTGAGGGCTCAGGCTATGCTCCCGAGAGGGGAAAGTCATTTTTGTTCATTGATAAGATCCTTGGTTCCATACACTAATATACACGCTAGTATGCTTATTTATATTCAATCAGATGCTGCAATTCTATCAAACCAAATGGGCCAAAAAAGTACTTCACCTAAGCTCTTGATTAGATAGTTTTATACTTAGATTGTATCGATTTTATGGCTCCGCCATTGTCATGCAAGTCATGAAAAATAGATATACCAGAACCAATAAAGAAATGATCATCTAATAACCACATTTATTATATATATAAATATATATATATAATATCTTGCTGGTCGCCTTAATCGAATCAAATTACATAGTTTGATATTGCTGGATACAGGATTCTTATGTCTGAAAGTATCAAATCTGCTTTTGAACAATATACAGTAAATAATATCAGGTATGTTAAAATCATATTTATCATTTTATTCTGTATTTAGCTTGTTATCCCCTTTTCAGTTTTAGATCTGTCTTGACACTGTTATCAGGTATGTGGTTGCCATACAGTGGGTTTTTTACGTTTAAGAAGAAACAGAGATATTAGCAAAACACTGGGGTGTGGTTGGCAGCTATTTCTGTTGTATTTGTAAAAAAAGACTCCTATAGAAATCTGTCAATCCAAAGAAAGAAAACACAAAGTAATTAATATCTTAATGAAAAGATAGAGTACAGTCGTACCATTCAAGACATGAACTAGTTCGCCGTAGAGTTCAAAATAAGAAGATGCCAATGGAAACGCAATTCCTATAGTTGGCTTTCTTGTATATTAAATTTATTTAATAATAAAGTATTGAGCTCCCTTGTAAACAGCTACCTACTGATACCAAATTATGTTCTGGCCTGGTGGGGCTTACTTAGAAGTTAAACGGACTAACAAAGTACCTAGAGTAATATAGAAAGAAAAATATATTAATGATTACATCTGATACATTATTCATTATAGTTACAGGGTCTAATATAGGACCTAAGCAATGTGCTATCGCTGGCACCAGTCAAATAAATATCTTTGGGTTCTTATAAAAATCTTCTTAGATGGGATTACCACCAATTACGGAGCTACAAAGGGGTTTCAAGGGGTATGTTGAAGCCGCATAAAGCTGCGATTGACCTGCGCCAGCTTTTCTTGGGCGGATGGAATTCAATTGATATCTCTGCCATAAAGGGGCCTCTTGTGACAATTAACAAAAAATAAATACTATTATCGTTATCCTTAATAGATATGCCAAAATTGGATGTTTAGAACTCTTCTTTACCCTTTTTTTAAATCAATAGTACAAAATTAGTATTTGATTAAACCGTTTGTGTATGGGTTTTTTAACTATATAAATTGAATATACTCAGTTAGAACATTTTTCATAATAATATTAGAGGAAATTCATAGCAAGAAAAGGTTATGGTATCACATTCAGAAAAAGGAAAAGCCGTTTTCCTGTATAATATGTATTTGAAGGTCTTCAAGATATCAGACTCATTTTTATGCCCTCATAGGAAAGGTTTTCAAAGTCTCATTTTTTTTCTTCGTTGGGATTATTTTTATTATTAGAATTCGATTTGAATATCCAATAAAGTTGAAAGTGGATAATAAAAAGAAAATATAGACAATTTATTTAATAGTAGGTAGTTTTGTGCCCAATATAAAGGTTCAAAAACTTTATATCCATGCTTAACTCTAGAAACAACTCAGATTTCCTGGATCAAAGTATTTTCATGCCCAAGGATTTTGTTTAAAAAAATAAAAAAATATGAGTTAATAGTCCATATAGATTTATGCATTAATTGAGCTTTTGAATGTTGCGTGAGAAAAAAAATCTAATACGATACATAAAAAATACTTTAGGAGTTGCACTATTTTGAGAAGAAAGTTATTATTAATCAACTTCATTAGGAAGATCATCGGTTTTATGGGCTCAATATAATGCTAAACGGCTTATTCAATCCCTCATTTACGCAATTCCATCGAACCAAATGGACCAAAATATGTTGTATTAGGTGTTATTGTTAATGTATAATAAGTTAGCTCCATTTGTTTTATAGTTAAAAAGAAACTGCTAAACAATTGAAATTTTTTAAATATTTTTTCCTGAAATTAATTTTATAATTGACTTTAAGTTATAACGCAATGTAAGCAGTACAATTATGAATGAACTTTTTTGAGAAGACTACGTACTTGAAATTATATATTATACGTATTATAATATTTTCTTTGAAAGTCAATTAAACTACGAATAAATATCAATGTCATACCTCCAGAGACTCTAAGTACTATTCTATTTGTTTAAATATTTATAATTCAAAACATTCTTTTAAGGAATGATAATCATTGAAATCCAATTTATATTTCCTTAAACTAACTATGAACATAAATATATATATATATATACAGTCACTTCGCCTAAGTCGATTCTCTCGGGACTGTGCAAAAACAATCGACTTAGGCGAAATTCGAGTTACAAATTTTGATAGCTAAGTCGATTTTTTTTGATATGCAGGTAGGCGTATCAAATTCTTAAGTGTTCAATATTTTTCTCCACTTTAACCATCTGTGTCTGCTTCCTTGTAATACAAAGTGTGAACGGCAGGCGCAGTGCATGAGGGCTGTGTTTTGGAAAGTGAGCGCCCTCTTCGACTTATGCGAAGTAATTTTCTTGTTATGTTTGTGTTACTG
This sequence comes from Caligus rogercresseyi, assembly GCA_013387185.1. Lineage (NCBI taxonomy): Eukaryota > Metazoa > Arthropoda > Copepoda > Siphonostomatoida > Caligidae > Caligus > Caligus rogercresseyi. Next base: position 18,890,404 of record CP045893.1, on the reverse strand, counting down.
TCAAAATATCTGTTCGACTTAGGCGAAATATCGACTTACAAAAATCGGTTTTTATGACACACATGTCTATGGAGAAAAATGGAGATGTCTATTGATTATATTCGAGTTAGACGACTTTTCGACTTATGCAATTTCGACTTAGGCGTAGTTGACTGTATATACATATAAAGTAAAGCCAATTCTGTTGCCTCACGAAAGAAAAAGCTTCATACTTATTTGATATCAACTACTCTATCAAACTTATTTTTCAATTAAGTTCAATTAAAGTTATTTGCTTCACTTATTTTTCTTTCCTTAGCAAGTTTTTATTTTAAATTTGTGTTGAAATGGGCCTCACATTGAGGAAGGAGGCATTTGAAGTGATGATTTATTCCTTTGAATGAAAGACGAGCATCATCATCATCCTCTTGATCTTTTGAAAAGTTTTTAGACAACTTTTTGAAAGGAGGATATTGATAAGTAAGGTACTGATCAGTATTGAGTCATTGAGGAAAGTTGAGAGTCCCTTCAAAATACTTGTGGAAAAAGAAGAACAAAAAAATAATGCTAAAGTTTTCACAAAGAGTATTAGATACTTTGTCCTTTCCCTGAGCATGGAGTAAGGCTTTTCGAAATGAATTAAAAGGATTGGAGCCACTTATGAGTATAAATAAAAGGAAATCACATAGAGCTAAGGATTAACATTAATGATATATATGTAGGACTGGAAATCTGGAGCTTAGCCTTGGTGCTTACAGATTCTATGACTATTTTTGGCTGTGAAAAAGAGAGAGAGGGGTAAAGAGAGGGATAGAAGGAAAGGGAGAGAGAGAGAAAGAGGAGGAAAGAGAGGGAGAAAGAAAAAGTTTCTCTCTCTCTCCCTCTCTCTTTCCTTCTATCCCTTTTTTTTTTCATGGCCAAAAACAGTCATAGAATCTGTAAACACCAAGGCTAAGCTCCAGATTTCCATTCCTATATATGTCAATAAGCTTTTCTTGTGTCACCGATTGCAACTAAAGAAAACTGCGAGTATCGTTTGCGGCTAAGGAAGATCGAATTAAAAAGAATGATATAATGAATGGGAAAATAAATATCTTAAAGCCTATGAATATATTTGTTTCTGTGATAGTAACGGATAAAAACACTGAATTTACTCTTAACGCTTAAGATCATCAGTCAGGCTATTTGCAGAGCTGGGATTAGGTAGAAAAACCTACTGCCGATTCGGTATTCGGTAGATTTTATTATTTATCTACCGAATATCGATCGGTGCCGTAAATAAGAAAGAAAGATAAATTTATTTATGTTACTACTTCATATGCATTTAGTATCGGACAATTTATTACAAAAGACAATTAAGTACATATTATAACAACTTTTTTAGAGATTATTCGAAATTTAATGCATGTTATTTTTATATAAATTATATATGTACTCGGATTTTGAAGGAAATGGAAGGCAATAGCAAACAAATTATTTCCTTCACTGTCTTTTGTTATACTTTGTCCAATATTAAATGCGCTTTCAGCTCCGGAGTTGTTTTTTATTTTGCAAAGTTCAACTTCTTCAAACCAGGTAACGCTTCCAGTTCTAAATACCGATTTACATACGGTAATCGCAACTCTCGCTAATTGTCATTTAAGCCAATAAATAAGACTAAAACACTCATGATTACTCTGATTGACAAATAAATAAATGTACTCATGGAAAGGATATATGATTTATATGCAGTATTTTTTTTTTGCTTTTCTCAAAACCATAACATTTTATAACAAATTCTATGTTCAATCTTCTAATCTGTAAATGTAGGGACTAAAAATAGTTAAGGCCTAATTGATTAAGAGAATGGAAATGATAATTTTGGACACTTCACCATATATGAAAAAGTATCAGGGCTTTCAATGAATAAATTGAAGACTTTTATTATTCCATTTGGCGTTTGTGTCCTTGTTAGGGGACTTTGAGTTCATTCTTGTGGAGTTAGATCAAAGTTGGAGATTCTTGAATTGTTTGGTGCAGTAATGACCTTCTTTTAACTCGCTGGTCTTTAAAAAAGGCAAAATTAAGAAATATAATTTTCAACGAGAGAATATATCTTTACATTTATAAAATAGTTCCTTTCGTTCTATACAAAACATCCTTCTCGCCATGGCTATGCGCACTCTTTCATTAAAGCTATTTACAGGAGTTGAAAAGGAAAAATCGTCTCCTTCGGGTTGGGCTGGTTCTTCTTTCCTTGAACGTACCCAGGATTTACATACAGATCCTAAGGGATATTGCCGGGAATCCTTTTTTGGAATAGAGAAGAACTTTGACGATTAATCGAGTCTGCTCTTTGTTCATAATGGGGAAAGATTAGACCAAACAAAAAGTAACAACGGCTATATCCCCGTTGTGGGGATGAGTTCAAAGAATAATTTCGAGAAGTACTCCATTATATGATAAAGATTCCACAATCGATTTAATTAGGTCCAACTATAGAAAGAACCCCCCTCAAAAACTTGAAGAAATAGCCGTAAAGGAGGATATTTTCACATTCATTTTTCCTGAGCAGAAATGGTTTTTTTTGGTGACCGGAGGCTCAGATTTCCTCTCTTCATATTGGCAAACTCTATTTGCATAAGCCCTGGCACGCAAAGTTGGCTCAAAATGTACATTTTGGTCTTAAGGAGAGCCAGGATATTTATTTTAAGTTTATGACCCTTTTTGGTCTATCATTGGATTGGGGAAGAAGGATTCTAGATTTGTATCTAACATATCACCGCGCAGTTCCAAATATCTTTCATTAAATTTTATCCTCCCTGCAAAGATTGTGGAGTTCTATACAACTCGATACTACATATCTTTGTGGACTGCTCTATTTTAAAAAGGTTTATGCTCTTGACGTAAAAAGCATGGAGTACGTTAAGGCCTCTTAATATTGCAAAGCAACAGCACTCTTTGGTCTTGGAAAGCAGGATCTCTCGACGAGAGCTAGAGCTATAAATTGTGCCGTCTTTGGGGTTAAAGGTTTAACTGTCCGGAGAATGACTACATAATGTCCGATTTATCCATCTGAATTAAGGCCAATTTTGTTATCTGCCGCTCTTTGGTAAGCAGCTTTAGACCTCAAAATTCCCTCTGCTTCTGATACTTTATGGGCCTCAGCGGCAAGTGTTATAAAGTAATATCTCGGAATCTCACATTCTTTTCAGTTAAACTACAGAAGATTAAAAAGAAAAAAGAAACGTCTTGAATTGTTTTTGCTTTTTGTAGACATTTTATTCTTCAACAGTTTTAAAAACATGTTTGTTCAGTATCGGTATTAAAATGATTATTTACATAGTTTTTCCTGTGCATTAGAATCCATTTAATATACATTGATATATATGTATATACAGAGTGGTACAGCAAAAATTAGAAAAATGACAAAGGCCAATTTGAAGGCTGGAATAGTTTATTTTAGAGTCATTTTAATGGCAAATTCCTGAAACAAAATATGTTAGGGATACAGTAAGTTACAATTTTGGATTCACTGTGTCCTCCATTATTCCTGATGATGGCTTCAATACGTGGACGAACGGAGGCACAGCTAGTCTTGATGAAGTCCTCCGACATGTTGTCCCACTCCTTGGTGATGGTGGCCTTCAGGGCCTCGACACAGGGGTGTGAGGTTTTGTTGGTCTTGCCCCCCAGGAAGCCCCAGACAGCAAAGTCCAGAGGGTTCACATCCGGCGATGAGGAGGGCCAGAAGGAGGCCATGTTCCCCTTGCAGAACTCCTAAACCTTATTGGACGTGTGAGCCAGGGCTCCGTCCTGGGTGAACACATAATTGTTCCTGGGGAATGTGATCATTAGCCATGGCATGACCTTGTACCTAAGGACCTTGTATTAGACATCAGAGTTAACCTTCTCATAGAGCCTTAAGAAGTGTGGGGCATCTTGTTGCCGTCGGAGGCCACGATGCCCAGGACCATGACTTGGGCTGGATGTTTAGTCCTGTAATACCCCTCCACCTGACCTCTTGTTTCTGTCAAGAATCGATCATTTCTTCTGTTGAGCTCTGCGTGCACTGTGAAGATCTTCTTGTCAGAGTAGATCTTGACCGTGTCGCCGTTGTGCTTGAAGAAGTTGAGGACTTTTTTGGCTCTCTCTAACCTTCTGGCCTTCATGGAGGCCGTCAACAGATGCCTTGGTGTCCTGACAAAGCACTTGGGGCCAAGTCCTGGTGGACGGCCCTGTTGACGGTGATGGCAGCAACGTTTCTCTCGACGGCCATCTTCCTCATGGACTTGGTGGGGTCCTTCTTGATGTCCTCCTGCAGGAGGTCCAGGAACTCATCACTTGGTTTTTGTTGTGTTCCCCAGTCCCAGGCTTCCTGGAGATCGGATCCATGCCCTCCATGGCCTTCCTGATGTAGTAGACCGTGGCCAAGGAACCTTGATCTGGATCGTGATCACCTTCGGGTCGACTTGGGCGCGGAAGAGGTCAACCGCCCTTTGTCTTTTCTTGTCTTGCTCGGACATTTTTGGTTATACAAAAAACAAAACAGATACAGTTTGTAGGATTTTGTTTACTCTTTCGAATGGCGCCAAGCTGAAGATCATACAACAAATATCAATGGAGCTTAGGCCTTTAAAAGTCCATTCTAATTTTTGTTGTACCACTCTGTATATATATATATATATATATATATATATATATATATATATTAGGGCTGGGCGATTTTTCGATTTCGAATTTATCGCGATGTAATTTTTTCTACGATTGAAAATGACACGTTCGATGTGAAAAAAAAAAAAAAAAAAAGCTCACGAAGTTGGGCGGACATGCACGAGGATCTGCGTGCGAACCAGGCTAATAAGCTGATGCCTTCAAAAAAAATCATCAAAGTTTTCACAGACACGGGGATAGCCAATTATATCTAAACAGCGCCGCACGTAACCAATCAGTTGGAAGAGAGCCACGTCAAGTTGAGTTGCGCACACCACAACATAAACATACGTGTAGAAGCAGCAGTGCAAACGCAAAGCCGTGGTGAAGTTTACAGCCATATATTAAAAAAAAATGTTTTTGTTCATATCGTGATATAAAATCGAAATCGAAAAATTTGGGGGGAAAAAAATCGAAATCTAACTTTTTCTCATATCGCCCAGCCCTAATATATATATATATATATACTCTGACCTGGAAATTAAAAATAACAGGCTTGTTGATCGGAGTTTTTTCTGATCGGCGATCAATAGCGATATAGCGATATTTGATCGCTGATCGGAGTATCGCAAAAGGTATCATTCTGATATTTTGTCCTAAAATATACAGACAGGCGCCTATGGATAAGTCGTTGTTTTGGAGCTTGTGAAATGATGGAGATGTTGGTCACTTCAGCTTATCTCCCTCAATTCAAAGTGATATTTCTCAATGAAGAAATTCAACAAAGAGCCAAAAGATTTATTCTAGAAGAGACTGCCTCGTTTGATGACCAGTTATCCAGCTAGCTATCTCAAGACGTGAGCAAGAATGTATTTTTTTTTCTAAACGTCATAAAAAGGTTGACACAGCTAAACAAGAAGTAGAGCGGTACTTGGCTGATGACTCGGAAGGGCTGAACATGATATTAGCCTACCGGAGGGTGAATAGGTCTTTCATAAATATAATGTCGTGCTTCCCAGTAGTTCAAGCAGCGAACGTTTGTTCTCCAAGGCCAAGTGGATTCTGAGGAGGACTAGGCAGAGACTGGGGGACGAAAATTTTGAGAAGCAACTTCAACTTATGTCAAATAAATAGGCAAATGAAAAATGATCTGTGCAAACTATATATTTTTTCTATAAGTACTAAATTTTTGATACAGTCAGATATTGTAAATAAAGAAAATTGTTAAGCCAGGTGTGTCAATGCTCAATTAAAAAGGTATGCTTATATCGGTATAATACTTAATTTATCCGGGGTTAAATTTTGGTGGGTGCTATGGACTGCCATATAAAGATTAATACTTAAAAGGTTTGACTAAATATACATTTAATTTTTACTTAGAATTAGTATTACATAGGTATTTTTTTTGTTGATTGCAATTAAATTGATCGGATCGCTGATCGGAAAAATCCCTGATCGTTATATCGCAAAGAATTTATGATCGCTATTTTTGATCGGATCGCTATTTTTTCCCTGATCGCTCACAAGCCTGAAAAATAATAATAACTTAATTAAACCCACATGATTTTCCACATCAAACAAACAATTTTATTAAGCTGTGGGCTCTAATAAGTCCTGTTTGCTTGGACTACAGGTGAAGTGGTATCTCATCGATCGACAATTTGCCATATTTGTAATAAATCAAGTTCCGGCTGTTGTATAACATATTGTTCTTTCCATCATTCGATCGAGTTACCTTATATATAGATATTAGTCAATATATTGCATTATAAAGGTATTATTATTATTCTTCAAAAATACCTGTTGTATAATTAATTTACAAAAAGATTGCGGTTTGAGGGATATTATAAATTGTTATAATGCTAAATCAGTTCACACATTGAAACATTTGAAATACACTTCAGATTACTTTAATGTGTCTTTAAGATCCCAATTAGCTAAATAAATACATTTCTTTTATCGAAACTAATTTGTCAATCATTTGCTAGCGACTTGACCATAGATATGTAACTGTATATAATAAATGTCAGGTGTTTCTTTTTTAGAAAAAACATCGCGTATGCGTCATCTTTATGTATTGTACTCATGGAATGTATGCAAGTCAAATTTCTTGGCTCAAGACATTGCCGTTCTCAGTATATTATTTTGGACAAGAATGCTTTCTTCTACGTTATATCTGAGCTTATATAATATACACACACACACGCACACCTATGTAAAGTTGTCGTTTCAACTTTCCTTTTGAGCCTAACTTTATTTCTAGGCCAAATCTTCCCTCAAAGACACCCAATACTCCCATGAAGATCCAACCATGGGAGTTTCCTGTCCTCTCTGCCTCAATACTGAGGCCTTTAACAGCCTCCATAACCTCTACAATGCCCTTGCACAGACCCCATCTGCCCCATATGCAAAACAAAGCCCTCAGAGAACACCCTAGCGGATCATTTGCTCAATGCCCATCTCCAAAGCTCCACCAACACTGACCCTCCATCACCGCCTCCAGTGATGAACGCTCCAGATCCTCTGGATGAGCTCCTTAAAGACTTTACGGAGTTTGTTCAGAGCGAGGAAGTGGAGAGCAAAGTAGAAGTTAAAATGGAGGAGCCAAAAGTGAGCGATGATGCCAATTTTAAGGTATTTCAGGCTGCTCTCTCTGAGAATACAGACAGTAATACCAGTGGCAGCAGCGCTCTATCTCCCCCTACCAACGCCGTTCTTGCCGCTGTGACATCCCCTCCTTCTCTCCCTAGCAAGTCTGTTCAATGCAATATATGTGGATGGAACTTTGACAACAATAACTTCCTTCAGCTCCATCTAGTCCTCATGCATTCGGATCGTCGGAGCTACAAGCAAGAGCAACAGCAGGTCTCTGATCTCCCAAAGGAGTACAAGTGTCGTTTTTGTGCCAATGTGAGCTACGACTCCTTCAACGACTACGTTCATCACGTTCAAAGCGTTCACAATGACTACCGCTATGTGTGTCACATTTGCTCACGGATGTTTAAGCTTCGTGGCTCTTTACTCGTCCATCACCGCGTCGTTCATACGACTGCCCGCGTGGTGACGTCGCATTTAAGTCGTGAGATCCCTGAGGAAGAGGCCATGTCACCGCCTGAGGGAGGAAATGAGTCCTCGCCGTCGCCTCCCAAAAAAGACGGAGGGGAGGAGGTTGGAGCTAAATATAAGTGCTCTCAGTGTAAAAAGACCTTCAAAAGGGAATATCACTTAAATCAGCACACAAAGGTTCATGAGAACCGCTTTTGGGACTGTGAGGTCTGTCAAAAAGCTTCACTACAAAATACTTCCTAAAAAAACATATGAGACTACACACGGGTAAGAAATTGTTACACCTTGAGAGCTTATAAGCAGGGATAAGTAAATCCGTATCAATAACAAAATATTCCACAAAACCTTTCATATAGTGAGGGAGTTATTAGTAAAACAATTGCTTTTATGTATTTGACCTTTTATTTTCCGTATGATTTACAGTAAAAAGGGCAAATATTCCATCGAATATAGATTTCCTCAGCTGAATAAGATATTAATGGAGATGATAAAGCCCCTTTCTACAATATTTGTCATTTGTTATTGTAAATCATATATATATAATATACAATTATTTACTAAAGACAGACTATTTTGTGATGTAAGTTTTGTTTATTATCTCTACAATATATTTATTCGAGATTTAAAAATAATCCCTGCATCTATTTTTGGAACTGTTCCAATAAATAATTAGCACATTATTCTCTGTTATTGTATAAGTAAGAATTATATGTTCTTATATTGTTTATTTATACATTGACAAGAACTTAATGAAAGCAAAGATAAACAACATATATTCAATGATGATATATGAAAAGAAAATATCGTTAACAGTATTCATGAGATAAATTTAAAAATGTCAATGAAACAACAATGTTTATACCTTAACGTATTTTTTAAAGATATCATCTAAACACTTTTTAATACTTAAAAAGGAGTTTTTATTACATTTTAAAGGTCGTTTTTCAGTTCTGAAAAGGCTTTCAAAAAGATTAAATTATTCTTAGTTATATAATTTGGTCCAAGATAAATAGGAATATATTTAAGTTTAAAAGGATAATGCTTGTTAAGAGGGACTTTTTGATATACCAATGATTTTTTCTTTCGTTTGAACTGATATGAAAGTGTTCAACAGGGAAAACAATGATGCTAAAGAGCTAAATAAAGTGTTGTAGATTCTAATTTTTTTTTTGTGCAATTGAATCCATATCTCTTCAAACGATTAAGATATTTTTTAATCAATCACACACTCACTAAAAGTTTCGATGGCATAATAAGATCAACATTACCATTTTTTCCACAGTTCATAAAAATATATATAAGCACAAAAAAAACAGAATGTATATTTAATGATGTTAATGCGTAGAAACATAATTAAACATATTATCATATTACTTATGCCCTTGTTTATACAAACCTCTGCAAGCGTTATAAAACAAATATTCCTTTCAAGAAGTTTAGTTATAAAAACAGGATAACATTAATCTTTTTACTCTAATATGTCATTTGGGATCCGTGTTTTGTGTCTTATTCATTCCTCAGAATGTACAAACATATATGATAAACAATCACATGCAGTTTTCTGGGAGTAAATTTTTGTCTTACATATATTTAAACTCATTAATAAAAATGTGAACTATTACAATTAATCATAAAAAAGAACGGCAGAGCAGAGGGCTTAATATAGAAAACTAATATTGGTTAAAGGTGGGATACAATTCAGCCTTTTAGCATAAGTCAACACACCAGGGATTACTTTCATAGAGTGGTTTTTCATTAGCCTTATATATTACTTTTTTATAGGTGAAACTCCTTATTCATGCACCATCTGTGGGAAAAGCTTCACTTTTCAACAATCATACCACAAGCACATGCTCTATCACACGGACGAAAAGCCTTATCACTGCTCCCAGTGTGGGAGAGCCTTCAAGGAACTCTCTACGCTTCAAAACCACGAGAGGATTCACAGCGGAGAGAGGCCCTTTGCCTGTGAGACTTGTGGGAAAAGCTTTCGACAAAGAGTGTCGTATCTTGTACACAGGTAAAACACCTTTTGATATATCATGTTATATATATATATATATATATATATATATAGGGATAGGCCGCAGGTATTTTTCACAAACTCACCATTAAATATTATTTATTATGTTGGTAACACGGTCTTCTTTATTTTTGTGCGTTCAATAGGCAAAATCATTTTTCAACAAAAATGATGAAACTAAATGACCATCCATTAATGCCCTGAATAAGAACAGTTCTTTATTCAATAAACCCCTGCATATAGTCCATAGAGGTATAAATATATGTTATACATATATTTATACCTGGATGGACTATATGCAGGGGTTTATTGAATAAAGAACTGTTCTTATTCAGGGCATTAATGGATGTTCATTTAGTTTAAAGAGCTTATTCCCTTCGATAACATAGAAACATCGTTCAGCGTTGCCTTTATATAGTCCATAGAGATATAAAGATATAGAGAGCTTATTCCCTTCAATAACAGATAAACATCGTTCAGCTGTCGCCTGTGCCCAAAATAAACAAAGTTGTTTGATTTACGTCATCGTGAGTTGATCATAGAAATAGAAAGATATGATGTATTTCTTCGCAATTACGTATTTCTCTTAAGAATCCAATAAGCTTTCTATGTCTGAATATCTCTATGATATAGTCACTTTAAAAAATCAGTTTTTTTTTCTTACCATTGTGTCAGTGATTTTTTACATTTTTTGTTTTTGTCTTTGTAATTTGACTTTGATTGTTAAAGGGATAATAATAACTACTCTTCTTATTTTCAACAATTGCTTATTTCAACGATATTAGGAAAAAATGGCCAAGGAAAATATTGCCATGAAAGAAATTGCCTATGAGGGAATGATCCAATATAAAAAATTAAAATGTTGACGCACGAAACAAATGACTAAATATATGAGTAGATAAGTATTAGAGTGAAATATACCTATGTATTGTACAAATACAATTTCTTATCTATATAGAGTTAGTACATTCTCAATTTAGATGAGGAATAGTTTTTTTTACAATACTATTACTTGCCTATCCATGTATTTGGACCATTTTTTCATGAGCCATCATTTTCCTTTTCTATCTTGGGTCATTTCTTCTTTGGCCATTTTTTCATCAGCTGTTTCTTCCTGGCTCATTCCTTCTTCCCGCCTTATTTTTCATAGCGTATCCAGTTATTTTATAGGTCCGTGTTTCCCTCATAGAGATATAAAGATATAGAGAGCTGATTCCCCAATTGCAGATAATCGGCGTTTGTTGTTTCTGTGTATTCAAAATAAACAAAGTAATTTGTATTACGTCATCGTAAGCTAATCATAGAAGTATAACCTATCTCTATGATCAGCTTAGATTATGTAGTACAAATTACTTTGTTTATTATGAACACAAAGAATACAGTTGAACGTTGTTTCTCTGCTATTGAAGGGAATCAGCTCTCTATATCTTTATATCTCTATGGTTTCTCTCTACAAAAAACACGCCCTTTTTGATACGTATATCTGACGTCACACATATACTAATCTAAAAATACCAAGTAATTTGATATATATATATACAATGATGTTAATTAAAACAAGGTGCATAATTCTTTGATGGGTTATATTTCATGAAAAACTTTTTGTATAAGCGTATTAAAAGTTTTATTTGAACTAAAAAGTGGTAATAGTTTTGGTTGAGCCTAGAATTATTTATTATCTAAAGCAAGCTACTTCTTTCGTTGAACACAGAAGTTAAATAATTTGATTAATGCCATGTTTATATTTAGGAGCGAAAATAAATAATTAAACTATTAAGTTTGTATGGATATAAATGAAGTGAGAAGGTTTATTTCCTTTGAAACTAATGAAAAAAAACATGAATAATTTGAATAAAAGTTCTATTCAAAAAGTTTAAATATTTACAAAACCATTGAAAAAGACTAATTAAAGAATACATAATACTGCATTTCAGAGCATCTTAATTCTATCACTTTATACTTGAAACATGCAAGACAACGTGGACGACTATTACACTTTTATGGACATTGCTTCCAGAAAATATTTTAAAAGAAGTTTCATATCCTTAGTCCCAACTATTAAACTCATTAAAACTATAGGACTTTTAAAGTAATAATTATAAATTGAGCTTATGCTAATGAGTTATGTAAACATGGACTTGATGATAAAGCGGTTCGAGGAAAAATATGACGGGTTGAATTTTTTTTACTTCTAGTCTGATATACTCTTTCTTTGTTGATATTTGATTAATGTTACCTTTTATTTTTGGAAACTTTGTTTCATTTTTAAAAGGCTATTTTGTTGTTAATATTTCAGATGTTTTTGTGGTACTTTTAAACATTTCACACATTCTTTATATATTATGTGATGTTATATTATCGACACTATTGCATGCGCGATTGGCGACGAAATAAACATACAATATTTTGAATCACTAATTAAAATGAACCTTTTTCCTGCAGACGGATTCACACTGGAGTCATGCCATATTCCTGCGAAGCCTGCGGTAAAAGCTTTCGCTACAAAGTTACACAACGAACTCACAAATGTCCCAACGGAGGAGGGAACCCCAATTCATTAGGAGTGCCAGAGGCATCTGTAGCCATCCCCAATAAAACAGAACTTCCCATCCTACCCCCATCTATCAAAGACAATCTTCAAAAATTCCGCCAGCAAGTGCACGAGCGACGAAAGAATCTTCAACAGGCAAAAGAGGCTTGCCAAAGCCCAGGGGGACTTATCATGAGTGAAAAACCCTTTAGAGATGAAGGGCCCCTCAGGGAGGCATCTCAATCAGATGGACGCCTTGTTCCTAATCTGCCTCTCATACCCCTTAATCTCGAAGATATTTTGAAGGATGTTTGTCTCTACTCATAAAGTTATTTATTACTATTCAAACTATTCATTTGTACCTGATTGTTGCATAGATTTATAATGTTATTATTTCCTTCTTCGTAGTTGACTAGTCATTTAAAAAAGATAGCTAACTGGAGATTGTTCGAAATATGTAAGATGATATCTAATAATAGAGTGCCTTGGTTTATTCATTTCATATTGATATTTATATTCGCGCGCGCCTTTATGTTCATTACTGCAAACTGTTAACATATTTTTTACTCATATAGGATTAGAAAAATATATAAATAAAAAACTTGAAATAGTTGAACGGTTTTTTTACCTATTTGGTTCGATGGAATTCAGGCTTGTGAACGGAACACAAAATTGAACGGCGTTCAACTGAACGCACGTTCATGAACGGAACGCTGAACGGAACGCAAGTTTTTTTAACACTGAACGTTGAACGCAAAAAAAAGAGTCTTGCGTTCAGCGTTCAATTTTTCCGAACATTTCTTGGACTTTTTTCGAAAAAACGTCATCACTACGCATAACTTTTTTCGGAAATTATTTTCTAAAAAAAACGTCATCACTACGCAGTACTTTTTTCGGAAATTCTTTTCTAAAAAAACGTCATCACTACGCAGTACTTTTTGGGAAATTCTTTTCAAAAAAAAAAACGTCATCACTACGCATTACTTTTTTGGGATTAAATATTTGAACGCTGAACGCTAACGGAACACTGAACGCAAAAACATTGAACGAAACGCTAATTTTTTTTGAACGCTGAACGCAAAAAAAGCTGAACGCTGACAAGCATGATGGAATTACATCTTTGTGGATATAAATAAGAAAAATAGCGTGTAAACTAATCTATAGAACCTGGGATCTTCTCAATGAGATTGCCCAAAATGCACCTTTCCCTCTTGGAATTCAAGCCTTAACGATCGCATCCCTTTAGTTCAACGAATTTAAACGATTTACTGATGTTATACGGTAGTGATCACTATGCTTAGAGAAGACAAAAAGGTTATTGTTAAAGTTGTCTGCTCTCATTTTTAGTTATATTTTGTGTGACAGAAAATTGATCCTGAATCACTAGTGATAACTAATACTATTGTGTATTTTCCAAAGGATATGTTACTATTATATAATGCATACGGTATGGTTTTTAAAATATATAATGCTATTTTTATGATTATTAATTTGACCTAATATTATCAAAGCGGCCTATGCTAGCAAAGTCAATATTTTAAACAAAAGAAACTCACTAGCTATCACTCGTGATAGCTACAATAAAATATAAATTACAGTTTGTTAAAACACTTATAACTTTTGAATTATAGTGACATTTGGGAGTTTTTTATTACTAAATTATATTTTTGTATAGGTCGAATCGTATAGATTATAAAGAAAATAACAAAACACTCAAAGCATTATCCCATTTTTATCATAGTAGAAGAAAGAAAAAAGAAGATGAGGAGAATAAAAAGTTGAATACTTTATTTTTTTTTAAAGAATCTATGTATAATAACAAGATTTTTTATGATATTCTATTTATTATTAATAAAATGAATGCAAAATGTGCCTGAAATATTATGATTCTTTGATTAAATAGAAAAACTGACTTACCTTGAATCAACAACGAAAAGACGGCGAATAAAGTCCTTTGCCAGCTCAGACGTCTGTGAAAAGAACTCTGAATCGAATTCATAGTCGCAAGCAACTATATTTTCAAATGTTTCTTGTTGAGTCTCTCCAAGGAAAGGACTAGCACCTGAGAGTCTGGAAAAAAAATAAAATTGTCCATATAAGTGACTTTAAAACTCAGATTGAATCTGGTCCAAGAGTATTTAATTTTTTTAAATAATGATTAACTTAAGTTAAAAAAACTGGGTTATTTTGTAAATATAATTATATTTTTGGAATTGTCATATAACATCAGAGTTTCCAAAATTGTATTAGTTGAAATATTACAAAATAACCCAACCCTACTAAAAGAACTGATTGAGCATAGATTAATTTATTCTTTATTTCCTAACGTTGACATCATTTTATTTCCAACTTTTTGTGATAAAAATAAACACATCATTATTATGATATGTTTTGAATGTTTCTGAAAACATTAAAAAAACTTTAATACTCTTATGTGTATTTAAGTGTATTTATTACTATAAATAAACTAACATTTATTTAATATCCATCTTGTATATAATTAAAACATTAAAAAACCTTTAATACTCTTTTAATACTCTTATGTGTATTTAAGTGTATTTATTACTATAAATAAACTAACATTTAATTTAATATCCATCTTGTATATAATTTTTGTAACATATAATTATATTTTTGGAATTGTCATATTACATCAGAGTTTTCAAATGTATATGTAATAGTTGAAATAATTTTTTACTAAATAATCCAGTTTTTTTAAAACTTAAGTTAATCATCATTTATAGAATTAATTAAATACAATATCTATAAAAGAACTGATCTTTTTTTAGATAAAAAATAATAAAATTAATTCTTTATATTAAGAACCCTACTAAGAATTGACATCATTTTTATTTCCAACGTTTTTTATGTTCAACTTTTTGTAATAAAAAATAAACACATCATTATTATGATATGTTTTGAATGTTTCTGAAACATTCAAAAAACCTTTAAAAGCCTTATTTTTGAGTCTTCTAAAGACTTTTGAACTTTTAAATTTAAAATACACATAAATTTGCTAAAAATTGTTCCTAAAATGAAAAAACAGGAGCAGTTTCTAGACCTAATAATGTGGTTGAAGGTTTTATAATGATCATTGGACCGATAAATAACTTCATAATCTAAAAGTACATCGTTTTATTAGGTATTAGACAATAATAATTTGCCAATCTCTTTTTTAGTATACTTTTTTTACTTTTATGTTAATAAGATGATCAATATTATTTTAAAAGAATTTTTCACACATTTCTTGAATATGTTTGACTTTATAATATAAAATATACAGCCTAGTTTTTTAGGAAGCTTTTAAATTTTTCCTAAAATGTTGAAGTTAGTTTTTTCAATGTGTAATGGTATATTTGGTTAGTTTATTAATGTTTTTACCAAAAAAAAATTTATAAAAATACTGTGTTATTCGCTATAAGACAATATTTCTAAACATTTTTGTTTTCTTGAATCCCATATATATTTCTACCTTTTTTTAATCAAACATTTTTCCAGCAAAAAAATATGTTTTTATTGAAGCCTCTTATTTTAAATGATTTTTAATGTTTTTATGATATAAAGTTTCACATGAACTAATAAAATATACCTTAGTTTAATATGTATATTAAAATCTACGGAATATAAATTTCCTGAGCCGCGAAACCTTTTACTTACAGAATATAGGTGATGACTCCGATGGACCACATGTCCGTATTAAGTGATAGGGGTTCGTAGTTCACAACCTCTGGGCTCACAAATTCTGGGGTTCCGAGCATTTCTCGAATTTCATCACCCGGATGAATCTTTCGACTCAGTCCAAGTCAATTAATTTGAGTAGTTGACTATTCTTCCCAAGGAGCATGATGTTCTCTGGTTTTAAATCTAAATGAGATATACATTTTGAGTGCATGTGACGAACGCCAAGGAGGATTTGCTTGATGAAATTGGATGCTTCTTCTTCGGAGAGACGTTCTTTTTCGGATATAAAGTCAAAAAGCTCTCCTCCACGTAGTCTGAAAATAATATTTAAAAAAATCAATTTCTTTAATACAAAAAGTCGCTTTTAAAAATGTAAAAGGATCTATAGCACAACTAAACACATTCTAATTGCTCCATAAATGTCCACAATGAATGTAAGAAAGTGTTACTATAAGTAAATAAATTATACTCGCATATTTGGGCGCCTACAGCGCCTATATGTTTGCCCTTCGGGTATGTGTAGATTTTGGAGCTTGAGTTGAAAAATAGAGTATTACTACAAAGACATAGAATGATTGCTAGGTAGGTAGTAAAATCAGAAAAGGTGTATCCAATGACATTTTTTTTATTTCTGGTCCCATCACTTTGCAAATAGTTTTATTAGGTCCGCCTTGACCCAAGGATTCCATAGGTACCTTCAAAATTCAAATTTTACCATAAATGTGGGAGGAGATAGCGTGCGGACATACAGACGGACGGACGGACAGAGATTGGTGAATTATTATATAGATGGTATAATTGTTTTAAAGTGTGCTTTTTTTGGAGGGAAGTTCTCTGCTAGACTTTTATTACTTTTACAACTTTTAATTTTACAAATGGAAGTCAATTATTGATTATAACTATTATTTTTCTGAGAAATCTAGATCTTCAGATCGTTTTGGGTCCTCAAATCTGAATAATTAATCATATTCTTCTCCATGAAGAAAAACCTAGATGACTGTCATCCAACGGAGCGCATTAGCTTAGTAGAATCATGAACAACTTGCAATGTTGAGTGCAGAGATTCGTTTTATTTAGAGATTAACTTCATCAAAAACAATCCTTGGTTCAATTGCTTGATGATAATCTTATAATCGGTGCATTTATTACAAGTATATTGAGGAACACAATGCATTTTAACCTCTTCAATTGATAAACGATCAATACAAAAATGAATATAAATGAAGATTCCTCTCAAAATGTATCCTAGTTTAAATAAAAAAGTTAATAAAGCCATTATCAAATTTGATGTGTATTCTAAGGGCAATATTTTCAAAACGCAAACATAATTGTAGAATCAATTATGGTGTTGTTGCTTTCAGCCATTCAAACTTGATCATTCCCAGATGGTCCTTAATTTAAAGTATAACAACATATGCTTTTGAATAGCTAGAATTTGTAAAATATATTTTTTCTCACGAAACCTTTTTTAAATTATCTCTATGCTCATATTTTCTGACTTAGGATAAAGACTAATTCCCCAGGGCCAAGAAAAGGCTTATAATAAGTCTAATACATACATATAAATACACTTAAAGGCACACATTATACACATATATAAGTATTTTTTATGTACGACTTCTGCCTACTCCTCAATGACCTTCATTATAACCTTTACACCGCCCTTTTTCTTTCCTTCTTCTTCTCCTTTTTAAGGACTCCCCTTTTGCCTTATAATTAGTAAATATTAAAATATAATAAGATAATTATGAAACAACTAATGGCTAGGAAGAAGACGGAAAAGAAAGAAGAAAAAAAATATATTCATCTCCTACACCTTCTACTCATTCTTATCATCCAAGGTCCATGGTACCCAATACTCCCGGGTGTAAAGAAAGAATTTCAAAGAGCCAGTGATGTCAAAGCTAAGGATGCCACATGAGAATCTTTTTTAAACGTAATCCGTGGAACGAATAGAAGCATATAAAAACAAAAGGCATTACTTTACTATTGGCTGTTAAGGTGTGCAAGGTACATAGAATACCAGATACGTTTATTTTATATTTTCATCATAGTGAAACGTCAATAATCTTATTGTTGTTTGTGACATATCAAAATGAGCATAGGACTACCAACCCCCAGACAATCACCCCTTGGACTAGCACACCCCGACAATCACCCCCCTGTTACTAATATTTGTTCCATTTGTGATAAACAAAATTCATTTGTGTTTAAAATATCTGTTCCTAACATCGTTCATATGTTTTATATGACCGATATTAGGAACATAGTTTTCAAACACTAATGCAAAAGAAAGCATTGTTAACTTCATAAGTGGACCTTAAGAGATAATAAATTTGTGACGGGGGGTAAAAGCCCGGGGGGTGATTGTCGGGGGATGTTAATCCGGGAGGTGATTGTTGGGGCTGGTAGTCCTGTTACGATTAAAAGTTTATAGTGTAGCAATATTTTTTTGATGATGATGTAAGCAGGAAGAATAAAAATACAAAATGTAATTTTTCCCGCCTGCCAGTCTTTAAAAATCGCTGGCAGACTCTATTGGCAACATGGACGTATATTTCCAATATACACTTTGGAGGATGGACATCCACATATATGTGATAAACACGTGTTTCACTATAGCCAACTTAAAGATACGTAAATCTTAAAGATTTGAAATCTACCGTCGGTAATATCGAATACCGATTTACATTCGGTAGTCGCAGCTCTGTCTATTTATCATATTGATTTATAGATGTCTAATACCTATAGATGACATCACTGGATAGTATTTGCATTTATCTCTATCTCTACTTCCTATATTATCTTGATCTATTGATTAACAATGATTGTGACTCTCTCTCTTTGATTAGATGTGTCGCAAGTCCTGGCCCTCAGTAGAAATTTTGAAGAATTGTATCAGACCTGGACCTCCTTGTCCGAGGTGGAGATGTTTGCATTTGCAGCCCCTATTGTGAAGAGGTTAAAAGATGTAGAGAAGGTAGGATATGTGGAAAATAATTAAGATGTATTTTTAAAGTCACATACTGTCTATGTTATTTAGTTTTTGGCATTCTTTATGAAAAACTTATTAACAAGAATATATGTATGGTAATACGCGAGTCAATTCGAGTGAATCAAACTGTATGTATCATTGCTGATCCCTCTATAAACAAATGTAACTTCTTCACCTTCAAGTGTTGAGCGACTTTTTTTACTCATTTAAAAATCACTAGGTCCATTCAAACACCTGTGACTTCTCTGTTTTATTTGAAGCCTGTGCCTCATGCACACAAAGACAATAATATATAGAGTCATGTTTGCCAATCTAGTGAGCAAGGTCTTGTATAGATCCTTCTACTGCCATCTTTGCGGCGGGATCGTGATGCCAGTGGAGGGACTTGATGGAGAGCCGGACTGGTATCGGCATCGACTCGAGTGCATTCTTCATAACTATACCATATACAAGAAGCTTCGATTGGCATCTGTTCCGTGCTATGTTTGCCGGAAGCCTTTGCGGCTATGGGATCTATATGAGGAGTTTCCGTTTACTTGCAAGAAGCGAAGTTGTCCTGGGTATGGAGGCGTATGTATTTTCAGTAGAGTCACACAAAATATCGAAATGAGGCGACTAAAGCCTCTCAATAAATGATAGACAACGTCTATAGAATTGTTCTATAATTTGAGATTCTGTCATTAATGCATCACTTTAAAATAACGAGTTATTTATTTTTCTAGTCACCTTTTTGTTATCTTCATGTTGAAAGTCTGAGAATATTATTTTTCAATCATATACTTGAATTATATTATCAAGTTTCGTTTTTTTTCGTTTATTCTATCCAAGAGAAAAAAATGGATAATTTAGATTAATTTAAGCAATATTTTTATATAATATAAAACCTATATTTTATTAGTTAGAAAACCTCAAAGAGGTCTTGGTTTGATATTTGAAAGACTTTTACAAATGAACGAGCTAGTATTAGGAAATTGGAATAAATCGTCATTGTAAGAAAGTTATATTTAAATATGAGCTTTATTATATATATATATATATATATATATATATATGTATGTTACATAAGCGTAGGGGAGATGTTTGGTTTGGGGGGGGGGGGGGACAGCATTCAATTTGCCTGAATTTTAAGAAGAACTGTTAAATCGGTGACAAATATATCGAATTAAGAAAGCTATGTAGATAATATTTTTTTAATAGTAATTTCATACTATTCATTATATTATCTTTATTTGGTTATAATTTAAAATCCGGCTGCTTTCATAATTTCATATTTTTTATACAACTTAAATGCCCGAATACCTCAACCAATTTGCCCGAATTTGAGAACTACCCCGAATTTTTTTTGGGGGGAGAGGCAGTTGCCCCCCTTGTCTCCTACGCCTATGTATATATATTATATATATATATATATATATGTATATATATATTATATAATATATATATCAGGAAACGACCGGGTACCCAGCCCGTGTCCCATTTTTTATACACCGGGCCGGACATCAATATTTTTTTTAATATTTCCTTTTTCATTTAAAAATTTAAAAATCATCATTCAGAAACTTTTTTGAGATTCTTTTCTTTAAAAAACGTTGTCACAAATTTTTGGAGATTCTTTTCTAAAAAACTTCATCACTTTTTTTTTGGAAACTTATTGACTTTAGATGTCGAAGGAACGAAAATATATATTATGTCCCAGCCCGGCCCGCTTGAAAAAATTAAGTCCCGGGCCGGCCTGGGTCCGGTGAAAAAAGGTGTCCCGGTCGTTTCCTGATATATATATATATAAACTAAAAAAGTTTTGAATAGGTTGATCTATATGGTTATTTATTTTAAATTATTTTCCTCTTAATTTTTGCCTTTTTAAATTGTAACAAAATTGTTCAGCTACATTTATATTATTACCCTACATATTTACCATATCCTCTATATACTCGTTGTTGTTATTTTAAAGAGGTCACCAACTAACGACACAACATGAAGTCAGAGAAAAAAGGTACGACGAAGAAAATAAAATTATTTTCCAATTGTTCTCCATGTTCCATTATTTGTTTAATATATTTGAACATATGGAACCCCAACTGTGAAGAAGATATGTTTTTATTTATTCCAATCTAAATATATATTGTGTTTACTTCATATAAATTTAAATACGAGAGGAAAATAAAAAATAAATATTTTTTACCGCTGCTCAAATTAATGAATAAATATTAATCGTTCTTTAATTGGTTTTTATTATTTCCGGGACATAAATTTATCTATTTGTGTCAGCAGATATAAGCCTTTTATTACTCTCTTGGATATATTAATGAATAAATAATTTATTTTCTTTTTTTTTGTGGATATTATTCTAAAAGAAGGATTTTCTCATATCATTTTTGATTTATTCAAATGTATGAGAGCAGATTGATCTTATTAATATTTTTTAAAGCTTAAAAATAACATTTTTTTATTGCCAAAATCCAAAGCCATTGTATCTATCTATCTATCTATCTATCTATCTATCTATCTATCTATCTATCTATCTATCTATATCTATCTATCTATCTATCTCTATCTATCTATCTATCTATCTATCTATCTATCTATCTATCTATCTATCTATCTATCTATCTACTATCTATCTATCTATCTATCTATCTATCTATCTACCTATCTATCTATCTATCTATCTATCTATCTATCTATCTATCTATCTATCTATCTATCTATCTATCTATCTATCTATCTATCTATCTATAATCTATCTATCTATCTATCTATCTATATCTATCTATCTATCTATCTATCTATCTATCTATCTATCTATCTATCTATCTATCTATCTATCTATCTATCTATCTATCTATCTATCTATCTATCTATCTATCTATCTATATATATATATATATATATATATATATAATATATATATATATATATATATATATATATATATATATATATATATATATATATATATACATAGTTAAATATCAATCCGCACTTGGACATTTGTAGAAGGACATTATTATAGAGATAAAAATATAGAGTTGAAGCTTCTACAGTTAAAATAATTTCCTTTTTTTTTATTCCCTAAACTTAATTGTTAATCTTATTCATCAAGTAGGGCAGTCATTTTAAATGGACTTTTACATCATTAAACAACTCTTAATGATCGAGAAAAAGCCCTTATTTTCGGTTGGGTATCCATTTATGATAATTTTAATTCTGTTTAATGGATCCGAAAACACTCTTCTCGATACAATATTTTTTTTACAAAAGAGTCTTCATTTTCATTACAAACTAACTTTATTCCATGGTACAGATCCGAAAACCCCCTTCCTAATACGGGTTACAACCGCTACACCTGCTTCGCCTGCGACTACGACCTTTGCTTTGCCTGCTACTCCAAGGAAGTCCCTAGGCGTGTGGACTACATGGACTCCTCGGACGAGGAGCTGATTTGATACTTACAGTTCTAGCACTAGAATGACCTGCGTGGGGCTCTCATAGACTTGATGAAGATATATGATATTGGCATGCTCCATCTCCGCAAGGATATGGATCTCTTTCTGTATGTCTTCCCGAGCAACGCCTCGCCGGGACGTCTCCAGTCGTTTCTTCTTTATGAACTTTCCTGCATATTCTGTGCTTGTGCTCTTCTCCACCACGCGACGAACAATGGCGAATGACCACTACAAGAAAAAAAAATATGAAAAACGATTAAACTAACTCCATAAGGCTATGTAAAAAATAAAATCATATTCAATATGAAGAATAGAATTAGAAAGTAATTTTCTATTTAACAAATAAATCGGTCAACGGTCAATATTGTTCCACCATGCGACAAACAATGGAAAATTGACTAGTATATTAACTTAACCTTACAAGGCTATAAAAAAATATTGATGTTGAAAAAAATTGTGTAATTCTAAAGCATTAATCTATACAACCGATAAATTCTTCTAAATGCAACGAACAATGGAGAATTAATCACAGGAAGAAGAGTTGTATAACAATGAAATTAATCTGATAAGACTATATAAATGTTATTTTGCCGAACGGCTGGGGTGAACGAATCCGTTACATCTACGTCAGGAAGCAACTGACCGCCCCAATACAAAACTCCTCTAACTGACTGGAGAAGATGTTGACGGAATATAAAAATACATTAAACTAAATATGATAAAACTTACATACGTTGATTTGACATCCCTTTGGAGTTAATGTTTGAAAAAATAATTTAATATTCTATAAAGACAACCTTAAATGAATTAAATGATAAATATACGATGAATGAAGCTCATGTGTTATTCACTAAAGGAATACTTAAAGAAGAACAAATTCCATCTTGGTGCGTTTACATATATAAATTTTTCAATTCAATAGCATTTGTTTGATTGAAAATATATATTTAAATAAGTCTCTCTTTAAATAAGTGCAAAATCACTCTTGCATAGAATAAATAAATGTGTTTGAATAATTTTAAGCCTATATATCAGGAAACTACCGGGACACTTTTTTTCGCCAGAACCCAGGCCGGGCCGGGACTTTTATATATTTGTTCCTTCTTCATTCTGAAAGTGACGACGTTTTTTCAGAAAATATTTATTATTATTATTTTTAGTCCAGGAGAATCAAAAATATCCGGTCGTTTCCTGCATATATATATATATATATATATATATATATATATATATATATATATATATATATATATATGTATATATATATATATAACCAATGCTTTGTTCTCATTTAAAATGCATTTCCATTGCTTAAAAATAGCTATTTTAAAAGGATATTAATATGTTTGACGAGATAATTGTACGGATGGACTGGAATACAAACTAGTTTGATATGGATCCTAATTGCCACTAAACTAATTCAGCTAAGTCAAGTTTGAAATATCTGATATTGAAACGCAACGGAATTATCAGCTTAAAAAATGGGTTGAACCGTGGATGAGTTTAAGGCCAGACAAGCAAATTTTAAAGAAACCGAATGTACATGCATTTCTAAGCCATGTATTCACATACGAACCATTCTCTATTTGTGCAATCACTAGGATATTAGATGAAATAAAAAACCCTTCAATTTAAACACTCACCTCCCGATTTCCTCAAAGGTCTCATAATAGTCCTCAAAGGGCTCAGTCCGGAACTTTGTGGAATTGATGGTCTGGACTAACTTATACATGGATGACGTCATTGGAGGATCTGAAAAAGAAAATAAGAAATAAGGATGTATTCACATTGTTAAAATGTATTTCAGTTGTGGCTAATACGTTAGTTAAAATTACTATATAATAAACATTATATGCAGAGGGATTTTTTTGGTCCATGAAGCAAACATATAAATATTAGTTAACACAGAGGGAAAGGCAATAAGTATCAATCACTTCAGCAACAATATCATTTGTAAATTATTCATTTCTGGACGAGTGATATTGTAGTTTATAAACTAAATAATAACATTCATATTAATAAGAATGTGGTAGATCATTTTAAACGTCTTAATACGTTAAGAGACAAAGTTTTCCTCCTCCTGAGAGGTGAAGGTCAATATGGATCAACCCCATTGACAATATCTTGGGCTCTAATATTAATGCTAATGCTTATTCATATCCCCACAAATATGTGCAATGCCATTATATCAAATAGGTAATCAATCAAATCCATTAAATGTTGTATGAAAAATAAAGGACCTTTAAATAAGTATTTCATGGTGGAAGCCATTTCCTCAATCTCTTATTCTGTGAAAAAGAAGGGTTCAAACCCATTTTAAAAGCAATTAGAGCCACAGAGATCCAGAGCCCTGATAATGCCCATGTTCAAAGTAAATATGAGCATGCGTGTTTGTGTGTGTGTAATTTAGTGCAATAATAATGATTGTTTTAATAATACCGTTGATTGAATCATCGGATTCAAACACAGGCAATATTTATACACATATAGTGAACTAATGGTTTGGGCGGAGGAATCCTTAAAAAACATTTTAAGTTGCTTCACCATAATAGATAGATATTTGAAATGCATTCAGGATATTTTGCATTTAATAATGGATTATATGTAGTGATGTGTCGGTTCCAGTTTGTTCGGTCCAGTCCAGTCTTAGAACCGGTCCTTGAGATTGTCTTTTGTGAGTCCTTTAATTTTCCATAAAATGTTGAAAGAGTTTTTATTGAATACGTTATAACTTCGAATATTATATGTATATATTCTATTATACTTGGCCTTAATATATATCAACAAAATGGTTTAATAACATTTATATTCGACAATTTGGAATTTTTTCTCTCATAAAGTAGATTTTTCAGTATATAGTCGTCGGTCATTACTCATTAAATGCTTCTGTAAAAATAATTCATTCACAGCCCTTTTGTTTCAACCGCTATAGGCTAATTTGTTAGGTATAGTCATCAAGCATCGACGATTTCATGTTGTAATAATAATCAATATTTAATACTAATGAATAACATAAGTAAAAAATGTTATATTTGTCATCAGTGCATTGAAGATGTTACTTCCCTTATAACTGGACCGGACTGCACTCCTCGGTCCTAGATAAGGACCGACACAACACTAATTATAGGAAGACACAAGGAACTGCCAGAAATGAAGTGAATGGAACACGACCAATCATTTTTAAATATGTATATTCAAGGGGAAACGAATGATGAATCTACAATAAGGGTACCGGAAAGTTGAAAGGTAAATCAAAATATGTGTCGCTAGTTTGCAGTCAAGGATTTTTTAAATGTTTAAAAATATCACGTTAGGGTGAACCTCCATTGAGTGTAAAAGAATGGTGACGGAGAGCTGAATGGCTAGTCAATATATGTGTTGCTGGCTGGTATATGAATATTTATACTTATTGTTGATAATTTGAATGATCTAAGACAAATTGTCTAAATGTTGTACCTTGTATGTTAAAGAATGATGAGGGAGATCTGGATGGCTAGTCAAAATATGTGTCTGCATTTGTAAATTTAAACTTGGTATGTTGATTTCAATAAAGGATTTTCAAATAATTGTCTGGGTGAATTTATGTAAAAAGAGAGTGACAGAGGGAGAAGGCCGGTAAAAATAAGTGTGACTAGTTGCAAGAACAAAATGTATTCTTGGTGATGTAGATTTAAATGTATTTGTATAACTATAGAGATTAGGGTGAGCGTGCGTTAGACCTAAAAAGATGGTGACGGAAGGCTGTATGGCTAGTCCAAATAAGTTTAATAATTGCAGTTGTAAATTTATGTTACGGATGATGATTGGGATACATAATTAGCAATTATTTTTGAAAATAAACAATAAAATTATGACACTAAAGTCAGTAAGGGACAGTCCAAATAAATTGAGGCCCTTAAATAAAGATTATTTGAGTCCTTCTTACTCAACGTATATTTATAGGACAAAACAATGAAAAGAATAAAGTGACCAGTTAAAATAGATTCGACTAGTCTGCAGTATTAAACTCTTTTTATGAGGTCTTTATATTTTTCTTCTACACAAATAATTATGCATTATAATGCTTTTAAATTGATGAGATTGTTAAGCCAAAATGTTGGGGGTAATTTTTTATTCTTTAATGATTTCATTAAAGCAATTATAAAAACTTTTATATATTAAGTTCAAATTATATTATTGATATTACATAATAATAGCAGTGAAAAACAGGTTTACAATAAGCCATAAACACATGGATTGGTGTGCAAATGGTTAACAAAAAGTTGTTACTAAAGTATGCTGAAGCAATGCATGATGAAAACGATGGCTTCTATATAATGTCACCATACAAAATATATAGTACCTATTGAAATGAAAATATTAAGATGCTTTAATTGTAGTATAAAAATAAGAGAACGGGACTCGATACCAAAAAACTAATTTATAGTCAGTAGTCTTAGCACTGCAAACAAACCTTATTCTTATAGGTACAAACTTTAAAAATACCAATTCCATCAGACCATATCAACAACAATATCAATTGAACTAAAACACCACTTGAATACACAACAAATCCATTCTAAGGCATTTCACAAATTAAAGAGTATATGGTAATTTGTCGCTACGTCTTGTACCATTAATTAGGTCTTACTTGGAATATGTTAATGATGTTATTGATTTGTTGCTGTCCCTAAAGATTGAGGAGATAGTTGTTTGAAAATTATCTATGAGTTTATTCCAGCATGAAGAATGAAAACAATATAGATTATTTCAAAAAATATTTATTTAAAACTGAAGTAATATATATATATATATATATATATATATATATATATATATATATATTATATATATATAATAATATATTATAAGAAATCATACATTTGTGTATATAGCTCCAACTCTCGTTCAAAGGAAAATGAAAGAAAAACATATGATACATTAAATCATAACTCAAAACATACGATTGAAGCGGCTGTGGAAGTGATAAGTTATTTCCATGAGAATTGTTTTTTTTGTGAATTATAAAAAGGTGCAGGTAACTCATTACTCATCCAAATCGATTAAACAGAAGAAAAAAAATATCTATGGGTATTCACTACTTGGATATTTGACCAGAGGGTAGACTACCCGGTGATGGATAAAAGCTCTGACGATTTAATTACATCTGGGTGGTATAGCTTCATCATGGAACTCATATACCTATAGCGTTGGAGGACGTAAGACTCCATAACAACTGAAAAAAATAATTTAGATATTGAAATTGCTCAACTGACTGATCTGACAGAACGTAAGAGTCATCATTCTTATAATTATCAATGAAGAGAAGAATACTTTTTTCTATACGTTTTTGGTCTTCTGATTCTAAACATGTATACAGTGGGACTTTCATACTAGGAAAGGCTATATATATGAATGAATATATTATTATATCACTAGGGATCATTTATATATATAGATTGATAGAAATCTTTATTTTACTTTGTAGGAAAATAATACAAAAAAACTCTCCGTATTTAAAAAATGGTATAAGATTTTGTCAAAATATTAGGGTTATAATATGATGTTTTGGTACATGGGCCTACTGAATGGCAAAATATAGCAATGGTCCTACTGGAACCATGGATTTTAATTATAGGACAGTTTCCTCATTTAAGAAAACTTCAAACACTTTTGATTCTGGGCACTTAAAGGTCTTATTTTAGGTTTGTAAATTTTTACTTAACTTTTATGAAACCTATTTCGTTTTTAATATTTTTATGATTCATGTTGGGTACTCTATATATATATATATATATATATATATATATATATATATATATATTTAGGGCTGTTTTATTTTTCAAATGTTTGATATGTTAGCAACATTGTGGATTTTATGTCTCTTGGTGATAAAAGAAGACCATATACAAAGTTTGAACAAAAATCGCGTCAACATTACGAGGTCGCACAACGAGGTCAAAGTTTTAAAAATTAGAAAAATATAGTTTTCCGCAAATTTCTTCAAAATGGTGGACGTTACAGACTTTATTATTATTATAAATTTAAAGGAAATCTAATTTACTACCAGACGTATGTTTGATGTTTTTTTAATAAAACAAAGTTTTTCAGTAAAAACAAAGAAAAAAATAGAGTGTGTAATGAAGCATATTTCATAGCTTTTTGTATCAATTAACTTCACTCGCTGTAGAAGATGACTTTGTTCGCTTCAGAGTAAAATAGTATTTTAAAGTTTAGTACACCTTTGAATGATAAATCCAAAAATGAACCTTGGTTGCATTCTATCAATTCAGAATTCAGTACAATCTGAGTTTACATCATATGAGGCAGAGCCTGTATGACCTATAGAAATCGATTATGAAAAAAAAAAAAATAATGTGTTTCTTAGATTGCATCAAAGTATCCTCTCAAAATTTTACTTTTGCTCGACGTATTGATAATCCATTATATGTGTCATTTGTACGCGGATAGGCTTTTTTTAATGTACATATACCTCTCTACGTATAAATGACTGATTTAGTATAAGCCAAATATTAAAAGGTGGTGTACAAGCTTTCATTTGAATTTTTGGTGTTCTAAAAATGCTATACGTTAAGAGAAATAAGCAAATCATTTTTGCACGTACGCTCCCCAAAAAAATTGATCTTTGATATGAGCTATACAATACTCAGAGACATAGTAAAATTTCGAGAGATACCTTGACGCAAATCTAAGAAACACATTATTATTTATTTTTTAATAACGATTTCTTATAGGTCAATACAGGCTCTATATATATATATTATATTATAATATATATATATATATATATATATATAATATATAATAATAGTAATAAGTAAATGCTTTAGACATTAGATAGTTACTATTAGTAGCGGCCCAGCTAGATACGCAGTTCTGAACCTCAAAATGCCTTCGACGAAGAATTAAAATACTTCCTGTCCAAATGTCTCTATCCATCAAAACACGATATAAAATATTAAATATTAATATCAAATTGCTAATGATATTATAGGTACTTTTAAGAATTTAAGTTTCAACATCAAAGGTTTACTCTTTAGTCTTTAGTGGTAATATAATATATATATATATCTATATATACACACAACAACATATATAGATATATATTATATATATATATATATATATTATATATCTATTTATATATTGAAGAGAACAAATATATATTATATAATATTTATTGTTCCAGAATTAAGTTTCACATCAAAGTTCACTCTTTAGTCTTTAGTGTATATATAAATATAGTATATATATATATAAATTTTTATATATATACATATTCATATATAAGAGAGAACAAATATATAAATGATATAAATAAGCATATAGCCTTCAAATAGGTCCGTGGGCCTACTGAATGGTATATAATAGCAATGGTCCTACTTGGAACCATGGATATTATAGGTACTTTTCCAGAATTAAGTTTCACATCAAAGGTTTACTCTTTTAGTGTTAATATAATATAGATACACAAATATATCATATATAGGTTATATATATATATTTGTTTTTTTTGAAGAGAACAAATATATATATATAGATATTTATTGTTCCAGAATTAAGTTGCACATCAAAGGTTCACTCTTAGTCTTAGTGTATATATAAATATACATATATATATATGTATATATATATTTAAGAGAGAACAAATATTATAATTATATAAATAAGCATTATAGCCTTTAAATTAGAAAATCGAGCCAAGAATATAATTTGTGGACCTACTTTTTATTCTTTATATTGATTAATACCCTTGTGAGTCAATATATGTATATTGTACCACAATTTATTCTAAGTGTGCTTAACATGGAATACCCACACAAGTATGTGTATAAGTGTGTATTGAATGTAGTAAAAATTCATTGGTTCATGCATGTTTACTTTGGCTTCAATAAATATAATAATATTATTATTATTTGGAAAGTGTGCATGTGTGTGAGCGTAGTAACTAAAGAAAAAATAAGTTATCATTATTCAAACATGGTTCTTATGGCTCTTAATGAGTTTGTGGAATGCAAGTAAGAGTAGTACAACATACCAGGGTCGTGCTGTTGGTAATGCAGCACGGCCTTGGCATGACTTTGGTATAGCAGCAGAAGAAAAGGGGACTTGTCATGCTCAAGCTAAGCAAAGAAAATAAATTGATCTTTCATGTTTGCATATAAATCATAACCTGCTTAGTGACTAGATGCATTTTGGGATAAAAGTATACTTTCGTTACTATATAAAGCTTACAGTAAACTATATTAGCATTTTAATAGATAGTTTTAAGTATGTAACGGTTGAAAAACGTTCGTAAATATTAAATAATATTTATATTGATTCAGTCTGACCTTTATTCAGCCTCTATTCGAGGTCGGGACAATGCACGGATGACTAAGACTGAAGGAATCCAAAAGAGAAGGAATTAGATCTCGTTTTCTACCGATAGATGGAGTAAACATAAAAAATAAAACTACTCAGAATCACCTCTTTAACACTTCTTTGAATATAAATTTAGCTTTAGGGCTTTATTCTCTTACTGAGAGTTAAAAATGGTCCACTGTAAAGTAAGCAAAAAGCCTTCACAATTTTTATTTCAAACTTCAATAATGAAATTATTGAATCTTTAATGTACAGACGAAGAATGTTGATTTCCATGTAAATGAATTTATTCCCTCTTTCGGTTAAATTGAAAACTATATTTAGGGTTATCATTTGTTTCACTCTTTCTCTCTTGCTTTGGATGTTAACCCATTAGAACCTGAGCGTCGATTTTTCGACGTGTTATAAAAGTAAAGAAAAAAGTCGTAATATATGCAAAAATTAGATTGTATAAATATGGATATCTTTTTAAGAGTATTTTACTTGGTAAATATCCATTGTTTATGTTTGTGGCATTTTTTTGTTAGTCTAGACAAAGAGTTTTACAGCGACTGACGTACCTCAAAAATTCTCCACTCCAACTTATTGTCTTCTTTGATATTTTTCTTTGTTGTCAATTGCTTTAAATAAGTAACATGGGTGATTAAATTATTTATTAAACATTATTCTTATATGTTGTTTACATATTATATCGAATTTGGCATCTTAATTTCTAGAAAAACTATTTCATTTTCTAACGTCGAAAAATCGACGCTCAGGCTCTACAGACATATTTTTCAAAGGAAAATGCAAACAACTCTCTATTACGATTTGTAGTACTGCGTTTTTATAAGTAATATTGTTTGATTATAATAAATTATTATTATTATTTTGTAAATTACTATTTTTAGATAGACTACTGAGGAGATATTTTGTCTTCTGGAAGACATGGATGAGTCTGTGGATGTTTTATAGGCCTTCCAGAAACCTAGGCAACTCTCTGACGGAGATAGTGATAGGTCAGATGACGAGGCAGAAGGCATTACAGAAAGAATAAGTCGACTTTTATTGGAAGCCCCTGCTCATTTTAATTTTTTGAAAATTAGAAAATGCAGCCTGTGAAGAAGCAAAAGCGTAAATAATCTATTATTTGGAGAAAAAAATCTGAGAAATGATCAAACATCACAATCTTTTTGGAAAAAATCTCAATCTGAAAAGGATATGACATAAAGAATCCACAAGACTTTCTCGAGCTTTTTTCATTTCCAAAACTGTATTTCTACAAATGACAGTGCTTCAAAAATTAGATCAGAAGTTTGTTTCAGCATGGAAGTTAAAAAAATATCTATCTGTATACGAAAGCATGATCCCGTACATTTGGAAACATTACAAGGACATTTTATCCGAGGAAACCCCATTCGAGTTGGATTCAAAATGTTGGAATTATTCTCCAAATGTGGATACTGGCATTCTTTCAATCTTTATTGTGGCAAAAATTACCTCCAGAAAAAATATGTTCCATAAATAACCCTTGGAGGGAACACAGCGATATATTTTATCAAAACGGCAAAGATTCCACCATAAGATGGACTCAAGATAAATTTCGACAATTTTTTCGCCAGTATTTCCCTCATGAAGGACAACGAAAGTGGTGGTGGCCAATAGGTTTTTATGTATTATTGTCACAGTCAACATACATGCCAATTGCTGAAACAATAAGGAACAAATATGGTTTCACATAATTTCATCAAATATCTGGCAACACATTATTGTAAATATTTTGGTTAAAAATCGATTCTAGGGAGTAAATTACTTCAAAACTAAATTGTGTATCGAGATATGATGAAAAATCATTGGATCATACAGTACATTGTGAAGTTATTAACGTATGATGACACTATAAAGGAAGAGTTTCGTTTATTTGTTGTAAATACAATGCAGGCCTTCACCCCAGATGCTTCAACGAATACCACTATGATTGTAAAGAAATAATTAAAAATATAAAGGAAATTGGTCAATAAGTTATTTTAACTAAAAAATAATGTTCTTATGTTTATCTTGTATCCATCTATCTATATACATTTAAGAATTAAAAGAGAAAAGAAAATATAAAAGGAAAAAATTATAGTACTGTTTATTCTTTTTTAGTTAATAAAATCTTTGCCTGTAGAGCCTGAGCGTCGATTTTTCGACGTTAAATTTCTCAGCAGTGACTAGTTCAATCTGGTTGAAATTTTGAACAAATGTTCTATGTGTCAAGATAAAATAGCCATAAATTTTCATTGTTCTACAATCACTATTTAACTTTCGGTTATAATGGGTTAATCCTCTTGTCTTACGTATTATTCACATAATCAATTGAGAGATATGTATTATTTTGCTTTTTTAATTATGAATATTGAGAGTTTGGTTATTTTGAAGTTTAGACTCTCTCATGAAAAACTACAAAATGAATCAGTCTCCACGATTGTTTCATTCGGCTGGCAGGGGTCTATGTAAAGTATTTCCCAAATTAGTCAGAAAAAAGTTTAAAGCCAAGGTTTCGTCCACATTACATACTCGTCAGCTAAGTGATGCATCGAACATATTTTTTTAGAAATATTTTTTTCATGCTTATAAACATAAAATGTAACGTTACCTGTGTTTACAATAAACTTTGAATAAATATATTATATCGGCGAACAAATCAGTTAAGTCGTACATACAGCATACACTGAATAACATTGGATCATTCTCTAATGAGATTTAATAATATTTCATTAATTTAAAACAGATTCTTCAGCATATTGACTTTTTTGCGATACTGTACAATGATCTTTGAGCATTTAATTTTTAAGGACAGCCATGCTTTTGAAGGCAGTTGGATCATTACGGTCCTATTTTGTACATGATTGTTTTATAAAGTTCAACTTTTCAGTTAACTTACCACATTTCAAAGTTATTCATATTTGAAGAATTTTTATATTGTAGTAACATTATTTTTAAATAGAATATAATGATTCGTTTGGCATGAATTACTAATCTCAAGAAACGCTATCCGTGGCATAAATATTTTTGAGAGAGTCCAATTAAAGATATTCATGTAAGGGTTAAAATCAATTTTCAGGGAAAATTTTAATTTTAATTTGTGAAACATCAAACTCAAGTAAATAAATCATAACAATACTAGAAACTTTCAAATATTATCTCATTTCAAAGTTTCTTAAAGAATAGAGTTTAATTCAAGTGTGTTTAATAATATTATGTAATGCTATCAGTAGCACAATATTAACATTACCTTAAATTAGTTGGCTCAGGAGAAAACAATCCATTTATAAATTTACTTTGTATTTTTTTTCGTATCGCATCTTTTCCAACGATAGCTCAACAATCAATTACTCTTCCATTTAGTGCAGTAGTTTTGGTTGAGTCTTTGATAAGAACAAGGACTTAAATTCAACTCTTAATTTTTTTTTAAATAAATACAATTTATTTACTAGGAAACTATTCGGTTTTTTCACATTTTTCTTAGTTAAAGGATTCAATAGACACGTAAAAGAAGTTCGAAATTTGAAGAATATATTATATACAATCGTTACTATTATTGGTTCCCCAATAACTTAAATTACCTCTGATATTTGTAAAATAACAAGTTATGTTTTATTATCAAAGGAAAGCAGCTTACCTTCACGCTCCGTCGAACAATAAATGATGCATTTAACATGCATCTCAGCTCTTTCGGGTGCCCCTAACTTCTTTTGAGTCAGTGCCTCATCTCAGGCTCAGTAAACACACTCACCTTAGCTCTGATGAGGTGTTGAGTGTGTGTGTGTGTGTCTATTAAGTTGTAATGATGACACTTCTTCAATTTTGAAGTTTGAGGCAACAAAAAAAAATAAAAGGTGAGGAAATGCCTTGAGCTCATCACTGGCAGCATGACAAGTCCTTTCAGGAGACCAATAAAAAATCAATTGGTGTGCATCTTATTATCGCATGTTTGTAAGAGAAAATAAAAACATCAAAGGGGATGATGCATGTGTCTATTTTTCTTGTAATTTTTTGTGTAGATTGACAAGCTTCAATGGGATATATTATTATATATCGTATCCTCCTCAAAAGATAGGTTGTCATATATATAATAAAGATGTAATATTTATTTATTAAGGCCTATATCCCTCAGTCCTGTTCACTTTTTTAGTTTATATATATATATATATATATATATTACAATTTACTAAGGAACACGGCCACAAAACGGTGTATATGTCCTACTACATATGTACTAATATCACTTATAAAACACAATTACTACATATATTACGTATAATTATTATTATTATTATTTTTTTGCCTATATGGTTCGATAGAATTGCATCCGAAAGGATATAAATAAACATTATAAATTAGTCTATCGAACCTAGGATCCTAATTATTTTGTAGGCTTTTTAGGTGGGCTAACCTACCGCCCATACTTTAGTGTTTCTTCTCAAAAATGACCTGTCTTGTTTTTAACTCCTTAAAAATAACCTCAAAAACAATGTTTAATATGTTTTACGCATTAACATCTTTTCATATACATTCTTTTTTTATGCTGGATATATTTTTATGAGCTGTTGAAAAAAAAATTGCCTTGCCAAATGTCTAATAAGCATTTCTTCAGCAATGAACAATTTCTTGAAGGTCTATTTTAGTAAAATTATATACAGGGTCTTGCAGGTAAATCTGCACAAAGTTCAACTTCGTCCAGATCCATAAGGAGTGCAAGTAGAGCTTAGATATTGCACTTGTGGGAGGTTTCGAGATTGTACTGTCGAATTGCGCCCGAAAACAAAACAAATACATTGATACGGAGATGGAGCAGACCCGGAGGGACACGGTCATCGAGTTGCTGTGCGCAGGGCACCGTCCTGCAGTCATCATCAAGTTGCTCAAGTACCCCAAGAGGACGGTCTACGACATCACCAAGAAGTGGGAGGAGTCAGGGATGTCCAAGAGGAAGGAGCACAAGCCCAAGAGTGACCGGATCTGCACGCCCACATTTGTGGCTGGTCTCAAGAGGTCCATCAAGGCCAATCCGGGGACGCCCATGTCCATCCTCGCCAGGAAGCGTGGAGTCCCCTGTCGTCGGCCTCTGGATGGACTCTGTGGCCTCCGGGACCCCGTACACATTCCAGCAGGACTCGGCGCCCGCCCACAAGGCCAAACTTGTGAAGTCCTGGCTGAAGAAGAATTGCCTTTACTCTGGGACTTCAACGCCTGGCCCCCCCAACAGCCCCGACCTGAAACCCATGCGAGTACTACTTGTAGGGGAAGTTGGAGAGGGAGGCTTGCGCCACACACCACAACAATGTGGCGTCCCTAAGGCCTCCTTTCAAGTCGGAAATGAATAAGCTGGATCCTGCGGAGGTCTCCACGGCCTGTGGAAGGTTCAAGCGTCGTTTGGAGGGCATCCTTGAGGCTAAAGGCGGCCATATTGAATAGTAATTTGTATTATGTCTAATAAACAACTTTATTATTCAAAATAAGTATCACTTTTGTTCCCATTTTGGATCTGGAGGATATTGAACTTTGTGCGGATTTACCTGCAAGACCCTGTAATTCAATAATATGCAAGATAACTAAAAATTAGCAGAGATAGTCTCTTTGTGTGGACTTGTTCTTTACTTTAGCGAATATTTTTGTTTGTAATCTATTGTATATAGTGATAAAAGTACATTCTAATAACTGAGGAATACGAATAGGCACTTAAAATATAGATAGATTGGCATATATATAGATAAACAAAAACTTGTCAAATGTAGTAGTGTATGTTTGTTTATTTGTATGTGAAATTTGTCACATTAAAAGTATAGATTTATCCTATTATTATTTAACATTTTCTTTTAAATATCTAACTAATAATACATCATACCTATATATTTTTAACATTCAAAATTACATAACTAAATCACTGGGAATTAATAGAACTTTAAAATTTCTTTTTTTGTGAAGTTTAACAATACATAATGATAACAAGCATTTTTCTATTTTCTATTCGAATTGGACTCTGTAAAAAGTAAAAAAAGTACAATAAACTGTGTTCTATAGTAAGGTTAAGATGTAAATATATAAATCCAAATATGATAAGATATAAGAAAAGAGGATTCGAATTTCATTAAACGAATATGGAATTCAAATAATTATTATTGAAATTAGTATTTATGATTTTCATTCAAGAGGGAAAGAAAAGGAACTCATTAGTTTAACAGCGACTCTTATCTATTTCTTTGTAATATAGTAGAATCCCACAGTAGGAACTGAGGCTGAGTCTTTTATGACTGGAATAAAAAAACACGATAGTATCCCTTCCCCTATATCACAAAGCCACTTTGATCACATGTCATTAAATTATTCTACGTCATAAATAATCAATATTAGTACATTTATTCTTAGAATATCTGAAATATGTTTTACCGCAAGCGGATGTTGGTTCAAGCAATTTTGAGACATATTTCTTATAAGAAAAGAGAAATCACGCCTTGCCAATGAGGTATAAGGCATCTTATCACTTTACTGACAATAATCTTTTTTTAAATTTTTAACAAGTTTTTTACCGTTAATTATTTCAATAAATGTATACAACTATAATCTTTTGGCTAACTAACATACTATTACAAGGAGAACTCGATTCTATGCAATAATATAAAGGTAGATTTGCATACAGACAACAACCCTGTCAATCCGTCTCATCAAATAATTATTGCATTTATTAATTAGGATATAAAATCAACTTTTTATTTTACCTCTTTATTAGCCCCTTTTTGTTTTCAAATATCCAACTTAATTAAAAGCAAATTAAATGAGATGACATGCATACTTGAGAAGTAACAATAAGCAAATGCCAAAATGAAGTGAGATCAGTTTCATGTGTATGCTTCATTAAATGGCGTCAAAGTATCTAAAGAGGTTTTTCATGAGTGTAGTATGGTAGACATGCCTACTCAATTTGCGTAGGTGGGCTCCGTCTGAAAGATGTCTTTCGTAGACTTGTAACACAGAGGAATCAAATTTCCTTTTGACAGGGTCATTAAAATTCTTCTAACATGCATGACTATTGCAGAGCTGGATAATAGAAGTAGACATTTGTATTAGTCTGAAATAGCCGAGTTACTTTTTTAGATTAAGAATTTATCATTCGTGTTCCCCGAAAATATTAACTATTCTCAAAAGTATGTTTAACATCCACGAATAATTTGATTTATAGTTTATTTTTTACGATTTTTTTTGTTTTATGATATTTAAAAAATACTTTTAACTTGCAGTGAGTGAAAAAATATTTCTAACAGTAAAATAATCTATTATACACTATATGAGTAATCTCAAACCATACCCTCCTTTTGCATTTTCTTAAAACTTTATTTGCCATTTAGTTTTGTTCAAGTTTACCATATAATATTTTTAAATTTTAGATAATGATATGGATGTATAAGGTTAGAAATAATACGGCTTTAAGATAGCTAAACATAGCTTGCTTCTGAATAATATAAACACTTTTGGAAGCGAATATTTAAATGTTCATTCGGGGACGGAAAACAATATAAATAATTAGTTATTACAAAATTAACTTATATCATTTGATGCTGATATAGTTGTTGTTGTTGTATGATTTATTACAGAGCTACTATAGCCCTAGCCTTCATGGCTACTAATATAAAAACATGTATCTTTATAACAAACAAATAATTATACAATAATAAAAACTATTAATTAAAGAAAAATAACAAAAAGAAATATATAAAAGGAAATATTTTTGATAGTGTGATAGAATCAATGGAGAAAATTATTCATTATTAATCAGCCACTCTAGCATTGTTTTTTAAAATTATTATTTAACCTTTAAGGCTATAGTCTAAAAATACAAATATACAGTTACCAACTTCTAGCAATTTGTAATTATTAGGAGTATTTTCATAAATATACTACTTGTGTGGAAGCTCGTTGTTATTTTCAGAGTCATTAATATTTATAATCAGCCAAGAATATCCCTCTTCAAAACAATATATAAAAGTTTAAACTGAAGCCATGAGTGAACACGGTGAAGAAGGGACAGCGTAGAAAATTCAATTCCATGCATAACCTGTCATAGAAAACTGCATATTTTGACTGCCACACAAATTTATGCTCATTGGAACTACAAGCCGTGACGAAAAAGCCTTTGGGGGGCGTTACATTTAAATGAGTATTTGTTTTTGAAGGATAATATGTAAATACAAAGAATAGCTCATAATGATTAACATAATGAAATAATAGCCAATTATTATAAAATATGGGGTATGGTTTTATAGGGCAAATGAAAATAAATTTTAATGTTTACTTGAAAAAATATTTATCAGGTCATACACAACAATTATGTTTATTTTTGGTGAAAAGAACATGGTATATTTATATATATATATATATAGCAATAAAAAATATTACAGTAATTTTGAATTATAATGTTCATTTATGTTTTGTTTTTAACGTAACTTTCTTCAGATTGTGCTTTTTATTTCTACTATCTAGTGTATTGTTATTTTTTACACTCTATGGATGTGTAGCTAATACCTTAACCTTAAAAAAAATATATATTATGACTTATTTATCAAATGTTATTTTGTGTAGCTTCAAATAGATTTAGCAAGAATGAATGCCTTAAATAATATAATAGATGAGTCAAATTAATCTCACAGAATAAAATTTATAAAATAAACATTTTAAAAAATCATAACTTTCCTACTTTAAGTACTTAGCTAGTGAGTGCTTTAACTCAGTGCGTAAAGGGGCTTTCAACTCTCAATGTTGAGGGCCTGGGTTCCACTCCCGAAGATCAGTTTTGGTCAACCTCACTGAATAAATACTGGTTTGAACAATGTTAATGTTAAAATGCTTATCCATATACAGTTGGATACATTTTCATCAAGCCACATCAGCACATCAAAACAAACTAAAACATCTAATTGTTATAGGATTTTTTTAATGACTTTCATAGTTTAAAATAATTATCTATAGTGATTTGACCAACAATAGATTTATCTATAGTGAATAACAAATTTCAAAAAAAAAGATATACTGGAGATGTGTAAAATGATATAGACCAATTTGGGTACGCTGATTTCAAAATCATAACCGTTTTGCTGTATCACGTCAGGATTTTCAGTTACAGAAATACTCTGCTTTCTGCTTTCAGTGTCGTCTGCGAGTCTGTGTCTGCTTTCAGTGTCCACAAGATACCGGCGTGAGAGGTGGTGTGGTGCTTAGCTGAGGCTTTATACTGTACACATCGCACTGGATTGTGAAATTTTGAAGTAAGCTGGCAGAAGCAACTTAAGCAGGTATATTATAAAGTCTAATTTCCTTTATAGTAATAATATATATTTGTATGTCCACGATTATATATATATATATATATATATATATATAACTTAATATTATACCTAAGCAAATTTCTAAAATTCAAGACGAAACAAAAATACTTCTAAAACATAAAAGAAAATGACTGTATTCACACTTTTAACGTAAGACCATTGCGTTTTGCTCGTAATTATCATAAACCAAAACTCATAACCATGAAATAACCTTACTTTTCAAATGTGTAAAATGTACCTACTTTATCTTAAGAACAGAAGAACAAGTTGATACGACCAAAAGTTTAAGTATTTAGATACAGTATTTTTATAGTCATAAAATCATGACAAGTAGACTAGTCAACGGTTGGTCATTATAATACTTGTTGTTAGTAAAATTATTAGAAAATGTTTGATTCTTTCTTTCTTTCAGGTCAACATGAGTCAGCGTTCCTGTACCAATCATCCTGACAACTTCTGCTACGTCTGTGGTCGGTATACCAAAAAGATCAACAGCGACGTATATCTACAGCAGTGAAAATGAAGGCCGCCTTCTTTCACTACTTCGGGTGTAAGGTAAGGGACCAAGAAAAGAGATGGGCGCCACACATCTGCTTCACAAGCTGCCACACAGGCTTGAATCAGTGGCTGGTGGGCAAGCGCGTAAGCATGCCATTTGCGGTGCCCATGATATGGTGTGAGCAACAGAATCATCATGATGATTGTTATTTCTGCTGCACAAGTATCACCGGCTTCAACATGAAGAATAAAGGCCACATCAAGTACGCTTACTGCGTCTCTGCTCGTAAACCTGTGCCTCATGATGACGAGGACCCCGTTCCAACACCTCCAGCTGATCAGAACATACCTGTAAGCATCGGCGAAGAGGACGGTGATGATGAACCTTTTGAACCCGACACTCAAGAACCACACCTTCTGAACCAGGAGACTTAAATGATCTTGTAAGAGATCTCTTGCTGTCAAAGTCGAAAGCAGAGCTGCTTGGATCAAGCTCCAGCAGTGGAATCTACTTGAACCTAACACCAAGATATCCTTGTTCAGAGCACGTCACAGAGACATGGCTGAGTTCTTTGAGATGGAAGATAAGATGACATTCTGCAGTGACATCAACGGTCTGTTGAAAGAACGTGGGTGTGATCACGATCCTGCAGACTAGCGCCTCTTCATCGACTCAGAAAACAGCTTCAAGGCTGTTTTGCTCCATAATGGCAACGAGAAACCATCAATCCCACTAGCTCAAGCGCTCGGCATGACAGAGACCTATGAGACTATGCGGCCGCTGCTTGATTCCATCAAGTACAATGACTTCAAGTGGCACATCTGCAGAGACTTGAAAGTGGTGGTGCTGTTGTTAGGGCTGCAGTCAGGCTACACAAAATACATGTGCTTCCTTTGTCTCTTGGATAGGAAAGACGACAAGAATCACTGGACGAAGAAAGATTGGAAAGAGCGGAAGGAGCATGTACCTGGTCAATACAACGTGAAAGATGTTGCCCTTGTCGACCCAGCCAAGATTTTCCTTCCACCACTCCACATAAAGCTCGACTTAATGAAAAGTTTGGTACGGATATTGGATCTGAATGGGCGGTTTTTTATATCTTAAGGAGAAGTTTGGCAACACCTTGTCGGAGGCCAAGATCAAGGCTGGTGTCTTTGGTGGACCACAAATTCGACATATTATGAAGGACGAAACTTTTCCGACAACTCTAAACCCCAAAGAGCTGGCAGCGTGGAGGAGCTTCAAAGCTGTGACGGACAAGTTCTTGGGGAATGAGCGCACGGACAACTATGAAGAAATAGTGCAGCAGCTGCTGGAGTCCTTCAGGGAACTTGGCTCCAGGATGTCCCTGAAAATCCATTTCCTACACCAGCACCTGAACTTCTTCCCTGACAACTTGGGAGCTGTCTCGAACGAGCACAGCGAGCGATTCCACCAAGAGATTTCACTCATGGAGACATGTTACCAAGGGGGGCACAACCCGAATATGATGGGCGACTTCTGCTGGTTCCTGCATCGTGAAACTGACACAGAGCAGCACAAACGCCAAGCAAAATGCCTAAAGCATTTTTAATTACATTTTAATGGCGTTTTTCTGCAATTTCTATACTTTGAAGCATTCATGATGTAATAAAGAATAAATTATTTTTTGTAAATTTCATTGAAATCCTGACTTCTAGGCAATGGAACATTTCTGTAAGCGTACCCAAATTAGTCTAAATCACTTTACACATCTCCAGTAAAAAAATTGTTGTTCAGGGTTATTGACAAATATGTATTGTATTTAAACTACAAATAAGAACTTTCAGGTCTAAAATTGTTTTAACTGTCCTCATGTATAAAATAGTCATATGAATATAGTAGTCAAAAATTATATGTAAAATACATTCAAAATTTTAAAGAGTTTTGATTATTTCTCCTGATATAACAAAACTAACCAATAGGGATTTGTTGTATTAATTGTAATGCATTTCTTTTAGAATGCAGATCCATCGATCCGTCAAGTTTTTAAATAATGATAATAACCTGTCAAAGATTTTGATTTGCAATTAATTTGGAGGAAGGATAATTATATGAAATAATGAATATTATAGTTATTATTGCTTCGTCCTTTAAAGAAATCTTAAATTCTAGTTATATATACATTTCATTTCATTATAGTTGAATTTGTAATTCCCACGACCGCATTAGGTACTTGTAATATATTTTGTATGAATGTTAATAGTTTTTATGAAAAATTAATGTTATGTATAATTTTTTTAATAACCTCGAGCATTTCTACAAAAAAAACAATACTTAATAATATATTTTTTTAATGAACATTCAGACTTGCATGTAACATAATTCAATTATTGATTGTGTGAATTTATTTAAATCAGAATTGCTTGTTAATCTGTAAATAAATTCACTTACGAAAGGTTCGATACTTTTTGATAAGTAACTTAATAAGAAGTGGAATATATTAAACTATATATAAACAACTTCATTCAGAATCAGATCTCAAGACAAAAGTGATGCATTGCAAGCGAAAGAAAGTTCTAAATGTATAAACGCCTAATATAAAATAAATTTACAATGGTATATTGTGTTGTCTCAAGAGAATACTTAATATGTTAACATCCAAAAGTATATATTATAATATTGTTTGACAAGCTATTACAAAAAGAATAAGTGTTTTAGAAAATAAATGTCAAATATTATACAATCATAAATAGAAGTCTAATTATACATTAGTACCTTTTATTATGATGAAATTTAAATATATCATGCCAAAAGTATGTTTGAACAAGAAGTTGTTTCTTTAGATGGAGTTTTTGACATATCTTTTTGCATGACACGTGTTGTATTTATGATATTTTGATTATCTTTATTTTTGTTGCTCTATTGTTTACAGAATATACAATATTGAAGCTTTGTTTTTATCTAATATTGAGAAAAGCTACGCCTCGGTGTCAAAATATATGTTTTACGGCTAAACACATCTAGTAATATTTTAATCTGATATATATATATATATATATATAGTTATACCTTATTGATGTCTGAATATGTAACATAAGCTGACAACTGTTTCAAATAACATATTCAATGATATTGAATAATAAAAGCTATTATTTTTATAAGCAAACAACTATCTTTAGATTATTTTTGTTTTGCTTAGCAATATTTGGATAAAGTTATATGGCTATACAATTTCAAAGCCTGAATACAATAATGAAGTAAGATATTTTGTGGTTTCATAAATAGGCGTCTTAGGGATTGTTGAAGTTGAAATGACATTTATAAAATATTTTTAGTGTTTGCAAAAAATATATCTAAGAATTTAAAAGTAAAATAGAAATACCCCATTGTCTCAGTAGTCCTGAATCAAAACATACTTTTTCGTAAGAATAATTTTGTATTTTTTTTTCACTAACACATTTAGTGCTTTATGAAATTGGAATATGTTTTCCACAAAATATAGTTTTGATTAAATAACACTTGTTAACTATTATGATAGAAAATTATTACACATAAGACTATTTTTACAAGAAAACGAACACAAACCAATTGTGGGGGTTAAATGCCACCATAATAAATAAGTATTCCAATTTAAGTAATGGAATTTTCGCAATTTGTAAGAAATAGTCATTATTTGATTCATAAAATTTCCCCATTTAAATACTTGTAATTAATACATATATTTCGTCTTATCGATGCGTTATTGAGTCAAATTGTAAAATAACGCTTCTTCGACGAATGATCAGAGTTTTAAAAAAATGTTAATATTATATTGGAAAACGCCATTATTAATTAATAAAAATATCCCAAGAGGGCGCGCCGTGTTTTCCTTGTTAAACATATTCCATTATTCTTAATTGTAAGTGAAAGCAAGGCATAACCAATTTCTTTTCAGAGGGCCGGATGAAATGGACGAATGAGCCAACGTATGTTAATATCAGTCGACCTCACAAACCCCTTTTTGTGTGTGTGTGTATGTGTATCTTGTTCGTGTGTGGCAAGCCTCTTTCATCTTGAGATGCATAGAATATTAATTATAAAAGTAAATAGTTTAAAGAATGAGATCTTATGTTTAATTAC
The DNA here is from genome assembly GCA_013387185.1 of Caligus rogercresseyi. Taxonomy (NCBI): domain Eukaryota; kingdom Metazoa; phylum Arthropoda; class Copepoda; order Siphonostomatoida; family Caligidae; genus Caligus; species Caligus rogercresseyi. The sequence continues at coordinate 18,845,768 of CP045893.1, read as the reverse complement.
AATTTGGAAAGAGCTTAGAGAGAACAAGGGAGGGATGGAGGGGATGATCGAGGCACAAATTGTATATAGAGTTTCAAAGGCTCAAACAAGGGAAACAAGAGGAAGCGGGCATGTGATTTCCATAGGGTTCATTCAAGTATTATTAGCAGCAAGAATCATGTGCCAGAATGACGGGCATGATGCTGTTGGATCTTTATCTTACGGAAATGTGCTCCGGCATATATTTACCCCCCTCCCTCCTTTAAATGCCGCATTTACTGCAAGTAATTGAGAGAATAATTATATAATTAATCATATGTTTAATCCATTCTAAGCGTTCATTATCTCTTTTTTCTATTCTTTTTAGCGCGCATTCCTCTTCAAATCTTAATCTTACGTTGGGTATGTTGCCGGCATATAAACTTCCTAGAGTCTTTTTCCTTACGTCAAAGAGATTGAAAAATGATACTTAACGAAATGGAGTGAGGGAACTGGTGCATCCAATAAGTTATAGTATATTTTCATGTCCTTTGATCAAAAACTTTATCATTTTAGTGGCAATAACAATAAGTTTAATCTTTCATTTCTTTATTAAATTATTTTATCTCTTTTTATATTATATTTTTATATTATAATTTGTTAAAAGGATAATATTCCTTTTCTTACATGTTTAAACTACAGCACTTTTTTGAAGGGGCATTATTTAGATGCATACTTTTTATTTTAGATACAATAGACCCTTGGATAATTCTAGACTACGTTATTTTGAAGCTTAAAGTACATTGTTTCGATGCAAATATTCTAGGTTCTGTAAAGTGTTTGTCAATGAAATGTATTTAAAATGTCCGTTAGATAAAAGTAGAGAAGCCATCAGAACTGCCGGTACTATATTCATTGATTCATGCTGCTCATAAATGAAGTAGTTACGTTTACTTGCATGTATTTTTGTTTGGCTTAATTTTTTAAATAATTTAATCATGTGCTCAAGCAATGCTAACGACTCTGACGATACAGAATGCCAATAAATACCTTTTAACAAAATCAGTTTTTTTGCATCTCCAGCAAAGATGGAGGGAAGGATCCTTCCAAACCTTTTCCAGATGAATCCTTTATATAGGTAAGCAGCAAGCTCCCTTCAGAATAAAAAAAACACACAATTCATAGTCTCATGTTTCCTTTCCTCATATCCACATATTCATTTCAAGTACCCACTGCTGCTATTTGAAAAGGGGGTATATATTTGTTCTTGGGCCCATGCTTTAACCATTCAATTTTTTAACTAGACAACTAAGTTATGGTTATGAGAGGAGAAGAATCACAATGGATGTAAAGAAAAGGAATCATCATTAAGAAAACGAGAAAAAAGAGAAGACTTTGTTTATAATTAGCTTATATATATATATATATATATATATATATATATATATATATATATATATATATATATATATATATATATATATAAGTACACAAACAGGAAATGGCTTATATTATACACTGACTTAACTAAATACTGGATACTCTTTAGCGAAGAAAAATTCACTTTACTGAAGGAGCTCTATTATGACGCTTAGCAACTTAAAATGGCGGCTGCCCCATATGGTCAAACCTTGTTTTGGTAAATAAAAAAGGTAATCATCTATTAAACACAGTCAGTGATGTCGTTTTTTAATATGTTACATAAATAAAGCGCTCATTAAAAAACACCTCTTTGCATACGTTTTGCTAATTCTTCATTTTTCTATTTTTAATACTTAGATTGCTCAAGCGATACAAAGGAGTTCCTTCCTTTTATTTGTTGTTGTGTCGACTTTTATTTCGTTATATAACGACCTAAAATGTCGTCCAAAAGGTGTTTTATATTTTTCTTAGCTTGCTTTATCAAGTTTATTGTGTATATTGTTATTATTCAGGACGGTGGAATTATTGGAATCCTAGAGAGAGAGAGAAATATTTTTTTCATTTCCATGCCCACTTCCCCCCCCCCCCCCCCTCCACAAAATAGGACTTACAAATCCGACAAATATGGTAGGATAACATCCTCTCTAAAAAGATGAAAACATTTATTTTGATAGCTACCAGCCATAGGTACACATCATATAGGTGGATATATGTTAGAATCCTCATTTTGTTTTTCCTATTGAATTTCAATTTTCCATGTACATAGTTGTTGTATAAGGAAGGATGCCTATTTTCATAAACTTATCTTCTTTCCGTCCCTTATGATATCATCCCTACCCAATATGGTTGATGGTGAAGGTTTTGTAAGGAAATATGAGGGTAAGACAAGGCACTCATAGATACTTATGGTGGTAACAAGTGTTTATGAGGGGAAATATATACCAATGAATAACTTCCAATATATCACTTAGAAAAACAATACACTTCTGCTTTTCTTCATCAATATGATAATTGCCTCCTTGTAATCAATTGATTTCCTCATCAATAAAGTGATATATCAATTAGATTTCAAATATATATTCTTAGGCATTTTTATTTACTTCATTTTATAATAAAAATTGGACTTTGTTTTTCATTTTTCATTTAATAAATGCGGCTATTTTGAATTTTAAATATATAAAGTATTATTTATTTTATCTTTACGGCTCATAAATAGTATTTATATCTCGTGAATCAACTGATATTTTCATGAATGGCGTTATATATCATTTGTGTAAACAATAAGTTCTTAGACTCTTTATCTTTTATATCATTTATAAATCCTTGTTTTTGGGAGGTTTTCGATTTCTTTTTCATTTTCAGAAGGTAGCCATATCGTAATGTAATATGAAAAATATCAGTTTTGCTTAGATGTTTCACATGATGAATTTATTTTCTGAATAGAAAAGTATATATTCCGTAAAAAATGCAGTTAAACGGAAGAAACAAACTGTCCTGGTATTCAAGTTTAATTAACATTTTGACAAAAGTATATTTAGATTTGAGCATATCCTATCCATGTTTTGGCTATTTTTATATAAATAATGATATCTCATTGTACATCATTCAAAGGGAAAAATCTATTTTGATCGTGCTTTTGTGGTTTGCCTAATAATATTGTTCTTAAAAAATAATTATTTTATTCGTTCAGGGATAAAACTTCTACCCTTCCAGTAATTTTAATGAATTTTTCTCGTGCTACATGAAATATAGATTGTTAAATGTTTATAACTGCTTTATTGCAGAGATGCGTATGCTACTCGGTATTGCCCGGGATTTTCCGGATGCCCACTTTGACCTCATATTTCCTTGTCACCTCAAGCCTATCCATAGATAAGTTGATAAATATATAATTAACTTAGATTTTCCAAGTACTGTTTTGTATATACAAAAATATTATTGTTTACTATGCAGGATAACTTTGTATAATAATCTTGACCCCAGTTCTCTATATGCTCAACGTAGGTCTCATATCAATTCAAAGGCATATATATTATTCGGCTAGGAGTGCCAAAAAGAGGTTTCACCTTTATGACCCCCAGATCTGCAGGTTTCCAAGGGTTGGTCCTTATGTTAAAAATAAAGAAATATGAAAAGAGATACACACACACACATAGTCAAGATATATGAAAAGGAGTGAGAAATACCCGGTGGGTCATCTTTTTCCTTCCCTTAAAAAATCCTTGGTGCGAAGACAGATTTTTATTGATCACGCAAACGTTATCATCAGGTCCTACTAGTGTCCATCTGGCTGCTGGGCCCATTGTAATATAAGTACTCTTAGATTGTACTCAGGGTCCTTGTCTCATGTATATATATATACATATATATATATATATATATATATATATTTTTTGTGTTGTTAAAATAAGACTCCCCTCCCCCCTCAAGGGGGAAACTCATATAAAATTGATTGCGTTAAACTAGTTTGGAGGTACCTACATATAAGATAATTTTTATGTCTTTTTAGGAAGAGAGCCTATCAAGACGCTGAGGAAATTCAACATACCTATAAAGAGAATAGAGAGAAAAGAATGGTAACATAAAATGCTTATAACTATAAGCCTAAAAATGTATAAACGCTTATTTTGTTGAATTATGAATTATTTTGAAACATGTTCCTTTATCATTCAAATAATATTAGATAGATACATGAGACCCAATGTGTTGGACGTAGTAGTATACATTTCTTCATTTGTTGTTAAATTAATCCAATAAAGAATGAAGCATATTCCATATAATTTCATACTCACAGAGTAGATCTTCCTATAAATGGAAAAATATAATTTTAAATTGTTTGACTGCATGATTATACAATTGGCAATCTATACAACATCGTTTTAGAGACTTTTATGGATTGGTCTTATGTATTCATCCTCAAAAGGTTTGAGGTATGGAGAAAAGATAATATATTTATATCAGAGGAGTAAATTTATTGAGGTTGGTGTAGAAAATTAGGTTCAGTTACCAAAATCAAAGCTGATTGGATTATATATTCTACCTAAACTCAAATGAATTGATTCCCAATTATATGCATATTATCAGCTACATAGTTGTTAGGGTCGACGATTTCAGAAAAATAGGATATCAGACGCAGCACTCAAAATCCCTTTCATTGTTGACTCATCAGCATTAAATTACTATTTGAAAGCGTCCAAAAATTATGAAATTTTATACAAAGAATCTTTTTATAATTTAAAACATATGTAAGTGAGAGAAATAAAATATAGAATGTGTAAAATGTATGTTATTTATAAATTCTATATGCTTGACTTTTTGTGTCTCTTTAAACTATCTTTTGATTATTATTCTGCAAAAGTATTGGTAATATAACATATTATAACAATACATAAGTATAGAAGACAAAGGTCACAAAACATGTCATAAAGATATAAATTTTATGATCATATTTTTTTTTTTCAAAAATTGGATGCTGAGACCAAAAGGCAATCTAAATGTATACGAATTCGAGTTAATTCGAAATAAACCGGTAGTAATAATGTTTTTGTATGTCGTTTATTACAAATATTTTTTTTTTTTGGTTTTTGAATGAATAACATTAATTTAAATTGCGATTTATTTTCAGCTCGATGCATCACTTTTAAATTAAGTCCATCTGAGTAATAGGTCAAAGTGTATTCTTCTAAGTATTATATTTTTAAAGCAATTGAACTTACCAACAGGGTAAAAAAAGTGTTTGAATTTAAATCAACGAACTAAAGTCTTTTGAAAATGTCAAATCTTTTACTTTTTTGGGTTTCCCCCTGAATTTTATGAAAAATTGACATGTAGGTAACAAGCTATATTTTAGTGCTTAGATTATTACTTTGGTAAAGAGATGGGTAAATAATTATATTTCTATATTTAATGCATTATTTCAAATATTTTGCATCTTGCTTCAATAAATTTGTATATTGTAATAAAAGTTTTAGATTTTCTCTAACAGAATAAAAGTAAGATTTTTATGAAAATAGTAACCCTCGGTTTTTATATCCCCCCAGAAGTTAGTTTAACTTTAATAGAGAAAATACAATAAATTGAAAACCCAAATTACTCAATATACCAATATTTTTGTGGACTTTCAATAAATCCAACAGTAGAATGGCGAAGGACAATTAAGGATGATCTCTACAATATGCTTATGATGTGCACTAACTTATCAAATAAGTTAATTGATGATATTTCTCCAGTTTGGGAGCAGCACATCGAATAATTTGGATGAGAGAACCGTCTTATTTTAATGATTCAATTACCGACATTTTAAGAAGAAACAGAAATAAAAGTTCTATTTTAAAAATCTTGGCGATCCCTCACTTAAGAAGAAATAGCAATAGCTAACAGTGTTTTATCAATTCATGATATAAACTCCCAGTCCGTTTTTAATGATGGAAGATTCCGATTCCCCCTAGCGCGTGCATCTAATAATTTTCTTATGCCCGTCCAGTGGCATATCAAGATGGTTGAAATAAGTTATGAGGAAGAAGTGAATCGACTTTGGAACATACATCGTGTCCGATTAAATCTCCCTTTCAAGTGGAAGAAAAAGGGTTGAATCATCGTTACGAGGAATCTTTGACAATAGGAAATTTACAGTTCAACTGCAAATTTCAACCGATTGTATAAAATTTTACAGGCCTTGCAAGGACTGCGGGTTATTGTACAACACCACCCTTCATGCGTTTGTGGACTGCCATGCAGTGTCAATATTAAATACTTCTTGAAAATAAATCTGCCAGGTCTTGAAAGAGGAAATGAAGGCTACGTTAAAGGACTCATTTTATTTGGAGTTTCGAGGGACAAATTAGTGCCTCACCAAAAACGAGGGCAATGGACTTTGCACTTTGAACTGTAAAGCTCTTATAGCTCAAAAGCTAACTCTATATCAACCACTAAAGGAAAAGGATCTGAGAGCCATTATACTAGCTGCGTCAGCTAGGTATTTAGCTCCATATGTTAAAGTTCCTATGGTCGAATTCAAATCGTGGAGCTACGCTGGAGAATTGGTGCGATTCCTTCCGTCGACATCTTTAAGTCAGAAAAAATATTTGCAAAAGATTTTAAAGAATTTTAGTAATTTCTTATAGATACCTTGAATTTTGAATTGTTGGTTTATTACTTCCGCCGAAGGAGGTATTGTTTTTTTTTCACTGGCGTTGTTGGTTTGTTAGTTTGTTGGTTTGTTACAGGATAACTCAAAAAGTACTGAACGGATTCGAATGAAACTTTGTGGAGTTGTTGGAAATGCCAAAAGGAACAAGTGATTAAATTTTGGCATCTCTAAGTGCTTTTTTAATATGCAAAATGAGCAAAATACTAAATGAAATGGGGTCTCTATTCAGGGAGTAAGAAAGAACAAACGCTAAAAAAATATTCATTGACGTATTATTGTTCATATATCAGCTCAGGACTATGTTAACCCAGTGACGTAGCTTAAACTTCTTCCGTCTTCCCATCTATGAGTGCTTTTTTTAATATGCAAAATGAGCGACAGAGAGGAAACAATGATTAGAGATAGAAAATCGGGCGTGTGAAAGGGAGAATGTTTGAATAGGAATGTTGTGGGGATCGGCGGAGGTACACACTCTCTGAGTGTATATATGCCTCTAGTTATAAATGTTATTTTAATGATGAGCTATAATTCCTTTCCGGAGTATTAATTTTAAACTATAATGTTTATTCATGTATTTTCTTTTACGTAACTACTCCGGTTTATATATTATGTATACTTTTCTGTTTTGATGTACATAAATATTTTTTAATAAAGGAAAAAAAATATATAATAAATACATTTATAAAAAAATACTCAATTGTTGAATTCGATACCAATTATATAATAATTTTGTTAATTCGGTTTTCGAAGTCGAAATCTAAAATTAAAAGTTAATAAACTTTTTAAACTCATATAACTTACTTGCAAATCATCTCAATTTTTATGTTTAGGAAAAGGAAATTCAAAGTTAAAAGTTGTCGTTGTTAAAGCACTATTTATTAATAATATTGACATACAAATACCACGATCCAAATTCATTTATGATTTTGATCATCTTTATCATTGTAAATACTCGTAACTAAAAAAGCGATATCTTTAAAAAAGTTCCATTAATAACTATTATGTGAATGAATACATTTATATTTATCTCCACGTGAGAAGTTAAGACCCAATAAGTTACACTAATATATAGCAATTAAAATAAACAAATTTAAGTCATTAGTGATGATTGACCAAAGATTCTTGGCTCTTTAAAAAAGCCATTAATCATAACTCGCCAAGTGCACAAACAATTAAATACTTACAGGAATAAAATCAGTATGTATGAGGCATAGCTTAGCCGTAAGTAGTGAAACATATGCTTAAGAAAAAACCTTGATTCGAAATTTATTTCAGCTTAGTTTATTCAAAGTAACTTTAACTAACACACCTTTAATTGCTTAACTTAATTATACGATTAGAAATATTCCGAGGGAGTGCGATAGATCAGTGCCTTAAGGCACGTTCAAATCTCATTGTGGGAGGCGCAGATTTGAATCCTAGAGGGGATGGTCATTTTTGGTCTACTTCGTTGATAAGATCCTAGGTTCGAGTGACTCATTGTAATACTATAATGCTTATTTATCTCCGATCGGATGCAATTCTGTCGAGCAATATAGGCAAAAGAGATAATAATTCCATACTATCATCTTAAAAGAATTATTATTTAAAATTTGTAATGTTTTTTGTAATATTCATTTTTGTGCAGCTTCAATATAAATATAATCCATAATATATCTAAAATCTATATATTTTATATTAAGAAATGCCATGAGTTGGAGCTGTAGACATTTCAACTGAATGACATGCAAACTGGATACGCGTCATTTGTCGACCGCTATTTTTATTAATGGGTAAACAAAACGCTCTTTGCCTTGTTTCATATATTAAAAAATAAGTAACACTGATATTTTATATAAATATATAATTATATATTATATAAATATTTGTTGTAAAGAAATACAAGAATATAATTTGCCTGTGAATTAAATATGTATAATCTACAAATCTTTTTAGAGTGATCTAAAGCCATACGCACAATTGCTAAGTGGAAATTAAAATGAATCATCTTTGTCTTTGTGATTTTAGCTAAACAGGATATTATTAATTAAGTAAGTAATATAATGCCAGGTATATTAAATAATTAAAGTTTTTTTTCACTGTGTGAAAAGCAAGTGAAGATGTTAAATTAGGGCATTCGTATATGTATATCAAATAATTTGATATTCCTACTTATAATTACAAACGTTCTACTGGAATTAACCCGTCTCTTCACTCCAGCTACAAAGTAAGTGTATACTAATTATCTTTGTTCTTGAAACATATAGATTTATAAAATAATATAACTATATTTTTGTTCGCCAATAATATTTAAAAATTATTAACACAATATATTAAAATAAATACTTAATATTTTTAAAAGACATTGATGTGTCTGACATTCATGAATAACATATAAAATTCAAAATATTTTTATTTTATGTAAAAAAAACTCCACCCAAATTTTATTTGTTAATAAAATAAAGTTTTTATTACTATGAACATAAAATAATTAACTCTATGATTAAGAATCATGTTGATTTTTTTGTTCCTATGTGAGGATATGAATAAGTTATCACGATAAGTAATTGATAATTTTATAGGAATATCAATCAAATTACTCAATTGAACCGGGATCTTGAGTTTCATTCAAAAGTTTTTATTTTTCATATCAACTTTCTTAGCATTTATTTATAAATTCTTAATGGAAAATTGCGTATCTGATAACATATATGAGCTGTATATTTATAAATTAAATTCCTGTTATTGACTTCTGCCTTACATGCAGGCAAAACAATGAAATGAGAATAAGGCTTTGAATTAAATTCATTTTCAAATCACTCATTCTTACAAATTGTGCCATCCCTTGAATGCAGTTCTTCGCCTGTCTAAGCTCATAAATTTAGTTCTTACTCCCCTTTCGTGCATCGAGATTATTATTATTTGTTCGTTTTGACTACTTTTTGACGGGAGTTTTGGAAGAGCTCCGTGTAGTAATAGAGGAGGAGGAAGGAACAGTAGCTTCAATTTATAGGGACTTCACGAGGCTCCTTCTTCATATTTCTAAGCAAACATGCATTCTTCAAGGAAATGCCTTCAGGCCCATTGTTACGTGCATTCTATTTTGATAGGGCGTAAGTAAATTCAGAGATAATAATAACATTCACTAAAGTATATATTTTAGAAGGACTTGTTTAAATAAAGTTTTTGCGCTATCAAATAAGGCACCCTGGAATTTCCGTCTTGGCACAAGGGAAGAATACTTAGACAATTGGACACATAAATACCCTTAATAATGCAAATGCTTAAACAATCATACAACCTTATATGGTCCTGTTATATTTTTATCATTGATTTAACATGCCAAAATGTTTCATATTCGTTGAAAATAGGTTATATAAATCAGTATATTCAATTTTTATTATACAATTTTAAACTATTTTATGTGCTTTATCTTTCGCTAGTCTGTTGTTTTAGGGTTGCAAACCTGAGTACAAATTGAGGTTGTGCCTATAACCCCAGGCAGAATCAATAACCTATCTTAGCCCATGACTTTAAACATTTAACCATTTTAACTGTGATTTTACTTAATTCTTTCAATTTCAATGTACAATATTATTAAGATTATTATGTAATAAGTGTGTTACAAATGTTCATAAAATATCCTTTTAAGATAAAATTATAATAATTTTCATTATTAATCTATTTCACATATAACTTTATAATAAATTGTCATTTTAAAATGAAATTTACTTTTTTGTTTATGAGATTTCTAAACAAATGGGTTCGGTGCATTATCTCCAACCTTCTATTGTATTCTTACTTTTTTACACTGTATAGATTTTAGCTCATAAATAAACATCTTAACCAAAATAATAATAATAGGTACATTCATTGATATAAAAATAAATATTGTATCATCATTATTAGACAATACAACATAAGTTCTTTCCAATGACCACCCGTCAATGGTGTCGACCCTGAGATGAATACATTAAGTGTGTAACACGCTAATACACTGAGTAAATCACAGCCAATAGGCATTCAGTTAGAGTTCATAACGCTGAATTTCTTCGCATCTGCTGATGGTGATGGCATGATTCTTTCACAAAACGGTTTTAGATGCCACTGATAGATTGACATCAGAATCTTTTCTTTTTGTTGTCCGACAGAAGCAAACATGACAAGTGAAGTGAAGTAACTGCCAATAATTCATATATATATATATATATGGCTATCTTTAATATTGGATTGTTTTTTATCATTGCTTTGGTAAGTTATAAAATTACATTTTCATAGGAAATTTGTTATTTAAGTCAGTAAATAATTTTTTAGTTGATGGATTATTCTATACCATTTATTGGTGTAGTTTCACTTAAGTAAATTTGTTGGTTTGAGAGTAGGACCTTAGCCCATAACCAATAACACTAATAATAATTTAATCCACCAGAAGATATTTAAAAAATAAAGATATAAAATACATGTATTTACGTTTTTGTCGTTGCAAAAGGCTCCAGGGGAAAAAGACATTCTCATGGTCTCTACATACACATGGAAGCACTGCTCTTAGTTGCCCATACTGCTATGTAGGGAAGGCTATATTTAGAGGACTGTCCATAATTTAATTCTGAGTACATTTTTTTCTCACACATATACGTTCAACATACTTATTAGAGAGTTATTTTCATGAGGTGCTAAAAAATATGAACGGCAATAAATGGGTCCGTTTTATATTATAATTATTATTATTATATGCTCCAAACAAAACTTTTAAAGAATTGAGTCATGAGTTAAATTAGTTAATCCGTGAGGAAAAATAACTCATTTACTTCAATACATGTCTGTGTCCAGAAGTAGAAAAGTAAACATAATAGCTGACATAAGTCAATTTAATTGATTCGCTTTTTATTACGTTATTATATATATATATATATATACTTATTTATAAAGATAGAATATATAGTATATTTGTTATAAAGTGGAAAGTGAAATAATAATAGCGTTGAGTGATTTAATTTAGTTCCGGTACTTTGGGCCCTTTAAGACCCATTTGAATATACACACACACATAGGGTATATATAGATATATAGATTTCCCATTTGATTACTGTCTGATCCCTCTCTACCCCTTAGACGCTTTAAAAATATGAATGTATTATCAGGGGTGTATTTATTATTGTTATTATATATCATTCATAATGACTGAGAATGGGTTATTATTTTTATGGAGTCATTGTTGTCATTCTTTATTTCAATCAAATCTAAAGACCGGGCCATCATTAAAATATCTCATTCACAAAAAAGATATGAATAATATAATAAGAAATAATAATATTAATCAACTTCTCAAGGGTGTATATATATATATATATATGACGTTACTTTGCTCAGAATGCCCTCCCATGTATCCTTCTTTACAAAATCCAATATTTTTTTTGATATAATTTATAGGATATTCCAATGAGTAAGGAGAGATGAATGTGACAAATATATGGACGACTAGAATTTACATATTTTTAAGTACGATAATGAAATATAATTTTCCTATTGTCAATCCTTGTTTTTTAAAATAGCCCACAAAATTAAGGTGGACAACCTGTAGATGAATTCAGTTTATTATTTATAATATTTGTATTTATCTCTAAGAAATAAGAAACATCAATCAAATAGATAAAATCTTCTTCCTGTTCATTTTGGGCTCCATGATTACGTGTTCTACCTTCTCCCCCTTCTATTCACTAACACGCGAAAAGAAGAAATAACTCGGCATTTATTATTATTTACGAGGGCCATTTGAGATGGCTTTTGGGACGACCCACCTAACCAATAATTGCTGAACAGTTATTATTAGAGATATATATTTTTTGTCCTCCAGTATTATTTATTAAAAATGGCTACTCCTTTTCGATCTTTAGTGATTTATTTTTTCCATTAAAAAACTGTGAATATTTAGAGACTCTGTACGCTTATTTATGAAGTGTTTAATATGAACATAGATGACTTAAGGCTTCATATGCAATGTCTTTTTATAATAAAAGAGTATCTTTAGATCAATATAATAAAGAACAAAGGTCTCAAAAGGAAATTGACTCCTCTTTGTTTTCACTTTTTAAAATTGCCAATAAATAGATGACTGTACAAGGTTAAAGGTAGTAAATAAAATCAAAAAAAGGATTCTTCAATAGATAAAAGGTGATTCGCTAGGCAATATCTCTGCATAATATCAACTGCTCTTTTTTATTCACTCTTCTTTTCTTTCAACCAATCAGTTTCGAGGTCCCCGTTTCTTTGTTTTTCAACTCTCATGTGGGGGGTGGTTCAAATCCGAAGGGAAGATCAATTTTTGTCAATCTCATAGGTTAGATGCTAGATTCGATAAACTAAGTATATGGCTAGTATGTTTGTTTATATCCAGTCGGATATTGCAATTCTATCGAACCAAATAAGCAAAAATAAAAAAAGAAAGTCCTCGTTTATCTTACCTAATGATGAACAGCTTAGTTACTTTGAGAGTGCAAGAAAAAGGAGTCTTTGAACATTTGAATACATTTCCAAAAAAGGAGTGGAATTTGCATTTTGTAAAGAAGTAAACGACCACGACGATAATAATGATGTGCCGAGTCTTTTGTCTGCTTTCAAAATTTGCAAGAGGGATTTTGACAAAACGTTTTCATCATGCCTATTATGTTAGTTATCATTTTCTTTCTAAGAACTTCTCCTTTTTTCGTACTCAGTTGTACATACATGAGCAATTCATCATTCTCAATAGTGAGGTAGGTAGGAGGGCCAAGTAAGATGTCTGGTCTTTGTTTACTTCCTTCTAAGTGACAAGGCTTGAATAGGAAAGAGTTGGCACTCTCTTAATCTTATATTTTGCGAGTCATTCCCTTTGAAAGACATGCTTAATTTTTCAGTTGAATATAAATTTGGAAAATTATCTTCGCTCACTGGAAATATATGCATAAATGACCAGGGAGTGACTGAGTGATGTTCATGAAATATCCTTTGTAGGAAGAGCCTTGTCATATCAAATTGAGAAAAGGCTATGCGTGCATGCAATAGCGACTGCTATTTTATGAACATCAATCCTGTTTTTTTAATGTAAGTTTCCATTACAAGCAAATATTTTTGTCTTTTATTGAGGAACATATTACTGGTTTTTTTATAATTTTAAATATAAACCATTTTCTGAACATCTTGAAAACAATTACGTGTGATTAATTAGATTAACAATTACATTATTATATGTTTTCTTCATATTTTCCAATTTAGAATGGTAAAAATGTCCAAAAAATATGATGTTCAAAAAAAACAAATGAGTTTTATCGGTGTTGGGTGACAATACAGATCCGTTCCCACCATTTCTTAACATGAAACTTTAGAATTCCAAGAGATTAATTATGCAAACACATTTTTTCGGTAGATATTAAGTCGAGACTGTAAGCAGAGTTTATTAAATTTAAGGATATCATCGTTGTAAATGTTTAAAATCTATATCATTTAAAAATACTTTGCATGGAACCCCCTTATTACCTCCGCCGAAGGAGGTATTGTTTTCACTGGCGTTGGTTGGTTGGTTGGTTGGTTGTTTGTCAGTACGAAACGGATTCGGATGAAACTTTGTGGAGTTGTTGGAAATGCCAAAAGAAACAAGTGATTAAATTTTGCATCTCTGAGTGCAGAATTACGATGCAAAAATGAACTAAATACCAATAAATATTTCAAGTTAGCCTACTCTGGCAATAGATGTCGCTGTGCTGTGAAATTGGGTGCCGGGAGCGTCTTCCTCTCGGAATTTCCGTCGAGGGGAACCTTCCCCCGTCCCTCTACGCCGCCCCAGTCGTGAAAAATCCGCCTCGGAAGGCTCATAAGGACCCCGTGACGGCGGAGGTTTGCACTCTCTGGTGTATAATGCCTCTAGTTTTTTTCTTTATTATTACTAACTGAAAAATGTATTCTTGTTACATACATAACAAAACTATTATTAAGACACTTTTTCCACTAGTACAAAAGCGTAAAAATACAATTATAACTGATGCTTTTAAAAGTTGCAGGACGTATAACAAAAGATGTAATTCTTAGATTATTGTTCGGCTCCATCCTTTTAAGTATCTCGTACCCTGGAAAAATCAAATAAAATTTGGTGTGCATATTACATTAATTTCTGGAGCTCACAAAGATTTACATAAATTGATATTAATGCATTTAACAGAGTGTTGCAAACAAACCGCATGACATTTCTTAGTCGGTTAGTTGAAGGTTTATGTCCTAACATTTAAATATAATTTATCCTGATTTAATGAGAGTGTGATAGATCGTACGTCAAGGCATGTCAAACGTTGGGGGGGGTACAGGCTCGAATCCCGAGAGGATTTAGACCACCTCATTGATTAGATGCTAACTTAGATTGACTCATTTTAAAACTATTTTTACAATCCTACCGAACAAATAGGCCAAAAAAT
>CP045893.1:18776665-18830719 GCA_013387185.1 Caligus rogercresseyi | reverse complement strand
CCACGACAAGAACCTCAGTTGACAAGGACCCTGGAAAATTAATTGATGCCTCAAGTCTTTTAGAGACGTCTTAAGAAGCCAGCAAGGCAAGAAAAAGAATAAATAAAACAACACAATTTTTTAGCAATGTCATTACTAAAACGACATCCATAGTGTCTATAATCATCATTAAAACAATGATGCTGCCTTATGGAGCCAAGAAAAATGTTTTATTATTTTTATATTTCCTTTGTCATCCTGTTTGTCATTACACAATGATAGTTATTAATGAAAGAACAGAGGGAATATATAAGTAGATTTTATATTGTTTGTTTAATAAATTATGCACCTCATTGAACAAGACAGGATACTGTAAAATCTAACCACGACAACACCATATAACACAGCTCCGACATGTATTTTTTTGTGATCATTATACTATTTGAAAGATGGAGATAAAATACGTCGAGTCTTTAGTTGGAAAACTTGACGCAGCAGCTGCTGTCATTACCCACGTCTTGGAATGTGAGAATTGGGAAAGTCCGTCCTCTGCTGCGTACAAATCAGTACAAGTATCTATTAATGACGCGGCTAGATCCATTACAGGAATCAAGGACTGACCACATCCGCCATACCTGACCTACTTCGCAAAGCAGGTCTTCCGTCAGTGAATGAGATCGCCGTGAAAAGCTGTAGCCCTAGAAACATTGAAAGCTTTACTCCAGCTCGGATGGAGGGTGCGGGAGAGAAATCTCATCGGCAAAACCATTTTTTCCTCACGCAACAACATACCACCAGACAAACAACAAGGTCGAGCCGATCAAAGTCGCTGGGCATCATCCCGGTCCACTTAAAGTAAAGGAAAAACGTTTTTCCGCCTTCGCCGCCGATCTGTGGAATTCGTTTCCCGAGCTGAGGTCCGCCCCCACACGTGGTGTAGCAACGGTAGTGTACCAAAACATTCTAAATAGCGCCAATATAAGTCCTCTTTTGTTTTTGTCAAATGGCTTGCTTATTTTTATTTTATGGATTTTATTTGTATATATATGTGTATATATATATATAATTTATTGTTTTTATATAAGTTTATATTTTTTTTATAAACATTATCCTTACGCATAATAGTGAAAGAACCAGTGTTTATTTTTAAGGATGAATAAAGACGATTACACACAAACACACACACCTTGCCGTGACATCGAATGAATGCTTTTTTACCTCCCGTCAATAACGTCCGAAGAATTTTTTTGTTGAACTTGAAGCGTCCTGACAACAAAGTAATTTATTTTCAAGTTCTTTTTTCTTATAGAAATCTTACTGAAAAATCGGTCTTATTATACTTAATGATTAAGTCATGTTGACCAAAGTTATGCTTCCTAACATGTTAAATTGTGTAACAATGTGAAGTTGAAGTATAAGGGGTACGATCGCTGTGCGTGTTAAGGCGTGTTCAACTCTCAATGTTGGGATCAAATTCGAATCCCGAGAGGGGATGTTCATTTTTGGTCTACCTCATTGATAAGAGCCTAGGTTCGATAGACTGATTATATTGTTATAATACTTATTTAGACAGTCGGATGCCCTTCTGTCGAACCATATATGCAAAAAAAGTTGATTATGTGATTATATATCAATCGTTACTTTAGTTACTAGATATGCCGTGTGGTTAATTCCAACAGAAATATCTCAAAACCCGCTTATTACTCCTAAGTGTCTTAGATTTAATTGAATAATAGGAACATTTTTCAAAAGGCCAAGGACTGAAAAACAAATTTTCATTGGAAAGACTCCTTTGTTCGGGTTGTGACACATGGTTAGGTGAGTTATTGTAATTACAAGAGTATATTTTAAAGTGTGTGCGTTTTAGGGTTGGGTTCCTGTGCGTAATTAAAGGTAATTATGACAATATCTTGCAAAAAAAATGAATAATAGGTTAGATGTTATCATATTTGGAAAATAAAAATTTATGATTTTTAAAGGATATAAGATACCAAATGAACTTTAGATGATAAATATCTACCAATGAGTATAATGTGATGGTATTTATTAAAATGAGGCTTTACATACTAATGGTAAGTAGTTTCTGCATCCTTTGTATTTTGATCTTTTGTGTTGAAGAAAAAATATTTATAAATTAAAGCAAATCATTGGAAGACGAATAATGAAGCTAATAAGTATCAATAGCGTTTTTAATCCATATATATATATATATAGTATATATATATATAGATTATATATATATATATATATATATATATATATATATATATATATATATATATATATATATGCATAAGCGTAAGGGAGATGCTTGGTTTTTGGGGGGCAGCATTCAATTTGCCCGAATTTTAACTAGAACTGTTAAATCAGTGAAAAAAATAATCGCATGAAGAAAGCTATGTATATTTTCTTTAGTAATTACATATCTTCATTACATTTTATTTATTTGATTATAATTCAGAATCCGGTTGTTTTCATAATTTCATATTTTTCTTCAACTTAATGCCCGAATATCTCAACCAATTTGCTCGAATTTGAGAACTCACCCGAATTTTTTGGGGGCAGTTGCCCCCTTTGCCCGCCTGTCTCCTACACCTAAGTATATATGTAGAAATATATAAACAATTGATTTATAATTCAATCTTTTTATCTGTAATAATAGTTGTTTAAAGTTTAGTATAACTTTTGATGAGGAATTCATCAGATCCATGTACTTCATAATTATTTTAAAGTATAACGATTTTCAAAACGCAAATGAAGCTTAAAATCTCAGCTTTAATATTTCAAATCATGTCAAAAAAGTTTTGAGTTATACGTCTAATTAAAAAACAGATACGGTGCGTAGAAAATGGAATCAAAATTGCGTCAGAGACTAATAAAAAGGATCCTTTGGAGCTAAAGAAAAAAATATTTGTAACAGTATTTTTACTGGTCAAAACAGGCTTTGAATCCAATGATGTAAAACTCGCTCTTGCTCTTTCACATAGTAAACAGTATTAATATAGTTGCAATTGTGTTTAATCTTATAAAAATGTTTCTTTATACTTTCCATGAATCACATACCGACTTTAAAACTGAACCAGATATTTAATTTATTTATATTGAAGTATTATCTGTGTGCATTTTTCTTTTTTACACTAAATATATATTTTTTTATAGTTGGTGCATGTATACACTTCTAAAAAAAGACTTAAAATAACAAAATGAAACATAGAGTTTTTTAATTCGTAATATGTTTTAAATCCTAAAAAATTGATAGATAGATATGTTCAATTATATCCACATAAAAAGTTGTGCTTTTAATATTTTAATATTATAAGAATGTGGCAAGAAATTTTATATTAGATATAGGTATATATATAAATATTATAATACTCAATATATACATATTCTTTCATCTTTGAATGACGTTGCATCATCAGTTGTTATGAAATATTAGGGGTAGTTAATCGTTGTATCTTCATACACCGAAATAAATCCTGTAAGTGGATTTAAAAAATACCATTTCAAATACATACATTAAAAGCTATGTAATCAATCCATTTCTGTGTTTTTACGGCCCATTCAATGGTGTTGATGCACATTTAGCTCTATAGAAAGTCTAATTAATGAAGACTTTTTACAAGGTAACTAATAGTTGTGTGGGATGTGTAAATATATACTTTTAAATATCTTCATCCACATCCATTTTTAGCATTCAGAGTTAATTATGAAATTAAACAAATATAAACAATGACCTGTGTATATTTAACAAATGTATGTTTTTGAGTCCTTCAATCTGAGAGATAACAACTAAGTAACATGACAGCCACAAGGAACTTATTTTTGAAGGGCTGAATGGTAAGTGTCTTCAAGATATGAAGTCCTTGTTAAGTTATTATTATTACTATTATGGTTACAAATTCTCATCAGGGGGAAATAAAATTATAATAATTTATGTTAAGACCCTGTCCAAGATATGTACTTAAGTCTTGAGCTGATGATATCCCCCCCCCCCCTTCTCCAACTCAGGCCTAAAGTTACTGTCCATATGAATTACGGTTGATAGTCATTCTTGTCATATATTTCTGACACCTTGTTTAATAAACATGCATTAACGAAGCTTAATGCATGTTAAAATAACTTTTCGTTTGGTCATAAAATACCTAATTGTATACTTATATATAATGAATATATATATATATATATATATATCGTGTTGTCAGTCAAATCAAAAGAAATAGATAGCCTAAAAAACGCTTATTATATAGGGAGACAATGCATTGTAATTTGTACTTAAGAACAATTGTATTTTACACTATACATACTTGTATGTCGATAGCGTAATTTATAAATTATTTTCATATTATTTTTTGGTCCAATTGTATTATGATGAATACCCTTCACTGACTTTTTATTCTATGTAAAAAGTTCATAAACTTTAAGAAATTTGTCAAGAAGATATTAACAAAATAGAGTTAGAAAATGATAATTTAATTCAGGCCAAGAATTTATAAAATTTATTACAATTCACTTGGTTAGAGAAATGGATAAAAGTTGGTCTACAATTTTATTGAATATCTCCAAATTTATATATGAAATTATATTTTATACAAATCGAAGCATAATTCATCAATTTACCACGACGAAACCCTCCCCAGGATGGGAACTGTTGTTTACTCCTCTTTTTCATATAACTTTTCATGGCGACACTAAACGATTCCCAACAAATTGATTGAGAGTTATTGGAAAAGTTTCATGAAATGTTCATTTCATATTTTTAAATATTGTTAAAATAAGCTGTAAATCGATATACGTAAGCTGACGTCAGTTGCACTTCTGGGTAGTCCAAAACTTCCGGGCTTTTAGTTCCAAAATCATTGAATATAATGATTTAAGTATCATTTTACTTTTTGCATCAATTCTGAAATACATTTATGTCTTTACAAACCAAATATCACACAATTCCATTCAATATTTCATCCAATAAAAAAAGGTTCCTTCTTCCTGGGAGAAGGCGACCTTCAAGTTGAGCAATATGGGATCGTTATTGAGATGCCTCGACTTAATTTCCGGAGTCCCCCATGGCATTTCATCATGAGCTTAATTACAGGCTTACCTCGTACTGTGAGGAGGCTCCTCCTTATTCATTCGCAATGTCAAATTACATATTTTTATTATCATGTATCTTTATGAATACCCTGATATTATTATTATTATTATTACTCATGAAGGGAACCTTGAATTTGTTTTTATTTGCTTTTTATTGGTGGAATCTCATCTTGAACATGAAAGAGTCTTTGGAATCAAAATTCATATATATATATATATATATATATATATATGTTATGTTCGTTTATGCTTGGTTGTATACAAAACTTTTTGAAAATCTTATTATCTTATAAATGTTATCAATCAAAAAAAAAATTAAAGCAATAAATCTACGACATAACTTATGAACTATATAACAAATTAACAATTCTATTTGAAAACATACTGAAGAGAATCAGGATACATCCCATTGAAATTTATATTAAAAAATAATTACATTTCAATTGATTTTTTGATGATATTTCATATTTTCTATCATTCCATGTCCCAATATTCGAATGGAGAACTTTTATTGAAACGATCAAAATGTAGTACTTTTTTTTCAAGTTAAAGAAACTCTCAGTAGATTATTTTTTAAATATTGGTGTTTAAAACTTCAGGCTATATTTTAACATAATCATTTTCCTACGTTTAAAAAAGTATATTAAATTTACATGTGGTCAATAATACGATTTGAGGTCTCATAGATTTTTTTTTGGGATAAATAGTCTAAATCAGATAATGTAAAAGAAGGAAACTTAGGCCTGGTTGTTCTTAATATATTATATAGTTACGAACAGAGGATTTTAATAAAGTGTCTTTGTTATTGAATCCCCCGCTAAGCTACAGCCAAACTACGTACGACGATATAGATAAGACTCTGAGTCATAAGGAACTAAAATATATCATGTAATTCATCACAATGCATCAAAATCTTTTTTTTCCTTTGAAATCATTTGAAGCGAGATAACTCCATGAAATATGCAAATGCAAGTTCCCCTATTTTGCAAATTGCAGTAAGCCTCACGGTACACGTTAAGGTACAAGCGCTCTACATTTCTTTCAAATGCCAGAAAAGCCTCCCAAGTAGGATACTTAATTAAGTATACTTTAAATAATACCTGTCTACATACATTAGGTAGGGTTTATCCTCATTTAAACAGTGACTCGACACTTTATCATCGATTCTTAGGTTTCTAAAGCCAATATAAGAAAATTTAATGACAAGACTGCATTATCATTTTAATTCATTGGCAAAAGAAAATATGGTACGTGAATTGACAGTTTTTCAAAGTGATTAAAACATATTTTAAACCCTTGGAGAGCAATAAAAAAGATATAGTGTTGGGGGCATCTTCCGTCTCATGAAATCATGATTGAAATGAATTTTAAAAACTATAACTCAATGGACTAAAGTTGAGCTAAGAATATTAAAAAGTTCCTTAGAAAAAAAATGTTTTTTGGATTGTAAAAAAAAATGAAGACATATTTATCGGCGAAATTATTAACTATGTCTACATGTGTATAAGCCATGAACATCGGTCACTAAGGGGGCTTATCTTTACATGCATACATATGTTCAGTGTGTTCCTAATATAGAATCACCATGATATACCCCTCAACGCTATATTACATGGGCACATTGTTCGAAGAATAATGTGCCCATGTTACAAAAAGAAATCTATTACAAGATACACACACACACACATTCCAAAAGATTTCAGGCCTATTTATATTTAAAGAATGGGAACATCAGGTTCTTTGATACTGAACAAAACAAGAGAAGAATTAGGATATCTAATAGAAAATATAAACGTTCCTTTGAATATAAGGTCAAGTCTATAACTTTTTTTGGTGAATTATGATTACTTTTACGTTACTCACAGTCAATAAAAGTTTCCTTTAGATCAGGGATACCAGGGTGAAATAGGTCAGAGGGCCAGATTGTTTTCAAGTGGGACCTCGGGGGGGCAATATCCGGTACATTTTTGGCCTGGCAAGACCAAACAACAAACAAAAAAACAACGTAGATTTAATTTGTTAATACTGTATCATAATATTAGTTATTTATAAAAAACACTTCTCAACCACTGACGTATTGGGCAGAATGTGATGTCTATTCGGGCCGGTTCCGGCCCGCAGGCCGCCACCATGGCACCACTGCTTTAGATAATATTCTAAGGTATTATTTATTAATTTTGTAGCCTCTTAAAAACGCATTTAATGAATAACTGTATCTACTACACACTTAAATGCATGCATACTACACTATCGACTCTGTTTTAGTTTGATGACATTATTAATAAATAGCATTTGCAGCATGCAAGTTTATAAGATGCATTCCAGTTATGTTCGAAAAATACATAAATTACAGTCAAATGATAGTCTTTATTTACTAATGGTCTCTACTCGATGTCATTTGCTTTTGTAAACAATTTAATCAGTACTATCAAAAGATTAGGCGCTTTAATGGATACTCCAGTTATATATATATACATAAGGTTGATTCATTGTGAAGATAAAGAATATCTACACACAATCCACATCTGGTTTTGTATGAGAAACATTATTAAAAGATTGCAAAGTCTTCCTGCAATCTTAATGGAGGAATATGAGTCGGACTGAAATATCTATTTACATAAATTACTTACATGCTAAGGTTCGAATTATATTATTTGAGTAGATACCTCTCAAAAGAGAACGCGATGGCCGTGTGCGTTAAGGCGTGTTCAACTCTCAATGTTGGGGGCGGAGGTTCGTATACTCCCGAGAGGGGATGGTCATTTTTGGTCCGCTACCTCATTGATAAGAGTATCCTAGGTTCGAGTGACTAATTTACACGCTATAATGCGTATTTATATCCAGTCGGATGCAATTCTACCGAACTATATAGGCAAAAAGAGATACCTCTACAATTTTTCAACAATATTTCACAACTTACAAACTTACCGTCTGTGAAGAGTTAGCAATTAATATATACTTTTTAATGAAAATGAATAATTAAAAAGTGAAAAAGCTGTATAAATTACGACACATCCATTGACTTTAATATTTATATGAAGCAATTAATGTAGAGGAAATGTGATTTTTTAATCTGTTAGCAGTTATATATATATTTACCTATTTTAAGCTTATGATCCCCTAACTATATTTCCTTGTTGGAATAAAAGAAATGCCATTTCACGGATGATCATAAAATGAATATTTTGTTTACAAGATAACTATTCATAAATACAAATAAGCACAAAAGATTTGAGGAATAACTTCAAAACATTAAATACTTTTTATAAAACTCCCCCCCCCCCCCTGATCAACCATGTCCTTTGTTTAAAGATTGGAGTAAATAACAAAAGGTAAGATTTTAGTTGAAAGAAATAAAACTATTTATATTTATTAAAAAACTGTTAAACAAAGATTTAAAAAACGAAATACAAATTATGGCATTATTTTTATTTTTTAAATTGGCTTTAACTTCGATATTCTATTAGGATGTCTAATTATTTTTTATTATAATACGATCTTAAGATATACCATTTCATGGTATGGTGAAGATACTATTTCTTCAATATAACTTTATTTTTCTATGACTTGCATCTCATTTTATCATCCGAGTCTCTGTTTAGCATAGTAATGAGGTATTTTATAATCGATTCATCACAAGATTATTATGAGATGTTTGACATATAAAGTAGCATGCAAAAAAAAAGAGGCGATGTGATTCATAGAGTTGATGGGCTTGCATTATTTCTGACTGGGAATTTGATTGGCCCTGACAGAAGGGGGGGGGGGATACTTCATCTTCTTCCTTAAGGCTTTATTGACCTTGTGGATCCATGAGTCATTTGGTTCTTACGTGAGAAAAGGGATATCAAAACCTTGCCTACAAGATGTGCGTGAAGAGCTTTCCATCGGATGGAATCGTAAGTCATAGGACCATGAATTGATTCATTTGAACTTTTGTTTATTTAGAAACTATGAAATGTATTTTGTTTAATTGAAGTAATCATACGTGCGTGTAAATTAGTCATAGAGATATAAAGACATAGAGGGCTTATTGGCTCCTTCAGAGGAGTATGTGTTTGAGACAAATAGTAACAAATCATTCTATCTCTATGATCAGCTTACGCTGACGTAGTACATATTGCTTTGTTTATATTGGACACAAGCGACAGCTGAACGATGTTTATTTGCTATTGAAGGGAATAAGCTCTCTATATCTTTATATATCTATGAGCAACCTTCTATCTTGTTAATGAGGTTGACCAATCTTACCTTTCCCTCTCGGGAGTTGAGCCGGGCCCTCAACGTTGAGAGTGGAAACCGCTGCCAAACAGCTAACGCGCTCTCGTATGTTCTACATTTGTTTAAAAATGTATATTCAAATGAAGCATAATATTATTTTGGGAAGTAAGGGTTCAATGATGAGTGCTCATACATTTTTTTTGGAGGGCTTCCTCTTGAAATTATAATTGATTTTTTTCAAATGCACAACCTTTGACTTCCTACATTCGTCCTCTGACATGATTGATATCTATATCCAAATTGAAAAGTGTTTTTTAATTATTTGCAATATGAAAAAATACAGGAAGGCACATAAGTAGTTCTTACTTCACTTTACAAAATTGATTTATTTTATATAATAAATATATAATTATGAAAATCTACTTCCTTAAAAAGAGAAACCATCTAAACGACAAACTTATGTTTATTAAGCTGGGATTTTGATAACTTTTACATGTATCTGTACATTGATCAAATCTACAAAGAGACTACATGGTTTATTAAAGATTAGATAGCCTTTTTATTGTGTTTTTATTGATTATAGTATTACTTGGAAAAACATATAAATTTTGAACTTTTTCCAGTATTAATATATTTCATAACAACATTGATACGATAATCATATACATTTTATTCACAATTATCTAAAATACAAGGTAATAACAATTAAAAACTGTGACCATTAAGTTGAATCTATCAATTAATGCCAATGTTGGTTCCCTGCCTACCAATACAATCCAAGAGGCTATCAAAAATATAATGTAACCTTATTATACTTTTATGCAATTTCCTCTCACTTAATATTTTAAGAGGCAAATAAATTTTCATACTTACTTATGACCCCATAAATAGAAAATCTCGTCTAAATAAAATGAAAGCATGAAATATATAACTATAATAATAATATCATTTTTATTTTTGTATAGTGTACATGCACTTCATTGAGGAAATAAAATGATTAATTGTTTTGCTGCATTGATTATCCAAGGGCCTTGTAATGATCGATGAACGTAATTGTTACTCTATAAAACGTTATGCCCCAATGATAACAAGCAATTAGGAACTCAGCACAAACAAATAATAATATTAATACAATAAACCTTACATGCTGTAGAACTTTAATTGCTCCAATACTATTGATAAATGACCACTAAATTGATAGAAGGAGCGTGCCAGCGAACTGTTATCATATTTTTTCAAGCCACCTCTTTTATTATGTAAATAAATATAAAACGAGATGTAAAAAAACAAGCAATGTGTTTTACAAATATAAATAAACAGTATAGTTTAAAATTCATTTTCTAAACGTTCAGGACTTGGAGAATAGGTCTTCGAGTACACATTTGTGAAGCCAATAGAGATAGCTACGCTCTGAAAAAGGCCTCCATCTTTGTTTCATTTTCTCTATAGACTAAATATGACAATGTATAACCACAAAGTTCTGAAAAATATATTATAACAAAGTCATTTCGTACTCTCCAAAATTTTCAATTCAATATTATGGCTATTTATGGTGGTAGTTTGTATTCAAATGGCGGAATTAAGAAACAATTTTCTATACATTTTTTTCTTCAAATTTTACATAATGTAAATTCAGGGTCAATTTTTCAAAATTGAGGGTCAAAATTCAAGGCTAATAAACCATCATACGATAGTTTTTATGACATTATGAGAAAAAAGCTTTTAGCCTTTACTTTCGCCATATAATCAAACATTTGCTTAGACTATCTTTATAATGTTGTATCTTAACTGTTTTAACACTACTATAGAAATTATTGAAACATTCTCCAACAAAAATCAAATTTATAGCTTTAAAAGTGTTTTTGTAATTCTTCTCTAAAACGAATAAAGTTATTTGAATAATAAACTAGGAGTTAAATAACGCTATATTTCAAATGCCATGATGCAATCCTATCTATGTAAAAAGAGAAGACATAGATTACTTGTTTCATTTTAGGGTCATGGACCATTTGTCCTACCTAAAGTCAGCACACACATATCTTGATGATGCTAGATCCAGCATCAAGGCCGGACCACTCTTGAATAAGTATGCAGGAAACATAAATGTAAGTTATGAGTCCATAAGAAAGAAAAAAAATCTTGACTCATTTGGTCATAAATTCTTGTTGTTCTTGTTGCGTGATGATGTGTAAACAGGTCATTATTATTATTATTATCAAAGAAGGGGGATGTATTTATGCATCATCAGAATCTAAATGAAATGTTTTAAAAAATAGCATCAAAGGTGATTATGAAAAAGATGGGCTGTATAAATACGGGTGCAATTAATCATTCCAAAGAAGAGGGAGACAAGAAAATGCATTTTGAAGGTATAAAAACATACAATCAAATATCAATTTTATTTGGACAAATACCTCATCAAATGGTTAGTGTTATAAAACTCTGCCTTAGGATCTTGGACATGATGATGAAAGATCAGTTAAGTTTTTGTTGAATCCTTCATATCGGGATTGTTATAAAATGCGTTAGCATGTTGGTTCGTCCATATTTGCAAAGTATTTGTAATGCTTTCGTGGATAATAATAATTGTATGTTTTATATATTTTTTTGGTTTTCTTATATCACAAAATATATATACTAATTTATTTCATTCATACATCTAAAGCTTATTGTTGACCAAACACATTATTATAATTTATACTCATGGATAGACTTATGCCAGGGATAAATTCCATTGAGGTGGGGATTATATAGGAGCTAAACAAAAAATAATTGAAACATTTGGCTCTTAGTTTTAATGCTCCGTATATATCAGCATTATGTTACATATATTTATCACTTATTTAAAACTACATACAAAAAATTATAGTTCGATTTTTAATGCAACAAAAGATTTTGTTGTATTTGTTCGGACTTATAAATAATAATAATCGATTTTTGATTTGTTATGATAAGACTTTAAAACCTATGAGTAAATGTGATTCGAAATACATAAGAGCTGTTATTCTGTTGAGGCTCCAAAGGAAGAAAAAATCTGGACCTAAGATCCCTAGCGATAGAGTCAACAATTTTATGTTCAAAGGTACGTCTGGCAAGCTGTCTAACAATTGGAAAATGGTAGGGGCTAAGGACCTTTGCATCATCATTTTGTTTTGGGTCGTTACTCGATATTCAGCTCTTTCCCCTCGGATACCATCGACATCATCTGACTCCTGGATTATTGTGTCGAAATAAATTAGATTTTACCCGTTAACCTCCAACAGATATTTCAAAATTATCATAAAGATTAAAATTCTATAAATAATTAAGATATATATTTTTGTGAATACGACGTTTATTTTATCTTAAATATATTTAGATGATATCCAATTAAAAATTGTTCTTTTGTTGAAGTAAAAAAATGACTAAAAGGTCTATTTAGGTTCAAATTCTACTTCAACTTTATTTTTGTGTAGGAACTGAAAGAAACAATAAGCTTTGAGAATTTACTTTACAACTACCAGTTGTAATAGAAACAAAATTTGCAAGCATTGAAACAATCAAACCTCAATTAAAGAGACCATTATATTTATAATAAATGTGACTGGAAGGACATAAATTAGGATATAATTATACTTTAAGGAGGGTTTCATATCCTTTTATGGCAATTACTTTTATGAATGCCAAATAAGTCTTCCTATATGACAAATAAATCTTTTCAGATCCGTGAGATATTGATTTCCAATTTCACTCAATATATTTTCGGTTCATATAAAAAACAAGAACTAATTGGTATTCATTTATGTGTAACTTATTGCTCGTACTGATACCTCAAAAAAATATATAATTGATTTTGTGCTAAAGTGTGTAAAATGTCTATTTGTGTTCCTTTTTTATTTATTAAAAAAGTATTATTTATGTCCACCGCAAAGCTCTTGTCTGCCTTGCTTTACTTAAATATAACCAAAAGAGTACAGATACAAACTATATGCTAAGCATGAAGTCAAATACAACAACCCAAAAAAAGAATAACAAAGGCCTTGGCTTCATGAGTCGTAAATGAAGGATATCGCTTGTCTGAGTAGCCGCATTTCCCCGTGTGGTCTTCAATGCTCTATGGTAATCCAAGCACTACTCATATCATGAAACGGTCATCCCTTCTTCTTCTTCTTTCTACGGACATGAATCAACATCATGTGAGGAGATCTCCTCCTTTTCTCAAGTTATCACATCCATTAAAGAGAAGACTTGAGATGAAAGGAGAGTAATCATAAAAAACAACCCCTTTGGAGCATTCTATGTAAGTCCCCATTAACCCTTGAAATATGAGATCGCTCGCTTTTATATTCAATTCACTATTAATGTTGTTCCTCGCATTGTTGTGTGGATTTACCCCCCCCCCCCCCCTTCTCTCGAATTGATGACGTGCAGTGATAAAAAATATACCCTTTTTATAACTTGACCTTTGTCAAGAGGATAAAGAGATTAAACAAATTACAAAATGTAAGATATTTTTAAACATATCCCTTTTAAAACTGCCAGGACCACCGACCGATATAATAACTGGATGCTCAACAGAGAAGAAAAATTCAGTCCACTTTGTGGAAAAACACATTAACACAATAAATACTCTTTGGTGACTAAGATGGCCGTCCATCCTTGTGTAAATAATTTAGTTGTCTTGGAATAGATAAACAGAAATCCAGCCTTGTGTTGAAGCCTTATGTTATCCTTCAACAAAAAATGGTTCCCCGAAATGACATCATTGAGCATTATTTTTATGATTTATTCCCATTTCTAAAACTGAGGACTTTTAGACTTCAACTGATCAAAAGATAAAATAATTCCTTCTTTCATTTTTTTAACGTCTAAGAGATATTTTCTTTGTCCATTCATCGACTTTACTAAATAATTCGATTTATAGTATGGATATAGGATAGATTCCATCAGTTACTGATTCGATTATTACTCTTTTTTATTCAGTCAATTGTCCATCCAGATATTATTGTTTAGATCGTTGGTCAGGACTCTGTTAGTAGATATTCGAATCATCTACAAATGTAAATGGATTCTACAAATGTTACTCTAATACGACCTCTGGTTGTTTATACAAAAGGACGTGTACAACAAGGTTTTTTTTTAATTGGAGGATTCTGATTTCATATTTGTTATATTTATTTATTCACCAATCACGTTATATAACAAAGTCCCTCAGTTGGGAAGTTTATTTTTGATGTTGTAAAACTACTATTGAACCAACAGAGCAATATGTACGAAAAATATGTTACTTCCTTCGTATCTAAATGTATCGATTGTTTGAACAAATAAAGCAAATTTACGGGCATAACCATGTAGAGAAACTACGATGTCAAAAAATATATAAAGAAACAAATGATCAAACACTCTTGTGCACAATATATATATATATATATATATATATATATATATATATATATATATATATATATATATAGCAAACGTATATAATAGTAGACATTTGACTTGTGACACATATATTATTTCCACGTTACATATCAAAGACTTAATATTTTTATGTTCGTAATCTTTACATGTCTACATGCATCATAGAACAACTAAGCAATAAAAACTCATTATAACCAGAGAGAAGGTGAAGTGTGTACGTTTTTTATAACATACATACCTAAATGCATACGATAAAAAAAACTATTCACCCAGGGACCACCCAGGACACTTTTTGGAAATATGTTTTTTTATTATTCAGAAAAAGTTGAAGAAAACATATATTTATCGAAATTAATTTAAGGTACAACCAAACTCACATAAAAATACTTTATCATATGATATATTTTTACCTTTCAGTAAATCTCGTGGTAACAAAGTTTTAATTGTTATCCTGTCACCCTAATAAATTATGGGATTATAATCTAATTTGGTATCATCAAACACAAGTAAGATACAAATTCCTATCCTGATTTAAAGCTACCTTCAAATTAAATTCCTAGACTTAATTTTTTTGATGACAATACATAAATTAGCTTAACTTTAAAATATAGTATACCTCATTTGAAGAAATAAAACAACTTTGAAGGATACCTCACCATAATGGGTATTAAAATCGATAAAGAACCAGATATAGAAGATGCACAACAAATGCAAGAAATAGTAAAAGTTAGACGACTGACACCCTTATAGTTTTACTTTATTAGTAGATGAAGTACGTAAATAAATAATATGAAAAAATACTCTTTCTCTTGATTACATGTTTAATGTATTCCCTATTAAAGTGTTAGTCGATTCAATTAACGAGTGTAAACCGGTTTTCCACCTTCATATGGCCAGTAAAACCTCGATGAATAGTAGATTACGATGCGGAACGAACGTAAGGAGGTTTAGTGACATTTCTCGATCGTAAGAAAGTTATAATGAGTTGATTAGCCAATGATTAGTCTCGTTCTTCTTTTCTTGCTTTAAATGTGAATCCCCCATGTCTATATCATGTTCCCATTCAGACGTCAGTGAGACATTTTGTTTTGAAAAGTATTTTAAATATTGTAAGCTATTGATTACTTTTTTTGATAGGCACAAAATTATCTCTGTAACAATATGCCCAGCTTATTAACCTTTATTTTTAAAATATTGATATTATTATATTATAGCCTAAGATCCCTATTCAAATATATCTCTTAAAAAATCCCAACCATCAGACACACAGATTTCCTAAAATCATCTCTGAATATTCAAATATATGAGCAATTAAATTAAATTAATCCATCTCTGAGGCATGACTAACATCTGAAGCCATATGCACGCTTTTGTATTGGGTTTTTTATATATGCATAAACACATTTACCCTCATAAAGAATAGGATAGGTATATAAGTAGCTCCTCCATCACAAACACTTTGAATGATGGAACCTTTATCAGAGAGGAGTTTTATCTTTCATCATGCCTTCTGTTAGGAAATAAGAATAAAAAACACCCTATCAAAAGCCACCAACCTTCTTATCATTGTAATTGTTTTTCTTTCTTTGCCGCCATTGTCTGATTCTTTTGTTGTTTAAGAAAACAAGAATCTACTCTACTCTATGATTTCATATTGTTTGTTTGTTTTTTGCTTGTCTTGTAAGATTCCGATCCATCACGAAATGCCGCGCTTGACAGATATATATTTAAATTGAAATTGTCGTTGTATTGATTCAAAAAGGAAGAGAATTAGAATAAATTGTATATATGTATGGATGATTTTCAAAGAATACTTAAAGAAAGTTGTTTATTACTGTATATCTCATAATTGATAATAAATTGTACATATAGTAGCTTTATTAGTTAACAATATTTCGTATAGTAATTATATTTTTTGCAATAATGTATGAAATATTTTAAATATTATGTTAAAGCGTAGGATATATGAAAAAATTCTTTTATGAGGATCATTCTTTCTTTGTTATTCTTTAGTTCTAATTATTTTATAGTGTAATAATTTTTTTTGGAGTAATTCAACTTTTATGGCAACAATCAGATGGCTATTTTGGCTAGTTGCTTGTACCTTAAATCTGAACTAAGTTATTTTATTGTTTTAACTTTAATATGACATTTCTTAAGTATATAACATATACATATATATTTCACATTCTTAAAATCATTTGAACTTATTTGTGTCTAAATGATAGAAAAACAATGTACTTCTGTATATAAAACTTATTTGTATTTGCTCACAATTCTATCACCAATAAAAAAAGTAACAAAGTACCTTATAGGCAATAAATTAACCCTCTTTTAAATTTTAAATTTTTGTAACATTTAATTTTTGTACATTTTAAATATATTTGTTTAAAAAATATTCAAACATTCATATACAATTTTTATTTCATCAACTAGGAATGATGCCATGGATTTTAATATCGTATTGTCGAATTTGATGTCGTTGAATTCATGTAATTAAAAAATCCGTGTTGTATATTTTTTGTTTATATTAAGTCATGTTTATTCTTTCCTTGGAATATTGTCCGTAATGTTAATAATTAATAGAAACATAGTACATTTATATGACACATTAACTATCTTCTCAAAATATTTTTTCAGGGGCTCAAATTTTGAGTTTTGAACCCTTCAAAGTTGACAACCTTAACATCTGATCATTGTAATATTTCGTAATTTTAGAAAGGCTGGCTTTAAACCTTCAATATAAATGAATTTTCTTTTCCCCACAATGCCAGACATATAATTTTCAAATTGGATTGAAATATACTTTCAGATGATTTTTATTTTTTGACACAGAAGAATGGATTCAATTAGACTCGGAGAAGATCCAAGACCCTTGACTACAAAATAAATTCCAATTAAAAACTTTTAATTAAAAAATAGTGAAGAGAAGAAAATAAATATCATGAACGAGAAATGATCAATTAAAAATATTTAGACAAAAACAAATATTTCATAACACATCAAATAGCTTCTTCTGAGAGGTATATATCAGTATCACCTTAAAAATATATATTTGTCCTTAATATATGGAATGATTTATTAGTTTCATCGCTCTTTTTAAATTCATATAACTGCTTCAAAACGAAATGAGAGCTATGAACGATTGCTGAAGCGGAACAATATAATGCATTGAATATCAAAATCCTAGGTCATCATGACGATTCGTTGACTCTGGCTACAAAGGAACTGAATTAATCTTCGTTAAATAACAAAATGTTTTTGATATTATTATAAAATAAGAATTTTAAGAAGAGTAAATTTTAAGAAAGTTTTATTTGCCAAAATATATTTTTGAACAAATAAAATCATATATATATATATTATATTATTTATTTTATTTTTTTTCGGTTAAAAACATTTTATTCGGTAATCTGCTAAATATCATACAGCTAAAAATTAAATACACCGAAATTAAATATTATAAATTGTTGGACTGTAACGTACAATAGTCTATGTATGAGGTTAATGTTCGGAACTGATCTCACAAACGACTCCACCCAACGTATTTCCTCAATTTGGGCGGCAGCTCAGAGAATCATCTGGAACTGTGAGCCCAAATATCTCAGTGATTCAACAGTGGACATTATTCGAAAAAATCACCCAAGACCATATTTCTTCAAAAATTTGGGAGATTCGGCAGTTTTGGAGGAAAAGCTTTGTCCAACAATGTTCTATCCGTCCACTCTGCTCTCTTTCTATACCCCTTTGATGACGGAAGGTTTAAATTCCCTCTAAGAGGGCTGCTGTAAATCACTTAATGCCCCGGCCATGGCACCTTAAAATGGTATTTTGCAATTCTAACGATGAAATTAAGAGGCTGACTGATTTATTTGTTAATTTATTAAAACTTCCTGAAACATGGAGTCAAAGAATAAACCAGTCCTTAGTTGGAATCCATGACGGAGAACATTCACCAGCCAACTTCAAATTTCTACCAATTGCATTATCTTTTCGGAGCATTGCAAGGATTGCGGTAGATTATACAGTGACACCTTACATGCCTTCGTGGATTGCCAGGCTGTCTCTATGTTGAAGAAATTCGTTTCTTTAAACGTCAGAGGTCTGGATAGTTGTGGGCAGGGATATATAAAGGCAATTGTGCTTTTTGGACTTCAAAAAAGAAAAGGACGTCGTTCCAATAACTCCAAGGCTATAGATTACGCCTTGTTGAACGCCAAAGCAAGGATTGCCAGTTCTTTAACAAAACGGGAGTGCGTGAAGCCGACGGATCGAAGAGCAATTTTGGTATCAGCTGCAGCCAGATATGCTGCATTTTCTCTCAAAATTCCGTCTGTTCGCAACAATTCGTGGACCATTGCTTCAGAGGAGATCAAATTTTCCCCCTCAAGTTCACTATCTCATTTAAAGATTTTACGTCACATTCTTAAAACTTCAAAATGATGTTTTTATAATAATTGATTATCGTTTTTAAAGTATATTCTGTGCATTTTTATAGTTATTTTTAATATTTGATTATGTTCAATCATTGTTAAAATTGGTGTTGTTCTTCCCCGAAGTAATAATTTTATACTACAATGTCTATTTATGTTATGTTTTTAACGTAATTACTTTGGAATTTTTTAGAACTGAAAAAAAAATTGTCGTATGCTCTTAAATAAAACTAACACTTTGATAAGTCAATATTGTAAATATGTCTTGTGGCAGGTAGTCTAATTTCAAACTATTATTTTTATTTATGTATTATTTTTATACTCAATTCTACCGCTTTTTTTTACTATGTATCCCCCGTTACAATTAAATTAAAGATTAGGTTGCAATGTTTATTTAGATTTTGTTTCACATCAACATCTACTTTATATATATAATCATACTTTTCTTATGAAGTAAATATAAAAAAATGTGTCGAATGGAAATAAATGGGTTAGTACATAGAATGACTAGAAACAGCTAATAGCATATAAATATATTTGTGTCTTGGTACATAATTAAGAATAAAACAAGTTCTCTTGCAATACTTGTACTAAAAAAAGAACAACCAAAAAATTATTTGTTATATTACAGGGAGCTGAAGAACCTTGTGAGGCAAGAGTGCAATTTAAGATTTATAATTTAAAAAATAAAATAATAAATAAATAAAGAGCATAATTCATCAAATTTATAGAGAAATATTAAGACAAACTATGATGGAAAGAGCTTTGCACAAAGGTTTTATTTTTATTATTTAGTTTTGGCCGAAGTTTTTATTTACACAGGTAAATATAATCTAAGAGGAAGTTAAAAATATATTTATCAATATAATTTTCTTGCAATATTGTATTTCGGAATTATAATATTCAACAATAGAATTACAAGAGTTGCCAATACTAATGTGAATGTCACATTTTTGTAGTATTATAAAAACGGAGGTTTATTATATTACCT
This sequence comes from Caligus rogercresseyi, assembly GCA_013387185.1. Lineage (NCBI taxonomy): Eukaryota > Metazoa > Arthropoda > Copepoda > Siphonostomatoida > Caligidae > Caligus > Caligus rogercresseyi. Next base: position 18,810,601 of record CP045893.1, on the reverse strand, counting down.
CCGCCGAAGGAGGTATTGTTTTCACTAGCGTTGGTTTGTTGGTTTGTTTGTCAGCAGGATAACTCAAAAAGTACTGAACGGATTTGGATGAAACTTTGTGCAGTTGTTGGAAATACCAAAAGGAACAAGTGAGTACATTTTGGCATCTCTGAGTGCAGAATTAAGATACAAAATGAGCTAAATACTAATAAATATTTCAAGTTAGCCTACTCTGCCAATAGATGTCGCTGTGCTGTGAAATCGAGCGTCTTCCTCTCGGAATTTCCGTCGAGGGGAACCCTCCCCCGTCCCTCTACGCCTCCCCAGTCGTGAAAAATCCGCCTCGGAAGGTTCATAAGGACCCAGTGACGGCGGAAGTTTGCACTCTCTGAGTGTATATATCTAGTTCAATATGCAATAACTTATAAAGCAATTACTAGACTTTAGATTATTTAAAAGAAAATATATGAAAGTAAGACTGAATCATTTTCTTACAAATAATGGATTTGTAAAAAAAGTTTATTGAAATATATGAAAAAATGAATTAATGAATAGATATGATCAAAAATATCACATCATGTGCAGGGTAGATATGCCCTATCACTACCTTGGCTCAATGGACTTTTATTAAAGTAATGCATTCATGAGTATCGAAAGAATAACTGTGTGACCAAAGCATATTCATTGTTATGGAAAACGATCTCAATTTAACAAATCGACAAAAAAATAAAGCTGTCGTCAATTGATTTAATCTTTAAAGTAATATGTAAGTAATTGATTTGTATATTAATATTTTTTTATTTTTGAATGGAGGCGTTAATGATGTGTCTTAATGACACGCCTAGTCATTCCTTGCCCTGAATGCTAGCTTATAATTTAGATGTTCGAATGTTTAGGTAAGCCTTTTTATAAAAAGCTATCTGATTCTTTTAGAAACTGGTAAATGAGATATGTTTTTTGTAATATGGGATAGAAAGTGGGTAGTTAGTAATACTGTCACCATGGTTGTAATCATTGTATGTGCGTATATTATATATATACATATATATCTGAAATGAATCATAATTTATTTTATTCATTAACATCTTTGTATTTAAAATAACATCAACTATTTTGAAAAGATTTTTTGCTTATTACTGAAAAAATTGATCTTAATAAAAACAATGATACATGTGATAAAAAAATGCACTATATGGACCGAAATCCTTCATCCCTCAGAATAGTTTTGCACGTCTTCAAAAAAATTATTTTAATTTGGGTAATCTAAACTAAATAATGAAGTAATGTGTTAAGAATGTAAAATGACATATAAAATAGGTTGTAATATTATTTAAGCCAGCCTTAACTTTTAGCTCACAAACACCCTTTTTCATCTTTAAAGATATCGATGCCTTCAGGTCTTTATGCCTATTAAAGCAGTTATAAAATTTACGTTACGTTGGTAATCGTTTTGAGCATACAAAAAAGGAATGAGGCTAAAAGTAATTGATACCAACAGGCGTGATAGCTCACATGCACTTCGCACAAAAAGTTATTCTTTTATCCGTAGTGGAAGGGCCGTTATAACAACGATAGTTTTGAGCTAAAAAACATGTTCCCCTCACCAACCCCATTCCACCCAAAATGCATCAGCCCTTAATTAGTAACTGTTTTATTCAGACATATAAGATCACAAAGCTCACACTTCAACCCGAAGTAATAATATATACGAAAATAAATGTATAAATTGAGTGACATCAGTCTCAAAGTAATCAGTATCCAAGTAAATATTTATATAGAGATTCCAATAGTTTGTAAGACGTCCTATCGGAGCTGATTAATGGACCGTTCTCTCATTAAAACTGAATTACATACGATAATTTTTTGCCTATTTGGTTCCATATAATTGCATCCATGTGGATATAGAAAAGCAAACTAGCGTGTAATTAGTCACTCGAACCTAGGATATTATCAATAGGGTTGACCAAAATTGAACATCCCCTCTTGGGTTTCGAACCTGTGCCCTCAAACATTTAGAGTTGAAACCGCCTGAGCACACAGAGCCATCGTGTTCTCTAGAGTTTATTTCGGCTAATAAAATTATGGACTCTTCAATACCATAAAAACAGCTTGTTGTCATATCCTACATTTTATGTACATATATATAATAGGCAAGTTTGCAACGCAATCAGATTAATATGGTGAAAGAAGATTTAAGGGTTCACAGTTTGTGAGCCAATTAAGCCAGCTTTAAGAATAAATCCAATAATAAGAAAACAGCATTTATGCCAATGTTATTTTACCCCTTTGCCGAGAGATATTATCAAGTGTGCCAGAGCAGAGCATAAACTTAGTAACAATCGTCGTAGGATTTTTTTTAAACGAAGGAATCTAACCTTGGACAAAAAAGCGTTAAGATCACTTGAATTGGTGGAAAATAAAATATGAAGGGCATTTAACACCTCTGTTAAAATTCCTATTTATATTGTATTTAAGGGGGTAAAAAAGTGCGAATTAGGATTCTTTGTTCGTCTCGTAGTTATCAATAATAATAATAATATATATTTGACACTATTGCATGCGAATATTTTTCTTTTCTCAGGCGGAACAGGAATCATAAGAAAAGTAATGAGCGATTCTCACACCAAACGAGAGGGAGAGAGCGAAAAAACGAATTAGTAATTAGCTGCCAAGATATTTCATGCACAAAAAGCAGGCGCCTAGGTTAGTCTAATGACAGGACTCATGATTCATCGGGCCTCTCTTAGGTGCCTTCTTCCCCTCCTGCTTCAAAGGAGGTTATATTATGAAGAAAAGGCCACTTAGCAAGTCCTTGACGACGCTGCGGGTATAATAATAAGTAATTTGTAATAATAATAATAATGCAGGTTGATAGTATGACCTCCATGCATGACCCATGCAACAGCTCATAACTAAAAAACGGCCCATTGTTGTTTTAACTCATAATTAAAAGCACTTTTTGTCTGATATAATAAATTTTAAAAATGGGAAGGTTCAAGGTATATGAAAAAAATCCTTGTATCTTTATTTGTGAAAACAAAAACATGTTAAGACGAAGGATATTTTTCTTATAATCATATTGTATCTCTTCTATTTACATTTTGCTACAGCATCTTAACATAAGTAATTAATATTGGTGTATTAGCACAGTGGTATCTTAGTGTTAAGTGATTTGACTCTTCCCTAGGAGAAAAAATCAATAATAATGATATACCTTAAGATTGAAAAGGGCATCATTAATTCGATATATATATATATATATATATATATATATAATATATATATATTATGATTACAAAATGAATGATTATTCATATCTTCACGGATACTTAAATTCTATCAAACCAAATCGGCAAATGTGCGTACAGGCGTGTTCAACTCTCAATGTTGGGGGCGCAGGTTCGAATACTCCCGAGAGGGGATGGACAGTTTTGGTCTACCTCACTGATAAGATTCTAGGTTTGAGTGACTAATTTTAATGCTAGTAGGCTTATTTATATCCTGTCAGATGCAATTATATCGAACCATATAGACAAAAAAATGACTTTATATAAAAAGGTGTCAAATATCCTTTTGTTAAGCCATTTATCAGTCTACATTTTTTCTATTATGACAAATAATTGTCATCAATACATTGTGCTAATGATCATTTAAGTGTCTTCACATTTTGCCATATGATTCTTTACACACAAAAAACTATATCTACTGACAGTTTGGCAACTAAGTTATAAATTAGATCACTCATATGTTTCATCTTTAACCATAATGGATTTACTTGTGAATAATATGTATATAATGTTTTTAGCTGATAATCCTTTATAAAATATATATTGTATATTTTTATCGCTGATATTTTTGTGTAATGTCTTTTTGTCGTTGGCCTACTCAATGTAATCGTTCTGACTAAAATGTCTATTAATTTGAATAAAATCCCTGATACAGGAAATAGGATAGACTTTGTGGAAAAGGAGATCAATTTATGGTTTTATTAGATGTTGTACAAAATATTTTGATTTTTTTGTTCTTCGATGGGTCATACTTTATATTTTATCCTAAAAAAAGAATAATTGAAAAAATAAGAATTCTTCCCTGGAGAGGTCATGAAGAAGGTCTGCCTATAAATTAAACTCCTTTAAGGCCATAAAATTATGGGTTTCGACTTATTTTACTGTCCCATAAATCAGGTTTAATAATGGGTACTAGGAACACATACGTGTGTCCACTATTTGTAGTGTGTAGATAAAAATAATAATAATAGTAATACTGATTTTAATAATAATAATAATAATCAAAGCATTGTTCAAAACCCAAATTATAATAATGTGCTTCACTTTTCCAAATTAAATATCTTCTTTGAAAGATATTGCACAGGAAGGAGAAGGATAATAATAAAAATAATGTTGGTTTAAGATCGTAGAACTATATTTGAGAGAGTTGAAATAGGTGGATACTGCTTCAGGGTAGGCTTTGACCATTGGGAAATAATAGAGTAAAAAAATATCTAGCTAATGCAAAAAAAAAAGAATAAAAGAAAATACACCGAATACTTGTTTAAATAACTTGGTCTTACTATTATGTTCTTTTTTTTTGCAAAATTAAAAATAATATGTTATGTGAACAAGGAAACCAAAAAATGTTTTGAGAGAGTATTTATATAAATATTTTTTTACTTTTATGATTAGAAAATATAACAATAACTAAAAGTTAAATAGGGGAAATAAATTTTGATAATTAATTATTTTTTACTTAGTTCCATTTACCAATGAGTTTTTAAATAATAGTTTTATGGAACTATGTATATAATAAAAATTATTTATATTTAATTAATGTTATAATATATATATATATATATATATATATACAGTTTCAGTTTCTTATATGGTTCGATTCATTTGCAATTTGGAGTTTTAGAATAAGCATAATAGCATCAAAATTATTCAATGCAACTTAGGACCTTTTCAATGAGATTGATCAATATTGACCTTCCAATCTTGGGAGGCAAACTTTCACCCTAAAAATGCGTGTTGAACCCGCTTAAATATTGAGCAAAAGAGTTCACTTAATTTTTTGTCTATGAGGATAGGATCCCAGAGTGCAAATTTATTTGTCATTGAGAAGGTTATTCATCCAAATAGACTTATCTATATACTTTATCCTTCCATCATATAGAATCCAATCTTGACTTATTTAGTCCCAAGCACCTTGTTTAAGTCAATTTATGCAAAGTTAAACATGGTTGCACCTTCATGCAAAAAAATATATTTTGTGAGGAATAACAAAAACCACTTATTGCAAATGACTAAAGAGTTGCCGAAATTAAGCAAACCTCCAACTTTTTTATCCTGTTAAGACATTGTTCATTATTAGTAATAATGATAATGATGTACAGCTTCGTGAGTTGAGCATTTGGGCTCTACTTGCTTCATTATTACTTCTAAGCTTTATTATTCCTTCACGATGTGTACGACTGTCAGTAAGACCCTTTTTCAACTTATAATAAGTTCGTCTTCAGGAATTGCCGGAAGAAAGATAATTAAAGAGGAACTTAATTTTAAATGAAATTGATGTGTGTTGAATGCTTTTCAAAAAATGTAACATTAAGAAAATATGCCCACATATTTGAAGGAAATAATGCCCAATTGTAATCTGAAAAATATCAAGAGGGCTCCGAAACTTGTGTGAGTTCAAATAATGAGTGATGGAGGGGACAATAGGTTTTTATTCTTCTTCTTATAATTAGCATATTGTATACAGAATCCCTGTGACATTCAATTATGGGCTTCAAGACTTCTGTAGGCTTATATTTGGGGACACAATATGTCATTTTTCTAAATAGATATAATATATAAATAGAAATAAACATCTGCTGTCAAATACCACTAAAAATATTTTCATAGTTCAAAGGATTTTTAAATATAATGTGATTGATTTAGCAAATAAAAACCATTTCCTGTTATAAAATACTTTATGATTGACCCAAGAAAACATCTGGCTGTCCAAATAAATAGGCTTCATTTAGTTGCTTCTGTTTCGAAATTCGATATTTTTTGTAAAAAGACCATAATAATAATTATTATTTTATGTTTTCAAACAAAAAAATATATACCCAATGAAATTAAAATGTTAAAGCAGAATATCAACTATAATTCACGTATTTTCTTGTTCAAAATCATTTACTTTTAATTGACTTAAATATAAAAGCATTTTAATCAAGATTACAAGGATATACTTATTTGTAGGGTTGTACATTAAAATTCATGTAATTAATTGTGTTTTATATCTAAAGTGCTTTCTAAAGAAGTCAAATAGATTATTCTTTATTTCAATATGCATACAAAAGATAAACAATATTTGGTTATTAATAAATTTCTTATAGAGTGAAGTAATATATGATTAGATATAGATATTTGAACTTTTTCTTATATGTTTTTCCAAAAATATATAAGATACATGCATAAAAGAATATATATAGAAAATATTACAAAATATTTATATACATTCTATTTTTGAAAAGTATAATTATATTTAAAGAGTTTTTGTGCAGACAAACAAGCTTAAAACTCATTTAACCAATCACTATCTTTATATTATTTGTAATGTTTTTTTTCTTTTAGAGATCCTAAAGTTTGTTATTCAGTAAAATCTAAAACTTAACAAGGAATTTAGATACGCTACTTCAATGATATATTGGATAACCCCAATATATATATATATAATCGCTTCCTTACCTCCAAGCATTATGTGGGACAACTTATTGCCAACTTATTTAATAACGCAACTATTTGTATTGGCAGAAACAATATCTGTGGTGAAAGGGGAAAATATTCAATATTTACAAAAAATAATTTAGAAAATTGGCAAAAAGTCTTTGCAGGGAAATAATTAACACATTTTTTCTATTCCTAATACTCCCTTGGCTAAAGAAAAATAAGTATTATTTTACGTTGGAGTCAAGTATTCCTATTGTATTTATCATCTATTCCTTCAAGAAACAAAAAAATATTGCTTAACACATTTTCCACTGGGTCCTAATAAAAATATACCCAAAGAGCTATGAAAACATACAGCTTCATGACTATTTTTTCAATTTGAAGACTGTCTTTGGATGAAGTATTATTAACTTACGATTTTTATATTCAAAAAGTTACATGAAAAAATATTTAACTCCTCATATCCTTAAAAAGAAATAATTTGAGTAAAAAAGTGTCTAAATGAAACATACTAAATAATATGTTTTTCACGCATCAGTATTTTTCATAGTTATTTTAAAGTGTTTGTATTATGAATTTCATCAAAATTCTTTCAAATATATTTATATAAAGTCCACATTATGTTATTTTTTTATAGCTTGATGAAACGTATCGTGGGAATACGCGATAAAGGGATTGGTTCGCCTCCCGAAAGTGGAAGGGCAAAAACTTGATCAATGCCATTAAAAATATACTAGATTCGATTGAACTATGTGAATGCCACAATGACTATTCATAGCCCAATAGACGTAACATAATCTAATCAAATGGCAAGAAAACTAATCTTCGAACTTCCGGAAGATGATGTTCTATCAGATTATGAGCATCCTCTGATTAATTTTACTTGCTGTAACATATACAACTTTTTTAATACATACACTTTAATCCATAAAACTATAATAATCTTCTATTATAACATATTATATCATCCACATACCTGGAAAAAATAAGCATATTATTACTACATATTAAAAAAAATTAACACAAATATAATCAAAACATGTTCATGGATCAAGAAGTTGCCTTTTATATATACGTATTTATTTCAATCTTTTGATCGTAGAATGTTTGAGTGTATATATTATATGTCTCCAAAAACGGAGGTTCATCATGAGAGAAGAAATTAGAATAGAGTTTTGGATTAAAATAAAAAGTGCTCCATCACTTTTATTGATTTTAAATCAACTCCTTTTTGGTATGAATGATTGAGGGTGACTGTAGTAATATTCAAAATATAAATAAATATATAAGTATAAGTCCATGACTTTTTCAATTTACCTTGGTGGCTATTTTGAAATGCTAAGATTATAAATGTTTATAACAGACATATACAAAAAAAAGGAAATTGATCTTTTTACAAAAACATTCAAAAAGGAGCATCATTCTGAAAGATTTTTCTACGAAAAAAAAAATATATATAATTATATATATATACGGGGGCGGAGTGGCTACCGGGAGTACCGGTACTATTCCCAGTGGGCCGCTGTCCTCAAGAAACATAAACGGCCGTTGACAGCCTCCTAATGGCATATTGGGGCCTGTATAAGGCCGGCGAGGGCATAATTTTCCCGATGGGTAAATTCTTCTCACTCAGTTCCTGTATATATATATATATACATATTTCTAAAAATAAAGCTAAAAGTTTTTCTAAAGTAAAGTCCTGGATCTCGTTACGAATAAAGTAAAATCTAAAATATATTTTCCACAAAGCAATTCTGATTTATTTGGAAGCAATATTTTAATCGTAATATTTGAAGAACTCAAAAATATATTTGAACTTTGGGACAATGTGAAATACATGAATCAGACATCACTAAATTGAACTTTTTAAAAGTTATCATATATTTTTGAAAAGTAAAAAAGTGAATTCAAACTCAATTCATAACTTATTCTTTAAAAAATATTGTTTATTACAAAATCCTGGTCAGTTGTAGGCTTTCATTGTCTCTTACAATGTCAGAATTTACATAAAAGATCTTGTTTTTGCAAAAACAAAGTGAAAGGACGATTTTATCATTCACATAAAGTGACTTTGTTTTTGAAACTTTTCCTTGTTAAATATAGTTCTCAAGAAAATAAAAAAAGAGATCTAATGATTCCATCTCATATATGTACACTTAAATTATAAAATGGACATCAAAGAATGTTTGTTTTGGTTGATATGTTATTTTATATAATTACTATTTTATAGCTAATTCATGAAACAAAACCTTCTAGTGTTTCAAAATATACAACAACATTTTGGAGGATCTAAAAAAAATAGTTTCTAAAAAAAAATATTTCTCTTAACATTAGAAGAAAATAAATGAAAATTTTACCTGTCACTTAGTTTGGTCTTGGCTATCTTATTTGTTATTCATACAAAGTACTCTTGACAATGAATTAATTTTAAAATCTTAAGGAGTGTCATTCTTTATATTCCTCACAGAAAGAATAACTTTTATATGATTAAAGAATGAATTATTAAAACATTTTCATGCTTTTGACCAGAGACCAACTTCATCAGTATGCAATGATTTTAAAAATCATAAATTGTATCCACGCCGTCAAAGCAAAGGAAAGAGAACCTCTGTTTTTTAATCCCATTAACCGGCCACTATTATCAATTAACAATAAACAAGACTTTAAACATATCAAATATATTATGAATTTCACCAAGATAAATATGCTTATAAATATTTGAAATATAAATGATACATAAATTTAAAGAATAAATATTACAATTATGTATAAGTCATCTGGCAGTTACGTATATTATTGGAATAAATTATTACCTCCGCCGAAGGAGGTATTGTTTTCACTGGCGTTGGTTTGGTTTGTTTGTTTGTTGGTTTGTCAGCAGGATAACTCAAAAAGTACGTAACGGATCCGAATGAAACTTTGTGGAGTTGTTGGAAATGCCAAAAGGATCAAGTGATTAAATTTTGGCATCTCTGAGTGCAGAATTAAGATGCGAAATGAGCTAAATACTAATAAATATTTCAAGTTAGCCTACTCTGCCAATAGATGTCGCTGTGCTGTGAAATCGGGTGCCGGGAGCGTCTTCCTCTCGGGATTTCCGTCGAGGGGAACCCTCCCCCGTCCCTCTACGCCGCCCCAGTCGTGAAAAATCCGCCTCGGAAGGCTCATAAGGACCCCGTGACGGCGTAGGTTTGCACTCTCTGAGTGTATATATGCCTCTAGTTCAAATTATTTTTTAATACTACATTGAAGAGACTTTCAATTTAAATGGAAGGTAAGCAAGATCATCGTTGAAAATTATTTATATTTGCTGCATTATATACAAAAGATGCAACTCAAAAAGTAAATATCATTTATTATAATTTAATCACTTTAGTCACGTACAAAAAGCGTAGTTATACATAAACAAAATAATATAAATTGATTGTTGATTGAGCATGCCATGACTATGCAAACATTCAGCATATAAAGTTTTGATAATATTCAAAGAAAAAAAAGACTTAGGATTGAAAAGCTTATTGTCATCCAAAAAAAACACGAATTTTTACTAGCTCATGGTGGTGGAAACGGATCGTAGATACAAGTAGCTGGAGATAATTGAATGCTACTTTTTTGTAACAGGTAAATATTTACCCATAAAAAAGAATTGTTTAGACTTCAATAAAAGGGGCCCGGATATATGCAACGTATTGAAAGAAGTCTCCTCATCACACTGAATGTTATAGTCCGTGTTTTCTTCACGGACTTATATAAGAATTGGATATTCAAGTGAGAAGAAAAGTTTTATTGACTTATATAATTTTTTAATGATTGAGAGCCCCAGGTTGGTGGTGAAACAATTCAAGAGTGCTTAGTAACAGACAAGAGGGAATTGTGCAATATATGTCCATTGTTATGACGTCATCCTATGTTTAGTGTAAATGACGTCATTAGGGTATCACTATAGTTATTTATCCCCTTACCAACTACTCCTCAAGAAATTATATGTTTATAATACTGCTCTACTGCTCATGGGATAATAATAATAAATATTCATTTTTTCTCTTCCTTATTACATATACTTTCATGATAGGTTTAGTGGTATTTTTTTATTGGTTTGTAGATTTAAAAATATATATAATGTTTAGATCCCTAATTTATCCTACCGGTTTTAATTATTATAATTTTTACACAGTGTATACAGCCTAATTTATATTTATCTTTTTAATTCATGACTTAAATTGTTATCTTATCCATTGTTTTTTTAAATATTATTTGTTGCTATTTAATGATATGTAAAAATGTATTTTCCTAATTTAAAAAAATAATATGTTGTAAGGAAATAACAAGAATATAAATGTACATACAGTTTTATTGGCTTTAATTATTTATATAAATAAAATTTATTTATTGTATAATGAGGATTGCTAGATAAAATATAAATAATAGTTCATTGTCTTTGCCTCCCTCTTAGAGATTGTCTAATCTGATAAACTATTACTTTAAATTCTTTTAAATGTCCATGGATTGGCTCGGGCGTATCCTCATTATTCAATCAGGTCTTAAGATTTTTGGTATGTATTTCCTATTTTTTGTCTAAATATATTTGGTGGTAAAGGTTGGCAGGGAATATTTTAGTAACAGTGTAAATTCTAAACGAATTGTTTATTCATTACACTACATTAGGAAATGTTTCTCGCAGTTTTGATAGAAGCAACACTTTTTAAAGCTTTTCTTAAAAATATACTTTTTAGCTATGTACAACTGGATACTTCATCTACCTCATGATCAAAGGAATAAATATAAATGTTTATATACATATATATACTATATATATATATTTCAGACTTGTTGACTTTTGCAAAAATTGTCGTTCGTTTGTCGTTCGCCAAAAGTTATCGTTCGTCGTTCATTGTTAATTTTAAGTTGAATCGTACGTCGTTCATCGTTCGTTTGTCGTTTGCCATTCTGAAAAAATTGACGACGTTTTTTTTAAAGAATTTTTGAAAAAAGTGATGACGTTTTTTTAGTAAGAAAATTTGAAAATTAAAAATCTTTGTGTTTTTTTTGGCGCCAAAACGAACAACGAACGATAATGAATTTTCCTTATCGTTCGTCAAAAACTTTGTCGTTCATCGTTCGCGAACGATGAACGACAACAATGAACGATAAATGAACAAGTCTGATATAGGTATATATGTATCAGTAATATATATTTTCCTTATCTTCATGCTATAATAATCTTTTATATTTATTATGTAAATCATTTGATGATAAAGATGCTTGCTTTTAGGAAGATTTCTACCGGTGAATACCAGATCAAGTTATGTTGTGGATAGCCTTATCCCAGGATTAAAACGAACTAGTAAACCAATTCTTTAACAACTATATTTGTATAAACTTGAATTGATTTTATTAATAATTAACTCATTCATTATTGCCATGTATTTCTTCATATAATCCTTTCTGGTTAATGCTTCTATTTCCAAACAAACCAAAACATCTTCAAATATCTTTCTATAAGCTATAGTCTAATGAATAATTATTTAACTTTAGCATTTCAAAAGTTACAATTTAAAAAAAAATTGTATTTCGATATTTTCAGCCATCTTTTGTTTCATAATCGTATAAAATATAAGGATAAGCTTTGGTCTAAGGATTATTATTATTATGAGTTTACCCTATTGACATATTGCCAATGAAGGTACTCTGTATTTGCATATGTAAAATGTATTAAATATAAGGATAAACTTTGATACAATAATTTGATTATTTAACCCTTTTAACATATCGCCAATGAAGGTACTCTATTGGCATATATAAAAATGCTTTACGAATGAATGGGCAAAGTTCAGGCTTATTTCATTACTTGAATGATTACTTTATGTCATTATTGTCGTTGGCAGAGTCTTTCCTGGGTGTGCAGGAAGGTTCATGTAGAAGAATTCATGCATTTATAGGCCTTCCTTAAGAGACAGAGAACCCTGCAATCTTTAAATGACATTGTTTTCCACCATTAACTTAATGTGGTGATGCATATTCTGTATCGCATACTCACATTTGTGGCATTGACCTTCTCTAGAGTTGCATTGAACATAGTAATGATTATAAATATAAACTCTCAATACAATCATATTCAATAAAATTCTTTTAATTACAATAATCAGAGCCAAATAATACTTTAATTGCTTTAACTCCGGAAGTAATAAAGTTTTGTTTTTAACGAATTAGTCTGGAATATGATAATTCCTCGTCATACATTGTGGAGCTTAAAAACCCCGATATAAGGCTAACTATAACTTCCAGAAAGCTGCCACTGACTGGAAATAATCTTTAATACAGTTGTCTTGAAATAGGCAGGAAACTTGACAACAAAATAAATAATACTTGTACGATTAAAAAATTATAATTTAAAAAAGGTTACGATAGTTATTGGTTCTAAATATTCGTTGTATATTGAACTGATTTCCAAAAAATATTTTAACTTTTAAATAATTTAAAATAAATTATTTGCCATTTGTTCTTTGACAAAGATACAGTCAGTATATTATTGTATGAGACTAAAATGTACGTTGACTCCATGTCTCGACCAATTATTTGAGCCAACAATAGTATCAATGATATGATCATTTTCAATTACTGATTACTTGTGATCCAGGTAAAATGTTAGGATAATTTTAAATTCTGTATTTGTGTATCCGGTCATGCATTATGAACAAAAAGACGTGGCTGTATTGAGCATTGTAATTCACGTATTTGATCCCTAATGCTAGTATATATTATTTTTATATACTAGGTTATATACTATCTAAGCAAAGTAACATAGAACAAATCAGGAGATTTTTTAATAAAGTGAAATAGTTTTTGCCTATGTAAATGGAACTCATAGAAAATTAAAGAAATTTGGAGCTTTAAATGACTTCACCAAACTTGTTAATTTCATTTTCGAACCATTTATAATTTAAAGGTCAATAATAATATTCTTTTTTAACCAGATGGATGCATCTAAGATGTAATTGGTATTATATATTGAAGAATAGTAAATACAATGACTATTTTGATCATTTCATTTTCTAAAATGTAGATTCAAATAATAATAATATATATGTTTCAAAACAACACTGCTCACAATCAAAAATACATTTGTTATAGATTGTCTGTAACAAAAGAATAAGAAATGTTAAATACCATTTATTTTTAAGTATTTTGACGGAGAATAGAAAAACACTGTTTTCTATATAAGGACACATCGTTCGGTACACGTCTATATACTTATAGTATTTCCATATAATTAGTTATATATGATATACATCGTAACCAAGAAAAGCTCAGCCCTACTCTTTAAAAAATATTAATGAAACATTATCTTTTGTCAGATGCTTAATCATTATAATAGTTGTAAATGCCTCGTAAACAAACCATTATAAGCTTTTCTTATTTTCATAATTATCTTTTGAAATTGTTTGTTTCTTGGTTTGTTATATTAAATTTAAGCAATGGGAAAACGACAATTTTACTTTTAGAGAAAACAATAGTGTAGATATAAAGAACATTATCAGGACAGTTGTTTCTACAGTTTTTGTTTAAAAGTAATTTATTTCAATCAAGTAAAAGGTTCTACATTATTTAAAAAATATGTTTAGTTGATTGGGGAAATAAATCTTTTAGGAGTATTAATAATAGTATCAAGAAATAACCGGATATTATGAAAAATAAGTACTTTTTCAAAGGATCATATAGATGACTATAAAGATATACTTGAAGGAATATAGATTAAAACAATATTGTTAATAAAAGAAGGACGGATAAGAATTTAAAGAGTGTTGGTCAAATTGATTGTGGTTTGGAGTGGTTGAAATATTGTAAAAAAATCAAACAACAATTCATATTGGAAGATGTATTCAGATCTTTTTCTACCGTTATTTGCATAATATTTTCTTTGATTATCAAGAATGGAGCATATTTACCCAAACATATTACCTAATTTATTATTAAATTTATTTACCAGTGAATTTTTAGGTTTTATAAACTCCGTTTCACTAATTTAAGATCATCGTTTTCAATTTCAAATGGTACTCATTTTATATATTATGGTCTAAATGGAATGGTTATATGAAGAATAGGCTTTTATAAGAATTAAAACGAAATAAATATAAAGTCTTTTTAAAATTATAAGTCCAAAGGGAGCTAAGGCGTGTTCAACTCTCACTGTTAGGAGCGCAGGTTCGAATCCCGAGAGGGGATTGCCATTTTTATGGTCTACCTCATTGATAAGATCTTAGGTTCGATAGACTAATTTTAATGCTATAATTCTTATGTATATCCTGTTAGATACTGTAGTTCTATCGAACCATATAGGCAAAAAATCCAATATCATGATAGCACATCTTAGCAGTTGGGTAGCTTAAAATCAACTTATAAATAAACAGTAGTTGAAAAAATGTTAGACTCAATATAATTTTTATTTATCAAGATCACAAGTAATATATTTTTTTCATTATTTAGTTCAGTGATTCAAACCCCTTAATGTACAAATATTTTATTTATTAATCAAAATAACAAGTATTAACAATATGAAATAAGATATATGGTGGCTTATAGACATACATATAAACCCATGACAAAAATATGTATCATTTTTCATATATAAGGATGTTGTTTTTTGTTCTCTATCATAAATGTGGGCGGGTTGATTTTATATTTATTTGTCTTTGACGACTCATAGAACTCATAGTCTGCGTTGAATTTAAGAGTGTTCAAATGTCTTGGCTTCAAACCTAGCGCCCTTTTTGTGAATTTGACTATGAACATCGTACAACGAAGGCCTTTTAAAACACACCGACAAAAGGTCTTATTATTATTATTATTTTGGAGTTGGTGGCTCATTAAAGCTGCCTTAATATGCATTTAAAGTATGATGATGAATAGGTTTCTTTTCTTCTCTCTGGAAGCTTATTAAAATATATAAATATATAAAGAGTTATTGAGAATTTGAATGCCTTGGAAATCAGGCATTTATATGCAGGAATGTAGACAATAGAATCAAGAACGGAGAGGGATGTGTTTGGTGTGGGTATTCATGCATGCCTCCATTAGATACGAGCCATTGACTAAAAGCCCTTAAGCAGTGTTTAGATAAACGATGGATTCTTGGAGACGGTCATATTTATCATAATTTTTGATATCAGTTTGTTCTCGCGTCTGAAAAATGTAAGTTTTGTATGCATGGATGACAGACGAATGAATTGACCATAAGGCCAACAACTCTAGTCAACCATAGATTAATCAACATCATTCGGTCTTTATTATTTTTGGCTATATTTAGCATTACTCGATTCTTTTGTCAAATATATCATATCATGTTGGAGGTATGATCAATTAATAAGAAGGTCTATCAATCCGACCAATGATAAAATGTTCTTCCCGAATGATATTTATCATTCTGTATTCAAAGTTATTTCTCATATTGATCATTGAATGTTTAAAGTCTCATCAATTTATAAGTGAGTCAGCTAATCTGGCTGACTGTAGAAGAAACAAGATATGTCAGTATATAAATATGTATATGTGTGTGTGTATATATATATATAATTAGGATATGTGTATGAACGATTATTAGCATTTAATTATTACTATTATATTTTTTACTTATAGCTAATGGCAATCAAAATGAATCATTCAGTTAGTTGTTAAAGATTTTGGTGGCTTCTATTTATTTCTAAAGAGCAAAAAAAATTCACACTCACAAACAATATAACTGGAATGATAATGAAGCTAACGTAAAACAGCAAGTCATGATTACGAGGCTTTTCATTGCTAATGATTGTATTTACTTATGTTTTGTTGAGAGAAAAAATCAAAATAGGCATATGTATGCCATAGAGATAAATTGAATATAATTACATGAAAAAACAAAACTAACAATTATAAAGATCAAACAAACTGATTATTTTCTTTTTAAGGAAGCATCACGAAATGTATCATGATTCTCAATTATTTGTATCACCATATTTATGGATGTTTACCATTTGAGAGCTCATTTAATCAGATAATTTAAATCGATATATAAAACTTCAATGTTATAATCATTGAAACCCCATGTGAGCATGTAATGTAGCGTATAAATAAAAAAATGCTGTACAAAGAAATATGAGTTCATTCAACATCCATTGGGCGTCTATAGGACTCCATTAAATATGTATCAATATAGATATACCTAAAAGGGTAATATGTTATTATAATTTAAAATTCTACACTCTGGATATTAAAAAAACCCTTTTTCTCTGTTGTTATTTTGATTGAGAGTCGATTACACTATAAAAAGGATATCGATCCCTCATTTTTATTTTGAATATTATAGTGCTAATGTGCTCCTAAAAAATATGGTATAGTAATATATTTTATTATTTAGAGCTTACCAAATTTAATTCCCTGATTACCTAATATAATAAACGTTTATACTACAAGAGGGTATGATATTATACACATCGCTATCAATAACTAATATTTCCTTACGTTTATTATCTTTTTGTGGCAAGTGCAATAAAATATTCATTATATTTTTTGCACAAATACAAGCTTATTTTTTTGGGATTGTGTAAAAAAACAAAGTTTGGTCGCAGATAATTGGAGTCTGCAAGGTACTGGTACTGGGAGCTTCCATCACGATTCTAATTCTAATATTAACATAGGATTTGAATTTCCAATATACAACAATATCCAAAGAGCTATTTGCACTTATCCAATAATCCTAGGCATGAATCTTATCAACGTTCATTGAGATTTATGCATGCCGCTTTGTTTTTTTTACATATAATCTTTGGGCGTTGAAAAAAAAACATAGAGTACATGTAATTGATGTGTTTTTTCTGTCTTCCTTGCTTCCTTTTTTCCCCTCACTAACAAAAATAAAGATCCTGTAAGTTCGTGCGTTTCGTCGAATCTCACTGAAACCATCATTTCCTTAACAATGATTTATTGAGAGCAAGCAGCGCTCTTTGAAGCACCTCTTTTTTTCTCCTTCTTGAACTATTTAAATAAGATTTATGAATCGCTTGACTTGACACAATCTCCTTTATAATTAAGGAATACTGAAAAGCTACTCAGGAAGGAATAGAGAGCATTTAAGAAGACCCATGATGAAGTAGACTGTGATTTGACTCACATTCAGATCCCCAGCAAAGAAGCCCCAATTACCTACTCAAATTATAAGGAAGGCTCGTAGATGTGCTGTGGCTTGAAGAGCAGAGAGCGAAGCTGTTCTTCCCTAAGAAGAACACATCTAAGGACTCATTTATAGATCAACTATTATTTTGTAAATGTCTCCTTATAATTATAAAGATATTTGATTAAATATTTTTTTTTGCATTAAAAGACCATTTATTACATTCTTACAGATGATAACTGAGATTTTTGGACTAACCGATATGGCAGAACCCTGTTTTTTGGTGTAGCAGTTTAATTTATATTACGTTTGACATACTAAAATTTTGTTTATGTAGTTCAATTGGTAACCATGATATCTATAAAACACCATTTAACTAGGAATAAAACGATAAACGCTTGGATTCTATATAAAGACACTCTCACCAAGAAAAATTACTCGTTGTCAATTTTTTGCAAGATTTAGCCATGGAAATGCGTGGAACTAATAATTTGGGCAATCCCAATTTGCCAAGACAGGCAGTATCAAAGAAATGCAGTCATTGCCAAAATGAGAATTGCAATAATAAAACTTTCAATAAATGTGATGTATGTGAATGCTCTGTTTGTGTAAAATGTAGTAAAATTACTGAAAAAATACCAAATACAAATGTCAAAATTGTTGAGAAGAAAATAATATTTATGTGAATTTAATGTTCTTAATATGTTACATGTAAATATAGACTTACGAATAAAAACTATGGTTCTTCAAGGGAGAGATAACTGTCTGGTAGTTCTAGTGTTAAGCAAACAATATTGGAGCCTTAATACGAAAAATTTTTTAAGAATTAAAGCTTATAGAATTATGTTTATCAAAAAGAACTTCCCTTTACACATCAACATCCCATCAACATTAAATATAAGTAGAACCCGGCTCATATAAGATCTTTGAAATTGTTAGCCACTTAATTGGTCAATATCCCATTCATTATTCTATTATAATATATATTAGACTAATTAGACTATTTTACGAAATAGTAAAGAAGGTAATTTCTTTTTTCCCTTTTTTTGTGCCGATACGGTTCCATAGAATTGCATTCGACAGGATATAAATAAGCATTATAGCATTAAAATTAATCTATCGAACCTAAGATAACGGTAATTCGGCTAGTAATAGGGCATATTCCTGTAAAATAAAACTATACATGGATATATAAAATTATTCATTTCTTCCTTTGTTAGTACAGCTCTGGCATTTTTTTAAATAAGAAAATGAATTTTAATTTATTAAAAGCTTGAACGGGTTATGTAACACGTAATATAAAAAGAAAAACATTACCTTTACTCACTAAATATATCTATGTATATATAAAATACATTGAAACAATTATCCAAGGATCAGCGTATAAAGTTTTTTCATGGATTTTAAAGTATGAAATTGGGCTCTAATTATTTTATGTGTGATTGAAGTTAAAGCCAGGGTTAAATCTAGTTTTTTACAAGACTCAAAGGCATGTATGTAATTATCTAAATAATTTAAAGGATAATTAAGGAAGACCCTAAACATGTGAGTGGGGCTATAAGTATTTAAAAACCATTCCTGGAATGAAATGCTTAAAGAAATAATGAGCTTTGGGATACCCAGGAATAAAAAGGGAGTAAAAAAGTAACATTATAGCAATTATAATTGTAATGATTATTTTTATTATTTTAAATTTCGAATTCAAGCTTCATCCATCAAGAAATAGAATGAAGCTACATTGAGGAATGTGTCAAATATTTCATTTAATCGACTATTAAAATAACTTGTTGCGGATGTATATGTCAGAGGAAGAAAAAGGGTCGTGTTTTGATCTAACATTTGATGGCCCAGAAAAATTAAAGCATCTACTTGGAATGTATGGAATTGATATGTTTCATCAATGGTTGATAGGCTTTTGAAAAATGAATTTTCCTACAGATGCATTGAAATATGCATACTAGTAAAAAATGGACGAGTTTAGGAAAAAATATGTCAATATATAAATAAGAAAATAGTTCAGAACAGAATGAGTCTTAGAACGTAGTATGCAACGAACTTGCAATATCATAAAACTTCTATGGTCCTAAAGGAGTCAATTTCATATTAATTAAGTAAATAAAAAATATATAATACTTTCCTAATTGATAATTGTAATGAAATAAATTGTCCTAATTATTTAAGTTATACAAAGAGAAAAAATCTATACGATAATACAACATTTACCTGTGTCTTTTATGTTATATATATATATAAAGTAACAAACTCCATATTTTATAACTAAAATTTGTATATAAATATATATATAATAAATGATTAATTGATTATGAGTCTGTTAAGTAAAATAATTATTACTGCATGTTTTTAGTACGGTTGTGCTGGTCTCACTATAAGTCCTTCTAATATTTGTTTAGGTTTTATAGTTCGTAAATATATTAGCATATGCGAATATAATTAATTATTTACTTATATTCATTATACCGTAATATGTAGATTTGGAATCCCTACACCTGAAAGGTAATAAAGGTGTCATAATAAGATATAAAAAAAACACACCAATTTTTGAAAACAAATTCAAAATAATTATTTCTGTTTAACACTAAATAAAATTCCTCTGTTAATTAATACTTTTGGCGGCTCGTTAATTCTCTCGTTAAGAAAATATTGCATTTTTTAATTACCCTCATAAAAAGTGAAGAGTAAAAATACATTTTAGTGGAAGACTTTTGAAGAATAGAAAATTGTTTGCCCACTTTTATGAAGATAATTAAAAGGTTTCATCAATGGGCTATTGTTGTTTATAAGAAGGCATGAAGAAGTGTTTTTCGAAACTCCTAAACTAACACTTAAAAAATGCATGCTTATATATGTATTTCTTAAGGCAAGTACATAAAAACTTAAAGGACATTAAAAATATACCCTTCGGATACAAAGGGTATAATGAATGGTTTTCTGACATATTATCAGTTCAAGAACAAAAGATCAATTGTTTGTTTAGCTCCTAGATCAGTCCCACTTCACCGGAACTTAATCCGGTATCAGCCGGTGGTAAACTGTCTAGGAGCTAACTAATTTATTTCTAAAAATATTAAATTTCGACAGAAACATATATATTTTAAAAATGAACTCCTCAAGAGGCTTCTTCTTCTTTTCACTTTCCAGGATGATTTCCTCCATTTGTCTCCTTATCCGTGGGCATTCGTAGATTAGGTGAATGGGAGTTTCATCTCCCTCTGCACAGAGCCGGCATGCCGAAGATTGGGATTTGCCTATTTTGTGGAGATGTCTACAGAGGCTTACGTGCCGCTAATCATCGCCACTATCCGGGAAACATTCAGCCTTGAGAAGTGGTAGATTTTTTTTCCATGATAGGGCTCCGCAATGAAGTATCATGTAAATGCAATGAAGTATTGAAAAAGAAAATAATATTTTCTTAATTAAACTGCCTTAATTGATTAATGTACAATTAAGATAAAACTTGAGGCATTTCTTAATCCGACTTCGACCAAATAGCATAAATGGGAGTAGGTTAGTGACAAATCCAGGTTTATCGAGCATACTGTTTCAAGTATTAGAAAAGCATACCAGTTGTTCGATTGATGAACATCCTCCACTCCAAAGAAACAAAACTATTTAAAATCAAAAAGTTAATGTTCATATTGAAACAAATTATTTTTATTTATCAGTGTATCTGCATCAATCTAAAAACATTCACGCTTCAACAAGTTGTCGAATAGCTTCTCCATGCCTTTTATTGAAAAGTACTTGGGAAGTTGTTTGTTGCCCTTTCTTTGAGATTCAATGGATGTGTC
The DNA here is from genome assembly GCA_013387185.1 of Caligus rogercresseyi. Lineage (NCBI taxonomy): Eukaryota > Metazoa > Arthropoda > Copepoda > Siphonostomatoida > Caligidae > Caligus > Caligus rogercresseyi. The sequence goes on along the minus strand of CP045893.1, from coordinate 18,788,960 downwards.
CCGCCTTCCTTTAATCGCCAAGTGCAGTTTAGGGAACATATATAAGGCGCATGGAGCCAATAAATTGGGAGAATGATGCAAAAGAATAGCGTGATTTATGTTCAGAAATTCAGTTGTGATTGTGCATTTTAGACTTTGGTTAGTTTGAGTAGTAGAAACTGTAAATTAACATTCTTAAGGCACAAACCTTAGGCCAAAACCTAGAATGAAGTTGTTTTAGGAATGTCTGATTCCATTTCAATTACTTTCACATCCGTTTTTGTTATTTTTGACGAATACACTTCTTCGATATTTCCTTCCGAAAATCCAATTCTGGGACGGCCTTAATTCTTACCCATTATCTAGTGTCAACTTATATTGCCGAAACCCCACTCGTAAATTTGCGTACGGGATAGACAAACATCCACTTATGTATTTTTTAGAATTTGGTGCGTTATAATAAAAGCTTAAACAAAAATAATAGCATCTAATATCTTAAAAACAAAATTACATTTGAAGCCAAATAACATTTTTTCTGCGCATCCAAATGCCATTAAATTTATACCAATTGTCAATGCTTATTTTTAGCCATCTACGTGTAAAATATTACATTAGATAAAGCCAATGTTGCTATTTTATAATAAAAAATATCGGGGTTTTAATGGAGGGTGTATATATGCCAATATATTATATTTAATTATTTTATTTTTTGAAATATCGACAAATATTAAAAGGCATGGGTTATAAAATGAAGATTATTACAAATTTTTATAAAGTATTAAAATTGTTATATAGTTGCTCTAAAAGAAATAAATCAAGTAAATTTTTATCATAAATATTTATTTTAATGGAAAAACCATAAAAATTGCGTCATATGATAAGAAAGTTTTAATACTAAATAATTTATCTGTGTTCTGTACTATGTTATGTACTTAGTTGCATTAATTTATCATTGATTACCTCCGGCGAAGGAGGTATTGTTTTCACTGGCGTTGGTTTGTTGGTTTGCTTGTTAGTTGGTTTGTTTGTCAGCAGGATAACTCAAAAAGTACATAACGGATTCGGATGAAACTTTGTGGAGTTTTTGTAAATGCCAAAAGTAACAAGTGATTAAATTTTGGCATCTCTGAGTGCAAAATTAAGATGCAAAATGAGCTAAATACTAATAAATATTTCAAGTTAGCCTAGTCTGCCAATAGATGTCGCTGTGGTGTAAAATCGGATGCCAGGAGCGTCTTCCTCTCGGAATTTCCGTCGAGGGGAACCCTCCCCCGTCCCTCTACGCCGACCCAGTCGTGAAAAATCCGCCTCGGAAGGCTCATAAGGACCCCGTGACGGCGGAGGTTTGCACTCTCTGAGTGTTTATATGCCTCTAGTTCCTTTTAATTCATAGCTTATCCTTTTAAAATATAGTTTGAATGTTTGTGTAAAGAACCATTTTAAGATATTTATTATCAGTTTATGCGTTCTCTACATCTGACACCTTATTAAAAAAGTACCTATTATATTATATATATATATATATATATATATATAATATAAACGTCTAATGAAGACATCCAATCCATAGCTACAAATTGAATGCACAAAAAAACTTGTTAAAAAAACAATCATAAATCTATATCCTACTATGTGCTAGATTAGTAATTGCAAGTGCAATCAAAACCTGTGACTAATTAAACCTGAAAAAGTATCCATAAATGGACCTCCTTTTCCTCTTTAAGAGTGTGAGTGAATTAATTATGGTTTTGTAGGATAGCAAAAGGGGAGCAATTAAAGTGATATTTTAAAGGAATCAAACGTGATGATTGGCACTCTTGCAGCCAGTAGGGTCCTTTTTAGATTATTAATGATTCTTCGTGAGCAATGGGATAGGTATGAGGTGCGTTCAAAAATAACTGAAACCATGCCACTAACTCCTTCTTACAGAATGATGTTACTTGCTTATAGTGAAAATATAAAAACGAGTTAATAAAAAAAGATCAATCACATTTTCATTTTAAAACTTTGAATTTAACACAATTAACTATACAGAATAGAATGCATGTTAATATTAAAATTAACATGTCTATTTAAAATAATCTTGTTTCCTCTTCGTGACATCCCTCACTCCATAGTTACAAAGAGAACAATTAAAATAAGGGACCCGCTCCATAGAACAATGTAAAACCCTTGTTTGAAGCATGTTTTAGTAGATTTTAATGCCATTCAAGAAAAAATAATGTTACAATAAGGCTATTTTGTATCATTTGCCAATCTTTATCTATATTCAACCACATATTCCAGATATATATTTTGAAACTATTGGTCTACCCAAATACCTTTATGTTATTGCACAGGGATACCAGTCATATGCTTTTGGCCCCACCAGATTTCCTCCTCCTCTTACAAATAACCAAATTTTAAGTCTTGGGGATTTAGATAACTTACAAAATTGTTGAAATCAATTGAAATTGGTCTGTAAGATCATGGCTATATTAGACTTTTAAGACTGGATGCACCACAAAAACATGGTGGGAGAATGAGTAAACAGGAGCAGTGCAGTTTACAAAATGATTTATCTCTCTCTCTCTCTCTCTCTCTATATCTATATATATATATATATATATATACGTATCGCCTATCTTAAAATCCTAGACAGACTGAGTGGTCAACACAGTCGATATAAAAAAGATGGACTCGAATAGCTACATAAAACAAGCATTTCATGTCCTTTCTATTCCTAATTATTTTATTCCCATCGATTTTGTTAGGAGATAATTAACAAAAACCATCATCTTATCTAAAACTATGATGTTTATTTTAACTTACAGTTTTATTTTATTTTTAGATATAATATGTAGTATATGCTTATGCGACAAAATAAATATTTGCTACATAGAACCTAAAAATACATATCCTTTATTGACTTCATGAGTTACATGACAGCAGTACATTAATCAGCTGATTTAAAAATATACATTTTTTTGGTTATAACGTTGATTTATTTGTATGTTCCTTAGCCTATTTGAATTATTGTATAAAGAGTCCTATTTCAAGTCACAAACTCCTATTGTTATACCTGGATTTCGCTACGACGAACCGAAGCATGTACCATTATTGTTTTGTTTTTATACGCACCTTGTAAATGATAATAGAGAGTTTCATTATTAGTTTTTGTATTTTGGGAGTGAATTTAAAGCATTGGCTTTAACGAGCAATACGATAAGTTTTTTTTTCTTTTTCTCTCTTTGAGTTCTGCCTTCATGCATTCATTTTATAGTCATGCATATCGATATCATATCAATATGCATACAAAGGCAACCCCTAAAACTATGCCTACTTAATAAATACATTATATCAGGCATCAAAGGGAATTATTAAGTTTTTCTTAGAATCAAAATGTAAAAGGATTTAATGTAAAAATAAAAAATGCGAAAATATATTTCGAGCGCCTTGTTTTATATATACAAATATTAAAAAATATTCTGGATAACATTCACCCTGAAACATACAGGAAGACCAATAAATGTATAAATAATCATATGCTTTTTGGCCCATCACGTCCTTCTTACTTCATTAGCATAAGGACAACAAACAAGGACTTCTTCCTCGAACGTGATTGGTGGAAATAAAAGAATGGAGAAATATGACAATAAACCAGATGGCATTAAAGTCTTATTAACTCACTTCTATCAAGGTGCAAGCATCACCTTAAAGATATTAATATTATCTATGTAAACAGACAATGATCTCTTCTAGGGGGCAAGGATATCATTAACGAATCTTTTGAATGCGCTTCTCCAATGGCGCCTATTAATTGTATAAAACAACTTCTCATAGTCCGGAAAAAATTAGGAATGAATATGTTGCTTTTCATATTTATTTTTATATAGATCATCACTCAAAGAGATGTAAAAAAGGTGTTACCAACTGAAACATATGTTGATTGTGAGTTGGTTTTACCAATGTGCAGATTGTTCTTTTAGGGGGAAAATATTAAACTATAATATTTAATAATGCATTCGTTGCGAATTAGCATCTAATTATAAACCTTATACTTTGGTTATTGTATATATTCCATGAACTGTGAAATATAGAATTTTTTTTTTTTTTAATAAATCAACGCAATCAATCTTTATCATTATAAACATATTACAAGTTTCATTTTAATTGAAACTGTCACTTGGGTAAGTCCTGCACTTGCACTGATTTAAGTTTCCGTACATTTTTTTCTAATTCTGTACATTCTAACAAAAAAAGTTATACAGAGTTTTGCTTCTAAGTACATGATTCATTTTATATACATATATACAATAAAACAAATATTAATATATTAAAAATAATCACATGGAAGTCCTTTCAAGCCTTCATTCAGAAACGGTTTTTAAATAGATAAAAGCAGCAATATACTAAGGCACAACATATATAAAACCTTAAGGAATGATATCATCGCCCTAAGGTTGTCTACTAAGAAGAGTGATGAACAAGGCGGAAGCCAGGAACACTGAATACAAACACAAAAAAGAGTAGATATATATATAAAAGGGAGGGAGAGAGTGAATAAATATACAAAAACTGGTCTTACTACTGGGTCCTTTCTGTGGAAGATTATGTATACTACTACTACTACTGCTATTTGTGACAAAAATCAATCCATAGGGCTTTGATTTAATTTATGAACTTGGTAAAATATGTTGTCCACCACTTTGGGGAGAGGAAAAGGAGAGAGAGATGCAATTCTTGAATAAATTATTAGCTTATATATACTCGAGGTCAAACATATATACAATTTATAGTAGGATGGTATTTAACATATGGGTATGAGAGAGGTTTCATTTGTTTTATAAATAATCTGAACTCGGATGGGAGGTCATCAAGACGTCCAACATTGTTTTGCCTCAACTGACTTTGAAGAACTTACTTTTCTAAATTCTTTATTAAATGCAATACATTTAAAAGTATACGGATGGAATCACGTTAGCTCAGTGGAAGAATAATGGCCGACTCTCAGCAATGAGGGCCCTTGTTCGACTCCTCTCAAGAGGATAATATTAATATGGATCAGTCTCATTAAAAATCATCGATGGATTGATTTTAAAACTATAATGCTTATTCGTATTCATGGGGATGCATTTCTATCGAACAAAATAGGCACAAATGCATACATATTTATAATATCGGATAAACATAGTTCTAAATTAGAGCTTCTGGGGTGAATAACATCTCAACAAAATACCTATAGAAATATTATAGAATGATCTAAGAAGCAAACAATAAAAAACACGACAAAAACACATATTCACAAATTTCAAAAGCTATTTTAAATAATAAGAAATGAATTTAAAGCTGTCGATGAGGGGTAGTGAACTATTTTGTCTTGGGAAGCACTACGACCTAAGGATTGGAAATAAGGAGGTATAGTCCGAGCTGAAGCAGTGAGTTTAATTCCTCTTTATTTTTGAAACAATGAAATATCGAAAAATTATTTGAAGTACAGCGTATTTGTCATGAGTATCATGAAAAATTTATACATTCTTATACAATAAAGATTCTATAAGTTTTTATACACATATATTTTTTAACTTATATATTTTATAGCAATGTTCCCGTTATCGAGCCTTGTTATTTATTAAGATATTACAATCTTTTTTTAACCTTTTCAGAACTGGACTGATATATTTTTGTTAACATTGTCAAAAAGTAGCACGGGGAAAATAAAAATATGTCTTTAGCAGTAAAATATATATATTTAACCGGGAATATGTTAGAGTTAATTGAAGATTTTAAAAACATTCATAAAATTAAGTTTCACGACAACACAAAGATCTGTGAATAGGTTTTAAATAGGTATTTGTAACAAAAGTTTCGCTGTACTTTATTCATTTGTGAATTTTCCTAAAATTCAAATATAAAATTGAAAATAGCATAGATATTTGTTAAGGTTTCATAAATTAGTAATTCCAAAACACATGACAATGATATTTTGTTCCCTTAAATTGATGCGTAAACTTAAAAATGCCCAAATTTACAATATTATTTTCTTTTATTTAAGAAATAAAAAATGTATTGTTTAGTTATCTATAGGAATGTCTTTGAATTTATATAGAATAAAAGGATCTTTTCTATCCTTGTATCTATCACTGTTTTGTAAAACAGACTTGTTAAAAGCTTGGTTCTTTTTTCCATAACAATAGCTCCTTATCATTGTTTTTATATTACATTTTATTCGTGACAAGAGGAAGGCAGTAAAAATAAGAGCGAAGGAATAACATTATATTCGTATGTATATATATATATATATATATGTATAGTGCAGTGACTTCAAATAAACATTCAAATAAAACACATTAAGCCCTCCTTAACAGCTTTGACCTTTAAGACCCGAACTCACTGGCTCTAAGGGATCCTTGCTTCATCCAACTTTAAAATAAATGAAGAAGACTATCTATATATATATATATATACAACTACAGAGAACATAAATTGTAGGACCATTGATAGAGCCCTGACCAGAGACATATATAGAAACATGTCCTTTATATATACAGTCAACTTTGCCTAAGTCGATTCTCTCGGGACTGTGCAAAAACAATCGACTTAGGCGAAATTGGAGTTACAAATTTTGATTGCTAAGTAGAAGAAAAATTCGATATACAGGTGTGTGTGTGCACTAGTGTTGTCCATCGGGCGCGATTTTCAAGCCCGAGCCCGCCCGAAAGACTAATAATTGAGCCCGAGCCCGGCCCGAGCCCGATTAGTTTGATATGCGCCCGACTTGCGCCCGCCCGACCATTGGAAAATATATAATAGAAGAAAGAAATTCAATTCAACAGATCCGAGAAAAAGTGAAGACGTTTTTTTTTAGAAAGAGCTCCGGGGAAAAAAAAAAGTGATGACGTTTTTTTTAGAAAGAGGTCCGAGGGAAAAAAAAAGTGAAGACTTTTTTGTTTTGAAAGACATTTAATTAAATATGTAAAAAATGAAAAAAGCCCGCCCGCCCGCATAGCCCGCCCGACTTTTATAATTTTTGCGCCCGAGCCCGGCCCGGCCTCGGGCGGGCGGGCGGGCGGACGGGCATGCCCGCCCGATGGACAACACTAGTGTGCACTCACTCACATGCAGTCGCAAATCATCGGCGAGGCAGCAGGCACTTCAACCATCTGTGTCTGCTTCCTTGTAATGCACAGTGTGAACGGCAGGCGCAGTGCATGCGGGCTGTGTTAAGGAAAGTGAGCGCCATCTTCGAGTTATGCGAAGTTATTTTCTTGTTTATGTATGTGTTACTGTCAAAATATCTGTTCGACTTACAAAAATTGGCTTGTACGATTTTATTACATACATGTCAATGGAGAAAAAATGGGACGTTTGATTATATTCGAGTTAGGCAACTTTTCGACTTATGCAATTTCGACTTAGGCGAAGTTGACTGTATATATATATATATATATATATATATATATATATATATCTAGATATATATATATATATATATATATATATATATATATATCATAGAATATTATAGCAAGGTTCTTACTTGAAGCATGTTCTTTTCATGCATATGGATACGATTTTGGACCCGTTTATGTTTAAAAAATGTAAATTGAGCTATGATGCCTCGTTCTTTTAACAATTTTAAAAAGGAATTTTTTTTATTGGTATTTATTTTAATTTTATTTTTGATTACAAATCGATTATGAAAGCTCTTATGAACAAAAGACATAGTTTCATTTTATAAAATGGTGATCTTAAAAAAAATTAGCAGTTTTTAATAAACGTATTTATGAAATTCATTCAAGAAAAGATGTAATTTTAATCATAGAAGATTAGACTTCACATCAATGCACATTTCACTCTTTTTGGACCCTTGGTAATTCAAATAGACTTTTAAATAATTAGAATTGCATTTACATATTTTAAAATAAATCCATTGCTATGGTCAGATCGATTGTAAATATATTTTAGTTGAAAATGTATACTACATTAAAGATTCAGTTCATTTAATTACAGTATAAAATATTACTCTTAATAAAATGTAGATGATACATTTTACAATGTGTTAATTAGTGTTTTTGTACAGATCAACTTCGGTTTGTATAAAAAAAACTGGGTTAAATATACTTAAAATTATTAGTCGTTTGATCCTTGGATCTATTTAGGTTTAGTTGATTTTTTTTTGTTTACAAATAATGAAACCAAATTAATTGATTTTACTCCTTCAATAAGTATCCAAATAATCCAATGTAAAGAGATGAATTGTCTGATAAGAAATGCACCATCTTTTATCTTCATATTACATTGAATTATTTTTGGTGCTATTTATTAATTTATAACCTTTGATGACAGTTTAAGGAGGAAGAAATATAATTTATGTAAAGTAGATAATATTAATCATACGACAATAAAATTGTCAGGAAGACCATTATGTCGTGATCAATATGTATATTCTTAGACTCTTTGAGTTCAGTTAGAGGTATGATTAATGGTCTATGAAGGAGACATTTAGGTCCTTTGAGTCAACATGATCATTGGGAATTTATATGAGTTATGTGTTTTTGAAAATGCAATTATTTCCATACTTTTTATTATTATTATCACAAAATATAAGGCAGAATTATTCTATTAATAAAGGCTGTTATTTAAAAAACATCACAATTTTGTTAAATATTATGCTTCAAAGCATTAAAAAGCTTCATGAGTTATTTTTGTTTAGGCATTCAATTTGCGTATCCTTGTACCTTGTGAGAATAATTACTTTTGTACTAGCTCAGACTTTTATTATTTGACCAATACACCCTTTATCTACTCTTCACTTAATTATTCATTTGAAGGGCATTGCTGCTGACGCAGTGTCTTGCATAGAAACGACTTCATTTTCAAAGGAATTAAGCAATGAGGACTTAAATATTCATAGTCGTCCAGTCATGTGGAATCAGCACTTTTTTAAAAGTGTATATCTAAATTACTGTATGACTCTATGGGAATGTGTATTGGAAATTATACATATCGAAAAAGTCATAAGAGTATGGAATATGAATAAAATACAACAAAATAAATCAATTGGATGCCGTTGAAACCAACTGGGCTTTAAGAAGTATATACTTGTATGTTACGTTTTTCGATTGATTCATGTATAAATTTATTCTTAAAAACTTGCTTTAATTACAAAAATACTATACTTTATTATTCAAATAATATTTACATGTGATTTTCACGACTTGCGTTAAAAAAAGGCTTGATTTATTTCAGAAGCATTTGGAATTCTCAATCCCAAATAAATATTTCAATCTGTTGAGGAGGGGTTATTATATTGATTTAAAGGAGCATCATATTTCAAGTTTCGATCGTACTTTTAATATATATGAAAAAAAAACTACGATAAAGATTTTGATTTTCATATGTATTACAAATATATTTAGACCAGAAAATATAACATTTTTTGTCTATATTTTGTTTTTACTTCCAAATGTAACTTCCTTGGAACTAAGTTATTCGAAGTCATATAGTTCGAAACCTGCGGAAGGCTAGTTTTTGTTGAAATATTATTATTCTAATCAATGGTTAGGCTATTCCATTCTCTAACTTGGTCTTATCTACTGAATTGTTATACCTGTTTCATTTATCCCAAAAAATATAAGAAAATGCATTTAATTAAACAAAAGATCTTGAACAAAACCTGAGCTGAGTCTCTGGTAATCATATTTTTGTTAATTCTTATGAAAATATCTTATTACATACCTCAACCAAGGTCATCATACATATATATATATATATATATGTACACTATATCTCCCAAATTCCTCTGTTCTTTGTCGTCATGGAAATATTTTAATTGAAATAAAAACACTGCGTTCCTCTTTTTAAAGCCTAGTAAACTAAGTTTACTAATAAAATAACTATATTCCTTTATACAAAGGCTTTAATTTTACGATCTTTAAATGAATATGAAATTACAATGTTTTGGTCAAAATAACTATGATAAAAATATGTAATAAAAAAGAAGAAGAAAGTCATAAAAATAATTTTGCACAATAACTATTAAAATTACATAAGTGTATATATGTAAAGTTGTTTTTATGGTTGGGTATATATGGTAAATTGGACCATGATAAAGAATAGGTAAAATGGTAAAATCCATAAAGAATGAGCGAGGGATATTTTCTATGTGTTTATTGAAAGAGATTTCCTTATTGGAGACGAACCTAAAAGTTGAAAGTTTGAAATAGCTAACACTCATCATTATTCGTTATAATATTATGTCAATAAACACATTTATTAGATGGTAAGCCTGTACTATTGGGCCTTTCATATACAGAGGAGTTATTTCTATCAATTAGTATTCATACTCCTTTTGTTGAGGAAGTACCAATATTTACTAATATTATACAATATATCTAGGAAAAAAATTCAATGTTATATTCAAGTTTATCTAAAACGTCTCGTTTGATCGAATCAAAGATGGGATTCACCAATAATAATAATAATAATTCTTACACCTGAAACGAAAAGATATCAAGTAAGATGTCCCATTCTGAGTATATTACTCGGTCTCCTATCCTTTCAACCAATCACGTTCGAGAACGAGTCCATAAATATATCCTTAATATTTCTTCTATGTACATGAAAGTTAAAAAAATTCCCCGTCAATCGCATATTGTTCGCGTCAGATATATTTTCTAGAACCTAATATTTACACCTTTCATTCAACAAAACGAAGATTTTTTTTTGATAAATCACAATTGTTTAGCAAAAAAGGAAAATGGCTCTCCAGTGTATGATAACGAAACAATCAAGTCAAATAGCAATATTCTTGTCCTTCATTTAGATTTCATGAATCTCTTGGCCATAGGCCAGGGAAAATGAATAGCAGACCAGAGCAATTGAGGAAGTCAGACTATATCCGAAGTACCCTCCGAAGAATGCATTGGATACTCTCATCAAAAAAAGGACAAATCTTAATATTCAGGGGAAACTAACAAAGTACATAAATTTTCGATAAAATGATAAAAATTATATCGGTGCACCTAAAAAGGCCCATAAAAGATATTTATTCGTGTATATAATTGTAAATATATATTTATCGTAAAATAACTTTTGGAATTAACTTATGAAAAACTGGACCTCCTTTACGGTAGTAGCAGGAGATAAACTCGTTGTGGTGGTCGTGTATATATACTTCAATGTAATGAATGTGATATGTCTACCTACCTAAAGCTTATATTATTATTAATTAAGTGTTATTTTTTCACTTTTGCTTGTTTTGGTAGTACAAAATATATTTATAAATAACTAGCTTTTGTCAACCAGACACGTCGACCTCAAAATGCATGAAATAGTAGACGCCGAAAAATGGGACAAAAACATTTTTTGGGGGCCAAGGAGAAAAAGTCACGAAGAAATATGTAATATATGTTTATATATATATATTTCCTCCCGCTAATAGAGACGGCTCTTATTACATACCCACCGAGCTCATGGACACATCATCCTATTGATTTTTTGCATTGTCTGTCTGCATGAGCCTATTTTTTTTTTAAAGGAAAAAAATCATCAACATTTTTTTTTCCTCCTTTATAATATGAAGAGAGAGAAAAAATAAATATACTTTGGACATTCATATAATGGGATGAAATCCCTTGGATTGCACTTGATCCTTCCTTAAAAGTTGAGGGAGATGTTATTTGGAATGAGTCAACTCATCCAAAACCCTTTTGATTAGATTCCCCATGAAACCTGATATTCTTAATATATATTTTGTATATTTATTTTGCAAGCAAACATGGATTATAATGATGGTCTTAATGGACGGGCTAGCTAGCTATAAATATATATCTACATAATAGTATTATTTTACAAGGTTTTTGACTAATGATGATAGCTAATTCATCAAATGGTTGTTATAATATCAATAAGGCTTAAAAGGTTCCATGGACAAATATATATATAATATCATATTATATGATGGGTTAGATTTTTTGGAGAGGTCATAATAGATTGCACATTTATTGAGCTATATATTAATAAGATAGCGGAGGCGGAAAGAATTGTCGACAAAATACTTAAAAGACTTGGATTTGAAGATATAGTGGAGGAGTAGAACTCTGAGTTTGATTTCAAATTTAGCCATGATAAACGCTTCTCTGTCCAGGTTACAAATATCCACGGGGTGTATTTACTTCAACACTCCATGTAAAGACTGTGGCAAAATTTATAACTTAAATTATTCATGCCTTTCCACAATGTCCTGTTCTTAAATCGTGAGGGATTTATAAGCCTCTTACATTCATTGAATCGGACGACAAAAAAAATCCCCCATTCTCTTTTCGGTCTCACA
>CP045893.1:18679597-18776565 GCA_013387185.1 Caligus rogercresseyi | reverse complement strand
AGAGAAAAAAATCAACCAATTACCCCAAATAGAGGCAAAGAAGCATGTAAAGCGCTAATGAATTTTTACTTGAATGATTGAAACTCGAAAATGTGAGGGGATCTTTTAATGATTCTTTTTTGTAAACAACAAAACTAGAAAAAAGGGAGCTCGATAGCCGTGAGTGTGTAAGGTGTTCAACTCTCAATGTTGGGGGCGCAGGTTCGAATCCCGAGAGGGATGGCCACTTTGTGGTCTACCTCATTGAATAAGATAGATAATTTTAATCCTATAATGCTATTATATCCTATCGGATGCAATTCTATTGAACATATAGGCAAAAAAAAAAACCTAGATGTTTTTATGGATTTTTTCATTAGCCCTGTCAAGATAAAATATGTATTTCCAAAAAAGTGCAAAAAAACATTTATGGTTTTCAACAAAAAAGTCTATACTGTATTTTTGAAATATTGAATTCTATAATTTTGATAGTAATAACATATTTTAATGCTTAGTTTGAATCCATAATGTTGGGTCATATGTTTGCTTAGATATTTTAATGTTAATAAGGTATGTTTTATGTACATATAAATAAACATTTTAATATTTCCTTCAGTACTTTACACAGATTTAACAAACACTAATTATTATAAAAACGTATTTATCGTAACATTTTAAAAAGCACAAACTTTATTGTAAAAATAAGTCCTATCCAATATTTCATGAACAATTAAGTTGATCAATAAATAAAAGAGGTTGTACATTGCACACACAAATATAAATAACCCAAAGCTGGCCCAAACTAAAAAAACATACCTCAACATTGTAATTCTCTTCCAAATGATTATCTGAGTCATGCAGTCAGTCATTCCCCCTCTTCTTTATTTTGACTACAAAGTCTCTTTATGGACAATCAAAGGGCCAAGAAGGAACATAAAAATCTAAGTAAAAAGATAATCAAGGCCATAGCCCACTACGCCATTTTATGAGGCCCTTTCATGTATGAATGTAAGTTATGAAGGAAAATTTTATATATATATTATAAATAAAAGTTGTAATGAGGTATTTCATAAGCCTTCACGAGTAATAATTGAATCTTCTTTCATTCTAAATTATAACTTGTTAAAATAATGAACGATTTCTCAAAACAATAAAAGAGTTTCCCTCCTGGGGATCATTTGCTTATTTATAATGGTTCAAGGAAGATAATATTAATCAAGAGATCGTATTGACAGGGTCACAGTGGAATGCCTTTGGATTTTTTTTCTCTCATAGTTTTGTAGGTATTTATTAATAAGTATGTGTATCAGGATTCCTGTAATCTAACGTTCTTGTGTGTGATTGATTTAGACATATAATACATGATTAAGGACATACTAATTCAAGCTTTAAATGTGCTTTAAAATATAAATGGGGCGCAGGGACTTTATATAAGTCCAAAATGTATCCGCCATATAGCTGCGAATACAGACATTTTTATAAATTAATTATGTATAGCAATATATCTGCTTATTTGACTCGATATAATTGCGTCTGTTTCATACATGAATGATCATATAACTTTAAATTGAATCTCTGATACTTTTTCTAAGGAGGTCCATCGATATATACCTTCCACTCTCGGAAGGAGTCGAACTTGATCCTTCGATATTGAAGGTCGAACTTGCATCTCCAAAGCTAAAGCACTTCCTTGAGGGTTATATATGACATAGAAATCCACATATATATATATATATGTCCGATAGAAAAATTATCATAAGAAGTGTTGTAAAACAACTAGTTAGTTATATGTTTAACGATTAATGTTGCTTAACCGTTTACATAATAACATTTCATATAGAATATCGTGCTATGATGAATATGTAATATAAGAAGCTTTATATGTATAAAGATATATATTTATATATATACATTATTCAATGATAAATATTATAATATATTTTTATGAAAATATTTTCCAAGATATTTATTATTATTTAAGATTTTTTGATAAATCATCAATGCAAATAAAATGCCTAGAAGGGGCAGCCAAACCAAATATAATATGTTTAATCTATGTGTAAGCTTGAGTAAACACAAAAGGAATAAAAAAGCTGCTGGTTAGTTATCCCTGGTCAACTTTGTACAAGATAAATTATTTTCCTTCATTTGAAATTCACTCGAGCAGAAATTAAAATGCCTATAAAAAATGCCTATTGGGCCTATTTCATGCATTGCATGGCTTAATTATTAGACTTCATCTTGAAATTTAGTCATATGAATGAATGCTGCAATGAAGACACAAAAAGTATGATATTTTGATAGGAATGTCAATTCGTATTGTGTTATAACTTAATTTGTCATATCTTGGCTTGTGTATCTCAAAAATAGTTTATCATTAAGAAAATATTAATGAAAGGAATATTGTACTGTTTTTAGACAATTATTAATAATTTTATTTATAATTGTGTTAATTTAGTGTATAAACATTTTAAAATATAATTTTAAATATGTCAATTAGTATAAGAATAGAAATATTTGAGCTAAAGATATAAAATGTAGAATATATATAAAATATCGATATCCAATAGAATGATTTTTTTATATGATAATCAACATCAAAGAAAATTTTATTATAGCTTACCAAATAAGAAACATATTAAAAATTGTTTCATTGTGAAACAAAACTATTTGACGAAGCAAATCTAAGTTTGCTATAAATTAAAGATAGAAGCAAACTTTCTATTAAAATAAGATTTTGATACAAAATATGCATACTTTACGGATAATAATATATCATTTTTGGTCAATTCGTGTTAACAATGTCCGAGAATTTTATTATTTTAATACTCATTTCTTGATATACTTGATTTCCTCATTTCAATTGTTTCGCCATCTTTAATAACACATTTTCCCTCTTTTCATTTTTGTATTTTACTCATAAAGATATTTGAGGATGGCTTTAAATATGAAAAAGGATAAAAGGATTTAAAAAAAGGATGAATTACTCCAGGAGTTAGAAAGAAATGAAAGTGACAGCTATCAAATTTAACGTAAAAAATGTGTGTTTTACATGTTAAATCTTTGTCATGTATCCGAAGGGGGATGTCTAGGTGGAAATACATATATGGAATTCGTTCTGCTGGTAAGCCATGATATCCTTAACGTAATTAATCTTATTGTAATGTAGTTTTTAAGGTATAATAGTTGGTGAATGTTGGCAGAAATGTCTATAAAGTGCAAAAAATATGAGGTGCACTTTAACAGTCCTCGTTTAGGAACAAAAATAAAACAAGGAAAACAAACATCGTTACAATATGAGGAAATCAAGTTTACTTTTTCAAAAATTATAATGCATAAAAGAAAAAACATAAGACACTTCAAAATAAGAACATTAAATCAAACAAATTTATTGGCTAGAGTTACAGCTTTTGAATTGAAGATATAAAAGATATTGGGAGCCAAATGATCACGCTTACTATAAACGTTAAAAAATATTTCATTGGCAATGATTTATCAAAAGAAGTTAACTTTTACAATTCCTGAAGAGTTATTTCAATTGTAAATTTTAATAACTTGATTTGAAAAATTCAAAGTGCCTATTTGCGTGTCCTTTTTATTGATGATATATATATATATATTATATATATATATATATATATATATATACATATACATATATATATATATTTAAGGATTATTTATCTATCATATCTAAAGGAAATCCATTTTATAATATATATATTTTTCAACATTCACTAACAATTTCATTTCTGATTTTTTTGTACATGGTATTTCCCTGAAATTACAATCTAAAATATTTTTGAAAGGGATATAAAGAAGAAATCCAAGCACATTAGACATGACCTTAGCCACAAAATTGGATTTTAAACCCTTCCCTCAGTCTAGGTGGGTTTTTTATATTAGTCCACTCATGTTATTATAACAAGATTTGAAAGGGAACAACACATTAAAAAAGGTATGAACTTTATTGAATAGGAAAAAGGGGGGATAAGCCACAAAATGAATTTAAAATAGTCAAAAGAGAGATGAAAAGAAGAAAAAAAAAGAAGACAGAAAAATAAATATTCTATGCTAGTTTTTTTAAAAGGATTTTCAACGCCGTTTATAGCTTAGTGAATTGCCTTTATGTGTTCATGCTTAGATAGAGGTTAGAGATGATGCTATTATGGGTGGACGTTAAGGAGGAAGGGGAATCAGGGAGGGGAGAGAGACGATGGAAACCTGATCAAATGGTCAGCATACGGCACACACAACCAAGAAACTCTCATATTTAAACCGCCCTTTATATGAAATCTTTTTTTGATTGCTTTCAGTGAGATGATCATGATTACCTTCTCCCCTTTATAAAAAGGGTATTTCCCATGATATTAAACCAATATTCGACTAAAGAATCCATGCATAATAATAAATACGCATAAAAACAAATTATACCTTTTCATTCAATATATCTTTGATTTAACATTTCTCTATTATAAATATTAGTTTAGGCAGCAAATACTCGGGCAAAAAGATATTTTTCTCATCAATTTTTTATGGAAATCCTCATTTACACATAAAACCTCACGATCGACGGTCCTTTATCAGAAAAAGCAGTCCTCTTTCTCTCAGAGAAAAGTTTTGATATTCTTAATAAATTTACACGAAAGGATATACATATATCCTTGTTACACAGTGGTTGTGTTCTTATAATAAAATACATAAATAAATTTATTCCTATCCTCATTAAAGATCCCAAAATGAGTTCTTAGGATCACTAATCTCTTCACTATGTGTCCGTCCGGCAAGAATTGTCAAAAATAGACATTGTATTTGTCAGCTCACAATAAAATGGAGTCAAAACTTTGTAAAGTTTGAAATAAATTACATTTAAGGATCAGACAAAAAACCTGTTGTTCAACGGTTTTAACATATAAGGTCTTATTTTTTAAATTATAAAAATACGAGGTCTTAATATCTTATTCGTATGTTATCGAGATTAAGGTCTTCGAAAAGCAACTGTGGTTGCAACAGGCGAAAATACTACAAACTTTTCTATTAATTTTTAAAGTATAGAAGAAAATATTATATTCGTGAATTTTTGAGTTAGTTAAGAAACTATTACTTTGTTAAAATGTGAATACATTTTACGTCATAAGGTCCATTACGTTGTCTCTCAAATAATATTCTTGTTGTATAAAAAGAGGAGTCGGCATTGAAGGCAAAGGTATCTCAATTTTCATTTATACAAACCGAGCTGTTTTTTATAATTATTTTATTTATAAAAAAAACTTGCTTATAAAAATATATAGATTCATAGAAGCTACATATTTTACTTATAAGGTGGATTACCATCACATATACCCCTTTGTGTGATCGTATTCATTAGCTTTATATATGTGAGTTTTGCTTTATAATTAATGTACGAGGTTTGGTCAATAAGTCCGTGACTTTTTGTATTTCCGTCCATATAATTTGGTTGTCAACACTGCTCCTGTCAACACGCATCTATCAGCTGACTTCTGGTAAAGTTTGAACACGCTGGGTCTTTTAGTTTATGTTTGACAGTCTTTACAGACAAACAACTTCGTGAATTGTGTAGAAAATGAAGAAAAGTGAATTTCGTGTGCTCATCAAGCATTATTTTTTGCGGGGAAAAACCGTCGCTGAAATAAAGGCTAAGCTCGATAAATACTATGGAGACTCTGCACTATCGATATCAATGGTAAAAAGTGGCTTACAGAATTTTGTTGTGGTCGTACAAGCACCATTGATGCCGAACACTCTGGACGCCCAGTTGAAGTCGCTACACCAGAAACAATTCAAAAAATTCATGATATGGTGTTGGCCGATCGGAGATTGTAGAAGCCATAGGCATATCACATGGGTCAGTGGTTTCGATTTTGAAAGATCACTTGGCTATGAAAAAGCTATCCGCAAGATGGGTGCCGCGTTTGCTCACAATCGACCATAAACGCAATCGGGTGACAACTTCGATGGAATGTTTGGCTTTGTTCAACCGCAATAAGGACGAGTTTTTTCGCCGATTTGTAACAGTGGACGAAACATGGATACACTACAACACACCAGAGACCAAGCAGCAATCAAAACAGTGGGTTTTGAAGGGTGAATCGGCGCCGAAGAAGGCCAAAGTGGGTTTATCAGCCAACAAAGTCATGGCTACTGCTTTCTGGGATGCACGTGGTGTAATCTACATAGATTACCTTCAGAAGGGAAGAACAATGAATGGCGAATATTATACCTGCTTATTGGACAGATTTAATGAGGATTTAAAGAAAAAACGACCCCATTTGACCAAGAAAAAAGTTCTTTTTCATCAAGACAATGCAAGAGTCCATACATGTGTTGTTTCCATGGCGAAATTTTACGAATTACGGTATGAATTGCTGCCTCATCCGCCGTATTCTCCAGATTTAGCCCCGAGTGACTATTTCTTGTTTCCGAACCTTAAAAAATGGCTTGCCGGAAAGAGATTTTTTTCCAACAATGAAATCATCTCACAAACAAATACATATTTTGAGGACCTCGAGAAATCTTATTTTTTGGAAGGGATAAAAAAATTGGAGAAATGCTGGACGAAGTGTATAGAGCTCAAAGGAGACTATGTTGAAAAATAAAATTAGCTTTGGTCAAAAAAACTTTGTTTCATTTAAAAAGTCACGAACTTATTGACCAGCCCTCGTATCTTAGTAATATTTTGTAACACATGCATGTATAATATCAAACAGCAATACATTCCTTCAAACTAACAAAAAAAGATTGGATTACCTTTAAAATCATTGCGAAACATAGAACCTTTGAAAAATGTTAGCCAACAATGAGTCATACCTGAAACAAGAAGTAAAAAAATAACATGAATTAAAATATAAAGTAGCTTTAGTATAAATGAAAATAATATCGATGATTCACTCTATTGGTGATCCCATATATTATTAAGTCGAATGGATCAAAGAAAAAAGTACTGAACTCAACAGCCTGAAGAATTGTATTTTTGATGCTTATCGTTCTTCTGATTTAAAGTTATCATGCTAAACTTGTACTATTTTGACGCTACACGGCATTAAATGTGAAGAATCTTAGTCTACATGTCAATTCCCGGACTCTGACATCAAAAGAATGGAAGTATTTCCCATCCACAATATACGCCAAGCTAAATAATATTGATTTTTTCATAACAGCTAAACGTTAAATTTTTTTAAAGCATGCGTATATTTCTGTATTTTATTCTAATTTTATTTTTTCTCATAAGTGTATGGAAATTATTTAATAGCTGCTTAGTTTATTGTAGTATGGTTTTAAAGTGGTACTATTATATTCTATATTTATATATTTTATAGGATATGTTCTACCCCAGAGGAAAAAAACTACAATGCTTATATATGTGTTAATACACATTTGCTTTGAATTTTAGGTATATATTTTTTTTTTACTTAAATAATAAAGGAACCGGTAAAAAATCATATTTTTTTTTCAACTACATATTGTTCCAGAATAAAAAAGGTTGTGTAAAATAAATAAAGGTTGAAAATACCTTTCACATACATAAAATTAAAATAGGATCTCTGAGGATATATTTCAGTATTGATAGTAGGGACAAAATCTCCTTGTAACATGTAATCATACACACCATTCTACTGGTTTAACCAACTGATAGTAAGCGAAATTATGTTTTGTCGTTACAGTTGTTGAATGCTTAATGATCGTGTATATTTTGCCAACTTTTTATAAAGACTGCCAATTAAAATTATCTTCAAATGTAAAATACAATATAAGCAATTCAACAAATTTGATTGATCGCCCCACTATCATGGCTTTAATTATTTCAAATATAGTAATGAGACATCGTCGGAAGCTTTGCTATGTGTCAATGCAATAAATGCAAGAGCCTCTTTTGACCCTGACCTTTGGTTCAACGAGAGTACCCCCCCCCCCCCCCCCCACACACACACACAAAATGATTCGTTCTCTGTATATGTTGCCATTGTTCTCGTGATTAGTTTCAATACATACTTATTTACAAATTAGTGGGTATCAGAGAAGGCAAGGCTACGGATATCAAACGTGATAGCCCGGTAAAAACCGCACCTTGGTAATGAAAAATGTGCCTTAAAAATACTTGACGCGTACATTTATTCCATCACTTACTGTCGCAAACAATGAAAACACAATGGTATATCAATTTAAATATTATGTACTTTCATTTTATGTTGTACACAACTTTTCAAATGAGTTTTGATTTGCTTGTTGTTGTTTAACCATTTTAGAGTATTATTTTTGATACACTTGATTTTCACAGATTTTAAATGAAAAACTTTTTTTTACCTATTTGGTTTGATAGAATTGCATCTGTGTGGAAATAAATAAGCATTATAGCGGGAAAAAATGATTTTTACTGCAGCAAATAATGTAAACACAATTACCAACTATCTTTTTCTTGTACAAGATGCAAATTTTTGCTGCACTTATACATACTTTAAACTTTGTTTCCTATGATACCCACTGTATATTTAATGATGTACTCATATAGTAATGAAGAGAATGAACGCATAAAAGCTTCCACACATGCTTTGCATTTATTTATTTCTTGACAGTGATGATGTTGATGGTTGTGATGTCACCAACAAATAAATCAGGGCTTAGGATGACATGAGACATGATTTACTTTTGCCTTGTTCGCTTCCATTGCATATGCACCTACATAGTTGTACGGCCGTAGCCTTGTCTATAATCTCACCAGATAAATTGAAGTCGATAAGCTAGGAGTTAAGTTTACACATAGTAACATATGGGGTAGCCTGCTTCCTTTTATGAGGTGAACACATCTGTAGGCCCGATCATATTATACGTACGCACTACATACATAGACTGACTCCTACTGAAAAGGATTAATATCATTATTCAATTTTAAGAACTATAAATCACTGTTAGGTGGACCTCTGAATACATTAAAGTAAGTTGTTATATAATCCGAAAGTTTTCATTCACATATCATTATTCACCTTATTTTTTCAATGAAATTACAAATAAAAATGCGTCAATAAAGAATAATATAAGAAACTTTGTCCTTAAATATAAATTGGATCATAATTTTAACAATTGGACAATATTCAAATATTAAGAAAATCAAAGGATTCACTTAATCGAATGTTGTATGTATATACATAAAGAAATTCATTTCAATTTGCATTAGGTTATTATTTATTGTTAGAACATAAGGAATAAAGCCGTTTGATAATGTTGATTTGAAGCTAAGTTGTGTTTTATTTTAGATACGGGATTTAAAAAATATTTTTTTTAAATCCGTCATACATTTTAATATATATAAAGAAAAACTACATATATTATCGTCGTAACAAGAAACAACATACTTTTCTCATGACATATACAGATTAAAGAAACAAACGAAAAAACGAAGAAATAAACAACTAAATTGAAAAAACATACAACATCAAATTAACAGAAGCAAATTAGATCATGCTCGATATACAGACTGGCTGGTGTCCACATCACCTACAGGCTTACGAGATCGAACATCTTATATCCACGGTACAGAGGGCTCTCTACGCCTCAAGAACGTGCGGAGGTGGGCTTCCTATGGGTCTCCAAGATCTCGTCAGAAGAAGCCTGGAAATTCTACGCTCCATCCCCAGGGATGTTTTCTAAACAAACGGGTCCTCTCCCCTTCAAGTACAAGTGGACTGAATCAAATGACGCATTGGATCTCTCATCTCAGCGAGTCAACTGGTTTTCTAAATCACTATTTGATCTCAAATGCATGTGTTTTTTTTAAATGTTATATTTGTTTTTAACGTAGCTTTATCAAATTTTTCATTTATTTATTCATCCTTTATACGTGCATTTTATTCTGTTCGAGATATCTTTTAGATCGTAAATAAATATTTTAAATAAAAAAAATATAAAAAAATAAAATGCTCGATATACATTGTTTTCCACCATTTAATTGCTTTTAGACTATGTTAAATATAGTTTTAAAAAGGTATTATGTTTATTTATATGTTTTTACGAAATTCTATCTATTTTTTATTATTTATATTATTAATCTGGCCTTGTTAGACGCCTCTCAACTAGCTCGTCGTAGAGCCCAATTTTAGAATGTCAGCACTGAGTTTTGCCAAGTCACTCTCTGAGAAAAGTCAGGATAATTGCTGAAGAATGATTTTAATTTCTTTAAAAAAGCTTTAATAATACACAAGCTTTAAAGATTTTTTCTCAAACTGGCACTGTCTGCTGTGATCCTCAAGTTAGCTTTTGCATCGATTTACATATAATTACGTTATTTTCTGACCCAAAGGATGGTTTCAGCAAAGCCTAAATGGTTGAGGACATGGAATAAATAAGCGGGTGTACTATTCATTAAGGGACCGACGCATTGATGTATGAGAAAGAAGGAATAGACGAGTGGTATTCAAAAAATGAAGGTATAGCAGTCCTAAAGTGGGCATGTAATGCAGAGCCAACAAAGAGTCTTTAAACCAACCACGTCTATTATTTTTTTCTTTATTGTTATAATAATTCATAATGATTATTATCGAAAATGATATTTGAATTATATGCGGGCCAGGAAGGCATGGAAAAGATCCATCATTATGTTCTGGGCTTGAGAAGAAGGAGAAGCATACAAGGCCATGATTTGACTAATTGCTTGAATTAATTCCTCGAAGAAGGCAAAATTATGCAAGTACGGATGAAAACTATGAGACAATAAATAGAGTAGTCTGACTGAATTCAAACAGAATGCCTACTCTATGTTACTTTTTAATTTATATTTACTATTTATAATCGTGTTGTTAAGCCGTTATTTGTATATATATACTAGATCGGTCAATAAGTCCCGGGCCTTGGAAAGAAAATAATATTTTTTTGCCAAAATTATTTTTTATTCTTCAATATAATCTCCTTTTAGGTCAATACATTTATTCCAACGTTTTTCTAACCTTTCGATTCCACCAGCGAAGAACGATTTCTCGAGACCTTCAAAATATTCTTCTGTTTCGGCTATCACATCATTGTCTGAACGAAATTTTCTTCCACGAAGCACCTTTTTGAGTTCTGCGAATAGCCAGTAGTCACTGGGGGCCAGATCTGGAGAATATGGTGGATGTGGTAGCAGTTCGAAACCCAATTCGATTAATTTTGCTGTAGTTTTCAATGACTTGTGACAAGGTGCATTGTCTTGATGAAAGAGCACCTTCTTCTTCTTCAAATGAAGCCTTTTTACTGCGATTTCGGCCTTCAGACGGTCCAACAAACCAATGTAATAATCGCTATTGATTGTTTTTCCATGTTCCAGGAAGTCAATGAATATAATTCCACGGCAATCCCAGAAAACAGAGGCCATTACCTTTCTAGCCGACATTTGGATTTTTGGACGCTTTGGACGGCTTTCTCCGTCAACACACCACTCAGCAGATTGCCGTTTTGATTCAGGAGTGTAGTGGTGAATCCATGTCTCATCCATTGTGATGTATCGACGAAAAAATTCCTTCTTATTTTGCGTAAACACCCCCAAACAGCTCCTCGAATCATCCACACGTTGTTGCTTTTGCTCAGGTGTTAGCAATCGCGGCACCCATTTCGAAAATAACTTTTTCATATTCAAATATTCGTGTATGATGGTGAACACACTCCCTTTTGACAACTTCAGAGTGTCAGCTAGGTATCTCTTGCAACTTAACTTTTCGATTGTCCATGATGATTTTGAGGGTTTTTTCGACGTTTTCCGGGATAACTACCTCATTTGGCCGGCCAGGGCGTTCAGCATCGTCTGTGTTCGTACGACCAGATTTGAAATTGGTGAACCATCGTTTGATGGTTGTTTTGGATGGGGCAGAGTCCGGGTAGCATTTTTCAAGCCATGCTTTGGTTTGAACGGTGTTTTTTCCCATCAAAAAACAATGATAAATCAGAACACGAAATTGCTTTGAATCCATTGTTTTAAGTCAAAGAAGGAGCGCCGCACTTATATCGCTGTAACTCAATGAAAAATCAACATAACGTTATGAAATTTTGGAACGATCCTTTTGAAAGTATGTGTTTCCAAAATATTATTTACATTCTTCCTTTTTGGCGCCATAAGATAGGCAGGCCCGGGACTTATTGACCGATGTAGTATATATATATATTTTCTTATCTTTATGTCCTTTTTATTGATTGCGCATGGATTTTAGAGAGAGAGTTTTTAATGATAATTCAATAATTCAGTTTACTAATATTTTAATTGCATATACAATAGTTAATAGGAATTAAAACACAAAATAAGAAGATTATGTGTTAAATATTTCAAAACACCCTAGATTTTTTTTCACATTGTTTCATCTTAACATAAAAATGCATATCCATAATCCATATGATATGATAAAAAATTGTATTTTACGGTTATGAATTTTCTTAAGTTATATCTATGACTCAACATACTAAAAATTGTGTTTTAGTATTTAAAAATAAAGAACAAATGTAAAATCCTGAGTCATTTTTAGAATTATATGAAAAAAGAAGGATGCCAAAATGCAATAAACATATTTTTATTTCAAATAAATACTGATAAATATACTTTTTGTATTCATCATTGTATTACATTCAAATATATAAAAAAAGAAGATTGTAAAGGTTTAGACCTTTTAAATATCATAGGTCAACCGCTCTTCACATCACATGATTCAGCCGTTTGGGGAGCCTAAGTTGCTTTTAATGACCTTACCCGGATTTTGGTGGATAATCATCTGCAGAAACTAGCGTAGAGGTCTGGACTACCGATAGTCAACAAGATCCTTGTGCGACTGTCTACCATTACTACGTGAAAGGCCTGCAACTCAGTCAAGGCCTATCGTCTCGTTTGACGTACGACTATGGGGAAGATAATCTGGCCATGTTAGACGCCTCTCAACTAACTCGTCGTAGAGCCCAATTTTAGAATGTCAGCACTGAGTTTTGCCAAGTCACTCTCTGAGAAAAGTCAGGATAATATCTGAAGAATGAGCATATGCTAATTGATTAATACAGATGTTTTATATAATGTATTTTATCTTCAGATATTTCTATAATTGTTATTGGCATAGAGATGGTGTTTTTATATTTACAAAAGAGCATACACGTATATACACACATGATGCATATAGTCTAAAACTACTTAGTATCGGTTGCATTTGCTATTATATATTTACAAGTAGTTAAGAATAAATATTTATACTTTTTGAGCATTGCACAAAGGGAGTGCGATAGCCTTGGGTGTTAAGGCGTGTTCAACTCTCAATGTTGGGAGTGCAGGTTCGAATCCCACGAAAGGATAGTCCGTTTTGGTCTACTTCAATGATAAGATCCTAGGTTCGATAGGCTAATTTTAATGCTTATTTATATCCTGTCGGATGCAATTCTTTCCATATAGGCAAAAATGCATGATTACACTATTTTGGTTGAATAATTATTATTTTTGAAACATAATAAAATTAATACAATGGCTATCTTTGAATTTTCCTTAGCTGATGTCCAAATCCCAAGGACACACATCAGTCAGCCCAAACAGATCTCTATAACATTTGTTATGAGAATCATGGGTATGGGTATAACTTGTGGCAATTCCTATTTCCCTTGTCAGTATATATTTATCAAAGCATAATTCCATGAACATAGCTTTTGTTAAACTCAAGGGTTAAAAATGATAATCATATCTTCATATTGCGTATTTAAACTACCGATTCTGAATAATGTAATTTAATATCCGGGTATTTGTGTTCTTTTGCTAAAAAGGTCCTTTATAACAAGAATTTACCACCTCAAAAATCCTTCTTTTAGATGTGTGAGTGTGAGTGTGTGGATAACTAATTTGAATCTCCCATTGAAAGTGGTGCATTTTTTCTATGGACAATTTAAGTATATTATCCTTAGGCACATACTGAGTCAATATATATTCCTTGCAATTCGGGATGTGGGCTGTTAATTACTTCTCATGTACATCAATAAATGATACTACTACATGGGAGTGCTTAAGGTGTCCACGAAGTGATTAATTTATTGATAGGTGCTTATATAATGAACATATGACGATGCTATACAAATGGACAACTTGGTCAGCAAATCACAAGAGGATCCGGGGGAAAAGATGCGCCTTTTCCAAAAAGCTTATTGAAACTTCTGGCTCCTTATTAAAGTATTTATTCCACTCATATTTAAATAGTAGACAAACTTGTAAAATCGTAAAAATTATCTAGTTATACAACCTACAAAACAAATCATCTTAACTTAGATACAAGGGATTAAGAGACCATACAAACAACATTAGCAGGAAAGTCGACTTTTAGCTTGCAAGTGATTTTTAATGACGTTACGCCGCTTTATTCATACAAAATCTATTTGTGGAATCTATTTTTCGTTACGTAACAAATACGTATAAGATTTATGACGTTTCATTATCAATGAAGACATGAAAACATACATACCTGTTATTTTATCAAATTTGGTAAAACATCTATATATTAAAATATTTTTAGCCTCCAGTTTATGTATTTGTCCTTGCTGTTAAAAACATATAAAGATCTAAAAAATATCTTCAAGAAGTTTTATAGATATAATTGGATTTTTTTTAAATGAATTAAAAAACTGTGAATGTGATTTCTAATAAATGTGAATAAAAGACAATTTTTAAAATAAATTTGAAGACTTTTAAAAAATGGAAGTGCGTTAGATTAGTGCATTAAGGCGTGTTCAACTCTCTATGTTGAGGGCAGAGATTGGACTACTCCCGACAAGGAAAGGTTCATTTTGATCAGCCTATAAAAAATATATTATGTTCAATTGATTTATTTTAATGCTATAATGTTTATTCAATTCCTCACGAATGCAACTCAATCGATCCATATGAGCAAAAATATAATACTATATCTTTCCATAAATACAAAAATAAAAGCATGCTAAAGTATAAGCATAATTGTAAAAGATCTTTGCAATAACATAAATAGTTTTTCATTTGAAAATAATACTAAAATGTCATGCATTCTTTAACAAAATACTAACTCAATACCCATGTTTTTATACTGCACAACACACAGAGTCCTATAAGCATTTCCTTAAAACATACCTTTTATTAAGGATATCATGTCCCCATTTGGGCGTGTCCTCTGTCTTTGCCATCATGCCTTCAAGGGCCCAATGTAAGAATGTTGATAAGTCAACATATGCCTTATACACTCAAAAGATAATAGCTTAATTGACCAGGTTGCCCATCTGGCTAGGTATCTGGCGCCACTGACTTTCATAATTATGCATCCATACATGATAAACACAAGCTCTTTCCTTAAGAGGAATGCTGATGGGTCCTTAGATATCATGAGTAATTTTGAGTGTCTTGAAGAGTAACGCAGATCTACATATTTATCATGCTTGATTAAAGCAAAATACATTGATTATCTTTTAATTTGATAGGTAGGAAAGTTGAAACGCTTTCTATCGAACGTGCTTGGTTAAAATAAAAAGAATATACTGATATAATAATACTGAGCATGTGTTTTGTCGCTATATTATTGAAACTTTGTATGCCTCATTATATATTTATTTACAAATGATCAAAATAATTGATTTCGTCATATCTAAATACATGTACACAAAAATTAATACATGATTATAAATATAAAGCAATTCAAATTAATATACAATATCATTTTATTTTTATAAAAGTTATTCAAAAGCAATTAAAAAGGAAAACGACAAAATATACTAATATATATATATGTATATAAAGTAAGATTTCATAAGGACAAACATTTTTTAACATATATAGAAAATATATAACGCATACATCCAAATAATTTATTTATACGTATTTTAATGAAAACCCAAAAAATACGATGTCACAAATTCAAACGAATAATGAGTAGAGATTAATTGTTATAGTTAAAATATGTGATAAACAAATAATATTATAGGGAAGTTGAAAAGATGAAACATTAATCTGTGAATAACATTGTAATATTTTGGACAGGCAATATTTGTATTTCGAATATTCAAAAGTCTTGACCGTGAGATTGAAACGTTGACGTGTTTTAGGCCTAAATAGTTTCTTTTAAAATTCACTATTTGTTGACTCAGAGACACAATATCTAATTATTACAAAATAAGGAGGAACAATTTGTTGAGGAACAAAACAGTATTTTTCTCAAATTTAATAGTCCTTTTCTACCTAGAGGACACATAACAACTACAGTGAACTTATCCATAAATATAACCCATTAAGATCAAGATTCTTGGTGACAAGTTCCTTTGAATGCCCGCTGTAGGGCAACATAATATATTGAAATTATTTTCATTGGCACTGAGCCCAAGTCTTTGGCGGTAGTAAACATATAAATCATGGTATGCATTCGTTAACGTTCAAATGAGTTTAGCTTACATTAAGTATTAAAACAATCTGTTTGAGTCGTCTTATTGATTATTCAGTCATGATGTTCTAAAGTGAGTGTCAGAAACACAAAGAAACAGGTCATTTTTGATTTAATGTTATGAAATCTATCCGTTTAATGGCTTAAAATAGTATATTGGAAGTTGTTTTTAAAAATTTAAACTTATTTGGACAAGAGTATGTACATAAAACGATTTTTATATGGACAACTTTGATATTTATATAAAGATTAATTATAACGTACATAATTCATGACTGTAAGTAGGCCCATACTGACTGCATCATAAAATGAGAAATAAACATCTTAATTTATTTTCATTTGAATCAATACCTTATAAAAATACCTACGGACTCCGATTTTTTTCATTTTCACATGAACTATTTTTGCTCAACTACCGTTATTGATACAGTATAACACAAAGATATATGTATATACAGCTGTTAAAAGTTAAAAGATATTAACCCCAATAATAGTTATACTTCCAGTTAATTTTTCATATTAATCAATACCATATAAAACTATCGTCTGAATCCGATTTTTTCAATTTAACATGAACTGTTTTTGATCAACTACAGTTACTGATACAGTATAGCACAAAGATATAAATATATATTTATATTTGCAGCTATGAAAAGTTAAAAAGATATAACCCTAACAATAGTTATACTAAATCGATGTACCTAAATATATGCGTAAAAAAATTAATACAAATACACATTGCTTAACCAATCGATTGGATTTGCATTCGTCAGCGGAACTAAGATCTTCCCAGACAATCACTTACTTACCATGATACTTCTCACCCTCTTAATGGTATATTAATAAAAAGAGCTTGGTTATTCTTCACAAAAACTGAATAAGTCCTACTTCCTGACCAAGTCCCCATTTAAAATTATCTCCGCAATGGGCATAAAATGAGTGTCCTTGAAGTACTATAAATGTCTACATGATATTTCATTAAAATATATATACACATAATATGCTGAATTGTTGTCCACTTCGTGCCTTGCTGAATACGTGAATGCAAATACTTGGTAATCATGACCAAGGTAAGGAAATAATGATAATAATAATAATTGGACTCCCGTCCTCAACAATCCTCAACATTAATATATTAATAATCTAAAACTAAAATTACTTCAACCGTGTTACGGTTGATATTTTTTTTACTATATATATATATCAGGAAACGACCGGGTACCCGGTCCGGTTCCCGGCTGTTTTTTGAACGTCCCGGCTCGGTGACGTTTTTTTAAGAAAATATTTTTTTTAATTAAAAAAATATTTAAAAATTACTTTCTAAAAAAGAAAATCATCACTTTCGTTTAGAAATGTTTTTAAATTTTAGAAATTAATAAGGATTCTTTTCTTTGAAAAAACATCTTCACTTTCAGAATGACGAAGGAACGAAAGTCCCAGCCCGGTTTTTGCCCGTCCCGTGCCGGCTTGAAAATATAAGTCTCGGCCCGGGTACGGGCGAAAAAAGTGTCCTGGTCGTTTCCTGATATATATATATATATATATATTTATATATAAATAAATATATAATAAAATGATTGCCCTAATTTATTATATAATTTGCAAAAGACAAAATTCCAATCATCCTTAGAGTAGTTTCAATACTCTAATCCTTTTCATATCGACACCTAATCGAACCTAAGACACACAAAAAATAGAAAGATTAATAACCATCAAATTAAATATAAAGTTAGTCTAAAAATAAATAAAAAGTCTACCCTTTGAGGAAGCCACAATACGTAATGCATTCAAATAATCCAAATCCGCCTTTGCAGAGTTTATTTGGTTAATAATAATATGGAATAACTATATGCTTGACCTGAGCCTCGCTGATCTGTCGCCTTCCATTAGTCGCTCAATAACACACACACACATGAAGAAATGCAATTCCTCACAACAAAAAGAATGACTCAAAATGCAAATATGTCTGGATAAAGCAATTCATGACTCGTCTTCCGTTTTATTTCTATATATATATATATATCACGTTTACTTTTTGCAAATAAAGGCACTATTTAAATTAATTTTTTTGCTCATAAAAATTAATTTGCTCACTCTTAAATGTTTGCATATAAATCAAAACAATGATAATAATAATTTATACAGTCAAAGCATGCATAAATATCTCTTTATTATAAATAGGTATGCTCTGGGTTGTTTGCTTTGAAGAAGACAAGCTTTATTTTTAATTTATTATATGGATTGTAAAGGAAATTCATTTATATGAACAAAAGAAAAGGATGATAAATCATGATTTTCATTTTAATAGTTTTTGTACACATTCAATTTGACTTGCAAAGTTTTTTTGTAGACATTAAAGAATTGATTACGTTAAGATTTGCTTAGCATTATTAGTCTATATATAATGTTTTTTTATTATTAAACAATAGCCAATCGATGTAGTTTAAAAAAAACTTATTCAAAGATCAAAATATTTGTTATCATATTAATAAATCCAAGAATAAATATTTGAGACTACATACTTCGATGCAAAAGATTTGTATTTCAATTTGATTTTCAAATGTGTTTGGTGCTTATTAAATTATAAAAATATCGTTATGATTGCCTTCTTAATCCAAGATTAGTCCAAAATGTAAACTTTTTTGGAGTTCATAGCCTCCCAAATAGAAGAAGGCATATTCTTTAACATAATTATAATATTATATTTTATTAACCCAGAGATTACCTATAAGATTCTTTATTATATTGGATTGTCATTGTGAAGTTACTTACTATGTGTCTAATTGTGAGGCGATTGCTTGCTTTTAGTCTTTAAATTTCATACTACTTATCATAGAGGAGTTACTCCTTATTTTAGATTCCACAAAGGGTTTTCATATATATATTTATGTATTACTTATTGTAGTTTTTACTTTTTAATATGCTTATATATATTAATTTATATTTAATAATTTTTTGTGCTTTGAATATTTTTTTATTTGTTAACCATAAATATTGGCAAAAAGAAATATAATGTAATTGAATCTCACAATAAATATTTTAATAATATTGACAAGTTGAAAAAATACATTTGATAGTTATTGAAACCAAAACTCTGTAATATATTTTTTCGCCAAATACACCATTTTTCCTATATAACAATTTTATTTAACGGACTTATAATTTGCTTGTTACGAAAGAAATAATGTTTTTATGGGTTGTCATTTTTATTCAATGACAGATACAAATCTTGTGCATTATTAAGGTAATAAGAATCAAAATATTGAAATTGAGATCTAAACTTCAAATGTGATAAAATTAGCTATTTTACATAACAAAGGCGGGGATGGTAATAACGTAAGAGGAAATGAAAGAGCCCTGTGCCGCACCCATCATTACCAAGACAGACACACACAAAAATTGCAGAAAGGCCACTTAAGGAGTCATTTTGGCTTTGAATGAATGCATAGCAATTAAAGAGGAGTTAAAGCCTTGATTTCCTAGATGTGTCGAGGAATATGGGGTAAATTATCCATCTTTTTTTGACACACCTGTGAATATCTAATGCCCTGGTCATTAAGTTGAAATGAATCTTTAACGAATTTGAGAAAATGAAATATGGTCTTATGATTATGCCATTATTTGGATAGAATAGGATTAAAATCAAGAGATTTTGGCTTTTTTAAATATTGAACTTTATTTATTCAGAGAAAATACAGATAATGTATAAATAAATATTGTAGTTTTAAAATTAATTCCCTTAAAATTAAAAGTTATTCAACGATATTAAAACAAAACTCAATATAAAAGAAATATCAATACCTATAAAAATTATTCTTTAAAGATTTATTTCAATTCAAATAAGAGTAACCAAACTTAGAACAATAAACTTTTAAAATTCCAGGATAAATTTGTAGCAGGAATAGTAAATTATAATTTTTCTTATATAATTTTTTAAAGTTTTTGTTGAGCGTTATTAAGTTTTAAAAAAACCTTAATATATTGTTTGGGGCAGGACGGGTAAAATATGACTAAGTCACTGTATATACCCAAGAGGAACAATTTACATCAGGGATCTTGATAGTACTTAGTACTGAGTACCTAGCTGCAGTGGATTTAATGTTATACTTAGAAGACTTCCGAAGAAAAATCTATTCTTTTGGTTTTGTCGAATTGTGGACTTATAATCAAAAAGAGGGTTACTCTTCCTAATTAATCGTTTATAGCTGCTAAAAAGGGGACGCGTTTTCTAGCTTGCCATTAGTAAAATCGTTTCCTTGCATTAATAAAATTAGGACTAGTAGTAAAAATTAACACCATTCATCGTGCTGATTCGTCGAGATTTCTATTAAAATATTTTTTTTAACTTTCGTAAAATTTCGGACGATAAACTTAAACAACCTCCTAGGAGTAATCTCCGTCCTTTTAGGGCTTTCAAATAGATCGAAAAACATATTCAGCCATATTTCCTCTTCCATTATGGCTTGCTTCACTAAACAAGGTACAGAAATTGTATTAAAATAATGGCGGTGACATTGATGTAGTTATAGAGGTCGATCCTCTTTTGGACGTTATTATTTCTCCAGGCTGGATCGAACGACTGATGGTATTTTTCACAACCAAAAATCGATTCCGATACACCATTTCCGGCCTAACTAAATCCTAAGATTTCCACACTTTGTTTAAACCTGCAATGATCAGTTACAGGACTCACTTGCCTATTGGAAGAATTGAAGGTTTTTGTTTATTTAACTTCAGACCAGACTGCTTTTCAAATTTTAGGAAGTGGCCCAAAACCCTTCAATTCTATTGACTTATTGTTCTTCATTAGAGTGACGTCGACAGCTTACAAATCAATTAAGTGTTTTGAAGACCCGAAATCCACACCAAAACCTTTGTACGATTGATTCGCTTAGTTCAACAAGGCCAGGAATAAATAGGAGTGGGGCTAAAGGTCAGCCTTGTCGACAACTTTTCTCTAGGATTACAGGATCGCGTTCTTCATCTCCCAAAGAGATTGTACCATTATACAGAAGAACTCATATATGGTTAAAATATATTATAGGAAGATTTTTTGTAATTCCTACAAAACATGGATTTTTTTGCATATATGGTTCGATAGAATTGCATCCGACTGGATATAATCCGACTTTTTACATATTCAAACTATATGTAAAAGATGGGAACGCCCCACGAGTGTTTTTAATTATGTCCTATTCGAGTCTTCCCTGTTATAAAAATATTAAAAACAAACCACAACTTCAACAAATATATATAAATCCAAATAACTTTGAAGGTTTGACTATGTTAACTACTTGTTTGGGTCTGAAGTATTCCAAAAAAGGAATACCTTTTATAAATAAAAGCTAAATCTATATATTTTCCAAGTTATTCGTAGTAATAAAGATCTCCATCGTCTTAGATACTGGTTGTTGTAATGAAGGTGGTGGTGCAGAGAAGGAATGATGGTGTACATAGTAGTAATATGAAAGCCTCCTCATAAAAATCCCTCATCTCCAAAAAATAAATCAAAGTTATTTATTCAAGACAAGTTTGAGGCATGTAACATGATGCTCTCCTGCCCCTGGAGCAAATTGTCTCGAGGGGGGAGGGGGAGATCATGATTATATGTATAATGATTACGTTATTATTATTATTCCCATGATATGTTAATCAGGAGACATGTCGAAAAATACATCCTTAGAGAAGAAGAAGAAAAACACTTGTCCTCATATAGATAAGTATATAGGCATATGAACCATTGTATTAAGGATCTTGAAAACGCTTTAAGAGCCTTAATTATAAGTGTTAGATGAAGAAAAAAATGTAAGCATGGAAATATATATATTTATACAAAATTAAATATGTAAGCTCCTTTTTCATTATTCCTTTTTCGTCACGGAATCGTCTTTTTTATTTAAAAAATAATAATATTACTATTCTTATTTCTAGCACTTTAATTATTCAAATATATTTCAAGGAAAAGATAAAAATAGGCATTGTTGTTTGAAATCATTTATTAAAAATAGTTTAAATTAGAAAATTTTATAAAACATCTGATTATATATATATGTATATATATATATAATAAGTTGTTTTATAAAGATTTTTCTATTAAGTAATAATTACTAAAAAAAATTATATATATACTAAAAATAGTAATTATTACTTAAAAGATACTACTTCCTAACATTCCAAAAAAGTACGTATGATATAAAACATGAAGATGAAATAAAATAGTTCTTAAGACAGAATGAATACACTTTTTTAAAGTTATGACAAAACATTCAGGGCTAAGAAACATTTAAACTTTGAAATATGTCACCTTATGGTTTGATACAATAAAATATTCCTTTCACTTTGATCATGTGCTATTTTTCATTAAGACTTTGACTGCTCAAGAGATTATTCGGTACAACGACAATAAGAATATTCACTTAGTCATTAGCTACATAAAATGGCTCTTGTCAGCTGCTCTTCCTTTATTTATTGGTTCATTATTGCCTTTAGTTATATATTTTGGGTCCATGGCATGGGTAGATAAAAAAAGTAATCATTGTTCATGTGTGTGTATATGTATATCAGTTCTACTTTAAGCCTCTTCCTCAAAGCCTTGATATTCAAATTGGCTCTCATTAACTTGCATACGAGGATCCTCCCTTAAGCCTTTTTTTCTTCCTAGTCTTTGAATGCTAAGGAAATTGATCAAGGAGCCGCGATCCCTTTGGTCAAAGGGTTTAATCAATAGTCTTCTGGCTTCTGGCTTTTTTTTGTTTGAAAGCCCTTCCCATCCATCTTGGGGATAATGAGAGTGACAAAGGCGTTGTTTTCTTCAAAAGGAGATGGAGCAGAATGTGTTTAAAGCTTGTATAACTAGTGGCTAAGGAGAGAGAGAGAGATCAGGGTTCTTAATGGATATTCATTTTAAAGTCAAAAGTAAAGGTTAGATCATGCCTTTGTTCACAACCAAAGGTACATCATTGAGGGCAAGTTCCACCAGGAAAGAGGATAAAAATACAATCCACTATATTTTTTAAGCTTTTATTTGTTAGAAGTATTTACATATATAATAATATATTTGTAAGTAAATTTAAGTCATAAATAAACTGCCAAAAGAGAAGAATCATAATTAATTGTTACAGTTAAGGAAGACATACATATGACACCAAATAAACATGTTATTTTTAATGGTATTAACACTATATGGTCAAAATCAGGTTAAATTGTTTTTCATGAACTTGTCATGAACTTCACGCATTAAGAAAACATTGTTCAATATTTCTTAAACTCCTATAGATTCGAAGGATACGTTCGAAACAAGTCAAATTAATTCTTTACAATTTTTTATTTCATTTATATACTTCAAAGCTCAAAAAAAATATACAAGTGTAAAAATAATTTGTACAAAAAGTTGGTAATCACTACACAAAAAAAATATAATTAAACATTTTAGAATAAAACATTCTTCTGCCTATTTGGGTCAAAGGAATTTCAGTATCCGTGTGGATATGAATAAATATTATAGCATTTAATGAGTCCATATAACTTAAAATATGTTTCCATGAGGTCCATCAAAGTTGGGCTATTCCTCTCGGGAATCGAACCTGCACCCTAAATATTGAGAGCAGACCCTATCAGCAGACCCTATACATTATAACTGTTACTTTTGTAAGAAAGTATTAAATTGTACAATTCATTTAAAAAGAGATGGTTTTACCATATTGTCCACATCCTTAGAAAAATTATGGGGTATAGGTATTTTTTCTTTACGTTATTTGTTTGTTTGTTTATATTTATTACTATCATCCACGATAGACATACACATGAAAACGCACATATAACACTAAAGTAGAGAACACAACCACACTACGGGGTATCTGTGTTACAATAATAATAATGATAACAATACCTATGTACATATACTTATTCCTACTTAAATACTAAAATTATTTACAATATTATTTTTCATTATTTTACATTGCATAAATTTAATTATTCTAATGTTTTCGTCCTCCTCTTGAGAAACTTCATGCCTCTCATAGGACAGAGCAGGACATCTGTTTATGAGGTGATCTGCAGTCTGCGGTTCTTCCGTGCAGAGATCGCAAATTGGACTGATGTTCTTCCTTTTACTCAAGTACGAGAGAAAAGGTCCATGGCCAGTGATGCTTGAACAAGCAGTTTCATATTCTCTCGTCGAAATTTGATCGTGTTTTGTTGAGGAGTTTTCAACACTAGACGAGTGTGCTTCATATTTACGCTGTTTTTTGTGACGGCTGCTCCACCTTTGATAAAAACAAACTATCTACTGCTCTGTACGTTATTTATAAATGTAAATTTTTGTCAAAGTCTTTCCAAAAAAAAAATTCGTTAAAAACTGACCTCAGATAGTCTAAAATTTGGTAACCATTAAAAAATTGAGATATAAACAATAAAAGTAACCAGTGACAATATATACTTCTAACAAGTAAAGCTGTAGTTTTAAAAGTGAAAGTTCTCCTAAACATTTTTTTCTTTTGTCTTTACAACTTTGGAGATTTAGATACTTTTCCAGGCAAGGTACCTCCAAAATAATATTATTTCTTAGTGATAACAACCAGCTTCTATTTAATATTTTAAAGAATCCTCTTTGAAATTATATGTAGATTCAATCATAAATGAATACTCACTAACCTTTTTGTATGCATTGTTATCATTGAGTTCCCATTATTTTAATTAATTAAAACGTCCTGATAATAAAGATAATATATATTGAACCGGATTTGCTATTTCAGTCAATTTATTTCATTGTTCATTGATATTACTTTGAATAGATTTGGATATATATTTTGAAAACAAAGTAATCAAAAATTAGTTTTCATATTTCAGTAACAAAATCAATATCTATTTTAGAGTTGATGTAGTATCTTTACGATTTTTCAAATACATAATTTTCATAGGTTTTTACTGATATCAAATATTTTTAGTATCAACCATCTACGAACAAAAAGTCATATGCGTAAAGAAATGCCTAAATTAGTCATTGAATTCCATAATTTATTATAGTTTATTTCCGTAAATTAATAAATAATTTTTAAGACAAAGTCCCTCCCCAGATATTAAAATAAATCATTAATGAATTGTTCTTTTGTTAAAGTAGGAAACTTTAAATTAAAGGTCGAGTTATGATCTACAATGTTCATTTATGTATTTTCGCAACTGCCCTGAATAGTTTTTTACTCTGTTTGTATATAATTTTAGTGTATTTATTGTACACTGTATAAAATTTTGCAGTTAACCAAAAAAGGGTCGATTTATGTTCATAATCTACTTTAACCTTTTTGTATGTATATGAAGTGATTTTTAAAACAGTTTTTATATTTCTGTGTCAAGGATCAATATCTAATAAAGTTTATTGTTAAACGAGTAAGATTTGTTTTATTTTGACACTGCTATTATATATAATTATAAATGATCTTTTATCTATTCATATAAAATACTTAAGAAGAAGAAGAAGGAAAGCATTTTTCCATATGTTGCAGTAAGGGCTAAAATATAATGTCAGAATAAATTACCATTTCTTTTCACGAATTGGTATTAACAATTTTTCTGAAAAAAATTAAAATATTTATATCAGTGTGAAAAAAAAACTTTCTTTAAGAAGGATCCACTTTTATTTATTTCAATATAAGTTTAAACTTTGTATTAATTATTTTTTAACTCACTTTTCAGTACTTTATAATTTGGAACAGCAGCTGAAAAAAACATTCATATTAATATAAAAAAATGGCTAACGCCGCCATTTTACATTAATAACTCGTACTCATTTTATCCCATCTCACATTCTGCTATATGTATCCTAAAGTGTTTAATCATCATTTCATTTACGAGATTCATCATTATTTCCCCTATTTACAACCATAATTTATGAAGAATCATAAAAAGAGTTAATGATAGTTGGTTGCTTAACATATAATTTGAATGCCCACTCATTTAAACGATTTATTGTCCATTCCATACTAGCTCCAAAGCAAGTGTTTTCTTGTTAAAGGATAATAAAAATAAATTATATGATTCGAAATGAATTCAATGGCTCATCATTTTTTATACAATAGCCTTCATACTATTTCCTGAAACGACAATGTTTTTTAAAACGTACAGCACCATTTAATTAAGTTATATATATATATATCACATACAGTAAAAAATATACCATTGAACTTAAAAATAATTCAAATTTATGAAATTATAATGTTTGATATATTATCATAAAACATAAAAATATATATATAGAGAGAGAGAAAGAGAGACGCGTCAAAGTTCATGACTCAATATTAATACAGTAGTCTAAGATGAATTTGCTTCTATTATGCCTCTTATGGTCATTAACTGGGTGGTAATTCTTTCTTTTTCTTGCTGGTCGAACATCATCATGATGGATTTTATCATCTTTACACCAACGCATGCAACTGATTATTTGTATTGTCTGGGTGAAATAAATCATAATTATATACTTTTGTTATTTCAAAATTGAAAAATAAACAAACTTCTGATTTTTATCATCTTTTGATTGTTTTAATGAGCATTAAAAATGCCAGAAGAAGAAAAATACTTCTTTTTTTTGTCATTTAAGATTTATTATCCAAGAGTTCCAACAAATAATTATTAAAAGATGTCGGGATTGAACATGGAGGCTACAAAGTGGTTTTTATGAGAGTAACTACAGTGATTTTCGTAGTATTATATGGATAAACAATTTCGTACTCAAACATTACTCTACAGCCCTTGAGTTCAATCAAAAAACGATATGAAAGTATATTTTTATACCTTCTTGTAAAGAGAATGCAAAAATAAATTTTGGAAAAGGTTATTAAATGGGTCATAGACTATTTCGACTCTATATACAGACACTAATCATAAGATTGAATGATAGTTTTTAAAGCAAAGATTTGAAGAGATACGTTTTGAAAATAATACCATTGGCTCCGTAATGCCTCAATGGTAGTAGGGGTATAATCAAAATATATTTCAAAGAGGAACTTCAAAGAAACTTATTTTTGATTAAAGTTTTCCGTCTTGAAAGGGGTTTGAGACTCGTTTATCTATAATGTACTGTATGATATAATTTATTCCCAACAAATCAAGAAATAAGTATAAACCCCCCTTAGGACTTAGATAGAAGGCGAATGATATTATAAAATCCTAGAAATTTAAACATATATATATATATATTAATTATAATATGATAAAACATTATGAGATTTTTTTTCATCTCCATTTTTCATTGATATAATTCATGCCTTTTGATGTGGCTTCCAGGTTTGGAGGGGGATTGTAAGGTCTTGGAGATAGGATCAGTTGGAAGCAATGCACAGTAGTTTCCTTATCAGGGCCATATCTTTCGATGCGATGTGTTATATTTTTTGTTGGGTTCCAAGGGGGTCTCAAAATAAGAGAAGGGCACAGGAGAATTTTTTTTTTTCCTCAGGGATCGTGAGATGTTCCATTCACTGGAGACTATCTTAATTTACTTTAAAATTATTTATGTACATTTGAAGCTATTCAAATGATAACTTCAAATTCACATACATATTTATAAAGCAATTGTAGATTACAAAAATGGATTTTATAAAAACATGTACGGGAAATTGTTTAAAAATATGTAATTATAAAGTTAGAAAAAGTTAAATAAATAAGTTTAATTGGTGATTTGTATGTTGATTCATTACACGCAACTATAAATCCATGTTCTATTTAGAGGGTGTACTGGATATTCAAAAGAAATATCAACCATTTTATTAAATTATACAATTCTTTGACAAATATTCATAAATTAATATGATTAGTTTGAACATTTTTAGATTCTACTGAGATTATTTTTCGAAATATTACATTGGTTCAAAGGTACTTTTTCTTGTATCTATAAGCTTTCAGGACTATTCATATATTTATACTTGTATTTACATATTTCCGTTGCAGATTCATAAGGAAAATATATATTTACTATATAACCATGAAATATATTTTTGTAATATTATCATGATTCAAAGAAATTATAGTTTTGAACTTTATAGAATTTTACTCTTTTTATTGTAGTTTTTATAGATTAGAAACCCAAACTTATCCAAATTATTTTTTCATTAAATACTTTTTATGTGTATTACATATTTTGAAAATTAGAATATATATTAATTTTAAAATCATAAATTTAAGGAAATATATCAATGTATCTTATCCATCCTGCAAATATTTGAAGGTTAAATGATCGTTATTTTAGCATGAATACATTGTCATTCCCAGCAAAATCATATTTATTTTGCCCTTGCCATGACATACATAGAAATAAAACTGATATGAGTTATTTTGACTCCTTGAGACAAATAAATGCAAATTGACAAATTTAAGGTATTTCTAGTACAAGCTTTTGGCAGGTCCATGAGTGTCTGCTACGTGAGCAAACGACTAATTTGTAAAGATGAATAAAATACTCACACACACGCACAGACATGTGCCGTCTTCTGATCAAATCACCATTTTTGGCAAGATTCCTTTAAGTAGGTTCCTTCCTCAAGTTACCAAATAGCAAGTTTATATTTTTAGGAGAAGGATAAGGATTTTAAAGTATTTAAGAAATAAGTTTATGTCTGAAATAGTACGATGATATTAAACTGAAACTTGAAAAGGGTTCCTATAAATCAAGGCAGGAAGATCAATAATTTTCCAATGTAATATTTTGTAAGAATTATGATATTTACTATAAACTTTGAATACTTTCAACATACAATCCATTTTTCCATTTCAATTCCATAGGAAACAAGCTTACACACAATTATTATTAAAGTATCGAATAGTTAATTATCATCAAATTGTATATCATATTTTTTTAGATTGGTGAAATATGTATAGGAACAATTTACGTTGTAAGTCACAAACAGAGAGCCATTGTATTATAAAACTTACAATTTGAGAGAAACCTTTATACTAGTCAAAACATAAAAATGGTAAAGACTATAATCATGATCCATGCAAATCGTTCTTTCCGTTCTCCGGAAGTTGACTTTGTGGTTCAATACCTTCCAGCATTCCACAATTCAAGATAAATTTATATATATATATATGTCCCGGCTCTTGAAATATGAAAAAGATACTTTTAAAAATAAAAAATCGTAAAAAAAATATGTGAAACAACAAAAAAAAATAATGGTTACACGTTTTGGTCGAAACCATTAATATTATCTTTGTAAGTTGTTAACTTACATCAGGGTAAAATGGGCACATAAACTACATATGTATTTCATCATTAAAAGCCTGCGTCTCTTTTTTTGGCCAGGGAGGCATTTCATTAGTCTTTTCCTATATTTGTTTTGGCTTATACCGTTATGGTCCATGTATATCTATTTATATATTCATAAAGGCAATCACAAAGCAGCCCCTTCCATTAAGCAAATGGGCTTTGAAGGTGCTGCCTGGCTTTGAATGCCCCCCCCCCCCCCTCTCTCTCTCCTCTTTTATCTCGTTCCTATAAATAGGTTCTACTTGCTTACATAGTGGCCTATTTATACATTCATGAAGGATCTGATAAGGAATGCTCCTGGAAGAGAGAACCTTAGACTGACGCCGGTTGAAACCTCCCCCCAACCATTGTTGGGGCATCAAAGAATTTTACACAAAGTAATATGGCTCATCTATTTAATGGAGTGGTTGAAGTACTTTTTTGTACTGCTGTTGTTGTTGAGAATTGTAATAAATAAAGGAATTTTAAGAAGTGCTTTTGAAGTACATATATTGAAAATGATAAAGTCCTAATAAAAAGTGCGTCTTCAAATAAATGATAGTAAGGTAAATAAACATTATAATTAAGATTATATTTATTACTAAGTAAGCATTTAATGTACGTAATGTAATGAAACAGTACAACTTTATGATTCAACAAAAAAAGGCATTCGACAAATTATTATCTGAATTGTATGAAATCTGATCAAAGAAAAATATCAGTGAAAACGGGTTTAAATCTATCACTTTTTGTATTTTTCTTAACGCTAATATATAATTTAGAAATTTAATTATTCAAAGTATTTTTAGTGTTCAATATTTGAACAGCTTACAGAAAATAAGAAACGTTTTTGCGTACATAAGTAAAGTATAATAGTAATCATACTCAATTATAATTATCTAACAAACAATATTGATTATATAAATAACATATTTTGAATAATTAGATTGATATATAAAATATATAAAAGTGGAATAAATTTGTATTTTGTAAGAAAAAGAAACAATGAGTTATACGAAAGAACATCATATTAGTGGGAAGTTAGGATATTATTTAATTTTAAATAGTGTAAAATGGTTAATATCGTATTATATATATATATAAAGCTCTGAAGTGTTTATGTATTTTTCTACACGCAATGTCTATGCTTTAATGTCTATAGTTTAAAAAATATATATTAATAATACGTACATATATTATGGACTCGACCTTCCCACGGTAAGAATTTCTCTATAATGGCTTTTAAATAATTACTTAAGGTTTTTTCCTAATCTCTTTCCTTCTTTTAAGTAATTAAAATCACCCCAAAAAAATAAACCTTGTTTCTTGGTTCCTAAAGCTAACTACTGATTTAACACTTTTGAATAACGAATCATAGGAGGTTTTCAAGAATATTATTAAAGGGGATATGACTATACATTACTTCAGAATATTAAACTCAAGATATCTACAACCACAACGGTCATGATTTTTTTCTAAAACTAGAAAATATTTGCACATGTATGAAGGAACCACACACTTCAAGAAAGCTATGTTGAACACACACACACATATATATATATATATATATATATATATATATATAGATATATATATATATATAGCCCTCAACGAATAATTCAAATATTGACACATCCAATAAATCATTAAGTTTTTACAAGGATAGATGTATAGTTGTTGTTTTTTTCCATGGCAAAGGTCTTTATTC
Source organism: Caligus rogercresseyi (assembly GCA_013387185.1). Lineage (NCBI taxonomy): Eukaryota > Metazoa > Arthropoda > Copepoda > Siphonostomatoida > Caligidae > Caligus > Caligus rogercresseyi. The sequence goes on along the minus strand of CP045893.1, from coordinate 18,745,259 downwards.
TATTTATAAAATACAATAATTATAAAATAAAAATAGATATAAAAAAGAGGGAGATTTGTGTTTGGTAAAAACATAAAAATTAAACATTATAGTTTAAGATTAATATACACCGTAAGACCTTAAAATTCTATTGACAATTAAATCTAAAAACGTAGTAAAAGAAAAACAAATACATAATTTTCTTATAGTAAAAACTAAGATTCTTTTTTAAATGTCTTATAATTTTTATAATTCTTCTGATAGCTTTGGCGTAGTGCTGAGAAGTTGACGGGAAGTATTTGACGAGTACGGACGCGTTATCCCAAGATCCTCCACCGAGAGTCGGAATCTTTAGAGCAAAAGCAGTTTTCATAAGATTTAAACTTAGTACTCGACTGTTTCCTGCATTTATGCCATTATTAATTATAGATATATTTTTATCCATTTGATATCAACATGTGTTGCTTCCAAAATTATTTTTTGAGCTTAAAATTTATATTTTGTATATCTTGTTCATATCATGAAAACTTATTCTTTGTGATCAATTTGTGAATCCTTCCCATTGGTTATGTATAAGTAGAGAAATTATAAATATTTTTAGCCTAATGGCCTAGGGCTAAATATCAGATGACAAATATTGTTTTTAAGTGTAATCAAATATTTTTTACTTTAACTTATGTAGTTGTATATCGTCGCTGTCGGGCGAAAACCTCCTATGTCCAAAAATCATGATTTTTTTTCATAAATCGGTACTATTGGTCTTATGTCTGTCTGTGATTTTACAAATATTTGACCAATGAAAAGTATGGAAAATGACATGTGACTAAAACTCCTTACTCCATTGGATCCTGAAACTCACAGTTTATTTTTCATTTCCTGAAAAATATCAGTTTTGGACATAGGAGGTTTGCGCCCGACAGCGACGATATGTTATTGTTTTGTCTCAAAACAGTTTAGTGGTAAAATGTATGGACAACATTTCATCGTTCCTTTTATATGGCTTTTATAATTTCAATAAACATAGAAAAATATATAGGTAATGATTTCCCACCTTCCATCTCGTATTTGAGACAATAATAATATATAACTTTTTTCTCTCAATATCATTATTAACATCTGTCTTTTCTAGGCTTAAATCAGGCAAAATATCCAACCTTTGATCAAATGCGGAATCAACAGATAATGATTAGATACATTTTGTATAGCTTATTGTACAAAAATAAGAAGCTTATCCGAAATATCCCCACAGATGTAAGCAAAAAAGTGATATAAAAATATATAATTCCCTTCACTATATTTTGGTATGTCTTATTCTTGTGCTTGAAAGCTGGGAAGTCTTCCAACTTTGACCAATTGTTGAATCCGTAGATAATAATGAAATATATATTTTATAGTTGATTGTAAATTAGAAGCTAAATGCTCCAAACAGATTCATTGCAAAAAATGAAGTTTTTCATAGTTTAACATATGTACACTATGTAATTAACGATAATAATTAAATATATTTTTCAATTTTTTATATCTAAATATGTAAGAAGCGTTTGCTAGTCAAATTCATATATGTATTTCAATTTAAGAAATATATTGTCCTTCGGACAAAAGAAGGACTCTTAACTAGGACTCTTTTGGAATATCTACCCCCTCCCTATATGGTTAGAAAAAACTTTGCAATCCTAATGCAACTCTCGATGATATCTTTTTATATAATACATCCATACAATGTGATAAGTTACCCATGAAATAAAAGTAGCCCTCATCATTTTGTAATGCAAAAGGCCGGAGCAAATGAATCGCCTTAAATGAAACTGAATTTATAAGGGCGAGTTAAATTGGACATGTTTATGAGAAATCGTGCGTCGTCTTTCTTCAGCTCCTGACTTTACAGAAAGGAAATCACTACCCAACAAGAGGTTAGTTTTTTATGTAAGGATAAATGAAACAACTCCATAAGACGGGGGAAGGGAGGTCTGAAAGAGTTTTTTTTGTTGTTATTTTTATAAAAAGGCTCAATTAGTCTAAGGCCTCATAGATTCCTTCTTCTTGTGTTTTTTTGTTAATAATTCCTAGGACTAATTAAGGGAAGAGAAAGAGATTCAAGAAGTATCCTCATGGAAAACCATATTTTGGCTTCCATTGTGTATTTCTTTGCTTTCAAAAGACACGTACAAGGCTTGTGTGCATGGAATGAGGGGGGGGGGGGGGGGCTATGCATGGATTGCCCATGCACAATGTAGTCCAAAAGGGTCACGAGTGAAACATTGTGCAGAAGAAATAGTTTTCTTCAGTACAATTAATGCTTTCAATGAGATGGATTTGATTACCTATAAAAAAATGAAATAATACGAAAGATCATAAGACTTCTAGAGAGATCAGAAGGGTCAGAATTGAAGGAAGTATCATATTGATTAAGACCTTCTGTGTCTAGCGGACACTGTCTCTAAAGGTCACTTTTTGTTTGTCTGCTATAGATAGGTTTTAACAGTATATGTATGATTATTCCATTTTTCCACAAACAGACTCCTGCTCATCATTTGTTCGTGTAGAAGAAGAAGAAAAAAATGGACTAATGGCGAGTTGCAAGATCTTATCAGGAAGGACTCACTCACCAAGAAAAAAATACACATCATCCGCATCTTAATCGTTTCTGTATTTTCTACTTTGGTCATATTATATTTAGTTCAAAAAACTTATTATTTTCATGAACAAAAATGTTTTTGTTTTTTTGCATGCCATGATGTTAGCTTTAAATATCACAGACATAGGCTGAAAAGTATCGTGCAGTTTAATATATGGATGGAAAATCCTGTTGAGAGGAGAGCCACAGAAGCAATAATTGTATGTCCAATCATGATTTAAAGGGAGTGATGACTAGAGAGCGTAAAAAAATGTGACGATTTTTGCCAAAAAAAAAAAATATGTTACCCAAATGAGCAAAAAATGTTAAAAAATGTTAATTATATATACTCTAAATTTGATTTAATGTGAATTTATTCTTTTATAAAAAAGTGACATACAATAATCTCTGCCAAATTTTTCTCGTTTAGGTTTTGTCGACGGTTGCATAAAACATTTTCAACCTCGAAAATGATCTCTCCACATCTACTGCAGTAATGGGACAGTATTTTAGAACAGCTCCATCCATTGGGATCATCCCATCAGGAAGAACAGCTTTAGGTTTACTTAGCAGCACATCTCGTACCTCTCTCAATGCTGGCAGGGCAGATAATACAACTTAGTTTTAAAAACCTCTCCGGCGTCACCTGGAATCTTGTGGATCCTTTTTTCTTCAAGTGTAATACCAGCGGTCTCCAGGCTGGTAATTGAATCTGGCAGAAACGATAAATGACTTGCAATAAATGTTAAGTCAACTAAGATGCTTTTCATTTTAAAAATGCGCCGACTACGGGTATACATTTGGCATCGTCAGGGTCAAACATATCCACGACTGCTTTGATTTGCTCGAAATTCTGACCATATCAAACAACAGCCCGGATCCAGGTTCCCTATCTGGTCATAATTGGATCAGGGGGGAGCTCTAGGCAGGGCAACATTTTCTGAATTCAGCTCGTCGAGATGGGGCTTTGAAGAATACTTCATTTATCGAAGAAATGAGACTATTTACGTCTGCAACATGGTATTTGACCTTATCCGCCACACGATTAAGCAAATTACAAATAAATGTCACATGTGTTAGAGACGGATAAAAGACCCACTCGTCCACTCTTCCTCATATACTCAGCTGCATCAGTCACGATAATTTTTGCCAAGCTTGCCTCAATCATTCTGAGAGTATCATTGACGATCCTAGCCATGGTGTTTGAGTCAGAAGTGGGGACGAATGAGTATTTAACCACAAATGGAACATGAAAGAATTCTCATCTAAACGCCCAATTAGGACGTTGAAGACTTTGCGCCCAACTACATCAATCTCTCCACATCAACCGCGGAAATGGGACAGTATTTTAGAATAGCTCCATCTATTGGGCTCATTCTATCTGGAAGAACAGCTTTAGGTTTACCAAGTAGCACAATTTACCATCAAGGCTGAGTGTACTGCTTAGACGGATCTTTTCCATGATCTCTGAGAATTATTCTGGCAAATATGTCTTCCTCAGGGACGACTCGTCAGGTATTGATATAGCCATGTTATTTTCCAAAAAAAACTCTTGAGGATCGGATTGCTCAGCTTTTTCCAAGGAATGTTACTGGACAAAAAGGCCTTGCACAATTCCTTAGATAGAATTTGTGATTTTGACTTCTTAGGTAGCCGATTCATGTCCTCTAGCTGGCTTGAATCCTTATCCTCTTGAGCTTGCAGTTTTTCACGTGTCTCGCTCTGGTACAATGCTGGACAAACTGAGAATTTTGCCCTTCTCACAAACCTTACAGAAAACAGTTTGGATGTCCATAATTTTGCAGGGATAATCAGTCTCCTTATTCATATCCTTGAGCCAGTTTAGACGGGTATACAATGAAGCTGCCATATTTCTCTATATAATGGAATGAGTGAGTTCATCAAATATTTCTTAATGTTAATAAACAAGATGTTTAGTATATTTTAGCTTAAAAAATGAGTCAAAAATTGTGGATCAATAAAAGGGTCATTGGAATGGGGATTTGTCGAGGCCTTCTATGAAACAAAAATATATATAACTATCTGTTACGAGAGAAAGGAAGGATGTTGTGATGGTCCTTGTCAAAAAAAGGAAAAAAATGATAAACATACATTTAAATTTACTGTTAAACGGAGGGGTGTGAGTTGTTATTTTATTGAATTGAAGTACCTTACAGCCCGGGATTACAGTAACCACCAAAGCTCTATTTATAAAGTTAAGTAAATGATATATAAAAATGATGCACAAGAGGTGCTAAAAATAAGTTCAACGTTTTTTCTAAAAAGAGAAAAAAAGTGTTGATTTCAGGGATATTCTGAAGAATTTTTTTTTCATAAATTTCTAAAAAAAATATTTTTATTCGTTAAATTTTTTTAAAACATGTGGAAAATAATTTTTATGTGATTCATATTTTTTTCCGCTCTCTAGTGATGACTTATATGGTACTAAGTATTAATTGTTGTTATTTCAACATGAGCATTTCTCTTTTTCACAGTTCATGGAATATATACAATAACCAAAGTATAAGGTTAATAATTTAATGCTTATGCTCAAAAAATACATTATTACACATTATAGTTTAATTTCTTAGCATCTTAGCTGAACAAACTTATAAATATATATATCAATTAAAAACATATCAAACCGAAATGACAAAAGTAAACAAAAAAACACAGAAAATTATAAAAAGTCTATTTGTAGTTTATAACTTTTTTAAAGCTTCTTTATGGCGTATTTATAAAACAGGGACCGGGAAGGGAAGTATCGGATTTCATCTACGAATTACCAAAGACGGAAGGAATTTTGAGGTCCATTTCTTCGTTTGATAGTAATACTTGGGTTTTTTTTGCTGTTGTAGTTGATCATTTTTTATCCATATCTTATTTTATACATTTCATGTGCGTATGACATCTAAAGAATCCATGTTTTATTTTTTTAAATACAAAACCTGAGCATTCATTTTTTTGCCATCTAATCACGTCCAAACTATTGTAAGATCTAAGACAATAACAGTTTACATAGGAAAACCTGGTTTTTTAGTCATAAAGAAGTTGTTTCATACAACTGGAGTTCCTTTTCTTGAGTCAAATGGAAAGGAAGTTCCAGAAAAATAAAGGATAACTGCAGACGTTTCTTTATAGCATTTTTACTCATGATAGTTCATATCCCGGGGCTTGGATTAACGATGAATAATCGGTTGATGAGTACTATCAACTCTAGACTTGTTTTATCCATGCCATAATTTTCAAATTAGAAGAAACTACGGCATGAGATAAGGACTGCATTATTTATGTCAATAAGTATCGGTAGATTTTTCATCGGAATCACCTTTTCTCAAAAATGCATTAGAATCACTGTAGCGCGTGCATTAGTCCATCAATCCTTGGACCTTATTCAATGAGATTGATCAAAATGCACCTTCCCTTCATGGGAGTCGAACCTGCGACCTCAACAATCCACCAGACATCCACTAATTTAATCCGCTCCCTTTTATATTATAATCAATAAGAATCCATATACACCTATCAAAGTCATATCTGTGATTAAAAACAAACCAAAGAATATGAATTGTTGAGAAACTTGATTCCATCAACAGCAAATATTATATATATATATATATAATAGTTTGTCAATAAGTGAAAAACTCTCACCATTAGTTTTTAATGATGACCAATGAATTCTCGGAAATTATTAAATACTTTTGTAAGCTAAAGCCTTTATTCCTTCTGTAGATTCCACTTACACTTAAATCAATAAAATAAGACATCATTGCTAAAAGAAGTCGTTAAATTTGTATTATTAGCCTCTTCCTCTTCACTCCCACATAGGAAGAACAGCGTGGGAATAAGATTGTCCTGAATATACGTAGATAAGGTCGTCCTCATACTTTATGTGCCAAGTTCAGAGGGCTGAATTAATTATTATTATTATTATAACTACGACATCATCAACTCTTTGATCTCATCCGTTCACATAAATTGTCAAATATTAATTACAAATATTTTTGCAAGTAATTTTTTTGTTTTGCAATATCTCTCGGAAGCACATTTAAGGGGGGAATGTCAAGATGTCAAGCCATAATTGGCTTTACGGTAGGGAGAACGTGACTACTTTTATTTTGAGGCACAATCGGATTAGCCTCCTTCGTCGCATTGTTTTTATTAACATCATCAAAACAACGTGCTCTTTTGATTCATGGGTAAACTAATCCATGGGTGTCTTAGGGAAGGGGGGGGGGGGGGAGCATTCACTTAGTTGGGTTTATTTTTATTTTAAAAATGGGGAAAGAGGTGTTTTTAGGGGGGGGGGGGGACAGACCTTGGCTTCGTATTAATCTTGAGGCTTATATCAAACAGGTTTGAATCAAGTAAAAAAGTATGACTGTATATATTAATTCATTCTTTTTCTCAAGACAACCACATAAAAAATAGTTGTATCTTTTAAAATGTCTTAGTGATATAGTAGTCATTCCAAGTATTTACAAAATATAATTTTCTTCATATTTCAAAGCATTTTTTTGATTATAGTTTTGAGGATAATTATTATTAAAATTACACAAATATAAAACCAGTACATTTGAAAAGCCGAACAAACATATGTATAAAATACTGAGGATTGTTAACAATGAATCACTTTTATTATGGAGAGAAGGCTTATTAACTTGTAGAAAAGTATTCTTGTTCGACTATTATGGTACCCTTATCACAAAACTGAAATTTAATCCGCCTATCAGTCTAAAAATTAATTATTATCCCTTCAATTAATATTTAGGTCATTTTTCTTCAAAAGTAAATTTTGACTAAAATTGTGTTTTCATTTTTATTTTACACAATAGATCAGAATATTAATTTAGCTGTAATATGAGTAATTTTTTATATTAAAATATATTTATGAGACAGAGTTTCAGCATAATAGCTCTCTTGATCATAATAAAGGTTGAAGTAGGAGTAAAATCTTGAACTATGAAATCATTAGCTTTATAAAAAAAGCATAATTCGTAGCCCATTGAATATTGATATTTCAACTAAACCCTGGAACATAACTTTTTCATTCTTCTGTTTTGGAGGCTCCAAATAGATACGTTTGCCAGGAATGAAAAATGCGTCTCGCACCTTCTTTGGCATTTAAAAAAATTATAAAGCTGAGAATAGGATGGGTAGGCTCTCCCTGTGTATGTGTGTACGCTGTATTTAAAACGGGGTTTGGCTTCTAAATGAGGTTTCATTAAGATGAATGACGGGTTCTTTCCCTGTAGAGTGAAGGGTTGCCTTAAAAGCACATAGTTAGTCAAAAGGAAGAAATTTGAGGGAGAACTTCAGAAAATATTTATAGATGTTTAAATTTGTTACCATCATCTATTTTTTTTTTTTGCCTATATGGTTCGATAGAATTGCATCCGATAGGATATAAATAAGCATTATAGCATTATAATTAGTCTATCGAACCTAGGATCTTATCAATGAGGTAGACCAAAAATGACCATCCCCTCTCGGGACTCGAACCTGCGCCCCCAACATTGAGAGTTGAACACGCCTTAACACGCACGGCTATCGAGCTCCCTTCATCATCTATTTAGCTGAAATAAATATCAAATAAGACATCAGTCACCAAAAGTTGTACTGTAGTTAAATTAAACTGATATTTTTTTATAATTTGTAAATAACTGAACTCCATATGCAGACGTTATGAATTAAATTAAGAAACTCCATGGCACTTAATATACATTATGGCCTCACAATGCGGCAAATGGCTCAATTCACAGCAGTGGTGTAAGAAAGAAAGCTATATTAAGACCACAATTGCTTAGTTATATAACAGACAAATATGAGTGCTGTTTTAGAAAAGCTAATATATAATTTTATATTTCATTTTTTATAACTTATAATACATTTATTATGTTGCTAGATACCTCTTATATAAAGACATATGAATTAAAGAGATTGTAACTTACAAAAATAACCTACTAGTCCTTTTAACTCCAATTGTATGTATAAAAATAAGATAATATAATTTAACTTTAACAATACCAAAGTGTATTAAAAAATATTGTTGTTAGATAATATTTCATCATTTCTACTATATACTACGAATGAAAAACCCTTTTAATGTATCCAAATATAATTACTCAAAGTCTGTGTCAAGGGCAAAGACAAAAGGCGCCATCTTTTTATTTTGGCTCATCTTTAAATGCTTGAATTGATTTATTTCACAGCCAGTTGAGAACCCTTTACAATAAATCATATCATACAGCCAAAGTTCAAGCCCATGAAGAGGGAATGGTAAGGGGGGGGGGGGGGGTAAGGGGGGGGGGGGGGGGGGAGTTTAAAAAGATAGACTGTCAGAGACTCATTGTTAATCCCCGCGGTTCTTTTTTCTAACAGATTGTATTAAGCAATTATTTACTTCGTGAGAATAAAAGTAATGAATGGGTTCTGTGAGTAGATATTATGAAAATTGGTTTTCTATAATGGAGCATTGTTATATAAAGAATCGGGTTTGAAATTATACGCATTGCATTCATACGGTTTAATACTTATATTCATATTTGTTTTATGGTAGGATCCCAGCGTATGAGGCTTTGACCCAAGGCGAAATCGAATTAACAAATCTTACGTGACTCCCTATACCATATGACCACTATAACCATATTGTTTCACATTCTACAGCGGAAACTAAATTTGTTCGTATTATCAACAATAAAAAAGAAACTTTCCATAGTTTTTTATATTATTCAGAGAAATATTAAAATTAATTGCTTTTGAAAGCATGTACAAAATAATATTATGGGATCAAATTGAAATAATGAGTTTTAATTATTAGCATAACGAATTGGGTATATATATATCGTTTTAAACGTACTCTCTATGGCTAAGAAGATTTATAGATACTGCAGTGACGGTAAAAAGTAATATTAACTAGAGGCATATATACACTCAGAGAGTGTGTACCTCCACCGATCATTCTATCAAACATTCTCGACACGGATTTTCTCTCGACTTGTTTCCTCTCTGTTAGCTCATTTTGCATATTAAAAAAGCACTCAGAGACAGGAAGACGGAAGAAGTTTAAGCACGTCACTGGCACATAGTCCTGAGCTGATATATGAACAATAATACGTCGACATTTTTTAGCGTTGTAGGCTACTTGAATAGAGACCCCATTTCATTAGTATTTAGCTCATTTGGCATATTAATAAAGCACTCAGAGATGCCAAAATTTAATCACTTGTTCTTTTGGCATTTCAACAACTGCACAAAGTTTCATTCGAATCCGTTCAGTACTTTTTGAGTTATCCTGCTGACAAACCAACAAACGCCAGTGAAAACAATACCTCCTTCGGCGGAGGTAATTAAGTAGCGAGAACAGAGGGTGTATCTTACCTGTAAAAAAAAAATACATGTATATGCCTGCTTCATATTTTTGTAGCTTTTGATATAAGTTTATTTATATGTATATAAACACACACACACACACATAAAGAAAGAGAGAGAGAGAGTATATTTGAAGATTGATGACCAGAAGGACAGGAATCAAAGACAGTTTAATCAATGTTGGAACACACCCCTCGTTTTGAGTATCCCACTTCATGGGCGTTTAAAACAAATAGTTATGACTCAAAAATGAAGATCACTTTGAGTGGCATGTCAAGAGGACTTTTATTATATGTTTATGGGGATCTTAATATATATTACGATTATTTTTTTACTAGTGATATTGTGTTTTTTACAAACTTTGAGAAATGATATCAATATGGATACAAAGTACATTTGGGAGAAGACAGTAGACATATTTATCTTTTTAATTTCCTTTATTTTAATTGAGGAATGAAATATCAGAGTTTAAATATGTATTCATTTTTTTAAATTAAAAGTGAGTGAGACACAAGTTTAAATATAAATATATACACTTTTAAATATTGTTTTTTAAAACTTAAAATGAATGTATAGCTAAAAGATTATTTACAATAGAGATGCATAAATTCATCTAATGAATATGTAAAATACATTCTATATCGACTATCTTAGCATTTAAAATCAAGTATTTACTTAAGCGGTGAGGCAGTCATTAAATAATGTCATCAGAAACTCGTTTTTTTCTCATGCAAAAAAAGCATGAATAAAAGCATAATAATTTTAGAAGGGGTGGTTTGAAAGATATTTAAAAAGAAACATGTTTCTTTTGCAAGACAAGGTCTAAAGTTATGAGTATTTAGTGTCAAATGAATTGGGGAGGCTCTGCCCTCAAGTCCAATAAGCACAATGGCCTTTGGAAGTCCATACAAAAGAAGACCATCATCATAACATAAACCATCCAAGTGAAAATAAATTATGACCATTCCTTTTGTGTCCCAGTGACTTCATGAAGAGAAAGAAGAAAGACAATGGACCCAATCCTTGTTGTTTATGCATTTGGTTGACACAATATCCTCGAATGGTAGAGCCTTGAATGATGAGGAATAGGAAGTTAGTCCGCATGGCCTGTCTTGTAGAACTACAACTTGAAAACAAGCTGCATACTCCCTCGGTATACTTATACATAGAGATAAAAAGATATAGATAGCGTATTCACTTCATCTGTATTTGTGTGTCCAATATAAATAAAGTAATATGTACTACGTCATCGTAAGCTGATCATAGAGATATAATCTATCTCTATGATCAGCTTGCATTGACGTAGTATAAATTACTTTGTTTATATTGGACACAGAATACAGCTGAACGACGATGTTTCTCTGCTATTGAAGGGAATCAGCTCTCTATATCTTTATATCTCTATGGAGATATCTCAGCCTTTGCACATATGTGTATGGAAATATTTCCTCCTCTATAGTTATGAGTATAGCCTAACGGATAATCGAACTGTCCATAATATCCTCCCGACTTTTCCAAATTATTAATCAAGGCTATTTGTGGACAACCTATACCAAATAATCTTATCCAACCAAAAGCATTACTTGAACTACACTTTGAAATACATATTTAATTTGTTGTTGTATAATTTACAATTATGTTATCGTTTTTATTAAATATTATTTCGCTACTTTTAAGATTTAAAAAATCCCATGCGAATCGTTCATTCATCTTCTACAATAAAATATAGACTATAAAGTTTGTTTGTATCTTATACGTATTAGCATGTTTTTATATATTCATTCTTGTAATAAATGAACAGTCCATTGAGCAAAAGTTTCATAATAAAACAACTGATTGTTTTCCTTATGAAATATTGAGATATCTTTTTATCAATAAAAAATGACTTATGTATACATCTTAAGTTCTATCGAATATGAATGCAAACTATATTTATTGCTGAAAGTAGTGTATTTTTATGTGTAAGCATAAACAAATGAACAGAAATAAGCAAAATATTGTTTAATATGATGTTTAAAGTTGAATTAAAAGCATATAATAAATAATTTTCAGGTTTGATTAGCAACCCGACATGGATTAGATAATCTAATAATAATACATACTTCAATTACATTATATTGTTCTTTCGTTATATTTTGTGTTCTGAGAGTTCAAATATTTTTGTGTTTTTATTGATGTAAGTATATATTGCAACAACCAAATTATGTATGTATTATGAAGCTGAACTTTGGCACTTCTTAGAGAGAAAGATTTATGTAATTTTGAGCCCTTATTTAGAGAAAAATCACTTAGTTACTGATTTGGATTGTGCCGATTAAAGTGTTTTATACACAGCTTTATTGCAGCTTAGTTTTTAAAGATTTTTTTAGCTGTACGAAATAAAAATAAATAAATACTGACGATTTTTTTTCTAAGCAATGCAGCGATAAATTATGAATTTATATTTATATTTCTCTAATAAGAATAAAAAAGTGATGATTGAATAAAAAGTTACATTTTTATACAAATTACTAGAGAAACTATCAAAATGATTTTTTAAATTAAACATGCCTCTTACACAGGGACCAATACATTTATTTTTGCATCCAATATAACCTAATGTTGTTAGCACTCCTGGGATATATCTCATGTTGCTTATAAGAGTAGGTGGATAAGCCTAGTTGAAATATTTCTTATTGTTTTTTTTTCTGTTTTTCATTATATATTCTAAATGGGTAGGTTGAATACATATCAGCCCTATATACACACTCACATGTATATGTATGTATTCAGTACATATATATGTATATTTTTTCAATCAGGGCTGATAGGAAGATAGAGGAGGGCTTCCTTTTTTCAATATTATAGTATTTATACAAACCAGAAAAACCAAGCATTCAGGCAAGCAAGTAGACAATGTTTTGGAAAAAAGAAAAACAAAATGCCCCGCTGAGACAATTTATTTTTACAAGATGCACAGTTTATTTAAGGGCTAAATGGTATTTATCTACCCATAAGCCCATTTGGTAGTAAAATAGGATGGTGAGGTATTCTTATATCAGAGCAAGGTATAAAGAGAAATATCAGGGTGAAAAAGGGGTCCCGAAATTCGGCATTATGTTTCGTGCATGGAAAGGTGTTTCCTTGGCAGTACGGTTTTGTTTAATATTTATCTCTTTTAAAAGGCGTTTATGTTTACATATACTATTTATATACCTATGTATACATTCAAGCATGAATGGAAAATTTTCAACAACGTGTATCGCCTCACAAATTATTATTGTTTTATTATTTATATATTTTTATTTTCTTTATAACAACAAAGTAATGATTATGAAGTTTAAATAAAGAAGGTGTATTTGTGAAGGTTATTTCATTAGGGGAAGCTCTCATGGCTTTTAATCATAGGTAATATAAAGTGCCGAAGCAGGATATATTGGCCGTGAGTAGTGTAGGCTTTGTTATTGTCTCCACTAAAGAATTGGACGAGTTAGGGACAGACACACAAATACTAAAGAGAGAGTGAGACTTAATATTTTTTTAATATTATATAGAATGATGACATCACTGGATTATTGTACAAACACGAGTCAATGTTGTTGTTGATATTATTAACAGATCCATATTCTTCAGCTGAAAGATATCCTTTGAGGCCTTATATAAGATCCCTCTTGAAGTAAGGTACTTCCAACGTAAGCTTTTAACATCACAAAATCCTCTTGTCCCTGCTCAATACAATCACGTCCTCACTTTATAGTCATAAATAAAAGCTACTGGAATCGAAAAGCGAGTAAGCGAGTCATTTGAAATGAATTAGTTTGTATTCTCTTTGTGTGAAGAATCAATGATCCATGAAGTTATCCAAGAAGTGAGTGAGTACTCACTTCCCAATGAAAATCACGATTGGACTTGTGACATTTCTTTAACTTTTCCATAATACACAGATTAGAAATCCTTTTTGCATTTAGGCATTTTCATTTAGGCTGTATCACTCCCTTGTTGAATTAAAAGATATAAAGTTATACTCTATCGTCTGTATTTCTGGAGATGAAACTAAAACTCAACAAGGTTATTTATGTGACTAAAAGAAATTAATTCGGTTCAAGAACATTTGCACGATTAAATGAATAAAACAAATTTTGCAGATTAATTGTTTGATAGATACTTGATATGGGAAGCAAAACATATTTCGAACCTCAGGATTATTCCATAAATCTTCGACTTCTCTTATTGTAGGAATCAAGCCTTTTTATTAAATACTTTGACCCTCCTAAATTATGTGAGTCGTTTACCCAAATAATGTTTTCATAATAATAATAAAAACACTTGAACTCCCATTTGATATGCTAAACCGATATTTGGTATATATATATGACGACAGAGTCACTTTGTCGAAAACAAAAGAGAGTAACAAAAATATTTTGCGTATGTGGCATCCCTCTATGGGTGAGATAAAGGCCAATATGCTAACTGGATGCTCGACTTAAAGAGGTCTTTGATGGCGTATAGCGACCTAAAATGTCTTCCCCGCCTTATGCGGCGATTAAGTCGCTTTGAAAAAAGAAACAAGGAAATCCAGCAATGACAACTTCCATTGTGCTTCAGAAAAAAGGGATCATGCTATTTTACTTACATACCGTCACTGGTTGTTTATAGCTATATCTACATTTAAATTCCTTTTTTTCAGAAAAGCCTCTTTCTCATCCCATAAAAAATGAGACTATACAACTCGATAGAAACTTATATTCCTTTAGATTTGACTGCTAAAGGCACAACAGAAATGTATTATATCTTTTCGTTAGTCATCGACTTTAAAATTATAAATTTCGTTATAAAAGCTTGATATACTTAAAATGGCTCTTATCAGTTGACATGTCGAATATTTCCCCTCTACTTCTATTGAGCCGAAATGGTGTTTATTTAGTTATTATGGGGGTCGGGGGATGTAGAATTGAAAAGATGGCCGTAGGGTTTGAAGCCTGTTTTTAATACTAATTTCCTTCACAGTACAGGAGCGTGGCATTTTGCAAGGGATGACACCTCTGTTTTTTGCATTCCTAGCCATCATCATGTAAAAATCTATGCCCCTTCCTCCCCTCTCTCTCTCTCTTTTGTATTCTCCCTAAGAGCCGCCCACGTAAATAAGTATCAATGTTTTCCTTAATTGGAGTTTACATTAGACAAGATGTGTGATATACCTTGGAATATTAGGTGCTCTCTTCAGGGTCTTTTGTAGATATACTAATAAGAAGAGAAAAACAGGAATACAGGAATTTGAAGAAATATTTGAAGTAATCTTTTTTGACTGTATACTTGTAGAAGAAGACAAGATATTGTAATTAAAAAGAGACTCGCTTATGATAAAAGAGCACAAGTAGAAATGTTCATTAAATTATTCATTATCCCAAAAAAGTAATAATCTTTTTGACTGTATACTTTGTAGAAGAAGACAAGATATTGTATTAAAAAGAGACTCGCTTATGATAAAAGAGCACAAGTAGAAATGTTCATTAAAATTATCATTATCCCAAAAAAGTAATGTTTCCGTTAGATTTAAGGAAATGTACCGAATTTGAATATATTTAAAAAAGAGAAATAGCAAGTATACTGGACTATAGCAAGTATACTGGACTCTCAAAGTTGAAAGTGCGGGTTCTACTTCCAAAAAGAGAAGGTCAAAATTAGTTAATTGGATTAATAGATCCTAGGCATGGTTTGTACAAAAACATGGGTTATTTCTACAATTTAACAACGTTTGTGTTAAAAGGAATGGTAAGCACAAGCCTCTTTTAAGATGTTTTTATTGTTGGCAAATTAAATTTATAATGATTATTCACCTATGAGTCAAGGTGCAACTAAACCAAATAGGTAAACAAGAAAGTTAAAGCTGTATAGGGAAGCTTGGACTTATTATGTAAAATAAATATATATCTACTTAATATACTTCCATTCCTTAATGGGATATCAGTTTGGGCTGTGGCTATGGAAACCTGGAAATGCTTTGCAAGCCGGATGGTAGCAATGGCGTACCGAAACCCGGTAGGCAAGATCTTATTCGGTGCCCAAGGTGGGGTCAGATCGACTTGTTTTCGGCTGCCGGCCTCATCCGATCTCCTCTCCCTAAGTCGGTGGCCACATTTGTCACCAGTGCTGCAGCTTTTGTAACAGTAGCCCTAAACTTCGCAACGCCAAAACCATTAGGGCAACACATGTAGTTGCCAAGTCTTTGGAAAATGTGCTCCTATATAATACCTATATAGCAGACGAGAGTGTTTTTTTGAAATATTTATTTATTTTTGTTTTAAATTTAGAGTTTTTTTTCTTTCTTCAAAAAACCCTTTTGTTTTTAATTATATATTTATATTTTAGTATTGGTTCAAGTTATATAGTTTTATATATATATTTATACATTGTATTACTTTTTTTAAACTCCTGACATCCTTGACTAGCCGAAGTGCTAGGATGTTTCTTGGGAAAAATAAAGACGATTACACACACACTCAGTATAACAAAACTTCTTCATAATGCAGTACAAGGAGATCATTCAAATTACAAACCTACACCAAAACAAAAGTGTATATAGGGTAGTAACCCGGAGGTGTCATTTTTAAGATCATGATTTGATCCTTAAGTGCACTTTTTGGAAATAAAGAATCATTACTTTGGTTGGAAAGGATCCATATATATATATATATATATATATATATATATATATAGATATATACGACCGGGATATACCGGCCGCCCGGCCCCCCGTTTCCAGGCTTTTTTAAACGGTGATTTTTAAAATAGAAAGATATACACTTTTTTTCGCCGTGAGCCGGGCTGAGACTTTAATATATTCGTTCCTTCGTCATTTTGTATTACGTATTTAAAGGCGTATTGATCTTTCTACAATGCAATTTTTTAGATGAATTTGCATATTTTGGAATGCATTTTTACTATAAAAATATATTATTATTTATAATTTATATACGTATCACATTCTTTTTGAGCATCATTGTCTATCTGTCAAATCAAATCATATTGGTTTGAGAGTGGACTGAAGCAACTGCATGAAATAATAATGTGTATTTATGAGTTGCATTCTCTATACAAAAGGAAAAATCTAAAAAATACATTATATTGAAGTCATTTTACTCAAATACACCATAAGTAATAAATTGAATGAAATTTCAATTTTCAACTTTTATTTCAATGACCTTTGTATGTAGTTGGTACAACATAAAAATTATTATTAAAATTCATTATTTTATTACATTTATTTCAATTTCCTCATAAGTCAAAACAGTATTACACTCGTCGTTTTATTTTGATATACCTAACTTTGATTAATTTTTAAATTTATAGAATTACTCAAGGATAATAAAATATATTAGAACTTGCAACTACAAAAATTCAAATATAATTTTAAACGGCCCGGCTCGGTGGTTTTTTAAAATAGAAATATATACACTTTTTCGCCGTGAGCCGGCTGAGACTTTAATATATTCGTTCCTTCGTCATTTAAAAAAAAATAATGTTTAAGTATTTTTTAAATAATAAAAAATTAAAAATAGTGTTGCCCTTTTTGATAGAAAAATTATTTTCTAAAAAAACGTCGTCACTTTCAAAATGAGGAAGGAACGAATATATTAAAGTCCCGGCCCGGCTTGAAAAATTTAACTCCCCTTCCGGCTCGGCTCCCAGCGAAAAAAAGTGTCCCAGTCGTTTCCTGATATATATATATATATATATATATATATATCTATATATATATATATAATATATATATATATCGTAAGTGTGATCTCATTAATGGACTTATAAAGTTTGTTATCTTATTTTCGATTAATTGGTTATAAAGTACCCTATAAAAATCCAAATATCATTTCTGACGAGGATTCATGCCCTAAATAGATATAAGTATCTGATTGGAATCACAAATAATTGATTAGCTAACTCATCAAGTACTTATAAATATTTTTTTTGTATTTTCATGATTCATTGTGTAAAAATAGTATTTCTCTATATAGATAATCTATATTTGTATATATATATATATACATATAAAGGAATATATTTTCCGGTAAATTAGACAAATATTTCATTTTACATCTGATTTCCTCAGTTATATCTGCAACCCTTATAAAATAAATTGATCAAAATAAGGTTGTTTAATGGTTATACAGTTTCTTTTTCTTTTTGCAGGTCATTGAGAACTTCCTTTCGGAAGTCTGTTTTCAAACTCGAAGGACACTTCATATGCCCTTGACACTACGATCTTGATTAATGTGGGGAATTATTATCTCTTTTAATCAGAGTAGCTTTTAAAGCAAAAAAAAAATGAGAGGAATAATGAAGAGTTGGAGTCATGATGATTCAAAGACTCTTCATTACAATTGTAAATGAGCTCCTTGCCAAAGAATTCTAACTACGTTAATTATTATTGTTGCTCTGAATATTTTATTGCGAGGAGGTACAATCTCATTTTTGCATATATTATTATGAAATATACATTTCCTCGCTTTTATTAGCTGAGGAGCTCCTTCTTCATGAGGATGATGAGACTGAATGGTTGAGATAGGTGGATTGACCTTGGAGCTAATAAATAGACAGGAAGAGTGAAAGGATTAGTAAACCGTTAGGCATACATACACTATGAAGAAGGATGGAAGGGGGTAGAGACTAACTAGGATGAAGGATCCATTGAGATATAAAGATATAGAGAGCTTTTTCCTTCCAATTAGCAAAGAAACATCGTCGTTCAGCTGTATTTTGGACCAATGACGTATTCTCTGAAGAACCCATAGAGATATAAGATATAGAGAGCTTATTACTTCCAATTAGAAGAGAAACATCGTCGTTCAGCTGTATTTTGGACACAATGACGTATTTCTTTGAAGAATCTATAGATTATAAAGATATAGAGAGCTTTTTCCCTCCAATCAACAGAGAAACATCGTTCAGCTGTACATATTCAGGACACAGTGACGGATTTCTCTGAAGAATCCAATAAGTTGTCTATGTCTTTATATCGCTATGGAAGGATTCTTTAGATCATATGATTGATTTTATCTTTTTTGCATATAAGAAATAATTATCATTAAATAATGCTTTGGACTTATTTATCATTAGATTATATTACCACAAATAGAAATACATATAATATTTGTAAACGAAGGGATTTGTAACTAAGGGACTGCTTCGCTTATCTGATCTGAACTAAGATAATTTCATTAACGAGAAAAGTGGCTATAAATGTTTATAAATAGTCTCATTGAGAAAAGAGAAAGAACCGTCTGTCGCCCCATCTGGTGATGTATTTATATAAGAAAAGGAGAGAGGGACAGAAAGGAGCAGAGAGAGGACAGAAATGAACAGATAGGAGGGGAAAATCTGCTATATATTAAAGAAATAAAAAAGGAATGTATTTTTCCAACCTTTCATTTACTATGCTAACTAAAAAAGATAAATGGATTCATAAAGTGCAAAACAAGGCGTGAATAAAATATAAAGATTGTAGTTGATAATGACAATTGTGTTTAGAGTAAAACACAAAGAAAAATCATCATAGATTAATACTTTTTGTATAAAAGGATCAATAAAGAGCATCAAGATTGATCACATAGATTACATAATTGCAAGTTTAAATAAACTCTTTTTTCTACTCATTTAAGGGATTGTTTTATGATGTATAAATACTACTTTTATATCTATAGTCTAAGTGTATTACTGGAAAGAGTTCAGTGGAAGCGCATAAGTTCAATGGAAGCATGCTTTACTTCCATGTGCAAGACGCTAGTTCGACTTTGAAAAAGGGAATGCTGTTTTTGAACAACCTTATGGAAAAGAGCATCCTGAGCTCGATGGACATGTTTATTAATGCTATAATGTTCACTCTTATCCACATTGATAGTAATATAACTCCATCTTTCCAAATATCACAAAAGCCACATGCATCACATTTGTACTTTATCTACTCCTATATATATATATATATATATATATATATATATATATATATATATATATATATATAATATATATATATATATATATATATATCATGAACTGTGTAAAAAAAAGTTTTAAAAGTTGGTCAAAAAATGTATTTACAAGTATTTATCAGCAATGAGATACAAACATTATTATTACTATATTGGCAATAAACTGATATCGCAATGGTCAATGCGGTTTTTACGTTATTAGAAAAACAAATGCGATATAAAAAATTCTTTGGAAGAAATGTCCTGGGAAAAACATATTCTACAATAAAATATTCTAGGAAAAATGATATAAAGAAAAAAATGATCTACAGAAAAAAGGTCAATGAAATGGATAGGCAAGTATTTGAGTGCAATAATCACATAAATATTATTCAAACATTTTTTTCCTATAAATAATGTAATACATTGCTTCGAGAGTAATTCCAAATATGACCCTGAAATACTTTGGATGAATGCGTTTTGACCCGTTTGTACATATTTTATTATTTTCTTTTTCTACATAGACCATTTTTATTGTGGCATTGTTTCTTAATTCATTTCTTTTGAACACCTACAAATGGTTTGAAAAAAAAATCAAAATTATTTATAAAGTTCCACAAATGTGAGCTCATGGGTCAAGGTTTGTATCCCGTCCTATCTGATTTCATAGCTCTGAAATAAAGATAAAACTCTACGAATTAAGAGGGGGGGGGGGGGGTGTACATTGAGAGAGAGAGAGAGTAGGCCTCTCAGTTCCTTTAATGATAATCACAAGCCATTATTGAGAGAGTGAGACCCTACTCTCAAGGTCTTTGAAGGAATTATCATTATTAACTCTTACTTTATATGTGAGTGTGTGTGTATGTGTATATATTATTTTAGGGTAAAGGGGGGAGACCCAAGAACAACAAAATAATAAGAATAAATACAGTAATAATACTAATAATAATACTTCCCATCCCTTCCTTTCTAGCCTCTTTCATCCTGATCCGTGAATAATACGTAGAGCAACAA
Organism: Caligus rogercresseyi; assembly: GCA_013387185.1. Lineage (NCBI taxonomy): Eukaryota > Metazoa > Arthropoda > Copepoda > Siphonostomatoida > Caligidae > Caligus > Caligus rogercresseyi. The sequence goes on along the minus strand of CP045893.1, from coordinate 18,724,334 downwards.
CACCCATCAAATGTCAATACTTTTCTCATGGACTTTGGATATAATGTAATGGAAAATTGCCACTGATCTCTTTAAAAAATAAGTTTATAAGAACTTGTTTTTTTAATTTATGCTATATGGTTTATTTTTTATGTATCTTTGATGAATATAAATATTTCTGATTTGATTTGTTGAGTTGTTTTCGTAGCAAGTTGAAAGTGATGAATAAAGAACGAATAAGGAGGAAAAAAATCATAAATCTGAAATTTGTTCTTCCATGATCCTTGAATGATTAACAGCAATGCCCTACTAAATGATCAAACTCTACTAAATTAAAGGCTTTAATAGCCTAATGATACTATTTTTAAACATAAATAATCTATTTGTAGTATATTTTTTCCTGTCATGTTACAATACCTTTGTGCATAATTACGACAAATAATTCAGTCATTTTTAAGATATTGTTTTAATGAATGGAATTCAAGCATCAAACCAAATGAACCAAAAATATATAATTAAAATTTAAAACATATAAAAATATATAACATAATACAATTAACATGGATCTAGAAACTTTTTAAAAGATTTATTATAACCAATGTGTTCATTGAGTTTGTGGCAAATTTACAAGTACACATGTTTTAATTAGTCTGGCCACTCTTTTGACGTCTTAGCATCGGATGGATGATACATTTGGGTTAGACAATGTTGAAAGGATGAAATCTTAGCTCTGATTATGTGTTCAACAGCCGCGAGTATAGTGATCCTTATTTTATATTGTCCGGTTTTTATTTATTCTCTCTTCTTTTCTTCTACCAATCACTTATTATTTAGATTTGAACAGCTAAGGACTTATAATTAGTTCTGCATGGAGGTCACATTTTTGTTCATTTATTGTAGCTCAAGCACTACTTATAATTCGTTCATTTTCGTTTTGCTCTCTTCAAGATCATGAATAATACAGCAATATACTATCAAAACATCCAAATTTCATATAAAGCGACCAATCCCATTAGTTTAACTGCTAGAAATAGTATGTGAAATGTGCAAGGTAATGATAATTTATAATTCTTCCTTATATCTATCATCTTGATTACGGCCTAAGGTTTTTTTTGGATAAGTGTTGCCAAAACTAAGATAATAAATATAAAAAATTGTGGCAATAATGTTCTTATTAATTGAATCAAAATGGTATTAATCAAGATAAATATTAACTATTATATAGCTTGTGTGTCGTTTTAATTAGTATTTGATAATATTTACCTCCGCCGAAGGAGGTATTGTTTTCACTGGCGTTGGTTTGTTGGTTTGTTTGTCAGCAGAATAACTCAAAAAGTACGAGACGGATTCGGATGAAACTTTGTGGAGTTGTTGGAAATGCCAAAAGGTACAAGTGATTAAATTTTGGCATCTCTGAGTGCTTCTTTAAGATGCAAAATGAGCTAAATACTAATAAATATTTCAAGTTAGCCTACTCTGCCAATAGATGTCGCTGTGCTGTGCTCTCCTCTTTGATGAACTGGAACGCCCCCCTATAATTCAAGTGTGTTGAGTTAAGGAGCAGTATGTAAGTTAAAAGGACAGTGCGTAGAGGGATGGAAATGACAAAAAGACCAAGTGATTCATTTGGTGGGGATCGGCGGAGGTTTGCACTCTCTGAGTGTATACATACCTCTAGTTATAACATTGTTTTCGAACCGGCCATTGCCATTGAAGAGGTAAGTCTATTGTATTGGTAGATTAAGTAAAAGAGGTTGGACAATCTTAATAATACACCCCACAACTAAAGAATACAAATATCCTTGTGTTTACATTTATTATTACATATTTTGTTTATATTTTTCGAAAATATATATCATTTATAATAATTGACGGGTGTTGAAAATTAGAAAAATAATGCCAGTGAATTTTTTAAAAAAATTGAAAAAAACTCTATAATCAATAATTTCATCTTAATGACCAAATAATATTCCATTTAAAATTTAATCATCATAGATCTTACACTAAAACATTTCCAGACTTTACAATTGTACATAATTGATACAACAATGTTATCTGATCCCGTTGTTTAAATGGTTGGACTATAAGTACAAAAAACATAACATCCTTAATTGTGGATTCAAATACAGGGATCCCCAACTGAATTTGGTTACGCGACATTTGGCTAGAGGTTCCTATTAAAACGAATATGTTCCTCCAACCAACCCCCCAAAATTATCAAATATTTCAAATCTACTGATCCACTGGAGTTCCTTAAAATGATCCTTAGTGGATAAAAAGAAATGATTAAACAATCTATGTATTTTATATTTGTTCATAGTCTTATATTAAAAAATCATAATAATAAATAACTTTTGTCGGTAATAAAGCTTATTTTGGTGATTAATGGTTTTGACATTATAGTTATAATTAAACAATATCGTTGATGTTTACTTTCTGATCAGCAGATTTTTCTTTAATATATTTCATATGTGCTCAATTTATTGTGCATACGTCATATAGAAAACCCTGGTGATGAAAATAAAACATTAAATTAGCCCTACCTATTCATCAGAGGGATCCAGAGAAATCCTCTGGTCATATTAAATATGCTATTATGGCTTGAATTAAATCAGCCTAAACTTTTTACTTTCAAGAAGAATAAGAGTTTGATTCACATCAAAGTTAAGCCTTGCTTCATCCCATGCTTAAGAATTCACTCATCCGCTCTTAGCGTTCTTAACTAATGTATGCCATCAAGTGCCTATACAAACTTATTATTATTATTAGCTGTAGCATAGGACTTCCTTAATTCATGAGAGTTTGTATGTGTGTGTGTGTGTATTTTACCCTTAGTTTGGAATAATAACAATAAATGATATTAAAGCGATAAAAGATCTAAATGTAGTGGGACATGTTTTTCAGGACTCTTTGTTGATGTTTGACTGAGGACAGTAACTTCACATCAACATACATATATCTTACCAAATATTAGTATTATGATTACAGTTGTTGTTGCTGCTGCTGCTGAAGGACGACTATGCAAGGTATCTCAGGCCCCAAAGTCAGTGGACTTACATCCCTAAGCATAGCATCTTAAGAATAAGAATGCTCCTATGACAACTCGTATGTAACTATAATTGTATATGGCTTTTTGCATATTTATTTTTTAATTATTTTCTCATATATATATTATATATTACTTAATAGGTGTGTATTAAAAAGTTGGTATTTTTATATTTCTAACAAAATATTGGTTGTGTTGACGCAAGTTTGAACTATTATGTTAAGCATTTTTTACGCACCACGTAACGTATTACACATATGTATGTTGTATATGTGTATTGTTCCACGAGGAATGACCGTCGCTCCCCGATCACTCCCTCATGTGCCATCATTCTTGGGCCTGTATGATGGATAACCAAAAAGGAGAAGGTTATATAGAAATTTACGGTTGTTATACGCTCGTTGGCCGAAGTATGAATTCCAATATGGGTTCCGGTAAAATTTAACGATTATCCAACGTAATTGGTTGATAGACGTGGAACGAAATTAAATTCATGATAACACTACTACTGCTAAAACATAATTTTTTCCAATAAATGTTCAAACACTTTCTTAACTATAATTACAAAATAATGATGAAAGTGTATCTTCTTATAAAAAAGTAGTTTAAAACATAAACAAAATATTTACTTAATGTCTTTCAGAACCAAATTAAGTTACTTCTAAGGGGAATTATTATATCATCCGAGGAAAAATAACGAAAATGTATATTTCCTAGAATCATAGCATTTTCTAGTAAAAGTACTTTGAACCTTTTGGCATTATCTCAAGGAAGTTTATTTTATTTTTTTGGTTGTATGTGTGATGCAATGAAAGTAATCATTATAATTGAAGGAAATGAGGATGAACTCTGCCCTCAATTCAAAGTAGGTAGAAGAAACAGAAATGGGGATTTTACAACGTATGATGTTACATAGAATATTGTAATAGCAAATAGTAATAAAAAAATGTTGATTAGTAGTAGCATGTTCACAATACTAATAGTGTAATTGCTTGGTTGTATATAATCCATACTATTTTTTTTAACCAAAAAAGGATTGGAATAGAGCTGGACTACAATCAACTATTAATTAGCTCGTAAGTTATAAGGTGACCTCAAGGGAATCTCAGATAAAGAAAATCTTAATGAGTGTTTCCATTGTTCATTGACTGCGAGATGGAAAGTACAACTCTAAAAACGGCAGTCATTTTTTACCTAGGCAAACACTCAAGAAAGCGACTGACTGTCCGGCCTTTATTTATTTTCTTTAGAAATTACCGAGTTGATCTGACCGTAATATATGCGAATATTTATTTATTGAATCATTCTTTTTTAACTTTTTTATATTAATGGTTAGATCAGACCTGTTTTTACGGTATTCAATTTTGGCAAAATTATGTTGACAGTATTCAAATATACTCTTTAAAAATTACTTGCCATCAATGTATTTGACAGCACTTTCGACTGTTATCATTTCCTTTTCTTGACCGTTTGTTTCCTAGGATATTATTTCCATGGACATTCTTTTCTGAAACATTTATTCTTAGGGCATTTTTTTTCTTGTATGCAACCTAATATATATAAACACTACATAGAATATTGATATTCAATCCTCTTGCTTGATATAACTCAAAACCTAATGATCATATTAATAATTATTGTTGCCACATTCCTGTATATTAAGCACTCTAATTATAAGTCTCCCTTTTGTGCTTTTACTCCTTAAATGCAAGTACAGAACAGTATCTTGGCACCAATGGACATTAAGAGCATCCTCCTACATACATATTTGGTCAGAGAATGCCACCATTTTTCTTAACTTTTAAGATTATAATTAATTATCCTCATTAGATCCCCCGCTACTAAGTATTTGTAGGACAATAAAGTGATTAAGAGTTTGTTGTGTGTACGAGGTGTGTGCCAAGTGCTTTGTATAGGACTCTACTCATCGGTTTCTTCACACACACACACGAAAAAAGAGGGTTAGATACATGTCTGACTCACTACTGTGAATAATAATAATAAGAAGAAAAAAAGGTGTCATGATCTGACTTTTATCATTTATTTACCTTTCACCCAAGAAAGAGAGTTCAAAGTTCGAGCCCACTTCTTTATATTTTGACGTTGATAACACGACATGCAAGTTGTGTCTCTCATTATTTCTATGTAAAAGGGGGGGGGGGGGTTCTTAAGAATAAGTAGCTGGAATATCTACATAAAAATGTCGCTGTGTCATGAGAAAACCTTACTTTTCCTTCCATCCATTTAATTTTTGAGAAAATAATAAACAACGAAAAGGATTTTGAGCTATGTTTTGTCTACCTGACTGTCTTTAGCATAGAGATATAAAGATATAGAGAGCTGATTCCCTCAATAGCAGAGAAACATCTTTCAGCTGTATTCTGTGTGTCCACTATAAACAAAGTAATTTATACTACGTCATCGTAAGCTGATCATAGAGATAGATTATATCTCTATGATCAGCTTACGATGACGTTGTACACATTACTTTGTTTATATTGGACACAAAAATACAGAAGGAGGGAATAAGCTCTCTATATTTTTTTATCTCTATGGTCTTTAGATACACTTATTTATTTTTACTCGCTTCGTAATTTCTTTTGTACATAATGTATATTTGTTTAATTTTAACTTCTTTTAAATTTTAACCTAAATATTATCGAAAAATAATAAAATAAACTTATTGGAGGCTCCTCAAATGTTACCTGAAAATCTTTGACGAATTGATCGTTTATTATATTTTTTTTTTTGCTGTGTTGGTTCGATATAATAAATAGACATTATAGTGTTAAATTAGTCACTTGAACCTAGGATCGTAACAATGAGGTTGATCAAATCGGCCTTCCCTTCTCAGGAGTTGAGCCTGCTTCCTAAAACACTGAGAGTTGAACATTTCGAAAGTATCTCTCTTCCTCTTTTCGATTAAATATATATTAAGTTTAAATTCTTGCTATAATACTTTGAGCTGAAGGATTTGAAGAAGATATAATATATGTTTATGTATTTTTAGAAGCTTTGCATTGAAGTACCAAAATATTTATTATAAAATTAGAAAGTCATTCATTTTTTCATTCCAGAGGCCTCTGAAGTTTATGCATTTCAATTGCAAGTTTGTACATGAAAGTCCACCAAAAGACGATATTGTAATAACAGTTATTTTGCATTCTTTGCTCCACGATTTTTTTGAAAATATAACACTAATAATGAAAATCTCTTTTAAATTCAAAATAAAATTCTCTGATTAAAACAAAACTCTCGGTACTTATTAGTTAATGTTAGTAATTTAAATGAGGCATAAAAATGGATTTTATTGAAATTGAATATGTTCCCAAGGAATAAATGTTTTAAATCATTCGAGTATTGCATTTAAGGTAGATAGACATTTTCAAAGAACTCTTCAAGTCGAGCTATGTTGTATGTTCTGTTGAGTATTCAGTTATACTTTAAGATTTTTAATGGTTATTTAAAGTTTTTTTCGTTCTTCGCATTTCAATTGTTAGTTAGATCTCAAGGAGGAATTGGATTTTTACCAATAAAGTTAAAGTAAGTACTTACACAAGCAAATTTACATTTAATATAAAAGTTTTAACGTGAGTTTATACAACACATAAAGATCATTCTTTTGATATTTCAAAAAGGATTACCTTTTAAATATCGGAGTTTAATTCTTAAAATTGTACTGTTCAGTTTCATGCTAAAAAATATAATATATACGCTCAAAATATAAAGGAAACCATAATAAAAGTTACTCTATAAACAATAAAATAATGCATTGTTTAGAATCTTATATACCCGTACTTTAAACCAATTTCAGTGGCAACATATGAGAGTTAAACTATAAAGTTTAAGACTTAATAAAAACATAGTAAGAATGTCTAAGGATGTTTCCATAACATTTAAATCATAATTCATTGAAATTAATATATTATTAAAGGTTAAAATCAACATTAATTCCTCTGTGCTTAAGCAAACGTAAGCACTGAAGATATCTAAGCATTCTTGTTTACATATACGGAAATGCAGGGCCATTCAAGAAACATGGGAGCCCTCAGGAAATGCTGAAAGCTTTATTCTATGCTTTACAGCTCTGCAGAAGCTTTGTTCAGGATTCATATATATATATATATATATATATATATATCTATATATATATATATATATATATATATATATATATTTACACATTATATATATATAGATATTACATTTATATATATATATATATATATATATATATATTATATATATATATATATATATATATTTGAATTTGTACTAAGACCGATGAAACATTCATAATGACTGCTACTGGATCGTTTAGGACGCCTTTAATTGGGTTTAGAAGTGTAACACAATATTGATAAGGAAGTGATGCCCCTATTAAATCCATGAACACACTTAACATCCATATAAACTAATAGTTACAAATGTTTTTGTGTTGTCATTTTGTTGGTTTCATAAATGAAAGAAGCGAGATTAAAAAATGTCAATTAGCAGTCCATTCATAAATAAGGAATATTTATATACTCTAAAAAATAGGGGTAATCTCTTTCTTGCTAATCTAAAGGTACGTCTATCAAGCAAATCATAAGTCATCATGACTCAGATGATCTGCTAATATATAAAAAAGCTCTTCCTCGCTTGCCTATAAATGCCATTCTCCTCCCTGCATTAACGTCACCAAAATATATATATATTTTTTTTTGAATATTACTAAATATTATATATTTACAAATTAATATGCCTAAAGAATCGTTGTTAAAATGCTCTATCACTCTTATTGTTATTAATATGTGAATAATAAAATAAATGAATTTATTTTTTTCCTAATATAACTATTTACATTTTTTTTTAAGGACCTAATTTTAATATCAAAAATCCATACGATGACATTACAAGAATTATTCGTTTGATTATTTTTTATTTTTTGCTTTTCATTAAAATTCACGTTACAAAATAGTATGCACTAAAAATAATGTAATCGGATGGATTAAAACATGAAAACAGGTAAATATAAGAAAAGGATTTAAGAATGATAATAAAATGAGGTCGTAATAATACTAAACAAATACACTAAGAAGGCGTCCAGGGCAGAATTAAGAGGTGTGAAGCTCCATCAACTCCACCCTCAAACACAGTACCATCGTTGGGCAGTGGGGACATCGATGAGGATGTCCGTGCATTTTAATTGAAAGTGTTTGATACCGAGCGAAAGACTTCTATGTTTCTTGAGACAACCCGATGAAGATCCAAAGGGAATCCCCCACCGTTTACTCTCGAGGCATAAAGGATCCTCTGAACCGTAGAGATTAAATGCTCAATCTCGTAGGCTTCCACATAGGATGAGGATGTTGAAATGAGCCAGTCTGAAGGCGATAGCGATATGTTGTATGCTTCAAATATTATCTTCTCCACCATTTTAATAGCCAGGGCTACTCTTGGACAGAAGAAGAAGAAATGGAATGAAGTCTCCTTGGTCCCTCCACACCAATAGCATCTTCGTTTACTGGGATCTGCTCGTGACTTACTCACAAATAATGAAGATGTGGCCAGTCGGTATCGAAACCATTTTTGGTGAGAGTCTGTAAATCGGTTTCTCATTATGATCATAGGACTTAAAGGTAAAACATTGGTTCTCCATTTAGAACCCTCAATCTCCTTTGTGCAATGTCAAATGGGCGTCCGAAACAAGACAATGACCTCCGGATCGATTGATTGTCAAGCTTCGTAAGGGCGTAGGAGGTCCACATTGAACCCTCTCCACTGAGGTAAGAGTGCCGTGTTTTTGTAGTCGAAAACTTAAATATAATGATTAATACTAACTTTTAGTTGAAAGAATTCCCCGACAGACGTAAGATGACCCTCATTGAAGAACTCGGAGGAACTTTCTAACGACCCATTGTGGTTTAAAGGCTCGTCTCCGCGGAGTAGAGGGAGAACCTTTTTCAGACAGGACCTCCAGGACTCGGCCATTCTCTTCACATGAGAACCACACGACTTAAGAGCTTGAAGAAGCTCATAAATATTTAAAAGTTTGGCCTAATGTGAATCCATTCGTTATGAACATATATTTGTTTTTGCCATAGCTTAGTATCCTCCATTTTTTAAATCAAAACCTGTATTTTTAGCAGTCTATTTTTATATATTTTTATAGAAATATATGAGAAAAAATACTCATGCTCCTTGTCAATCATATATTTATTGAAGTTTTGGGGAACTTTTAGTTGTTTATATATATATATATATATATATATATATATATACATATGCTTATTACCTCCGCCGAAGGAGGTATTGTTTTCACTGGCGTTGGTTTGTTGGTTGGTTGGTTAGTTTGTCAGCAGGATAACTCAAAAAGTACGGAACGGATTCGGATGAAACTTTGTGGAGTTGTTGGAAATGCCAAAAGGAACGAGCGATTTAATTTTGACATCTCTGAGTGCAGAACTAAGATGCAAAATGAACTAAATACTAATAAATATTTCAAGTTAGCCTACTCTGCCAATAGATGTCGCTGTGCTGTGAAATTGGGTGCCGGGAGCGTCTTCCTCTCGGAATTTCCGTCGAGGGGAACCCTCCCCCGTCCCTCTACGCCGCCCCAGTCGTAAAATCCGCCTCGGAAGGCTCATAAGGACCCCGTGACGGCGGAGGTTTGCACTCTCGGAGTGTATATATGCCTCTAGTTTTAAATTGTTATACTCCAATTTCCTAGACGTTTTATACAATAGAGGTATGTTATACTACGAATGAGGTTGAAGAAATGAAAAATGGAGTGGAATTTAATGGCTTTGTGTACTAACATTTTTTAAAGATCTTGTAGTCATAGAGAAACACCTAGGAGTAATCTTGTTATTAGGGTTATATAGCTGTTCGGTTAAGAAGGACAATATTTTAGAGGTATCGAGATTATATTTGAGATTTGCTTCAGAGCTCTATGAATGCCTCCAATCCAGCAAAGAAAATATTACATAAAAATTAGACAACATTAAAATTGTTTATAAACTAAGTTCAATTGATTATAATTTTTCATAATTAAATATATTTTCATAATCGAAAATGTACTGACAAATATCAATTATTACGACAAAACGTACATGAAGAGGTATTTTTTTAAATTACTTTTGACCAATTGTCATCTAAACCAGCTGAAAGTAGAAGACATTTTACAGTTCAGATTAATTATGTTCGTTATTTCATATTTTTCAAGTACATTGCTTGTGGATTATATTTATATAATATAAATAGTTTACATTGATTTTAGTTTTAAAATGTTTGGGTCCAATTTCATACAACAGAACAGAAAATTCTAATTTAAGAAATATTAATCCAATAATATTCTCATGAAAAAGCCAAAATGCACATTGTAGATAACAATTTTAATTAAAAACATAATCGCTCCCCTCAAGAGGGATGAAAATTTTCGAGAAAACGAAGGCACTAGATTTTGCCCTTTAAATACAAAGGCCTTGATAACAAAAAAGCTTGCAAAGGTTGAAGCCATAAGACCTGGAGAGATCAGAGGGATCCTGTTTGGAGCTGCAGGAAGATATAGCTTTTCACTCAAAATCCCGTCGTTGGACAGCTCATAATGGACATACGCGACTGAATTGACTTTAACGCTATATTATATTAAATTACGCTAAATCGAATAAATCCAGAGACCAGAGTTTTAGTCTTGTCAAATTATGAAATGAACGATAACATTAAAAATGTAAAAAAACATTTGCAGGCTGGAGCAACTTAAAATCAATATATATATATATATATATATCAAATTAATCCTCCTACTTAGCCAATCGTCCCGCTGTACGTATAAAAAATAATTGTGTCATACCTCCTGCTTGCTCACAAAAGGGAAAACAAGGCCTTTCCCTAAAGACATCATAATTTATGGTTCTATTCTTTCTCCTTAACTAATTCAGTATTTTATGAGCGGTTAGTGCTTGGGGTCTCCCATCGGCCAAGGATGCTTTAAAAAATCAATGGATTTATCAGACAATATGCCTTAATTAAAGGCTGACTCTCATAGTCCACGCAGCAAGGAAAGGGTAATAATGATTGTAAGAAGAAGAAGAAAAATATATAATCCAAGGAGGAGGAGGTGAGGGGGGGGGGGGGGGGAAGTAACTGGTTGTGCGATTCCTCACCTTGGTATTACTCATCCTAACATAAGATCCTAACATGGGTGAGAGGGAATGCAGAGTGGAAGAAGAAAAGTAGAATAATAAAGATATTGAAACCACGATATAGACTCGTATATTTTTTTAAAAGGTTCTTTCTTAAAAAGGAAGAACTATTTGCAAAAAAAAAATGTATGATCTTCAATATCCAAGTAAGTCTGATTTTGCATTTTTGGGTTGGGAAAGAGTTGGAAGTCAAGGGTTACACCCGTATTGCAAAAAAACCTTACGATACGATCCCTTCCTTTTTTTTAATTGAGAGATGAAGAACAATTTAAGGGATATTTTTGAAGCTCACATAGAATGATTACAAACCTGAATAAGTTTATAATGCTCTATATCTGCTTCCTTTATACAAAAATACATTTTACAGTATTAACATTATACAACAATGCATTCATGTAGACAATCCTTAAGAAATGGGTATTTACGCATTAGACATTGATCAGTTAATAAATTGCAACTGATCACTTCATATAATACTATTGATTCAAACCATAGGAATACTGACCAAAAATGGTGAAATTATTCACCTATAATACAACTTTCATAAGCCAATTAGAGGCCATTTCATAGCTTTACTACAGGTAGAAAAGTAAGACGTTGTGCACAAAATAGTCCACAAAGTCCAGTAAATAATTGGCGGCAGGTATTGTTGTTTACAATAGTGTAAACTTCCATTTACACGAATTTTGAAAAAAAAAATATCGGAAAATGTTTCTAACTATTAGTTGATGTTGTTTTACAATTAACCCTTTATATATTCTGTAATTTGATTTATAGTTTCTAGTTTTTATATGATGTTTGATTAGATAAATAGCTGTTTGACATGGTTTAAACTACAGTCATTCACTAAATTTATCGATAGTAAGGGCACAGTGGTACCCAACTTTTAGGTGCATATGTCTTTATTTGATTTTTGTGTATTCATGGCTCTTAGATTCTTAGGAGTGAGTGCTTAGAGTGCTTAGTGATTCTTAGAGAAGAGTCAAACGGATCATATAGATTTCCTATCCTCATTCCTATATCTATATATGTTTATATCATGATCAATAAAGTAGTCTTAGTAATGGCCTTAAAAACAATGGATTCTGTAAGATTATTTTACACTCAATTATAATTGATAATTATCTACGAAGCTATGTCGACTTGGATTGATTATGGAAAAATGTGTTGTGGATCAATTCATCGGTTTCATACTTTAACCCAACAATGTTTATATAAAAATTGTACTATTGTACATTTTTTCATTCCACTTCAATGTACCATAAACAAACAGTATATTTTTATAATTTAAAATATACATACTCACTGACTAATATCATAAGTTATATAAAACTATATATTTGATAAAAGTCGTGATGGTTCTAATACTGTTTTTATTACTTTAGCCACTCTAGTAAAGAGGCAATAAACTAAATATACAAAAAAATAATTTAGTTCAACATAAAAACTCCCTATTTCACATTTAAAAGTAGAATATTAAAGCATTGTTATGAAATAGTTATATATCAGTATCTTTATAACAACCATATTTTTATATTACTTAATCATAATGGATAATTTCTGTTATTTTGTAAACAATGTCAATTTGAAGGTCATTTGTACTCTACCTATATTTTGTATTGTTGTTTAAGAATTCCTACTATTAGCCAACTTGGGCTTAGAACAAATGGCCAGCAGTTCGTCATATTTATTTGTAACAAATTGTCTCAAACTTGATTGCCAAAATATATATTGAAATATTTGCTTATAGGACAATGGACTTTACATTGTTGCGAAATGTTCTGTATTCTTATTTTTCATAGGAAAAAAACATTGATTTAAATTGTTCCCGACTTTTTACATAATTTTCTATTTGAAATCAGAATTTTCTGTTTGTTTAAACGTAATAAGTTTTGTTGAATTGTGTAATCCCAATATATTATTTAAACTATGCTTATAAAGAATATATATTTCAAAGAGACAAAACTTGAACAAATATATATATATGAATTTTCTAAGAAAGCCTTTACGTAGAATTTTTTTTTTATAAGTGGTAAAAAATTTGTGGTCCTCAAAATAACATTCTGTTCAAAAATGATTTTTTATATAATCTTTTTTCAAATTGAATATTATGTTATCACAGTATATTTACTGAAAAACATATAGTACATATAAACATATTAAAATTCCTCTTACTTTTTTATGATTTATATAGGTACTTGAAAAGATGTCTTTGATCCGAAAATATAGTGTGAATAATATTTTACAAATATTTTGTTTTTCATTTTCCATATAGACTAACTAATTTATACTTTCATCCTTACATTTCATAATTTAGAGGCTTATATTTAACAAATCAATGATCATATCCTTAAAGGTTAAGATGAGTATCAATATTATAAATGCCATATATTTGAAGTAATAGGGAATAATATTTTCTTGAAAGTAACAACAAATACACACAATATACTATAGCAAACAAATCATTAGATCATATATTAATGAAAATATACAAAAACTTTGAATTATATAGCGTTGTACACACAGTTGCTATGAATAAAGAAATATATATGGCATACCTTTTTTAATCAAAAGAAGTGACATTATTGTAATTATAATAAACTCAAAGGAAAAATACATTATTATATAGTAAAAGTTCGGTTATTTAGCTATATACTGAATCATACTTCTATTACCTCCGCCGAAGGAGGTATTGTTTTCACTGGTGTTTGTTGGTTTGTTAGTTTGTTGGTTTGTCAGCAGGATAACTCAAAAAGTACTGAACGGATTGGGATGGAATTTTGTGGAGTTGTTGGAAATGCCAAAAGCCAGAAGTGATTAAATTTTAGTATCTCTGAGTGCAGAATTAAGGCGCCAAATGAGCTAAATACTACTAAATATTTCAAGTTAGCCTACTCTGCCAATAGATGTCGCTGTGATGTGAAATTGGGTGCCGGAGCGTCTTCCTCTCGGAATTTCCGTCTAGGGGAACCCTCCCCCGTCCCTCTACGCCTCCCCAGTCGTGAAAAATTCGCTCGGAAGGCTCATAGGACCCCGTGACGGCGGAGGTTTGCACTCTCTGAGTGTATATATGCCTCTAGTTTATTTATTGTTTATTCTAAAAATGCCTTTATTTGTCAAGGATGCATTGTATTTACAAGATATATACTTAAATCACAGTAAAGAACATTCAAAATGTATTGAATAACCTTCTATTCAGCGTTAAATACTTATTTTAATAAAAGAGAGGAGACCTCGTCATCTTATTGCATTTTCAAGCCTGTATTTTTATGAAGGAAGGCCGGTGACTCAATACAAATCTTAGATCTCTTAAAACTTTACGAACCAATAAAAAGAGGAGAAAAAAATATTTTTAAGATGACTCAGATTTGATTAAACGATGTCTGTTTTTTTTTTTGCTCCCTTTACTAGCCTCCATTTTTCTGGAAACAAATTTACAATCAACTGGTTAATTTTTAAAAGGGATCTTCAAAGGGGTACTTAGGCCTTAAAGGAGAGTCCGACGGACTCACGTCTGCTTTATCTCCTTTTTATCGCTTTATTTTTAAAAGAGTCCATTTCAAGGTCATCACTTTTTTGTTGAATTGTGAGTGTTTGTATGTGTAAATATAGTTACAGAATATTCATCTTTGACTTGAGATGAAAAAGGAAATTTCTTAAATATACATAATGAGGCATCTATGCCATTACCATTTTTTTGTTTCAAAATAGACGAGCATCACAAAAGAAATGAAAACTATCATGATCGATATTTTTGTTAAACAGAGGCTCGTGATAAATAGTATTTCTTGCTGCTTACGATGAACACGGATTAAGAAAAAAGGCCAATGTTATAAAACGGTAAGGGAATAAAATAGTAAGGATTTTCTTTCTGGAATAATCTATGGAGATAGATATATGGATTGATGGTATATATATATATATATATATAGATAGATAGGTAATAGATATATTATAATATATATAATTACTTGAATAAAGTAAACCGATGATTAAGAAGAAGTTTTGACTCATTTAACCACATCAAAATTAGATATTTTGATCTTCACGGACCTAACTATTCTTAACTGTAAGGTGTTTGTTTTTATCCTGCCATGGGTGCTATTAAAATTATTGCATGTTCCTTGCATCCTATATTAAAAAAGGTGCCTGCAGCCTTGAATGCTCAAATATATCTATTATCATTTATTATTATTTTTTTGCATACCCCCTCTTTCCTTCCAAAGTGCTTATCTTAAGGGATGTCTCTTCATCTTACCTTTACACCAAATATAACAAATGGATGCCTCTCGTAGTAGATGATGAGGAAGAATGTAAAGCGATAGAACCGGGTGGTCAGGGATTCCTCCTAGTCCAGGTTTTCACCGCACAGTTTTTATAGAAGTATTATGAACTCACAATAATAACTTTATATATCACTCAAACAATAAAAGCAAAGTGGTGCTGTTCATGTTTAGGGGGTCCTTATAATCGATTTTTTTTTTTTTTTTTGTTTGTGGGGGATTGATATATTTGATGGTTTCACATGGAGTTATATTCTCTGATAGGATCTGCTGACCCTCAGTGTTAAAACTGATATTTGAATGAAAAATATTTTACTATTTTTTTGTGTGTTACAGACTCACACACACTCTCGATTTCAATATTTTTTATTAAAACATGATGCACTCTAAGCCTTTTGCTCTTGGGCACCGACCCAGTCTACAACATGCCCGTATGAAGAAGGAAATGAACAGAAAAAAGAAAGAGAGAGAGGGAGATAAGGCATACTTCTTTTATATGTAGAAGAGGGAGCAATGTAAGATCACGACGAAATATTCTGACGCTTGTTTTTTCTCATTTTGACGCTTGTGCGTACCTCATTGTTCCATCGGTGCACGAGAGGCCTTATTTGGTTCGTATTTATTGACTACATACATCTGCTTACATAAATATATAATCTAACTTCTTTTAAATAATACAAATAAAAGTTTATTAAACAATCAACAAATAAAAAGTAATTTTTTTTAAATTAAACTACAACTAAAATAAAATAAAAAATATCTCTTCTTTACACTCATATAAAACATTATAAAAAAATGAACATTATAGTTCAAATGTACTGCTCAAAATATGTATATATAATAACAAGGCAAAATATTTATACATATATTAAAATGTATCTGTATTGAATATACATTTTCCATGTAGAAGTTTTATTTATTGAAATCGAAAATACAAAAAAATGTATGATTATTTATAAAGTATAAAGTTAGATGCCTTCAAAAAAGTAAAATGGTTTAAAAATAAATCTTCTATTAACCAAAGCGCAATTAAAACTAAAGAACAAGCTCTTAAATACCTTCAAATAAATATAATTAGAATAATACATATTCAGTATCAAAACACACCAGAAATAGCACTTTGGAGTTTATTTACTGCCAAAATATTCAAGAATATTGACAAAATATTCAATATACATTAATTTGTTTCTTTGTTGTAATTCTGATAATGTCGTAGTACATGCAAAAATCAACCAAATAAATAGACTAGAAACTTTGATAAAATAACACCTAAAAAAATCAAGTTATAAAGCATCATGAATGTTTGTGTTTTGAAATTATTTATTCTATCTATATTCTATTCTGAATAACAAGTAAATAAGATGTCAATGATACGGATTCTTAAAAATGACCACGATGACAAGGCAATATTATATTTTATGCCGCCAAAGCTGATTTTCTCTCTCTGCTGGTTTGGCTTCGCTTAGATTCTAAATAACATACTGGAAAAACTGATAGAGATCTTTAGCTATACAATGAGTTGACAATATTATCAAATTGTCTTGTTCAGTCAAAGCTTCTGACTAGGAGGCAATATATTTTATATGATTTTCTCTCTCTGCTGGTTTGGCTTATATAGATTTATAACATATATATATATACAATGAGTATATATAGTAAAGCTATATATATATATATATATATATATATATATATATATATATATATATATATATATATATATATATATATATACTACTCCTATATTGAGTACTTTTTATACTTTAGAGCAGCATATGCAATATAACATGTACATATACATTAGACCTCCCCAAAAACCCACTTTTTAGTTCTTTTACATATACCCAGCGATTCTGGTTCATTTTTGATGCTGAAAACGAATATCTAATTTAAAATTTCTAGCATTGTTAGAAATTGGACATCACTGGGTTCAAAGGTTTCGTTATGAAGCAAAACTTTTTTGTTATTACTTATTTTGAAAAAAAAATAGTTTTACCTAATTTATGAATTCTGATTTTTTTGCAAATTTTCGTCAAATAATATTTAGTGCCAATAAATGAACATAAGTGCTGACGCACCACCATTTTTTAAATAACAGCTCCTACTAGGGTTCTTTATAGTTTCAAGAAGGAAAAAGAAAAAGAGAGTACTCATGTTGATATTTTTAAGTTATCTTTTTAATACGATTTTAAAACGACTAATATAGTAGATTTTCCCCATCGAATCCCAATATACTCCCTCTGAATCCCTCTCATCAGTATTGATACCAATTCTTTTAATTTTTGTTTTTCTCAAAATGCAGTTTTTCAATGGAAATGTCATTATGGTAATCTCGTGAAGAGCCAATAGACATTTGTTTAAAAAAATATTATATATATATATATATATATATATATATATATATATATATATTATACATATTTGAAATTAAAAAATTATGGATTGAACTATGAATTCCGTAAATGAATCTAACGGGCGTCATAACCAGACGATACCATCAGCTCAATCACAGAGCTGGTAGCGTTGACACGGTTGAAACACTTTCGGGTTGCGTGAGGAAACGCACGACGTGAAAGTTCAACAGCCTGAAGAATATTTAGAAGCTGTTTCTCGCTCTTGGTCAGCACTTTACTAAAATCAGATCCGAACTTGACGGCCCTCTCTGCCGCGTCATTGACAACTTGAAGAGAGGTGACGATGCCGCTTAACTCAATGAATGTTGAATCAGAAGCCCATTGTGCGACCGGAAGCTCCAAGAAGGTTGGATGGATGTTTGTAAGCTGAAGGTAGAAACACTCAATGAGATATAGGGGGTGGCATTTGGTATAAAAATTCTTATTATTCTTTGGTAAATTAATCATAGCCTATTATAATTATCAAGGAATGTTTACCGGCTAAGATTCCAAGTTTCACAGTCAACGAAGTCTTCAAGATTGCTCTCAGGAGACATCTTCGGTAGGTTTGGTTTACCCGTCGGAACTTCACAAGCTGCGTTCTCCGGCATAATCATTGCGTCGGCAATCTTTCTTTTGGAAACATCGTCAACGAGGCTGGAAAACAGTGCGTAGAAGACATTCCGACCGGTGAGGTACCAAGTGTGGCGGTGGAGTGTATTGTATTTAAAAGATAACTTAAAAACATCAACATGAGTACCCTCTTTTTCTTTTTCCTTCTTGAAACTATAAAGAACCCTAGTAGGAGCTGTTATTTAAAAATGGTTGTTGCGTCAGCACTTATGTTCATTTATTGGCACTAAATACTATTTGACGAAAATTTGCAAAATAATCAGAAGTCATAAATTGATCATAGCTAAATTTGGTAAACCTATTTTTTTCAAAATAAACAATAACTAAAAAGTTTTGCTTCATAACTAAACCTTTGAACCCAGTGACGTCCGATTTCTAACAATGCTAGAAATTTTTAATTTAGATATTCGTTTTCAACATCAAAAAATGAACCAGAATCGCTGGGTATATGTAAAAGAACTGAAAAAGTGGTTTTATTTTGGGAGGTCTAATATACATACAGGTATAAAATGTGTAAACGAAAAGAGCACAAAGACATATGTAACGAAGAGAGTAATCAACAAATATTACAACTAATTAGCGCATTTAAATGTTGTTTAAAGGGAGTGTGATAGCTCAGTGAAGTAAGGCGTGCTCATCTCTCAATGCTGAGGGCGGATGTTCGAATCCTCCGTGAGAGGGGAAGGTCAATTTTGGTCACCCTCATTCATAAGATCCTAGATTCGATAAACTAATTTTAACCCTATATTGTTTTTTTGTATGCACACGGATGCAATTCTATGGAACCTTATTGGCAAAAGAAAAAGAAGTTTTGTAAAAATAAGTCTTATCCAACTGCTTTTTTAAATAAGTTTAAAAGTTATTTTCGACCCTATTTGAGCCACTGCACATTTTTTACATTGGACTTTTGTGTTACACCAGAAACCAAAAAAGTTACGCAAAATATTTCATTACAATAAAAAAATTCAATTTATTTATACTCAGTGTGAAACACTCACTTTATATGTATATATATACACACACACACATATATATATATATATATATATATATATATATATATATATATATATATATATATATATATATATATATATATATATTATATATATATATATGTGTGTGTGTATGTATTAAAAAATATATATATAGTGAACAATACTAGCTGTTATTTTAATGAGGACGACGATAATAAATATCAAATTAACACTCATTTAAAAAGTCTCTATTGAGTCATTGTATGACATATTACAGAAATAATCTTACGTGTTTTTTCTTTTATATTGAAAAATAAATAACTTATATGCATATAACTTGAAAATAAGAGGAAAATCCATAAATAATAGGCATTTCGAAATATAGCAAATTAAACAATATTTATACAATGTGTCAAAGTTTTTTATTTCTATAGTTCATTTTACAAAATGTAAATAATACATTAAACCCATAACTAATAGTTTAAAAGAAACATAAAATAACATTATAGCTTAAAATTTTAGCATTGGAGATGGACAAAAATATTTTTTTACGACGCTAATGACTAAAACACATGGTACATAATTTTTTGGGCTTCAGATTTGTTGACTCTATGGCCCTATGATTTAGAAACAAAATGGATTTCAAAACAATTATAGTTGTATTAAATATATTTATAAGTAGAACATTTGTAGTCTAGTGTTTTAATCTATTATTTGGTTGATCTAATACTGTATGAGATATAATTCAGAGAAACTGCAAATGATTTGGACACTAACCCCGTGGAAGCATGCTGAATTCTTTGAGGGCACAGGTTCAGCTTTAAAAGAGAATGTTATCATCAAACACATCATTTCATCATATAATTATAATGCTTATTTTATTCAGAATTCAAAATAATTAACTCACAATATTTACTATCATTGGTTGTATTGTTTTCAACAGTTATTAGCTACTTGTCAAATACGTGCTACAAATACAAACAAATATTCTCTACGGTAAACTTCGAAGATAAAAATAAATGTATGGGTGTCTCCACCATTAATAAGAACCACCCAATTAGAAGCGTTATCAGTTTCTGCAACTGTTGGGCTAGATATAACTTTTTATTAACTTTTAACAATTATACATTGTGTACATTGTAAACACATACACATCTGGTGACTAAGGGGTTGTAGCACTTATTTGATAAGCTAGTATCCAGGAAAACCAAAGATTTTGCTGTGCATTAAGAAAAAGTCAATAAGATGACTACGTTCATTTTGACCCAAAGCTTATATTATAAAAACTTTAATTTCATAATGAAAGCAAAACGACCATTAATTGTGTGCCGCGAAAACAATCCAAAGTATTTGGTTCATATCCCATGTCATGGCATAATTTTATATGGCGATATGCTTGTGAACGAATGATCCTTTAAGATAATTTAAAGAATAATTGTAAGAAAACAAATAGCGCCGGGATCCAATACCCCAGTAACTGGGGATTTTAATAATATTTTATCGATTTATTTTTACTTTTTAGACATCTTTTTTACCAGTTTCCTTACCTTATCATCGTGTTCATCATGTCCTGTATGTCTTATGTTTAATTTTAATGCCAGTAAGAACTATAACCCTATGTCAGTTTGCATAAATTCCAGTTGAACAATATGTTATGCATATTTGTGTATAAAGAAGCCTACTTATGTCCCTATTGGTTATATATCTATATTGATTACATATCTGTGTTTTAGTCGATTTACTGATAAACTAATATATTCTTAGAGAACTTAAATAAAAAAAATATGTTAGTTAAGCATCATTATAATAATCATTGAAATATGAATAGCGAAATAGAATAATAATAATAATACAATATGCAGTTTTTACAAAAGAATGTAATGATAAATTCTTATTTATTCAAAGCGATCAATAAAGAATTTAAAACTCCAACAAGTAAGACTGCCTAAATTAAGCATGATGTTATGTGACTATTAAGATTTTTCTTTCATTATAATATCTAATAAAATTGTAATCCGTCCTAACAATGAAATGCAAATTTATATAAAATAAATTGTTAAATGTAATAAAAAGAATAATTGTATTGAAAAATTGAGCTGCCTTTAAAAAATAATGAATTATATGAAAAAATATATATTTATTATTACTTGTGTTTCCAGTTTATTATTGTTGCTTTTCCATATATTGCAAGAGGGACATTCACTATTTTTATATTAAAAAACATATTTTAAATTATCTTAATTCCATAGCGAGCTACACAATTAGGTTCTTCTGAGTCAAAACTTGCAAAAAATATATTGCGAAGGGAGATGTGAGAGGCGAGTATAATTTAATCCAGGGGACTTTGTCATGATCATAAGTTTTTCGAAGGGAAAGGCAGACAAATGGATCTAAGCCGCCGTTAATGACAGAAAGGGCCCAGTATCATTCAAGTGCCTTACTTAAGCAAGAGCATAAAAAGCATGCAAATCAATTATTGGACTGACTACGAACTAGACGGAGGAAGAAAATTTAAAGGGTAGAATCAAACACAGTCATCCATATACATAACAAGCTGATTCGTGAATACCGTTCAGCTCATCTCTTAAAGTGTACATATGTAGTTATCACAGGCTTGTGAACGGAACACAAAATTGAACGGCGTCAACTGAACGCACGTTCAATGAACGGAACGCTGAACGGAACGCAACTTTTTTTTTAACGCTGAACGTTGAACGCAAAAAAAAAGAGTTTTGCGTTCAGCGTTCAATTTTCCAAACATTTCTTGGACTTTTTCGGAAAAACGTCATCACTACGCAGTACTTTTTTGGAAATTCTTTTCTTTAAAAAAAACGTCGTCACTACGCAGTACTTTTTTGGGAAATTATTTTTTAAATATTTGAACACTGAAAGCTAACGGAACGCTGAACGCAAAAAATTGAACGGAACGCTAATTTTTTTTTCAACGCTGAACGGAACGCTGAACGCTCACTAGCCTGAGTTATCATATATTCCAATAGTTTAATACAGTTGAGGGAGGGGTGTAATATCAAAGAGCATATATAACTAGAGACCCAGCTACAAGATTTTGTGACGAATGGTGATGGTGGCGCCATCATGCACTCGAAGATTACTATTACAATAGAGCCTTTGTTTATTTCTTGATACTGATTATTATTTATCATTTCATCATCAGTTTAAATTTGTTACATCCTGTTTGTTATCTTTCTGTAAATAGGAGCGCCCTCAATGGTCGTTGTCTAACATTATTAACCAATAGCGCTTGCCTGAAGGTAGACCTCTATAAATGTCTGCTTTGTGGATAATGCAATGTTTAACCGGTTATTTGCATACTTAATTATAATTTTTGAGTTAGCTTTCCGTTTTTAACTAAAAAATCATAAGCAGTAAGTCTAATAAAATACCTTTCTCTCTCTCTAACTCTTGCTTTCGGAGCGTTATCACAGAACTTAAGAATAAACCGAAGATTCATTGGTTCTTGCGGGGAACGTCATCAAAATTTATCTTTCAAAAACAAAAGAGTATTTTAAAATTATGAAAAATAGTGAAGTATTTTAAATAGTTACCCTTATGATATTTTTTATTGATATACATCTTGTTTATATTTTTATTATAAAAATAATGTTTATTTTACTTATATATTATATTTATATAATTTAATATATATTATCTAAGCAATATAGGAGTAACGATTTTTTATGTTAAAAAGTGTATCATTATATGTCAAACTTTTGTCAGTCATCAATCAAAGTGAATTAGAACTACTTCTGATTTTAATTTGTAATGCTTTTTGTATAAATGTATATAATTTTTAAATAAATGATTCGGCATACAAATGTTTATATGCATTTTGTCTTAATGTGCATAATATCGAAAAAATGTATATTTCTAATCAAAGGGCAAGATGAAATATCTCCTGAATTAATTGACGATATATTTATGTATCTGGCCTCCGAATTGTGACGCAAAACGATGACGCACACTTTATCTTCTATTAAGTATTGTTAATCTCTAATATATTTTTAATCCATTGTTAAGCGTTTTTGCCTTAAAGTGCTCTACATCCTCATTTATCATGTACCGTTAATAGAGACTCGTCCGTAGAATAACAAATAACTTGTTACTCCTTCTTTTTGGGTGATCTCCCTCTCTCACACCCATTCAAACCAAAAACCATTCATATATCAATATATAAACAATAATTTATTTATTTGTTTTTACCATATCTGGTCCATGTTTTTTTTTGCACTTTACTGGCCTTGACGGGCAACGAATGTCTAAGCAAGAAAAAACAAGAAAAACATTAATTTAAAATAAATTATTTTGGTTAGCAAAAAAAAATCGAGTTTTATATTTATTTTATAATGTTATTTATCAAATGAATAAGGGCAAAAAAAAGAACATGCATTGGGAAGGACCAAAGGGACTCCTAATGTCTATAGGGCCCTTATTATGACTCATTGACCAATCGTAATATCTGATTCAAATATGGAGATATCTGTAGAATTGTTATTATTATTATTATTGTTGTTGTTACGAGTCTCTAGGCAAGGCAATGGATTAGTCATCTAGATATGTGCTCTGGCTCGTTTATTTGTAGTGCATCATTTAACTTCGTGGAGAGATATCTTTCCTCGTTTTATATAAAGAAAACTCTTATAGACAGTCAGATATTCGTTGTAGTAGATTAATTACCTCTGCCGAAGGAGGTATTGTTTTCAGTGGCGTTGGTTTGTTGGTTGGTTGGTTTGATTGTCAGCAGGATAACTCAAAAAGTACGGAACAGATTCGGATGAAACTTTGTGGAGTTGTTGGAAATGCCAAAAGAAACAAGTGATTAAATTGTGGCATCTCTGAGTGTAGAATTAAGATGCAAAATGAGGTAAATACTAATAAATATTTCAAGTTAGCCTGCTCTGCCAATAGATATCGCTGTGCTGTGAAATTGGGTGCCGGGAGCGTCTTCCTCTCGGGCTTTCCGTCGAGGGGAACCCTCCCCCGTCTCTCTACGCCGCCCCAGTCGAGAAAAATCCGCCTCGGAAGGCTCATAAGGACCCCGTGACGGCGGAGGTTTGCACTCTCTGAGTGTTTATATGCCTCTAGTTGTTTATAATTTACATTTTAGCATGTCTAAACGTTATACTTTATCCCTAGATTTTAGTACTAAAGACAAAATATAAGAATAGTTATTTTAGTACATCATTTGACTTCTTGGTGTTGGCATCTCGCTTCGTTTTTTAGGAGCAAGATACTTGAACACCTCTAAAGAGTACATCTGAACTTTGTGACTTTTGAAATCGATTTACAATTAAAAATAAATTCAATAAGTTATAAAGGGTAGTTTTATATGGTTCATCAAGTGCGTTCCATCCACTTTATTTATCCGCGCAACGGCACTTGATATCATCTTACAAAATGTACAAGAGAGATGCTAAAGAATAATATTTTATTAGTTTATCGTTTCTGTTATAAATGAGGGGATTTAAGATCTACAAAAGTGCAAACATTTATGTCAACATGTTTAGTTTGTTTTAATTAAACAAAAAATGATAAGTTTGGCTACAACCTTAAACATTATTTTTTTAAATGTTGTATATATATATATATATATATATTAGGGCTGTTCTTATTTTTCAAATGTTTGAAATGTTAGCAACATTGTGGATTTTCTGTTTCTTGGTGATAAAAGAAGACGACATACAAAGTTTGAACAAAATCGGTCAAGATTACGAGGTCGCGCAACGAGGTCAAAGTTTTAAAAATTAAGTAAAAATATAGTTTTCCGCAATTTCTTGAAAATGGTGGACGTTACAGACTTCAATAATAATTATTAATTTAAAGGAAATCTAATTTACTACCAGACGTATGTTTGATGTTTTTTAATAAAACAAAGTTTTCAGTAAAAACGAAGAAAAAATGGAGTGTGTAATGTTAGCATATTTCATGGCTTTTTTGTATCAATTAACTTCACTCGCCTGTAGAAGATGACTAGTTCGCTTCAGAGTAAAATAGTATTTTTAAATTTAGTAAGACTTTAGATGATAAATCCAAAAATGACCTTGGTTGCATTCTATCAATTCAGAATTCAGTACAATCTGAGTTTACATCATATGATTCAGAGCCTGTATTGACCTATAAGAAATCGATTATGAAAAAAAAAATTGTTTCTTAGATTTGCGTCAACGTATCCTCTCAAAATTTTACTTTGTCTCTGACGCATTTATAATCCATTGTATGCGTCATTTTGTACGCGAGATATGCTTTTTTTAATGTACATATAACTCTCTACTTATTAAATTGACATGATTTAGTATACCAAAATATTAAAGCTGGTTTACCAAGCTTTCATTTGATATGTTTGGTGTTCTAAAAATCGCTATACTTTAAGAGATATAAGCAAATAGATTTTTGCACGTACTCTCCCCAAAAATTGATCTTTTGATATGAGAATATACAATTACCATATGGTAACTGCTGTTAGTGTTACCTGGATAGAAAGAGAAGGGAGAGAGTATTTTGCCTCTCTCTTCTCCCCTTCTATTTTTATTTTCTCTTTCTATCCAGGTAACACTAACAGCATATCAAAAGATCAATTTTGTGGGGAGAGTACGTGCAAAAATGTATTTGCCTTTTCAAATTTGGGCTATTTCTTCCTGGTCCACTTTTGTTGAATCATTGTTTTTTATGATTTTCCTTAACCAGATTTAATATACTGCTGATTTAAAATTAATACTCAATGTTTAAGTCAAAGAATGCCTCTTTTACAGATTGTTGAGTGAGGCGAGTAATTCAATAACTTTTTGCATGACATTGTAGATATATTTTAAACAAAAGGGTCATAATACTAAAATGAGATAATAGTCATTACCCCAAATGTTTTTAGGATTCCTAATATGTTAATTAAAAACACCCACTTTATTATGTTAGATAATCTCATAAAATTAAAAAGTTCATGTGCATCACAACAGATATATTTAAAAATCAGTATTGCTTGGGAATATTAATAACGTAACTAACCAAATGTACATTGAATTTGTTATTACTCTCTAAATATATATACAAATATATATATATATTATTTAACGGTGAATTTTCTTATTTATCACACTGGTAGTCATTTTGATCCAATATACAATACTCAAAAACAGTTGAAATATCATTGATACATCCATGCAGAAAAATTTTTTTTTTTTGACAATATATATATATATATATATATTATATATATATATATTATATATATATATATATATATATATATATATATATAGTGGTGTAGTAGATACAAAGATGATCAACTAATGAAGCACACACATCGCATGTTAAAAAAACCAAAATCCAAGACTACTCAACTATCGCGCCAAAACATGAGTCTTCTTGTTCAAGCTTATACAGGCCACGGACCATTTTTGGCTCATCTAAGTAAATGGAAAAATATTGACGGAATCTGCAATATTTGTATGGAAGAGCCACAAAGCGCAGACCACTTAATCAACAGATGCCCATCACTCTCTTATGAGAGACATCAATTCATGTAAGAAGAGGATGAAGACCTATGAAATTTATGAAATGCTCAAAAATGGAAAAAATAATTAGTGATAACTTTAATATTGTATAATACTTTAGATCAACTCCTGCTGTAGTAACACATATACCCCTCTGTGTGGTCGTGTTCATTTGCTTTATATATGTGTGTATTGTTTTATATCTTTGTTCTATATTGTAATGCATATGTTTATAATGTGAAACAGCAATAAATTCAATATATATATATATATATATATATATATATATATATATATATATATATATATATATATATATATATATATATTCTTTTGATTTGCAGTATCAAATTTGATCACCTTCATGAATCCTCGATGCCCAAAGGATTTTTAGGGGTTAGGTAGGATTATCGGAGAACCTGCAGATAAATCCTTAAAAAAATATCTGTCAGGGTGTAATCTTTTATAGACATATTAAGCCATTAATGATGTTGTAGTTCGTATAACCTATACTTGAAAATATATTAACTATGTAATAAATTTATTATTTATCGTACTTATTTCAAATTGTTCATTGCTAAAACATATTTTCTTTTTTTGCATATATAGACTATGCTCAATATTGAATATTTGTATCCATGATTTTTGCTTCTTTGAAATTGTTTGAGAATTAAATAACCAAAAAAAATAATTCTATTTTTATAAATATGTGCCCTTCATTCTCTTGTAAAAAAATAATAATAAAGAGTATTTAAACAATGTGTTTAAAATATTATCTTGTCACGACCCTGCCTCACCTTAGAATTATCTTCAAAGACGCATTGCCGTCCATACAAGGTCTCAGTAGCTAAAAGGAACTCTTTGAAAGTATGTAGATAATACTTTGACTCAATGATTTGTTGAATGTTATTGAACGAAAATATATATATATATTGAGATCGGGATACACTAACAGATAGTTGTAAATGAAGAAATACAAATAGATATCAATATCAGATATATAACTTGCCAGAGAACGTTTTCCAAAATATTGAACTGAAACTTTGGTCATCAGATGATATTTTTTCCTCAGGTCCAAACGTATTTTTACAAAGTCATTCGCTGTATAATATATTTTCGGAGTGAGGGGGATGAGGTTATTAAAGCTTTAAGTCAATTTGAAATAACATGTGTACCTGCATGGTTGCTGTTTTGAAAAAAAATGACATTCTTAAATGCTTATAGGAATATATATTTTTAATGTTTCGTTTATATATATATATATATATATATATATATATATATATATATATATACACCAGGAAACGACCGGGACACCTTTTTTTCGCCGGGACTCGGGCCAGGCGGGACTTAATTTTTTCAAGCTGGGCCAGGACTTTAATATATTCGATTGTTCGTCATTCTGAAAGTGACAACGTTTTTTGAGAAAAGATTTTTAAATATTTTCTAAAAGAAACGTCGTCACTTTCAGAATGACGAACAAACGAAAATATTAAAGTCCCGGCCCGGTGATATTATATATATATATAATATTATAATATATATATATATATTAATGAGTATTCAAGCTTTATATATTGCATGTAGATAGAGGGATATTTTAAATACCTGGAAGATAGCAATCCTATAAAAATATTATGTATTTCCGCCTCTGCTCGATATGCTGCATTGGACCTCTGGATCCCTTCGGTCACGGACAACTCATGGACGCTAGCTGGCGATTTGGTCAAATATATCCCCTCCCGTTACATCGTCTTAAGAAATGCCTTAAAATCACTTTTAAAGAAATTTAAAAAAATTAAATGATCTTATACACTGAGTTTTTAGTGTTCATGTTTTAATGGTTTAATTATTACTTTTGGAGAAATTAATTAGTATGTTCATGTAAGTTGTTAAAATTATGAACTATAATGTTTATATGTTGTATTTTTTTTACTTATTAGCATCTGTTTTATATATTGTTTTGTATATAAATTTTATCATGAACTGTTTAAAAACATAAAATAAATATATATATATATATATATATATGATCATAAATTTCAGACTACAAGAAACTCAGCCATGCGATAAAAGCTGTTGATAACTTCCCAGCAGTTAATAAAAGTTTCATCTAATCCCACTCGTGCGAGAAATATAGATTCTTCTAAATTATAATTTAAATTACACTAATAATTTATGTACCTCAATGTATAAATATCATATATTTCACGTCTAAGTTACCATCACCCTGGAAGTTGAGATATCAAACATGTCAGCTACACAAAAAGATCCGCTTATGGGGATTTTTTTAATAATGACAAACCTGTTTCATGTTTAAAAAAAGTAGATTACATGTATTATTGATGTAAAACTTTTTTTCAATTATGTTAGGTTAAAATGCAAATTAAATAAGCCAAATAATCAGAACTACATACCTATTTATCCCATATTTAAAATTCGTATTGTCATTGGTTGAGAAGGTAAGTGATCCTACAAAGCGAATATATTTCAAGAAAGAACGCCTATAAGGACATAAAAGGAATCAAGCTGATTACAGTAATGATGCAATACAATGAAATGGGAATATTATTAACAGGATTACAAAATACACTACAAAATCCATTTGTCTAGTGTTTCCATAATTCAAAGGGCTTCATAATATTATTTCAAGGATAAAAATTCAAATTTCTTAGCTTTTTTTAGTTAGTTAGAAATTTATTGCCGATTACAATAGTACATACAAACAATAGACACTAAGGTAAAGAACACAACCACACCATGGGGTATCTGTGTTACAATAGCAAAATGAATTCCTTCTTAAATACTGAAATTATTTACAATAATATTTTTCATTTGTTTACATATTAAAAAAATTAGAATTTGGATGTCCGCGTCTTCTTCTTGAGACACTTCATGCCTTTCGAAATTTCTTAGCTTATAGAAATAATAAAATAAATATGAAAATTGTTTTAAAATGTGCATATCCCAACCCTATAATCAATTTACAGCATTGGAACTCAAAAATTGATTTAGCAGCAGACTCAATATTTATCTGTCTAAAAAATGTAAATGCATGTTTAATTAATGTTTATTAAATAATTATTATGGATTATATCTCTATGTTCGCTAACCAATTTAAGTAGATTGGTTGAA
This sequence comes from Caligus rogercresseyi, assembly GCA_013387185.1. Taxonomy (NCBI): domain Eukaryota; kingdom Metazoa; phylum Arthropoda; class Copepoda; order Siphonostomatoida; family Caligidae; genus Caligus; species Caligus rogercresseyi. Next base: position 18,694,197 of record CP045893.1, on the reverse strand, counting down.
GCAAAAAACAAATTTTACGTGAACTTATTCTCATCTTTTATGTAACTTTTATGTATATTTAAAAAAGTGGTTTGGCTTAAAGTGGGGTAAACATAATTAAGTTAGCTCACTGATTAATTAAACTAATATACAAGCATTTTAAAACATTATCATAGCATTTATTTATGAAAATTTAAAACTCAAATCCCCAGGCGATTTATATATTTTTCTTTTTTGCAAAATATTACAATATTTGCTTCGTTGCCGTGTACGTAGTTTAATTATCACAGACATAATTAAGGCTTATTTTTGAGTGGGAAAAATGCACAAATAGGTTTTTTTCAGACGAACCCAAGACTCAAGTATGATGATATAAGAATGAGATGTCTCAGTTGTCATAAAGTAAGTGAATGTATGTATCATTTTCAATGTCTGCTCATGGATGGTTCCATTTCCAAAGCAATTGTTAAAGGCATAGTTACATATTATATATATTTATAATATTATATCAGCTAAATAGCAATGAATTCATGCTTAAATGTTTTATGAACCAAAGGGATCTTACAACAACATTATGAGCAAAAGTTGATGGGTGTATCCCTAGATTAGTTTCATATACATAAACAATATAACTTTAGATCGAAAAATAAATCTGTTAATACAATTATTGGACTCTAGGGATCTTTTGGAATATTACAACTTTCGATAAATGCATTTTATGTACATCAGTACAAAAGAGCATAGAAAACACCTCAGGGTGTTAGTAGAAATTCAATATCCGAAAAGGTGACTAGAGCCCAGGCATGATAGAATGTGGACCAAACTATATAAACGTTTCTCAAAGATAAGATTAGAGATGCACTATGTACATTGATAGCTGGTGAACGAAAATAAAAGATACTAAAGCTTTTACATATGAGAAGAGTCGACAGAGGAATATTTTTTGCAATTTTCTTAAATTGTTGATTTCCAAAATTTTATCCAAAAAGACACAATCCAATAGGAAACATGCAGCAAAATTGATATCCACATCTGGACTACAAATGACTGGTAATGTATTTCATCAATGATGAAATTTCATTTATGCTTTTTCATTCCCAAAACCATATATTAAATATTTTGTAAGTGTGATATTTAACATGAAGCTACAGATTTGGGCCATTACCAGCCACCGGACTGTGTCAGATATTCAACTGATTTCCCAAAAGCAAACTAAAATGGCCGAATACTAAGTAACAAAGATCCTCAACAAGTCTGCAATGCCTTCATTTGAAAAAACTATTCCTTCAATAAAGGAGAAATTGTTGATTGTAAAAAAGAGCCATTTATCAAAAGGATGTTGTTATCTCTCTTCACCACTCTCAAACGCCACAACTTTTTTGGTTAGGCAGTTTAGTTTATTTCTGGGACAAAGGTACAATGCCTACCAACAGTTTTGATGTGTCTCCCAATGAAAAAATGTATGCCTTGGTCCAGAAAGAACTCAATTAAGGCTCCCAGCAACTTCTGAGAATAATAAAGCTCACAGAAGCTGTGGAATAAGATTTTTTGAATACTATAAATTGTCTGTATAAATGGATGCCACCAAAAACATAAGAAATTATATAGACAAAAAGATGACAATATAGGTGAGTAAATAAAGTATTTTTTGCCACACAAAAATATCAAGGATTTATATATTTTCATGATTTAAAAATCCCACTATCAATTTCTGGGCACACTATATGTATATTTTTATTATGATTGAAAGCCATTTTGCGGGCCACATCGAGTCACGAAAAAATGTCAGTATTATTGTCCACATTCGAGGGGAAACCTAGTACTAAATATTGATATATTCAATTTGGCCTGGCTTATTTATTTATCATGAGCTTTTCATAAACGGGATTGTCACTTAATATATCCTTCTATGGTGTGCAGAGGTCTAAGTTTGGAATGCTATCAAACATCCATTATTTAGCTGACATATTTTAGGTATGGTTTTTGAAATCCATTGCAACAGTACGAATAAAAAATGACCCTTAACTTTATGACTGACATTGAAACACACATTGGTATAGGAAACTATAGACGTTGAATAATTAAATAAGTGTTGATCCATATATTCAATCTTTTTATTTACAGGCAATACGAAACCGTTTGATAGTTGTTCTTTTTTATTGCAAATGTTTATATGATTTGCTAGGTATCTTTCAAAATTAATGTTTTTTTCTTCTTATTTTCGTCTTTTTCTGACCCGCAGTGATCCTTGAACTTACGCAGAACTCATTTTAGGTACTGGAGAATATTAAATGTATGATATAATTTGAAAGCAGTCCTCTTCAGTATGTAATCCGACATTGTGAAATCTGTTTAGACATCCACTGATGTTATCAAGTCAGCATTGTGTTAATTATCCACAAAAGGGCCTAATTGATCCTAAAGGAAGAATATCCATGCAAAACTGTAGGTCAATCATTCAACTCATGTTGTCGTATTTAGAAGACAAACAAATTTATAATTGCTGTGAACGCTGATGTCAAAATGGAAATAAATTGTTCCAAAAAAAAAAGATAAAGTCAAGCAAACTATATAAACTAGATATTCCAAATACAGAGTTCAGCCCAGGTGTCAAGAAGTCATAAACACCAGTTAAAAAGCCCTACCCTTTAACCAAGATTGCCCCCATATGGCAAATGAGCTATTTACGCTTTGTGTTTTTTTGCTATAAAGATAATTTCAATCACTGCCTGATTACCTCAATCGTAAGGAAGTCGAAATGGCTCTTAATGTCGGATGGAATATATATTTTTTGTCCTACTTCACGACTTCCTTGCATGATGATAGCTTTTGCAATTAAAGAAACAATAGTAATAATAATAATATTTTTCAAATGATCTCAAGAGGGCCCAAATTCGATTAGAACGAAACCCTTCTTAACCCCTATCCTGAACAATAAAAATATTTTCATCCCAATTTAACCATTGATTGCATGATACTTGGGATCAATATGAGATATCTTATTGAACAAAAAGTATGTTGAGGTATTTTTATACTATATATATACATATATATATCAGGAAACGACCGGGACACTTTTTTTCGCCGGGACCGGGTCGGGACTTAAATTTTTCAAGCCGGGCCGGGATTTTAATATATTCGTTCCTTCGTCATTCTGAAAGTGACGACTTTCTTAGAAAATATTTTTTTCTATTAATTTTTAAAAATTTAAAAATTATGTTTTAAAAAAGAGTGATGTCATTACTTTTTAAAATATTATAAATTATTTTCTAAAAAAATATTGTCTTTCATAATGACGAAGGAGCAAATATATTTAGTCCAGGCCGGGACCCAGGCCGAGTACACAGTCGTTTCCTGATATATATATATATATATATATATATATATATATATATATATATACTATATATATATATATACTATATAGTATTGCTCAAAATTGCTCAAATTAAAAAAATAGTCCGACTATTTTCATATAATAATCCTATATATTAGTTAATTCGTCAAAATACATTCATTATCACAAAAATATTCCGAGGGCTGATAAATTCACTTTTCGTATCACTATAACTTCTTGATTTAACTTCACACATTCCTTCAATAGAAAACATTAGGATCTTTTTTTAAGCAATGAGATAAATCAGGTCTCATTCGCCAAAATGATGGTTCATACTCATTTGTAATACCTTTCTTCCGGTTAACATTATGACATATCGGCGTTATGTATCCTAAACAAATGAGCATTTTGGACTCCACTAGCCACAGTCCTATTTTGTGGAGTTATTACCCAGCAGCAATTGTTTTTAGGATTCCCTTGGCCACAATATTAGTTCATTGGTGCTTAACCACTTGCGAATGATACATATGGGCAAAATAATCACTAAAGTATTCAAGGGGTTACAAAAAAGATCACCGAGAGGCCCTTGGGCTCTGTTGATCACAATGAAATTCACTGTCAACGGGATTTTCGCCAATATCATGGTTTAGAGAGAGAGAGTTATAATCCACCGGCATTCGGGATATCAGCTACCACCAGCCACAATTATGATACATTATGATGGTATGTCGACAGTTTTGGGGGAACAATAGACGCTAAGACTGAGTCTATATTTAAAGATTCAAACTCAACGCTTATAAGCACTCTTCGGTTGACGTATAGTTAATAGGGGCTTAATACTTACCATTAATTTACTACCAGGGTACTGGCGGTTTCAATTATAGTTGGTTAGGGGTATTTGCAATGTTATATTGAGCACAGATATAATTTTCTAAAGTGTTCAATGGGTTGTGGGTTCCATCGAATCAAATTATGTAATTTATGTAGGGGTTCAAACACACTAAAAACGAACAATTTGGTTTAGCAAGTCAAAAGTTTTTTTTTTTTGGGGGGGGGGGGAATTCAAACCAACCAGAGTTGGAACAAGTCGGGTTCTACAAGCCAATAATTTAATTTTGTTCTGTTTTAGACATTAATCATTTTTATTCTTATAAAATATCCTTTGATTTAAAAACTTTTTCGTTCAAATATGATATGATAGGGCCGAAAGGCTTACATTTGGATACTACTTGAATATTATGTGTTGAAAATGACCATATCACATAAACCCTTTTATGTCAATGTTATATAGCCAACCTTGATTGAATTAATTGAAAAAAATCTTGTTTTATAAATATCGGATTCCAACTTTTGAAAGCATGGCGTTAATGCATGTACATATATAGTGCTGCTAAAGAAGGGCTAATTGGAGCTTAGAACAGGATGAAGAGGATTTATGAGCCTGATTTGTCACTCCTTTAATTTATGCCGTGTGTCAAGTATTTAAAAAAAGGATTCCTTGAATAACTAATTTATGATGTACAACAAAAATTGTAAATAAACTCGTCATTACATTTAAGAGTTCCTTTAATTGAAGCCTTGCATGGCTTGACAAACATTTTATTTGAAGAATGATTAAAGGAAGTCTTTTCCCTCAAAAACAAGGGGAGATATTTTTGATGAGCCTCAATGAAAAAGATCTGAGGTATAAATGATAGATTACTTATGTTTACTCATAATATCACAAATATAGCGCCGACGAAACCGTATAGTAACTAATATTTTTGAATACTTATATCGATGCACAACAGAATAAATAAAATATTTTTATTCTGTATATGCAGTATTAAGAAAAATCTATAGAAGACAAGAATGATGAGAGCAGTGAACCTGATAATGATAAAAAAGGAGAAATCAGAGAAAAGCGAAAAACGTACCTAGTGCAAGAGATACTCCAGAAGAAAGAAAAACGAATACAAAGAAGTAGAAAACAGTATAAGTTTGCAAAAAGAAATGAAAACAAGGACAAGACTAAATGAATGGAAAGATTCAGAAAATCCTTAACTCGAGCTGTGGGAAAGTGTAATTAAAGACAATAAAAACAACGTCAAAAATGTATTCTTTCTTCAAAATTTGGTGGAATAGTTGTTATAAAAAAAGAAAGCAGAAAAATACTATAAGTAGTTATCTAGTGTATTTGCTTGTATGTCTGAAAAGAGGCTTCACATTACTATTGTAGCGCAAATCCCTTGTTGTGTCGTTAAGTTCATTACTTTGGTGTGTAGATCCATGGTATTAAGGTAATAAACTAATTACAAATCATGCAAGCTAAGAAATTTGAACAATAATATATCGCAGAAAATATATAAAATTATTGTCAGAGGATATAAAAACGAATACATGCTTATTTTAAAAACATATTATGGTCATTTGTCATTATATGTCATCGTGCACACGATATATATCTATAAATAAGGTGTTAATATGTGATAAATACATTTACATTGATCAAAGGATTTGTTTATCAGCTTATAAACAATAGGATGTTACCATCTAAAAATATATCTATATTTTCTTTGTCTCTTCAAAAAAAATATCTAGTCATTATTATGTGACTTGACATTTTGTTTGGAGTAATTCTTTGTTTGATATTGATCGTCGTCATGATACTTGTAGTTCTTTTGTGTGTGTGTGTGACGTGATTCCACATGATGTCTTTATTTTTTACTTGTTTGTTAGGCCCTTGGAGGTCTCGTCATGAAAAGAAATGTCTGGTTCGATGTCATGAACCACACAATAATAAGATTATCTGTTAGGAGAAGGGTCATGATGAAATGAAAGAACTCTCTTGTTCATCACTGACAACCTCGTGATGTATACACCTACAATAAATTCGATATGGAAATAAACCTTCATGAAATGATTGAGAGGATAAAAAGGTCAATAGCTGAAGCTCTAGTCCCTGAATTGCGATGACGATCCTATTTATTTTATTCATCAAAAAAAGCTCAGAACACTTAGTTAAATGTTGTAACTATATGTATATATATAGAGAGAGAGGGTCTTAATATGGTTTGAATTTATTTGCATGATATTTGGATAGTTTAAACCTAATGACATGAATACTAATATTTTCAAGACTATTACACTTATTAATACAAACAAACTTCAATGCATTTCAATACAAAATAAAAACAAACCACAATAAATTATTTAAAAATCAACTTTGACTGGCTATCTTTTAAATACAACTAAATATGCATTCGGGATACCAAATGTATTTTTCAAACCTCATATATGTTTTTTAACCTTCCGAAGTGTGTTTGAGCTTGATTTATATTCAATAACGTAGCCATTGTACATAGGGTTAAAGGGAAACTAATCAATTATGTAAAACAATATTTATAGATAAAGATATAATGGGTGAAGTTGGCATCCAAAAACCCGAGGTAGGGGAATTGAGCACGGGGGTGTGTAGACATATCTGCCCTGGTATGATATATTACCCTTTAAAAGGGCCAAACCCAGTCATTACAAAGTCTGAATTGAAATGGATGCGTCTCGTTAAGTTCATTTTAACTAACTCTATAATCTTTTATAAAATAACACAACATAGAATAATAGTATGCTTCAGTAGCACATAATATCTCCTTGACTCATCTAAGTTTCATATTGATAGATATTCCTTAAAACTGTAAATTAATAACTAATATTTATATAATAATTACATAATTCTCATAAATGTATGAAGCCATTATTCGTTCAAACGGAAACATTCGTTCATTAATCCATTTATCCTGAAAATCGCTCTTAACATTAATACATTTAAAGTCACCTAATAATAATAGCGTTTGCTACAGTTTTGGTCAATGTAATCTACTTCTAATCATTGCTAATAAATAAAGATATAAAAGAAACATAGAGAGTCAACATTTTTATTGATTCACATATGATTGATAGCACTCGGTATTATTATATTGATTGAGGACGGGGTATATACATACATTAAAAGATATATCAATTATTTCTAGGTATTTTATTTTAACTTCAGCGTGTGATTGTATATAGGTATAATTTACTGGAATTATCCATATGATTACTTGTTGCTGCTATTGAGGGTCCCTGGAATAAAGATGGACTTGTGGAAATAAGTCATCGACTGGGTGGCCTACAAGCTATCGAGCACAAATCGCTAATACAACCTTCTTTGGGTGATATGTAGATGTTCATTATAGCTATTTTTCTAACTTCATACGAATTGTTTATATTTTCATATAAAGTTAGTTATATTTGGTAGAATATTTTAAATTTAAATAAATTTAATAAAATTTAACGGATTTCAGAATAGTTTATAAGTAATCTGTTATATATATATTTATATATATCTTAAATCGTCTTTGCAGTATGTAGATTCTTAAATAATTAACATTTCGTCGTAAATTTATTACAAGAAATCGATGAAGATTTAGCCCCTTCAATATAAAAGTACTCAAGAGAAACGCTTTTTTTACTTGCTTGCTGGACTAACCGATAAAGAAATAGAAACCAAAATATTTGGCTAAATTTTTTTTTGCCCGAATGAAAGAATATTAAAAACCAGAGAAACATTCAGCAACCAAAAACTTTTTACTTTAATTTGAAATCTTATCGACTGGGCAAACATAAATTAATCCATTCTTCCGATTTTGCAACTTGTGCCTGAGGAAGATCTTATGAGAGCAAAAGAATATCCTTTTTTAAAATGTACCCCAGTACAGCATGACTTTATTTTACCTTGTACGTATACATAAACACAATATTACACGTTTATAAACAAGAAGAAGAACATATAAAAACACATAACAAAGGATTGATCTCTTGGGAGAGGGTTAGCTGAATGTAATAAACATTTACTTAATGATTAAAATTACTAATGAACGAGGCGCTTAAAAAACTTTATCTATATCTGTTTATAAAATCTTAAGGAATAATTGTTTGAATACTTTAGATTTGAAAGGAATGATGAAAACTTTAGTTAAAAAAGTATTATCTCTCTAAGAATAAATAATTATCCTTGTCATTCATAATCAGTGGATAGAGATGTGAAACGAATGACTTAATATATAAAATTATATATATTGCCCCTTAAAATCAACTATCGATCGACCTTCATTATAAAGTAGGTATTTATTCATATGATCTGTCAACAATTATTTTAATTGTTTATGCTGCTGTTTTTCTGTATAACAATATGACTTGGTAGCAGCATAGATGATTCTGAAAGAAATGAAATGTCTTTATTATTTTGAACTATGATTACAAAATTTTCATTTAGTCTTAAGTTTCTTTCCAGTTAGTTTTCCAAATATATTATATATATATATATCAACATTTTGCTTCAAAGAATTTGAGGGGTTTTCCCCGTAAGAGTAAATTTGTAAAATTGCAAATTATGATAGGCATACGAACAAGAATATTTATTGCCCTTCAAAGCAATGCAAGGGGCAGCCTGGTTAATTGCCTTTTCAGGGCGTGTGAATCGTATTATTAATAGTGTTACGATGTTCGTTGACAGGTTTTATTATTATAATATTTTTGAAATGAGACCTTACCATTGTATTACTGGCCCGACATTTAAGTATATGTAATGGGAGATATGCTTCACACAAGGCATTATAATTGCGAGTATTTATTATATCAGATAAGTTTACATAATTCAGTTTATTATTATAAGTTTTATAAAAATAATTGGATATCTGATATACGAAAACATAAAATGTCAACATGGGCAATTTATGTATGTCTGAATATGATTATATCTTGATAAATATCAATTCATAAGAAACTTTAGTAACAAAAATGAAATAACTGTGGGCTTTCAAAAATAGTATGTAAGCTGTCTCACATATTTTGAAATAATAAAAATACATTAAAAAGGTTCTTAGTTATGTTTCAAAGTATTTGTTATACCATACCCTTAAATCAAATGTAAAAAAATATTTTTTCCACCTCAAAGTATGGTTTTTAAACTATTCATCAGTTTCTTCTGTCAAAGAAAGATCTTGGTGACATTTTTTTCCTTTGTATATATGAATAAAGGAGTCACTTGGTGCCAAGACATCACTTTTTTAAGGAGGCAAATGATGATCCATCCTCAAAATATTTTTTATACGATCATGTAACATAAATATCAAATTTGTCATTGGAAATTTCAAGTTAGTCAAGAAGGGGTAGTTTAGTTAAGCGAACTGAACGTTTCACACCAAATACATGTTAATACTTGGTTCATAAACTCGACTGTAAGATTTGGTAAATCAAATTAATCTACAGAGACTACCAAAGCATCTTTTGATCAAAGAAGAATCTGTACTTCATTTTTAAAAAATCGAGCTGAAAGTATTACCCATATTTTGATAGATAAACAAAGGCTTAGATGAGATGGCTGATGAACTAAAATCAATGAGAAATATAAATATCCAAGAAGTTAAAGCATCAAAATAACAAATCATTTCCGTTATTCCATTAAAATATCACTGGATAATTTTTGTTTGTTACTTCTTCAGTCTATATTTTAAATCATGGAGACCTTTGCCCAACAAATATATTTGGGTTGATATATATGTACATGCCTTACATGATTATTGACGTTCTCTTTGAATTCTTGGAGTCAAACATAAATTCCAAATGTCAAACATTGATTTGAAGTTCATTTTGACAATACAACAAAAACATATAAAAATCATTTATGTCTATTTTGAGATCTTAATCTATCTTTTTACTATAGATAGTATTCCTCCATATCTCCTTTAAAAGAACTTTGTTTTTGATTACAGCAAGGCTCAAAGAGGATATATTTCTTCTATTAGTAAGAGTACAAATTTAACTGAGTTATTTTTTGTGAATCTTGTAGGGTAAAGAAGGAAGAAATATCTTATTAATAGTAAAAGAAATCATCATTTGAAAGATTTTTATTATGTTTTAGACAAGATTTCACTCTGCAATTTTTCCTCATCTTTATTAAATTGTTTATATATAAATATATATCGAAAATAGAATTAAATATATATTAATAGCATCATTTCCATAAAAGAAAATACAAGAATAAACATTATAATATAACATATGCTCTGGGAAAGAATCATGAAGTCTAAAGAAAGTAACACACAATGAAATGATAAACAATTTACGATTAACAAAGATATCTATTAAAGTTTGTAGTAAAATGATCTAAAATCGTATCCATATATTTTTCAAGACATACAGATATCGGTGGAAGAAATAGCTATAACCAATTATTTTGACACCACGATTTGAGCTCTAACATTTGAAGCGCAACACCTAGATGACACAGCTAGAATAATGATTCTTGGTTAATTTTAATATAATATATTTTTTATTCATAGTTCTAAAACACATACAATTAACATTATAGTTTATGTGTCTTTACTTTACATTCTTTGTAAAAAACTCATAATAAAATTAATAATTAATACGGATTGAAATAATGGGGGAAAATACCAAGTGATTAAAAACTTTCAGTTTTTTTCAAAACTCTCTGTTTTAAATTATTCTCCTGAGGGACTAATTGAGCCTACTTACCCAGGGGCCGTATGTTTAAGTCAACCTTGTCTCAAGCGATATTTAATATGCACTGGCGCTTGCATTTGAGGTGTTAGAGGACTCTACAGGGTTTTTTTTTAAAGAAGAGAACAATAATCTCAGGTGTGTGACCAATATTATCTATTACCCATAAATTATTATTTGATTTATTAGTTGTATTTTTTTATCTTTTCCTAAATGTCCTTCCAAGGTCATTAATTTGAAAGAAAGGGGGAAAAGATTTATGCTTTAAAGGGATAGTAGACTCACTCCTCAGCACATCGAAACCTTCCGACGATTACCTCCTCAAAATCCCTCAAAGTTTTATTGAAGTGCATTATGTTGTTCTCTTTGGGTAATGAAATCCTAGATGACCCATTTCAAGTTGTAAATTATGATGCAGGCCATCATCATCATGAAATGCGCTATTTATTACATTCGTGAATTTTTAAGAGTCTCTACCTAGCAAGAGGTCCTTTTTAATTGCCTTTCTGAAACGTGCAGTTTTTGTCATTGAGAAGTTGTTGGTTGACAGGGTTTCTTATTATAAAGACTGTATTGATATTAATGCCAAAGCAAATTATATATATATATATCGATAAACATAATAGTATAAAGTCCATAGAAAACGTTAAAGTAAAGTTCTAATTAAATATGCACAATTTAGTGTTATTATTCGAGTCTATTTTATACTATTATTTACATATAATTTATTTATGACTTTGAATATGCAATACACAAAATGTGAACAAATAATGACCAATTTTAACTAAGGAACAATCACATTTATAGAAATACAATGAATTATGGTTTGTTTGTTTGGTTAGCTCCTAGATTGGACCACCTCACCGGAACTTAATCCGGTATCATCGGTAGTGATACTCTCTAGGAGCTATCTTTATTGATAAATAGTAATTAAGATATTTTTAAGCATTTAAATGATTTAAAATGAAATCCTAGAGGGTAAACGTTGCTCTCCGATCTCTCCTCAAGTGCCAGCATTTTTTTTCTTAATGGCGGACAACCAAAATGAGATGATACGGAGTTTCTTCCTCCCTTCGCAGAGTCGGCAGATTGGAGTTATGGCCTTTCACCATCTTGTAAAGATGCCTGTTGAGGCCGATATGACCGGTGACTATTCCAACGATGACGCAGATTTGGGCTCGTTTATACTTAAAAATCTGCTCCCGAGATAGGGATTTGGTACGAAGAGTTTAGACTGGCGGCAAGTGCTCATTGCACGCCAAGCGGCCCGCCATTCCTTTAAGTCGCTCTTCTAATGGCATTTTTTGTATGGCTAATGGATATAGGAACAGAAACAGGAGTTCTCTTCCTCGCACCGTCTTTAGCCAAAGCGTCTGCATACTTCGTTCCAGTACTGTTGTTGTGTCCCTTTTACCCATCCGGCTGTGATCGTGCATGTAAACCTGCTTATGGTGTTTTTTCAAGCGATAATTTGAGCTGACACGAGTTCACCTGGTCTCATGTCCAGACTATTTTTTTTGTACCAAGATACAAAAAACAATCTATTTTATTTGTATTTACACAACGGTTTTTACAAAACAGCTGGGGAACATGATAAAAGCACAAACAAAATACTTATATAGCTGAACATGATAACATTCAAAATAACACTATACAACATACCTTCAATTTTAATTAAAGCTATGTTTTACAAAATATGGGAGGGCTTATCAATTATTTGTTGATAAAGTTTTCCAAATGGGACGGTAAGGGTGTTTGCGTGCACTTTAATTTGTACAAAACATATTGAACTTTTGTTATATACAAATTATATCCTCTCGTGTGGACCTACATATATAAAAGCAAGTTTTGAGGCCTTAGCAAACCCATATTCTGTATAAACTTTAATCGATACAGTATTCGAATATCCCTTGTTGCCATACATTCAGACAAAAATTGGTCGAGTGTTTTCCCTATGGTTTTCAAAGAAAACACAGTCTTCTTCTGCAGTTCTGCCGTGTATGCTGCCTATGTTAAAATATTGGTTATTACTTTATATTTCAACCATACATTGAAAAATTAAATTTTTGATCCGCCAGACATTTTAGTATTTTTGTGACGGAAGCCTTTTCTTGTACTTTTCTCTCCCCGTCTTTGATTTGGGATATATATTTAGATTTAATTTTAGAGTCTATTTACACTATGCAACAAAAAATGACTTTTGTCTTGCCAACGCAAAAACAAATGAATCTAGTAATTTAGAGAATGGGGATTACAGATATATGATTATTTAGTCGTGATATTCGTTTTTCTGGCCACAATTCAAACTTTAAAAATTTTCATGTTTTAGGGCAATGGTACATACGGATCTATGATTTTCAGGGACAAGACAGCAATTAACATTAATGCATTACCAATACAATTTCAAAGAAAGATCCAATAAATCTATTGGTAAAGTAATATTTCCAAAACTCTGATTATGTAATGAGATAATTGCATTATAGTCGTAAAAAATGGGACAAAACGGACACTTTCACGTTATGATAGATATATTACTCATGGACAATTTTTTCAGCTGCAAAGTTATATTTACATACGTTCCAGGCTTTAGAATAGCCATCGAGACCATTAGAACCATTAAAAACGACTTTATTATCGAATAATTGAGAAAAAAACATTAGGCACCTATGCTCCTCATATCTATGATCATCGTTGTAAAGGTTTCGTAGATTGTTAAAATTTTCTTCGTTCCGTAACAAAAGGATTAATATCAATATATATAACATTTGCATGTATTCTACCTCAGTAAGTTATATGTCCTTAAAATTAAAACAATAAATTTTTATTAATGGGAAAATATAAATACAAATATATTCATATTGAAAAATTATATTCAAATAAGTATTTAGTATAAGTATATTGATATTAATCCTTTTGTTACGGAACAAAGAAAATTTTATCAATCCACGAAACCTTATATATGATCATCGTTCTAAAGGTTTCGTGGATTGTTAAAATTTTCTTCGTTCCGTAACAAAAGGATTAATATCAAAATATATATATACATTTGCATGTATTCTACCTCAGTAAGTTACATGTCCTTAAAATTAACACAATAAATTTTATTAATGGGAAAATATAAATACAAAAATATTTTGTTTTAAAATTATATTCGAAATAAGTATTTAGTATAAGTATATTGATATTAATCCTTTTGTTACGGAACGAAGAAATTTTTTACAATCCACGAAACCTTTAGAATGATGATCATAGATATGAGGAGCATAGGTGCCTAATGATTTTTGCTCAATTATTCGATAATAAAGTCGTTTTTATGGTTCTAATGGTCTCGATGGCTATTCTAAATCCTGGAACGTATGTAAATATAACTTTGCAGCTGAAAAAATTGTCCATGAGTGTTATATCTATCATAACGTGAAAGTGTCCGTTTTGTCCCATTTTTTACGACTACAATGCAATTATCTCATTACATAATCAGTGTTTTTGGAAATATTACTTTACCAATAGATTTATTGGATCTTTCTTCGAAATTGTATTGGTAATGCATTATTGTTAATTGCTGCCTTGTCCCTGAAATCATAGATCCGTATGTACCATTGGCCTAAAACATGAAAATTTTAAAATTGTGGCCAGATAAACAAAATCCATTGTTCGAATAGTTATTTATCATTGCATGGACTCCATAGAATCAATTTTGAAAGTTTTGGCCGTTGGCAAATTTTTTGTTGCATAGTGTAATTAA
>CP045893.1:18657030-18679497 GCA_013387185.1 Caligus rogercresseyi | reverse complement strand
AAAGAAGAATGGGTAAATATTTTTGTCGTCGATTCGATGAACGTTGAGGCTGATAAAGTCCCTCACGATTTTAAGAACAGGACATTGCGAAAAGGCATGAATAATTGAATTATGAATTATGCCACAGTCTTTACATGGAGCGTTGAAGTAACACAACCCGTGGATATTTAGAACTGAGCAGAAGAAGCGTTTTTTCATGGCTTACTTTGGAAATCAAACTCGAATTTATACTCTTCCACGATAATTCAAATCCAAGTCTTTTAATATTTGTCGACAATTCGTTCCGCCTACGCTTTCGTATCAGAGGAGAACACATTCTTAGATGCCGGAACGGGACATGGGCTCTTTTGCCGCCCTTTGAAGTTTAAATACAAATTTTTCGGACTGAAGATAGAGTCATTCGTGAGATCAGATGTGTGATGATATTGGAAAACAAAGCTATTCTTTCCACAAATTTGGGTCGACTAAATTCTTACAAAATACCTTCTTTTCTCTATTTTGACGAATAATGTCAATAGTTGAGGAATTATAAAAACTTGGTATTCCTCCCATATTATTCTCTGAATCACAGCTAATGAGGTGGAAAACTCTTCTAGGAGTTCATTTGTTGCGTCCGTCCCTAGCATAATCCAATTAGTAGGCCGGGCTACAAGCGATATATTTCTTCCATTCCAATTTGAGTTTTTATAGAGGTCAATTAAAATTTTCCTATAAATTTTGGGGATAATCCTAGATAACAGGGATAGTCCTCCCCCCAGATCTGATTTCGGACGTTTAAGAGCCGGTAAATAGATTCGATGAAAGAGATTATTTAGCCAGATGCTTCCTTCCTGTAGTGCCTTCTCCGCGATCCAAGGAACGGCTGTAGATCTATACAAAACAGCAGGAACCACCGGTAATGTACAGGTCATCCTTTTTGCAGATTGAATTTCCTCCAACGAGGAATTTCCCGTCCACAAAGTTTTTAAGAGTAGACCAGTTAACTTGTAGGACCATAACGTCCCCCAAGTAATTCCTAATATGTCCACGGTTTCTTTTATTAAACTAGGGAGCTTACAATCCTTGTCTGGAAACCACTTTCCAATCGGCAAAGCAACAGTTTTTTTGACGTTTATTTGTAAACCGGATCTTGGCCAATTTTTTGAAGAAATTAAGAACAGCATGAATGCGCTTTAACTTTGTTTTTCAGAATTAGCTTCTAAGAAAAGTGTTATGTCATCCGTATACATGTCTATAATATGCTTTGAATTGCCAAAACTCACACCAAAGCCTCCATATTTTTAATGATGTTATCACTGAGTTATTTTAGTCCCTCAGCGAATAATAGAGGTGCTGTGGGGCAACCTGACGACAACTCCTCTTCAAAATAATTGCATCACTTTTACATCCCCCACAGATATGGAGGAGGTACAATAAAGCTCTTTAACAATAAAGCTCTGATAGGATTAAAGAACTCCTTAGGAAGTAACTTTTTATTGCTTTCAAGATGTGAGTATGCAGAATAGTATCGAATGCCTTGGAAAAGTCTATTACAATTAGGACACCCTAGGAACCCTGGCATTGACTATTTTCGCATACGCTCTGTATATTCGGGCGATGACAGAGATTTTCCTTCCCTTTAGGAACCCCTGTGCACTAAAACCAAGTTTAGAATTCAAAATGGGTTCGATTTTTGAGTGATTATTCCCGAGAGAATCTATAACTTTCGTTTAAGACTGTATAGGTCTCCAACTGTTAGGATCCAAGAGATTGCCTTTTTTAGGAATTAAAGTTATTCGGCCTTTGTTAGAGCTTGGGGTAACCTCCCGTGAATTTCCATACACTGACCAAATTTAAGGAGGTACGGCGCAACCTCTGTTTACAGTGCGAAAACATTTGCCGCTAACAAAATACCTCGGGCCCGATGCTTTATTATCTCGAAAAAACTTTTTTTATATTGTTGGAGATGATAACCTCGGAAAATATAGATGGAGTTATTTTTTAATGGACGGGGAAAATTCTTGCGTTCGACTCCGAGAATCCGTTGAAAACGTCTGTGAAAGCAAGCCAAAACTTTATTTTTGTCTTTAATTTCCTTTCCATTTTGAAAAATCTTCGAATTTCCACAATAGGTGGATGATCCATTTGGGAAAGAGCTTTTAGTCTTATTGTGTGACTCTTCTCTAAGACTTTTTCTTTCCATTTCAAACTCTTAATCTCAGCAAATCTAAAGAGATTGGTTGTGTCCGACGTAATCGAATCGAATCATTTTTGTAGTATCTTGAACGCCATGTTTTTATCTCAGGGTAGACTAATATATTTTTAATAAGTTTGGACGGATATAATTGATTTTCAGGTATTATATAAAAGTATTCGCTTATATTACCTAAAGGTTTACCAAGCAACTATTGATAATCATTGTGCTATAATATTATTTATAGAGGTTTTTTCTGCTGCTGAAAAAATATTAAGATTTTTTATCTTCACATTAAAGGTAACTTTTCATTAAAATGTCGTACTTCGTTTATTTATATAGTTGTATCCTTCATCATGGTAATATTTAAATTTGTGTATGCACATGGAAGGTAAAAATATAAACTTATATGTTTATTCATGCTATTACTTTTACACAACAACACATACACATCTTTATATATATATATATTGATAGATAGGTATAGATAGATAGATAGATAGATAGATAGTAGATAGATAGATAGATAGATATGTAAATATATATATATAAATAATATATATGTCAATATATATACTTACATATATACATCAATATATATATTATATATATATGATATATTATTTATATTTGTAATATATTGATATACAATATAATTCTACAATGAGTGTTAAAACTCATAAATAAAAAATAATTAAACAAAATTAATGGAAAAATATTAATCTTGATTATTGTTACTAGGTTATGCATAGAATGGGTATGTGCCTCATACACAATCTTAAATGAATGCATCATCATTCCTAATTAGACAAAAGAACTGCAAGGGACCCTACTTCATAATGGATACCAGGAAGCTTTTGTGTGGATTCAGGTCCTTTTAATTCTTTAAATTAAAGGAACTTTATGAGATGGAATGGCTCCTTGGCGTTAAATGAGTCTAGATACGGAGACTCAATTATTTAATTAGGTGGTGTTACTAATTCATATGAAAAATATTGTTCTTAATGAAAAAATAAATTGGGCGTAATTATAGTATATATTTTTCTGACCTTGCGTAATTACATGGAAAATATGGAAATAATATTTCAGGGGTTTTCTACTTTATTTGGCGAGTAATATAGGACATACATAAATCAAATACCAAATAGGAAAAGATTTTAAAAAAAATATAAAAATAACCATTTTAGACACTTATCACCGCAAGAAAAAAAAGAATGTCACAATATTGCTAAAAAAATACGACACAAATACAAATATAAGACAATACATAGTACGTTCAACCCAAAAATCTATACATTAAAATCAGTCATATGTAGAAATGTCCTTTCTGATCCGTTTTTGTATTCTCAACAAATTTGATATTATGTTAAAATGAAAGATTCCATATTCCAGATATCACTTTCCCGTGGTTTTTCAGAATTAGAAAAGTTGACCGGAGTGCAAAAGCCGAAAATACTTTATGATGGATGGTAATGCTCACAGTACTTTACTGATGGAATGGATACAAAAACACACAGAATACGAGAGGGCTCGAGAAACAGAATGATAAAAGAGTGCGGCACCATTGAAGCCATGGAATGTTTGACCTGCGGGGAAGTTTACGGGAATGAAACCTGAGAGATGGAGCATCTTGCTGGCAGGTGTGACAGGATCAGTGATAGATCTCACTTCGCAAACGACTTAATGCTCCCTATATATCACTCTGGAGAGTATCAAAAAACCTACCATGTCTGATCATAATATATATGTTTCGAATAGACCTGCACATACAACCAACTTTGTTGAGAAATTTGAGGAGAGTGAAATGGTCTGAATTCCGATATGTTCTGCGTCCTCTAAGCAATACAACGCTGAAGTGAAATGAAAGTGAAGTTTACCTAAGTGAAATAGAAAAACTAGCCTATGACCTCACTCAATGTATAAAGGACACGCTCGACGTAGTGGCACCATTGAGGGAGAAAAAGCATAGAAGAGTAGTTCCTGGTGGACAAAAGAGTTGAGTGGCTTAAGAAAGATGGTTAAAAGAGCCGAAAGACGGTTAAAAAGACCCAAAGTGTCGCTGATAAGGAGACTTATTATTTCAACAAGAGGAATATAGGAGAGTAATGAACTCGAGAGACGACAACATGGAGAAAAGAGATGTAATGAGGGACTCCCAGCAAGCGTATTGCAGCAATTCAAAGACAAAAGAAAAAAAGAAATCTGGATTAGGATTATTTCCAAACAACACCGGAAACTTCTCAATCAGTGACAATCGTACAAGGATGATTTTAAGCATTTTAATAACGCCACTATCCCTAGTGATCCATAATCGGTGGGGATGTTCTGCATGAAGAATGTAAGAGAAGGAAAGCGGCAACTTCCGTGGCCGGAAAACAAAATTGACAGCTCATTTGTTAAGAAGTTTTGAACTCTTTTAAGAATTTTAAAAAACCAGGGCCGGTGGTCTGGCTCCAATGTTTTAAAAAATTTGTCAATGTGGTAGTACTATGAACGAATAGCTTTTATATATTTTTATCTCTAGGTTTTCTTACGTTCCAAGGATATGGAGTGATAGCAAGATTACTTTTAACCGAAACCAAATAAAGACGACTACATAAACCCTAAATCATACCGTCCAATAACACTCGCAAACACTTTAGTAAAGGACTAGAAAGAGTAGTTTACTGTCATATAGAATCTTTAGAGCTAAAAGTTCCAATGGAAAACCAGTTTGGGTTCCAGATTGGGAAATGTGCTGATACAGATATTGAAAAGCTGGTAGAGATAGAGCTAAAAGTGCGCCGTCCGCACAAAAAACATGCTATTATCGTGTTCTTCGACATCGAAGGGGCGTTTGACAATCTTCCGTTCGATGTAATTGAAGAATACTTGAAGAAAAATGGAGTAGATTGTGCTCAGTTCATTGGTATAGACACTTCCTACAGAGTCAAAAATAGTCTGTACTCAACAAGGGAAAAATATATATTTCACTCCCACCAAGGGCTGTCTGCAGGGAGGAATTCTATTCCCCATTGTATGGAATTGTGCAATTCAACATATAATAGCCCCAAAACAGACCGTTACTCACTATAGGTTTTGCTGATGATATAGCCGTAATTATCACTGGCATTGACCTGACTTCGATGGCAGATATCATTCAACGACGAGTGGATGAAATGAACACCAGTGTGTCCCAAAATTGGGGTAAAGTTTAGTGCATCAAAAACCAAAGGAATGGTATGCACTGGGCATGCAAAGTGGACCTTCCCTGATTAAAATCAATGATACACGTATTGAATGGGTTAATCAGTATAAGTATCTTGGGTCATAATTGATCGAAAACTTCAATGGGGAGCCCATATCGATTATATTGTCAAAAAAGCCAAGGACCTTATTTTCTGAGCGGAATTTGATCGGAAGTAATTGGGGTTGCGCCCTTTTTATACGCAATGGATTAGGAAGGCCTGCTTGGAACCAATCATTGTTACGGGGCAAGCATATGGGCGCCTAGGAGTATGAATTTGAAAAAATGCCATGTTAAATTAAGGCGAATTAATAGGCTGGCATGTCTATTAATGTGCAGAGCATGTGATCCACTCCGACGAAAGCCATGGAAGTTATGTTCAATATAGAACCACTTCACATAAGCATAAAAAGGTGGGCACTACGGTCAAGGTTAAGAGTCATGCATAATGTACCGATAAAATGGCTGACTCATTCTCGAGCAAAGGTGGAGGAAGTATCATCCAGAAGAATTAGACGTTCTACTGAAAAAATATGGTACTCCATTAGAAAAAAATGTCCACAAATCATATTCCATGCCTCCATTTGAAATTACCAAGAAGTTAAATGTGGATCCCAAATGCCTGAATATTTTTACGGATGGGTCTTCGAAGATGAGCTGGTGCATTACCTTTGGAGATCAGTCCATTCAAGAAGGATGCGGAATCTTAACTGGCACAACACGGTGTTTCAAGCAGAGTTGGAAGGAATTCTACAGGCAGTACGAGCTTTGAATGTGATGGAAAAATACCACGACTCCCCAGTGGCATTCCAGGTGGGACAGTATGGCTGCCATTGAATCTTTATCACAGAAACAAGGCTTATTTACAAAACAGCAAAATGTAATATTGAATTAAATGAGCAGGTCGAGAGGATACTATTTATGAAATGGATTAAGGGCCATGACGACAACACTGGCAATGAATTGTGGATGGCCTTAGCTAAGATGGGATGTAGTATGATGTCTCCATCTAGCGTCGAAGTCCCTCAAATAACATAAATAAGAGAAATTGAAAACAAGACTCGATTGTTATGGAAAGATGGAATGGTGAACAAAGTTGCCGCCAAACAAAAATCTTCTTGCCTGATCTGAAACAAAATCTGTTAAACACACAATTTCATTCAGAATATTGTAAGTTTTTTGTGTCTGGCCATATTCGTGTATGAAAAAACATCGAAAGGAATGGGATTGGCGGGTGAGGACTCTTGTAGGCTTTGTGGAGAGGAACGAGCGTCTCCCATTCACTTTGTCAACAGCTTGATGCCCTTGCTGGTGTAAGGAGGAACATTACCGAGGATCGGGGACTATCGTTGAGTAAGGGGGGATGTTTCCCACTTCATCAGGGCTCTCATCAACACGCGCCAGTTCGTGGATGTCTTCTTAGATGACGAAATTCTTCAATGATTTTTAACAATAGTTGTAAATTAATTGATACGAGTATGATGCTTTTAAGTTTTATATGTATTTTAGTATGTTATTTTGGATGGTTTATTGTTGTTTGTTCACCGTTTGTGTGTTAATGAAATATACCTCCTTTAGGGTATATGCCTATCTGGTGTGCATTAAATTGCAGTTTTCGGTTACCCCATGAGAAGCTTAACCGCATATACTCTGGGGGAAAATTGGAACAAATATATAATAATATATATTTCATGATGTGGAAAAAGGAAAAAAAAATCAAGCACATTGATTTCAAACCTTTATATATATATATCATGATGTGGAAAAGGAAAAAATGGTCAGCACATCGCGTCATTGTATCAGTTGAGGTTTTGTCCCCTATGAAAGCAATGAAGGTCTTATATCCTAAATGGGAAGTTATAAACATGAGGTGTTTTTTGCTTTGTGTATTTGGCTTCTCCAATTTATTTTTATAAATAAATTAGCTTTCTCAAAGAACATATAATTTTTAAGCTTATGAGCTTTGTTGTATAATAAAGCAAAAATTTGTTTTCCTTTCGATCATTCCTAAACGTTTGACCATCTAACCCGTTTCAAATATTCAGATTTTTAGCTCTTTGAGTCGAAAAGGTAGTCAACAGGTACTAAAAAGGAAAATAAAGTTTTGTCTCGTATTTTATATTTAATTTATAGAAGGAGATATATTCAATATATGTTTATGAAAGCTTTATATATTTAGATATTTTTAGATATATAATTCATATGTTTCAACATTGTAGTTCAACATTATTTCTTTACATGAGAGAAAGTTGATGGGTATAAACATTGTAAAAATATTTCAGAATAAAAAGAACATTGTGTAAACCTTGGGACACAGCCAAGGTTATAGCCGGCAATGTATGTACTAAAGAATTGTTAACTAAATCAAATCTGTTGAAAGTACAATGCAATAATTACTTTTAAGAGATATATTTTTAAATTTTTAAGATCGATGATTATTATATACATTATCTTAAAATTTGATACTACTTGCCTCAGTAATATCAAAACTCTGTTTTTTTGATCTTCTAGATTGAACCAGTAAACGAGGGGTAAAGTAGTAACATCCTCATTTATTGATGTAAACCAAGAGATATTACATTAAAGGGAATTATTTATATACAAATATGTTTCATAGTCTCTTTGAAAAAGAGACGTTTGTCCGCACCCCTGGTGACGTATTAATATAAAAAAGAAGAGAGGACAGATAGGCCGAGAGACGCGAGAGAGTATGCAGAGAGAAAGAGATAATCTGCTACGGAACTAACAAATCTAAAAATTCATATTTGTGGTTTCTTAATTACGAACTCGGTATTGCATTACTAGTCATCAACATTCTTTTTTTCAGTTTTGCTTTATCTAAAGTATCAGCTCCGTTTCATACTTTTGCATTGACCTATGCTGGCCAGTTATCTAACAGAAATAGTTTGCTTTGCAACTCTCTATCCTTTTCTCTCTTTCATTTGTTTCCCGATAGTTAATAAATAAAAAACAAATCAGACCCTAATAAAATAGTTTAATGGGCCATTCATAAATAAATATCCTTCCCCTTTTTCTTCTTCCTAGCTTTAATTAATGTCTAAGATGAGGCCTCTCTCTCTCTGCACTGCCAGAAGAACCGTCTCGACATAAGCAACATTTAAAACATTCTTAGAAAATGTTTTTTATGTCTTTCTTAGATAGAATCAAATGCGTGTTTTTGATTATTGGTCCAATATTAAAGAGGGGGGTGTAAGTAATTTAATACGTTAAGAGAACAAAGAATATCAAGTTGCTGAGGTATAAGAACAAATTATACCCATGAGTGCATTGTTGAGTTAGTAAATGCAAAATTTTGTTTATATTGTATTTATGTTAAATAAATAATTATGATTTGGCGATGCTTCAAATCATAGTTATGTACATGTACATTATCTATTGTAATTATTTAATTGTATATAAAGATACATGTTTTTATATTAGTAGCAATGAAGGCTAGGGATATAGTAGCTCTGTAATAAATCATACAACAACACAATGTTAGTAAAACATTGCGTTGCATTTGCCTCCTTGAACATAAAAATGAAATCATATCCATCAACAACAAAAAAGAACATAAATCGCAAATGAAAATAATAGTTTGTGCAACATTTTAAATATATCGCCATTTTTAAGTCGTTATCTTTCCTACAAGAGATAAGGATCGTAATCTCTATAAGAGTATCAACGATTTTACTGGATCTCCGTCTCGGCTGCGACATATACATACATTTACTGTTGTTGTTACTTTGATATTAAGAAATACTAATAAAGGTAATTAAATGGTTCAAATAAAATACAATCATATCAGAACATTCAACATACCTAAGTTTTAAAAATGATATAAGCGTTTTAGTTGAAAAGCAAAGCTCTGATAATTATATATATTTTATGTAATATATATTTAAGTATATATATATATATATATATCACTAAAATATGTTAAAACAACACACAATACAGGTAAAAACTTTCTATTGGACACAATATTTCTGCAAAACAACTATTAAGCATTTTTTAACTTTACACAACTCATATATCTAATAACAAAAAAAAACACAATATATTTTTGTATGTTCATTGTAATAATAAATATTGCATAAATTTATTAACCAGACGGTTTATTACTTACACAGAATACAAAGAGTATTCAATGGCATAGTTATAAATATATTGCCGATTACAATAGCACAGAACACAAACCACACAATGGGGATCTGTGTTATTCAATGGCATATAAGTATTTAAATTTATAAGGAGACAAATTTATTTTAGAACATTTCTAACACATTTTACAAATGTTTCAATAATTCAATCTATTTCTGTGAAATTTAATTTGTAAAGTTAACCTTGTAAGTTTTTATCTATTATTTTTTCGAAGCTTTGATTTCATACCTAAACACTTATGTCATTTTCGAAATTTAAGTATTTTGCATGTACTGACATGAATAGGTTTTCTATTTGGACCATTTATTTTCTTTACTAGTATTTACATCAGGAGGGAAAAAAGTTTAAAATATGCCATCTGATATATATATATATAGCTATATAAATGTTGGTCTTGGCCTGATATTTAACTTACATAGAGTTTTCAGAGATTTAAAACCAAATGCATGTAAGATATTTAGCGATTTTCATATGTTTGTTATTTTTTATGTTTGTTATTATGTAAGTATAATAAATACATAAAATCAGAGCAAATGCGCAATAAAAGCATAATTAAAACATTTAGCTTAAATTTTTTGCTCTGGGGTAGAATTCATACAACAAAATAACATACAATATCAGCTTTCAATTGAACACAATATTTCTGCAAAACAACTACTAAGAATTTTTAAAAACTAAACACAAGTCATATAACTAAAAACAAAAAAACAAAATATGTTTTTGTAGATATTATAAATATCGCGTAAATTTTTTACCAGGACATTTTATTACTTGCACAGAATACAAAGAGTATTTAATGGCATATGAGTACCTAACTTTGAAAGGAAACAAATGTATTTTAGAACATTTCATTCGCATTCTTAAAAATACATTAATATGTTCAGAGTCAGGACATTTATAAAGTACAGATCAAAATAATAAATATTTCGATCACATGATTGAAAACCCGCCTTTCAAATAATGTGTAAAGATCTATAGGTCTTTAAAAGCAGATTTATATATTGAATAAAGACGTTAAACTGTTGAAGCAATATATAATCGACCCATAAAATAGGAGTGTAGGTGTTAGATTTATGTGGCTTTGGTTTGAAGAAGGGATAAAAGAATAACACAAATTTCATTTAGAAATGGTGGATTCAGATAATCGTAGCTCACTGTTATAAAATGCCCCTTGTATTGATTTGTTCAATGCTCATCTGACCCAAATTCGATAAGACCTTCAATATTCGCACTTATTTTCATTGAACCTTTCATATTTACAAAGTTTTAAAAAATCCAAGTAAAATAATATTTTATTGGTACTCCTGCAGTCCTTGTCCTTTGTTTCAAAATATAATTTTATAATGATAATCTGGTCCCAATTATATTAATAGAAACAATATTTTCACCCCATGGCAATGGTCTTTATTCTTTACATATAATAAAATAAAAAATAAAAATAGATATAAAAAAGGAGGAGATGTGAGTTTGGTAAAAAAATAAATAAACATTAAGTTTAAAATTAATATACCCCCTAAGACTTTAAAATTCTACTGACATTTAAATCTTAAAACGTAGTAAAAGAAGAACACAATACATAAATTTCTTATAGGAAAAACTAATATTTTTTAAATTTCTTTAATTTTTTATAATTATTCTGATAGCCTTGGGGTAGTGGATATAAATTAACAGGAAGTATTTGACGAGAACGGACGCGTTAATCCCAAGATCCTCCACCGAGAGTCGGAATTTTAGATCAAAAGCTGTGTACCGAGCTGCCGCTGATATTAGGATTACTCGGAGCTTGCTACTTCACTTATCTCCTCTCCAGTTAGCTTCATGAATATATAGGCAATAGAAACGATGTTTATTAAACTTTTTTATTGTATTGTTTAGCCGAAATCAATTATTTTTTCTATTTTTCTATGTTTAAATATTAGAATGCAAATAATATTAATATATAAAAACTATATATTTTCCTTTAAGCTTGAAAATCAAAGAACCTTCCATTGGAGTGTTTCAAAAGAATGAAGTGTGAAAACTCATATTGCTTATCTTAGAAGGAAGTCGAAACAATTTTTTTGGAATAGATAAAACGAAGGACAAGGATATGGGAGTGTGCAGAGAGCCCATGAAAGTAAATATATTGGCTTATGAGAGATTATGTGAGGTAATATTTCTGAGAATATGTCTTATTTCAAACGCTTAAATGAATTTCACCCACGCTATGAGGGGAGATTGTTCTGGGGTTTTTCTTATTTGCCATAAAATTTTATAGCCTGGAGAGTGATTGGAAAGTCATAAATTGAATGCAAAGTGCAGTGATTTTAATGGCTCAGAGGAGTTTTATTGAGCCCCTGATAGGGTATAGTATTTAAACAATATGAGATAGCCATATAATCGAATAAAAAATTAAGAGTTATTCTTTTAAATGGTAAATGAGTTGCATTATAAAAATAGATCCAAAATAAAAGTTTATATTCTTTTATTGTTAAACATATCTCAATTTATAATATAAATGTTTTATTGTATATACATTATATATATATATATGTATATATATATATATATATATTATATATATATATATATAATATATCTATATATATAGATTATATATATATATATATATATATATATATATATATATATATATATATATATATATATATGAAGCCATGGAGTCGATAAAATAAAAGGAATTGTTAGATGTGATGAACTGATTAATTTGAAATACACGTTTATGACAAATGTATTATTCATTCTTCAAATTGACTATCTCATAACAGAAAATATCTTAAAAGGGACTATGTATATTGACTATGTATATGTATACCTTCCTCCAACCACAAAGAGCAGTAATATGTAATGTTTTATACATGATTTTCGATTGTTTTCTTAAGTAAACAAAGCGTGGGCTATGATTCAGATGATGCTGAGGTTTCTCATTTTTCAGACAAAAAGAGTACCTTAAAATGCTGTTGGCATGGTACCTTCATACAAAGAATAAAAGCCCGAATGTTATGTCTAATTGAAGAAAAAGGTGGTGATAACATAGGAGAAAGAAATATTTTTTTATTGGATCAGACATATTATCATGGAACTCCGCAGGTCGTGACTTCTTTTTCTTGCCTCCAAGCCTTGTCAAGCTCTCATTCAAGTCATAAAATAACAAATATTATGAAAAAAATAATGTTTATATGGAATGATTAAGTAAGATATAGAATGTGAATATATATATATATATTATATATATATATATATATATATATAGAGATCGAGAGAGAGAGAGAGATAGAGAGAGGAGAGAGAGAGAGAGAGAGAGAGAGATAGAGAGATATAGAGAGAGAGAGGAGAGAAGAGAGAGAGAGAGAAGATGATAGAGAGATAGAGATAGATAGATCGATAGATAGATAATAAGATGATAGATAGATAGATAGATAGTTAGATAGATAGATAGATAAGATAGATAGATAGATAGATAGATAGATAGGATATAGATAGATAGATAGATAGAGATAGATAGATAGATAGATAGATAGATAGATAGATAGATAGATAGATAAGATAGATAGATAGATATATTTTTATACTTAAAGGTACCATTGATGTATATATATGCAAGGCAAAATCAATATAAGGTTGTTTCAAAATTACATTTATTGCAAGCTAATTTTGAAAAGAAAACTTCAAACGCGTTTGGTACTTGCTGTATTATTGTGTTCAACTTTCAATATTGTGGGCTCCGATTCATTAGGGAAGGTCAATGTTAGTCACCTGGTTTTGTCAATATCTTAGTTTCGTAAGGTAATTTAATTTAATGAAGATATTCAAATCCTCATAGATGTAAAACGAAAATATCACCAAAGGAAATACTCATGCCTATATATGAATTTCATCGAAGATGAAATAGGTATGTATAACAAAACAATGACAATATATACGTGAACAAAAATTATTCTTCACCTGTTAATAACGCAAGGACGAATAATTATATGCTCATTTAAATACCTATATGACACAGCTATCAAAGGATTCCAGAGCAAAATATTTATTGAAGTTCCTAAATTCAAGTCTCATTTTTTTCCCAACTCATTATTTTTCAAGTACTGTAGTTAATTTATGAATATATATATTTGGTAGAGTAAGCACGCACCACCTGAGATTAACTTTTTAGATGGTTTTTGTTTTAAACCCAATTATGACAAAATATTAGCTGCTTTGAGGAGATGGAATAACAATTGATATTTGAGATACCTATGCTCCTAATACAACATAAAAGGTAACATTTAAAATCGATAGCCTTTTAGGCTTGTTTGAAACGCTATTAAACCACAATTGTTGCTCATAAAATCCAATGGTTACATTTTCCAATGTTTCTTTAAGACCTATTTATAAGATTGGCATCCGGAAATTTTTAAGATTTTTATTATTCCACAGTCAGTTCAACATCCCTGTAGAACCACACGTTGTTGACAAGGCTTCTATCCACGCCCAAGGGCATGTTAACAACCCTAAATATGTGTTATTGAGACGCTCCATGTATAAAGTTTAATATCACGCGTCGTCAATTTCTTTACTTTTATCGATGAAAAGATGCCATAAGGAATATCCTTAAGATATACATAAATATCAACTTCATATCTCTATCCCTTCAGTGAAATGTGTATATATATATTTACAATGAAGGCACGTTCAGAATAAAATATATGCTACATTTCGGAAGAATCGTATCCTAAACAAAATAATGCATCGTAGGCTTTACAGATTCATTTTACTATTTCGATGCGAGCTCATATCCCCACGGATGCTATTTTAGCGAAACCAATAGCAACAAGTATTATTTTTTTTATTAATGTTATTTATATTAATGTGGTTCTTTAGCCAAGAACTGCTCTTCGAAAACAAAAGGATTCACTTGATAATAAAGTCATTTTTATTAATAATAAAACTAACAAACTCCCATTTCAATATCAAAGAGGGTAACACTATCAAACATCAACTCCTGACCATAAATTATTAAAAAACACATACGTACTGGCAGTAATGTCTATAAGGACCGGATATACGGAGTATGAAGAGGCTAAATGACGGTTTTCTAAAAGTGGGTAGATATCAGGAAACAGGCTAAAAAGAGAACCCATGCTAATAACTAAATAAATAACCATATATATATATATATATATTTCCAACAGCTATTAAAAAATATCCATCCGATCATCAAATAATATATCAAAGTTGTTTATCTAAGATTGTATTGTGGATATAAAAAGGAAGAAATTGACTGTCGCCAGTGGCAATCATTATAACCCCTGAAGGTATGTCCTAGTTAAGACAATGTTGGTTCATTCAAGCATACTGAAGTTATAGCGACATCTGTTATTATTTTTGACAAAGTCTCGTATGTCTATTTCAAACATGGAACGGATAGTGTGGATTCATAAAACATTTAAACCAGCAAATCTTTTTTATTTACAAGAAAATTAAAAAGCCTAGATTGATCACTGCTTAAAATCTCCTCTGCGATTCCACGCCTACATGCCAGATAACAAGGCACTCAAAGAAGATATTGAAAGCAAAAAAAATATCTTTGATGAATATATCTTTAAATATGTCATCATTGACTGATATATCTCTTAATAATGATAATTGTATCAAGGAAGCTAACTTCTTAAGTTTGTTATGAAAAGGGTTTTTATCAATTTAACAAAAGTCAAAGATAACTTATTTTCGGTAATATGTCAATGTACGTAGCGTAATTTCTTCTGTAGAAATGTATCTAAATTGTGTCGAACTTCATGATCTTAAGATGCCTCTTGACTCAAGGGCAATCCACATTTTATGAGAAGAAAAAAATATGTATATCTGGAAACTCCATGTATTTACTTTGGCAGGCACACGGAGCCATTCACGAAATGAAATTATAAGAATCAATCTGTTCCCGGTAGTACATAGGCTGCATTCTTTGTTCATATTTGGAACGAGTCTTTAAGCGGGTAATTAGCAATGGTCAACAACTTCCAAACTAGCTTGAGGCTTCACGTGTGTAGTTATATTTTAAAGTAGGCTTTGGAATATATTTTTAATATAAATATAATTATTTGTTAGAACAAGTACTATTTGAAGAAAAAAAATAATCGTTCATTTATTATGATCCAATTCTTTATGGTTAAAATATTTTTATTCTTTTACTGCAAAGAAGAATACAGTGTAAAAAAATACACTAAAAACATACAGATAACATAAGAAATAAAATAAAATCAGGACAGTTACATTATAAAGATATCAATAAACATTATAGTTCAAAATTACTGTCCAGATAAAAAACCATATATATATATATAACAACAATTGATAAAACTAATTTGTATTCGATACAAAACGGCGATGTATTCTTCAAATCCTTCTGATGTCGTTCCAATAGAATTTGGAGCCTTTGGATAAAATTTAATGAGGTCTCCAGCCCATTTCAAAATCAGGAAATTTTGACCTCAAAAGCAGAGTGGCAGGCAGCAGCACCAATGAGGATAGGTTTAGGTCTTTTTCTAAAATATACTTGTTAGTTGTAACTTTTGTGCAATTAAAGATTTGGCATTTTGTATTGCAGATTCAATTGAATGTGACTGGGGGGGGGGGGGGGAGATTTCTTCTTATGATTAAAGACACCAAAAAGAACCTAGGCTTTTAAAATATTTGAGGAATCGTCTTCATTTTCACAAACGTTAAGCTTTACGAAAAGCTTAAACACCTTTAGGATTGGACATCTACGAATTAATAAAAGCCCAAAGTTCATGCAAGGAAGCTGAAATTTGAGGATTTGTCCTGAAATTTGTAATTGTGCAGTAAATTTTGCACCATCGGCAATACTACCCGTTTTTATTTCTTTTATATATATTATTATTTTTACTCTATTCTTATTTTTTAAATATGTTTTTCTTTTTATTGTTTTTTTTTCTTTTTCCCTCTAAATTATATATATTGGCAAACGGAAATAAAGTCTAACGAACTATAATACTACCCGTTGATTTCATAATTCTTCTCTTTCAGGACAGAGGGAGGCCCAACAAACTTTGGTCCAATTTATTTGAAACTATGGCAAGTGTAAATGTTCAGTTAATTTTTTTACCCATTTTAAATTTATATATACGAAATTAAGAAACAAATAATTAGTGAAGCGAAATATAAAACCTAAAAGTCATCTAAAAATGGTAAACGTAAAATAAACAGAAACAAAAAAATCATGACTAGATGAGAGCTGTCGTGGGTAATCTTCCATCAATTCCCTTTGCCATCCTCAGACTTTGGCAGATCTGAGCTATGGGGAAATATTCATAACCTAGCTGCCGTAGAAGCAAATATCCTTTTCAAGATAATAGTCCTTTAAGTGATCAAAAGTATTGGTTTTTGGAAAAGATTATAAAAATTATGACATAACAAAAGTTAGGTAGCAAATGAACACATTCGAATATGCATATTCAATTCTCGTAAATTATACTCATCATTCCATCAAATATATTTATATATATATACCCATAATGAGTTAACTCTGTGAAGAAGTCAAAAATACTTTATAGGTTATTCAATTGTAGAAATAACATTAAGTGTATCGTCAATAAAAGCAACGTACTTTCTATGAGATGTGATAAAGGACCTTAAGCCCGACGTATAACTATTGAAAGAATGTTAATGTGTTTGTAATGATGTTATTAATAGTGTATTGATAGTATGGCTAAATGAAGTCATTTATGGAGAATACCTTCATATCCTAAAACCTTGGCATTATTTCATCCAACATTTATTTACGATAGTTTAAGACTTTCAATGGATAAAACTTTGAAACAAAAAGAAAAAATGCATTACACAATAGTTTCAGTGGATAATCACAATCAAACTAATAAATATGCAAAAAACTAAATTTGTGTTTGTTCTTATCCACAGTGTAAAATTTTAAAAAAGTATCAAATGGCGTATATATATATATCATGAAACGAACGGGACATCTTTTTCGCCAGGGACCCGGGCCGAGACTTAATATATAATTTCGTTCTTTCGACATTCTGTAGTTTTTTTAGAAAAGATTTTCCCAAAAAAAGTGACAACGTTTTTTTTAGAAAAGAATTTCCCCCAAAAAAATCTCAGAAAAAGTGATGACTTTTTTTTAGAAAATAATATTTCGAAAATTCATTTCTAAAAAAAAACTTCGTCACTTTATGAATGACAAACAGAAGAAAATATTTAAGTATCGGGACACCGGGCCGGGACGCTCAAAAACCGTCGGGACCTGGGCTGGGTACCCCGTCGTTTCCTGATATATATATATATATATATATATGTTTTAAATATATATCTTGTAAGAACCATGCATTGTCAACTAACTGCAGGTACTCATAATCATATTTCGAGAATCAATTGGCATTCATGTCATTGTTTATTTCGCAAAATTAATTAAGTTTGAATAAAAAGTAATACTTGAACATATAATTTAAATAAAATATATACAACACAAAACTGTCTATTTAAATGTGCACTCTACTCTTTGTAACAAACAAGGACCATAACGTTTTGCCAAAAAATAAAATAAATTACCAAAACAAGATTAAATTTTTTATATTTGCCCAGTACATATTTAATCGAAACGATGCAAAATCAATATATCGCTGGTAAGTTTAATTAAAAGCAATAAAATACCAAGCTATAATGATAACTTTCTAGACATATATAACCTATAAATAACTTTATATTTTGGTTGTCGATAATAAATGTCTAATTCCAATGTCCAAGTCCCTTTTAAAGCAAGGGGATTTCAATTATTAAGTATGAACATAGCAAGTTCGGAAGATGGAAAATAATTTTCTTATAAAAATGCTTGTATTTTAATTGACCTTGTTAATTATAATAAAACTATTTATTGTTTCGAAAATGTAGATAAAAAATATTTGCTACATCTCTTAAAACTCTCCAACTTCTATGTATATGCTTCTTTTATTTGTCTACATTGCCGCGTTTACGGTAAAACAGACAAAGGTCTTCTTCGTATTTTCGCTTGTAACTATCAAAAAATGAGAACAAAATAAAAGTTTTAATGATTCTGATAAAGAAATATAGGATTATGATGTTTCTAAAGTAGGCAGGTTTTTGGCAAATCTATGGATCGAGATATGGATCCACTCCGCACCTTCCTTTTATCATCATAGGATATCGTTTTGAGAGCACGTTATATGAATGTAGTTTTTCCATGTTCCCGTTTTACTTATTTGTATCATCAAGTGACTTACTATCTAAATTATACTTACTTTATAAATATATCAGCTAAAAATTAATT
Organism: Caligus rogercresseyi; assembly: GCA_013387185.1. NCBI lineage: Eukaryota > Metazoa > Arthropoda > Copepoda > Siphonostomatoida > Caligidae > Caligus > Caligus rogercresseyi. The sequence goes on along the minus strand of CP045893.1, from coordinate 18,660,633 downwards.
TCATATTATTTTTAAGAGCAAATTTTTTTTATCCTTATTAATGTTTATATCAAGAGAAAACAAATTGTTTTTTAACCTAACTACAACTTTACATTTATAATTGTAGACCTTATAAACTTCTCATGATTTTATAATAATTATTGATAGTTATATCAAACTATTTTTTTTGCCTACTTGGTGCGATAAAATTGCATTTGTATGGATATGAATAAGAATACTAGCATGTAAATTAGTCTACCGAACCAAGGATCTTATAATTGAGGTTGACGGAAACTGACCATCCCCTCACGGGCTTCGAACCTGCGCCCTCAACATTGAGAGTTGAACATGTCAAACGCACTGAGCTATCGTACTCCCTTTTTTGCCTATATGATTCAATAGAATTGCAATTTTATCTTTTATTTAGGGCTGTCAAGCTGTCCCTGGAATATATATATATAGAGAGAGATAGATAGATAAATATATTATACATGTTGTGGAGAAAATTCATATTGAAATAAGTAAATTCATGACAAAACCGAATATGACATAAATTTTCATATATTTGAAGTAACATTCAAACAATAAATACTTTTCTAAAGAACTTTGTATTTATTGCATGATTTAAAATAGAAAATAACAAATATTATAACAAAAGATATTTATTGACACTAGAAAATCCTTTTGTTTTATAGTTTAATCATTTTCTACAGTAGGACATGCAGGAAATGTAGTTTTAAACACAAAATATGGTATATCAAACACTACCCCCAATAAATGAAAGGTTTGAGTATTTACGTTTTTTCAGTGATCCCTATATAAGGATCTCACAATAAAATATAATGAATTATATGTAAAATATGTTCTTTTTTAAATATGTGCTAAAGGTAATTAAATTTATATTGAAACGAATATTTGTCTACTGTTTGCAAAAATAATAGATCATGGCAACTTAAATTGCATTACCTACTGTACAAACTGTATCGTGCTATGAAAAAAACTGATACGATCCAAAAGCACATTACTTGGCGTATTGAACAATATCACATCAGCATCCGTTTGGAAAATGGTCCTCATTTGGGGGCTATTAGTATCCAAAAGGAGTGTATAAATAAGTAAAGATAAAAATCTAACATCGCATTTAGCGTTTTCTTTGCATAGGCGCACGTAATTTGTTGCTTCATAAATTTAAGTACGTCTAAGTATGTTTGTACATGTGCCGTGTATGCTCATTGTGGAATACAAATAAAAGAGTTGTCCTAACCAGTGGCATTATTACAATTATAAAATGTTTTCCTCGATTTCCTTCCTGCCTAACTTATGAATAACATAAAATACATTTGTGAAAGTTTATTCAAGATATTTTGATTTCTCCTTCAATATCAAAAGTGTATTCAAAAAGGAGGCTTTATACTGCTGTATGCATTTATATTGTTGACTTGAGTGCATTATATTGTCATTGTTTTAAGATTACATTGAAAAATATCATAAATATTAAATTAATTGGCTGTACTATAGTATAGTCAGAGATATCCTTTGTGAGAATTCTTAAGAACAAAGAGAAATCATGCTTTTTTAATCAAAAGGCTAAAATACCACTTACCAGAGAAGAAAGTGATTTGAGGGGCATTTCACACGATATATATATATATAAATCTCAAAAGATGGATTTCAAGCAATAGTGCTATGCTGGAGAAGTAATATGATATTTTTGATTGGCATTTTTAAGCCCGATAAAACGTTTAGATATAATTTTGAAAGACTTATGTAAATTTATTATGTTTATGGCTTACAGTTTTTTGTTTGTGCCACCTTGGTTCGATAGAATTGCATTAGGCTGGATAAAAATAAGCATTAAAGCACAAAAATGAGTCACTCGAACCTAGGATGCTCTTATCAATGAGGTAGATCAAAAATGACCATCCCCTCTCGGGATTCGAACCGCGCCCCCAACATTAAGAGATGAACACGCTTTAACGCACACGGCTATCATAGTTTTGGTCATTTTTGATCCAAAAATGTGTTCCCATTTAATTTTATTGCGCAGGATGCTTAATATGGGCTTAGTTTTAAACGTATATCAACAACTGGCCCTCCTTAATGAAGTAAACATGAAAAAATACCCTTCACAAAATACTAGGTGGAAGTAACCTTTAATACATATAATTGTTGTTTTTTTGTGGATCAAGACGTATCCGGTTCCTCTGGGAATAAACAAGGGGTCCCCATTTCTTGTGATTTCCATTTGTTTCCACTTCTTTCAATTTTTAATAATAAATATACTTTATATCTCTATATTTTTAAAAGAATAAAATTGAAACTTGCTCTATTTTATTGGTGTTGATCCCAGCTAATAAGCATGATTAATATACTAATAAGTAAGAATATTTTTTGGTTGGTTCAATGCAAACTCCCCATTTTTAGTTGGGAGCTTCATTTATTTCTTCTGATACGTCCTATTGTCAGAGTAAGGACCCTTTTATCGTCGATAAGCAAATATCTTCCTCATTATAATATTGATTATAATACTTATTATTGCTATAAGTATGAGCAGTTACTTAATTAATGATTATGCATAAAATAGCTGGATTATAGCCAAATGATTCGTAAAGGAATGGATCGATGCTCATGAAAATAAGGATGATATTCTTAGCAGAAAAGTTGACATTCACAACACAACAACAGCCATGTGTAAGGTGGTACTTTAATGCATTTATATTCATTATTATTCACACTCTTTTTCCTCCAGTCAATCAAGTATGAAATTAAAAATTCCAGAGAGGTATCCAAACTATTCAGACAAATTATATTAACTACAATTACATAACCTTTAGCTACTCTTGTACGAGTATTAGTTCAAAACAGGTGGAGACTCAGAGCAAGTAGTTATTTGAACCCTTTGAATTGACTACCTGATATACTATTTTATCCATGCTAATAATACAATAACAATCAGATGGTTGGGTCATTGTCTTAGATAAAAACCAGTAATAGTGTTTTTGGATTTTGTTTGTGTGTGTGTTAATGGGTTGGATTGAATCCTCGACCTTGTTATAGCAAGAAACAAAGACAGAGGAGTTTAGATATATGATTGAATTCTAGTTTCTTTGTTTATAGTCAACAAATGCACTCATTAGACAGATGATGAAGGGCATGAAGTTACATGATGGCTCCTCATCGCAAAAATCTTCACTGCATTTTTTCTATGGCATTGTAAGCAAGGTTATATATGAGTATAATATAGAAAGTATCAACAAGGAAATAGTTTAGCCTGTTACAAACAGAAATTTGTCCATATCATACTCAAGATTACTATATATGTATAATGAATAAAATATAAAATACAAATTAATAATTGATACGCAAATAAATCATTGATATAATTAATAATACAGTTGAATCATAAGACGATTATCATATATTAAAATTAGCTCTTATTACATAAATATTTTTCTTATATAAATGAAATTATTCATATATTATCTTAAGTGAGAATTCGAATATTTATACCAAACCCTTTAAATTTGACAGGAGATTCTTCATTGGTTACGAAAAACTAGAAATACTGCCCTTATTGATTATTTTTTAAAACTTTATCAAAGTACAGATATTACATATTCAAAA
>CP045893.1:18632030-18652030 GCA_013387185.1 Caligus rogercresseyi | reverse complement strand
AGAGAGCGTTGAAAATAGTATGCATTTTTATGTCCACCTTTTGCTATAGACCTTTAGTACGACCATATAACTATAATATTCATTATTCAATAAACTTGATCTTTTTAAATCACAAGTTTATCTCTTTTGGAATGAATATAAATAAAGTTAAATCGTTTGTTTTACAATATTTTTTGTCCTCGACAGCCTAACGTAATAGGGAAACATTCATCTGACAATATCGTTTTATATTATTTATTATGTCAAAGGATGTGCATCTCAAGATGCAGGCATCAAAATATAAGTGAATAATACCAGGTCCTGTAGGAGGCATCATCTCATCATTTAATGCATGTAAAATGTTTAGACTTGTTTGTTGAAGTCAATCTGACAGTCAGAGATATTCATGTCACCCAGCCATAAGGAAATTGGAAATAAAGGGGGAATTCCTTTTAAAGATCCAATAAGGCTGTAAAATTAACAAGTTTAATTAGCCTTTTATTTTAAAGCTAGAGCTTAAGAAAGGGATATTAGCGCGCCAAAATGTTTATGACTTGAGTAGTAGTAGAGTATTGGCAAAATGGTAGGTAGATAATAATGTTTACATTCAAAATGTAGGAATACTCAACAAAAAAGACAAATTACACAATTGATGAGTTCTTTGATGACATTTAGGAGCATGAAATGGCTGACCTATTGGTAAAACAATTAAAAAAAGAAATCTTACAATACATTGTAGTGATATCCTTATGTATGTCTCATTTAAAAAATGTCCTTTTAAATGGCGTCACTACATATTATTTTTTACCTTTTTTATCCTCCTTAAGACTGGTTATTTCTATAAGACTTTGACTGCTCAAGATATATACAATTGTTCATTACTTCTCTTTTTTTTTTTTACAATATACATGTGATATCATAAAAGTAATAAACTTCGATGCAGTTCTATCGAACCAAATAGGCAAAAAATGAAATGATATGACATGTATGTCTTTGTTATATAATATATTGAGATACCTTTTCATATTCTTGATAAGTAACCCAACCATATATAACGCGAGCATCATTTTCATCTATTCTAATACTGAGAGTGCCATCAGAGTGGCCAGAAGATTGCAATCGACTTGTTGGGTACTCTTTTATGGATGTTGTACAAGATGACATAATGTTTAAAAAGCGAAGGATTTATTCTTGTTGTTGGACTCTGAGTTGAGGAATCTGTAAAGTATTCGCTATATTTACGTTCGCTTTACATGCATTTAGTGTTTAGAATAACTTTGCTAAACTTAAGTATCAATTATGCACACCTACATTCGAAAAGGAAGTTATTACATTAAAAGATATCAATGTTCAACAAGTGTGAAAAGTATTCGCAAAAATACAGTTGTTATTACGAAATAAGGCATCCTTATGCCGTCAGAGAATACTATAACAACATGGAATAGGAGCTCCTCCTTTTTATATTAAAGGTTTAACTACCTTCGTAAAAAAAGGAAACGAGGGAAAAAGGAGGGACTTCTTCTTATTAGGAGCTCCCTCCTTTTTCATTTTCTTTTTTACGAAGGTAGGTAAACTTTGACCTAAAAGGAAGGAGTTCCTTTTCCATGTTGCTATTGTACTCCCTGGGCACACTAAGTGTCCGTTCTCATGGGTTCGATCCATTTAATTTGTGAGTCCTTTGAATGCAATCCTTTAATACCGTTGATATGCAAAGTAACCTCTCGCACTGAGGGAAATATGAATACTTATGGTTTAATTTTCTTTATCCACCAATAGATCCCCATTCCGAGAAAACTGGGATGCCAAATAAAAAAATATGTCTTTCGGTGATATTATAAAAGCATCTCTTAACATATTATTAAGCAAGACGAATGGATACATTTTTTCTCAGCCGTGATTCGTGAAATAAAGGCAGTGTGAATCGAATATAAGCAGTAGGAGTAACTCAATTAAGGCATCAATTAACTCGCGGCTGTTGATGTGTCAACATCAACTCGAAATGAGAAGATGAATCACAATATACACTAATTATCTTTTGTAGTGGTCTTTATCCATGTCAGTTATGAATTGTTCATTATCAATAACTATTCAATATAAATATGGCAACTCTACAACTAAGGGACATAATGAATATTAATTTAGTATAATTATATTGACGACCAATGGATATTCACTCTGACGATTAGACTAAACAAATAATAAAGAAAGTTCCCCACAGAAATCGAATCAGTAATAAATTACACCTATTTATTATTCTTGAAGGCTTTAACAGAATTGTAATTTATTTTTTCCACACATTTTATATTTCCTCTTTCCCTTCACAAATGACATCAACTGCATGTGCATAAATGCATTGAATAGAGAATTGTCTGATTCCTCCCATGATAAAAAAATAATAAGTCCTTGGCAAGGAGCCTTGCTAAGAGGACTTGCTAGCAGCAGGAAATGCAATGTTGATCAAATGATGTCCGAAGGGAGAAGACGACGGCCAGCAGGAGTATTGATGGGTTTTTTTCTAGATGCTATCCAAGGTTATTTAATTGTATATACAAAAGTTAGTTTAGTTCTTAATAATGTGAAAGGATTGACAACTTTGATGTGAATCAAGATTGTATAAATCAAGGGTTATATAAATACCGGAACAACTTCACGAGTCCAGGTCACTAAACCTCGTGTTCTAATAATACTAGGGCTGGGACGGTAACGCATTACCGCTATACCGCGGTACGTGACGCCTACCGCGGGTCTGAGCACGTCACCGTCATGACCGGCAAAAAAACAAATTGAAACATTGGCCTGTATATGTGGAGATGTTTATGTTGGTGGCGGGGCACGGTCATAACCACAGTAGCCTATTCACCGTTTTTCAAACGAACTTCAAACAACCTTTGATCAAAAGATGGAGCAAACCCGACCTTAGGAGTTGGGGAGCGCATTTCCAGAAAATAAAATAATAGTAGTGATTTGTTAACATTTTCAGTGCAATAGAGGTTGAAGTTCTTCTAGTTGTTGAATGTTGAAATTTAAGAAATGTTGAAGGAAAAAATATTCACTTTAAATGTTCCATGAGTAATTGCACTTGTTTTGTATTGAAGATACCATAAATAATGCATATTATTAACCCTTGTCTTGCGCCGTTTTTTTGTGTTGGGCGGGGGGGGGGGGGGGGGGGTATAAATATAGCGGTATATCGCAAAACCGCGGTAATTTGTTGATTACCGACCGCGGTAAGAAAAATCCCAACCGGCACAGCCCTAAATAATACTGATAATTCAAGTACATAATAAGACTTAATGGTAAAATATTATTTAAAGAGGAAGTTTCATTATAACAACTCAGCAATCGTATTTTGGGAAGGGAAAGGGTTATAAATGAAAAATTAAAAAAATATTATAAACAGCAATAGTTGATTCAAACATTGTTTTCATCGCATCAAGGTAGTTAAAAGTATATTAACGCATATATCATTATTCTTAAACTTTTTATTACTATTTTATATATGTTGTTACACTTATACTCAATGATCGGAGGAGGCGAGACGTTTTGGGAGCTCCTTCATCAAGTGGTCGCTCCTAGCACTGACTCGGCTCATGAATATGTTCAACACTCTGGATAACGAATACTTTTTGTTCCTTCTTCTTCTCTATAAAAGTACAATAATAGAGAGGTTTGTGAGGAATGTTAGCACGATGGCCGTGTTGAAGTGTGGTTTTTCTTTGTGTTAGCTCAGGTAGGAGATCGAAGTAACCGTACCCCTTGCAGATACTATACAACTCCTGTTCAGTATCATGATAAACGTCACGTAACAACCATAAGATATAAAGACATACAGAGCTTATTGGATTCTTCAGTGAAATACGTCATTTTGCCCAATATAAACAAATATTTATATCTTTATGATTAACTTAGATGACGTAGTACAAATTATTTTAATAATAATGGGTACAGCGACAGATGAACGATGTTTATATTGCTATGAAGGGAATCAACTCTCTATATCTATATATCTCTATGTAACACTCGCTTCGTCACATGCATTGTCTTTCTTAGTAACAATGACATCAGAGAAGCTGAATAATCAAGCCATTCCATCACTTCCTCTAGCGTAGTCTGATATAGGCCCTTTAATAGAACTCAATATACTGTACATATACCTATAGTACCTCCCTAATCATGTCCGAATTTAAATATGGATAAATGTGCTGGTTTTGAAACATGATTAGTTGAAAGAATAGAGAAGGAAAAAACAATAATTTGAATTATGCTACAAATCTTGAAGAGTCCGTAAGCTCTGACTAAAGCGTTAAAAGTAAAGTGACGCTACCAGGACAAACCTTCTTTTTTTTCAAAAAGGAGATGGATCACCGTTAGTTCTCTAATATGCGCTAGAGGGTGTTTGATGAAGCAGCGGTTTCAAAATAATAACAAATGTAAACAAAAAAAAAATATGGACGAACCGTAGTTTATTTTTTTAACAATAGGTGCCGCTTATTTCCATTTAACATTTGAATGAAATGTAAATGGATAAGCGGCACCTATTGTTAAAATAATAAACTACGGTTTGTCCATCATCTTTTTTGTTTACATTTTCTTGTCGCGCTACTTACTTTAACGCTTTAGCTCTGACCACCTAATCAACAGATGCCCATCGCTCTCATATGAGAGATACAAAGCCATGCAACACGAGGATGAGATTTTCTATTATTAAATGTAAAAAGATGCAAACAAAGTATTGATTCTAATTTTAAATTAAGTGCTTAATACTCGATTATAAAATAAAACCACAATGTAATACTCAATATCCATTTTTGCTCTTGTAGCACAACTACCCCTTGTGTGGTCGTTTTCTTTTGTTGTATGTATTTGTTGCCTTTTATCAATGTATATTTATAATGTGTGTAACATAAAATACTGTGAGGACCCATTAGAAAAAAATGGATAAATGGCATGGTCATTTACAGGCTTGGTGTATTTGCAACCTTAGCGTTCGTTCGTACAACTGTTCGATTTGATTTTTTTTTCGTTCGTCCGTTCCATTTTTTTTAACATTCGTCCGTTCGTTGAAAAGATATCAATTGTTGTAACTGTTCCTATTTCAATTTTGAAGTGCTTATATTTATATATTACAGGCTGTTCCAATACTCTGAATGTATTACGGCGACAGGTTACCATAATTTGAAGAATTAACAAAATTTAAGCGAATTAGCATTTAACCCTAGAAATACCACTGGCTGTTTGACACCCGGCGTCGAGATTCTATTGTTCATAACAAGAGACTATTGAATTATAAAAGCTTAATTTATTATTTTTTTGCAATAATCTAAACAATAAAATTAATTTTTGAGTATCAAATTAATGGTCTATAAAAATCAGATTTGGCAAAATATAAACTCTACTGAAATATTTACAAATGTGCAAAAATGGAAGGGTCCAATTTCCTCGCTCAAATTAAAACTAGAAAACCTAAGTTAAAGGTTATTTTGTATAAACAACTGCTTCCTCGAGAGGATTCCAAATGTATTAGATTATTTTTTCTATACCTCCTAGAAGATGAAATAATGGATAATATTTTCTTTATAGTAATTACATATTATTCATTATATTATATTTATTTGGTTATAATTAAAAATCAGGCTGCTTTCATAATTGAATATTTTTTCTACAAGTTAAATGCCCGAATACCTCAACAAATTGGCCCGAATTTGAGAACTCATCCGAATTTTTTTTTTTTTGGGGGGGGGCAGTTGCCCCCTTGCCCCACTGTCTCCTACGCCTATGTTGACAATGATAAATATTGAATGCTTTCAGTTAATTGAATAAAATAATTTATTTGACATATTAATTTACAAACTTTTGGCTTTAGTATGATGAGAGCAAAACGGTCACTTCATTCAATTTCATAACTGCAAATTCCTCTATGGATATCCACACATATCGCCCATAGAGCGGAGTGCCACAGCGAACATGGACATGACTTGCATCCGGGACTTGTGAAATAAAAGCACAGAGCTGCGTGCTTCTGAACTGAGGAAAGGCTCCGAGGGAGGAATTTGAGTATCGGAGTTCATTTCTCCTCCTTAACAGACTGGATTTGGAGGAGTAAGGTGTGTCCAAAACGGAGACTTTGAGCTTAGTAATGAGGTTATCCGGATCTCCAAATACCAATTCTACGCCTTGATGATGTAGGTATCCTTGAGATCAATCTCTATCCAGGGGCCTATCTCGAGCTTGGATGAGAAAAGAAACTTATCTCCAGATACAATTTTTCCATCAATGGCGTATTTGGGATCATGGTCCGGGGATTTCACACTACTGGCTGTTATCATGGGCTCGCCTATATTGAATAGATATTAAGCTTTATTAAAACACCTAAGGTTACAGGTGATGAGCATAAACGAGCATCAAGAGAGAGCTTTTGGCAAAAGTGTAAAAAAAATAATTTTATCCATCATATGTTAAACATAAACAAAGCAATACTTTGCTTGTAAAATAGTATATTTCGATTTAACAAACTTTCTCCCATTTTATTTTTGTCTTGATTTATAATATTTTGTTTATTTTTTACACAAAGTATTTGAGCATAGAGATCTTTATATCTCTATGTATTAAAGAGATCGTAATATATGTAAATACTGAATCATGTTGAACGATGTGCTAAGATTTAATTGACCATAAATAAATTTGATATCATAAAATTACTAAAATATGAAAAATAAATTAAAAATATTCGGCGTGCTTATCTCTCAACAGGGATCCACATCATTTAAACTGTTCTCTGATTTGGTGAATTAATTTTCATGCTATAATGTTTATAAACATGCAAATAATGATGCAATATCATCGGACCAAATGAACAGAGAAAAGTACTTTGAACAAATCATTGTTTTCAATTATTCATTTAAATACTGGATTGAGTGATAATAAGCGTTTTATAAAATATAATTTCAATGTTTTATTGTTGGATACACATTAGATGAGATGTTTTAAAACAGACATACCAAAAAATAGTTCTATTTTGCGTATATTTTTATTGAAAGAAGCGATTAAAGTGTTGATTAAAAAATGAAATATATTCTTTTGTTATCAAAAAAGCAAGGATGATAAAATATTGTATCTAAAGTTTTTGGCTTTTATAAAGATACTTACGAAAGTTACTGCATTTGTATAAGATCCTCCTAAATCGTATTTCCTTTGGACACACGTCCGTCCCACTGAAATCCAGATCACAACTAAATTTTGAGGTGCACCTACAGGAAATTATTATAGAGACAGGACATTATTAGATAATCAAAAAGGTCCGATGGCAACACACTTATTGCGAACGATGGGCAGCAGAGATATTATACACTGCTTTCCTAGCTTTATCAGATTCCCTCTGTTGAGCAGACGTTTTTGTCATCCGTCTGTCCGGCATAGGCCTTTGCTGGTAATATTTTGCCGCCACCATTGTTTTCACAGGTCAGGTAAACAGTATCATCACAGAAGAGCTCTGCAATAATAATATATTAATGATATTGAACTATTCAATGAGTATGTAAGATAATTATTATACCTTCTATGAAAACTCCCTTTAAACTAACTTCCACTTTGATTTTCGCTAAGGAAACAAAAGTATACAGTTAAAAAATGGTTATTGAAACATGTAAATTTAAAAGACTTATACTTACTCTCAGGCTTGAGAAGTACAACGACATCACGAACTTGGAGAACGCCTCGACTCGTTCTTTGGACTGTCAAATGTGTCCCTTGAAGGATAACGCCTTTTCCACAAGTTATGGCCACATACTTCTCCCGTTTCTGTGCTGGGCCTTCATATATACCACATACTTCATTTTTAGACAGATCCTCTCGCCTTAGAACGGTGTTTTCCCCGACACGGACCTCAATATCTTGAAAATGGGCCGTTGAGTCCTCTACATAGTCCACTGTAAATTGAATTCCACAAACAGCAAGGGCCTTGCCAAAGAATATATCGATCCATGGTCCATCTTCATATTTTGAGCTGTAGTAATTGGCGGCAAATTCTTCTTGGTATAAAAGGAAGTCGGGTGTGAAGCCGTTGTCCACGGAACTGGTTGTTATTTTCGGCTGTGCTGAATTCAAAAGATGTGGAAAATTACTTTTCGACTATTCTTCATCTATTACAATAAATTCGCATTTTTTTACATTGAAAGCAACTTGGGAAAACATAAAATGAAAACACACATATATGTATTATAGTATTTGGATCAACTAATGGATATTTTATTTTGAAACAAGAGTGTTGATGGTTAATACTTGGAAATACATTTAGGACGTTGATTAAATTTATAAATAAAATACTTCCACTTACTTGTTAACTGGAATGAATGATTAAAGATAGGCTTTTATTCGATCAAAACAATTGTTTTGGCTCAATCTATTGGCTTGTAAAGCAACTAAAACTCAAGTAAGAGATCCCGATTATGTAATCTATAAAGTTATAAGTCTTTAAACATATCGAACGCTGCACATAATAAATAAAAGATTTTAAAAATGATGACATTTATACACATGTCAATGACACAAAAAGACTACAAAAGTGATCCAAAAAATTATTTGGTCTCAGTATATTTCTTCCGAAAGTATCTCAAAAGTTAAATCGAAAAAAATCACGACTTAATTTTTAGTTAACATTATGATTTATAACACAATGCCAATAAATGTGTCCTTCTAAAGTGAAATACTAATATATTCAAGATTATTTTAGTTTAGTTTATTCAAACATATTTAAATGAAAAAGAAATTTGGTTCAATACCGGTCTCTAAAAATTACACATCATTAAAAACAACAAATAATCATCGAAGCACCAAATGTTAGTCCATTATGTATAATTACATTATATTTATGCAAGTATGTTTATCATCAACTTTGAATTAAAATGTAACATAGTGGTTAGCATGTAGATTTAGGGGGTATTATAGAAACCTAATATTAAGATATCAAAATTTATCCCCCGCGAAAGTTGCGTCATAAGAAACTAAATGATCGTAGAAAATGGATTTTGGTTTGAACCCCCCCCTTACCCCCCCCCCAAATTGCGTTCAAAGGTATCGTTATGAAGCAAAACTTTTTGTTATTACTTATTTTGGAAAATTTCTTTTACAAAATTTAGCTATGATCAATATATGACTTTGTTATTTTTTGCACATTTTCGTAAATATTATTTAGTGCCAATAAATGAACATAAATTCTGACGCACCAAACATTTTTTAAATAACGGCTCCTACTAGGGTTCTTTAAAGTTTCAAGAAGGAAAAAGAAAAAAGGGTACTCATGTTGATGTTTTTAAGTTATTTTTTTTAAATAAGTTTGCTTTTCACATCTTAATTTTCATACAGTAACTTCCTCACATGGTTGAGAATATAAATCTATGACGTTGATTATATCCATAAACTTTTGCAGATAATAATATAATGACGAAAAATGTTTTCTCACTGATAAAAAGAAGTTATTGTTAAAGGTAACTTGATATTTTAAAACTTAATTCTTATTTCTTAAAAAATATTTTTAGAATTCCACCATGAATACATTGATCACGTATTACTAAAAAGTGGCATAGCGGAAGATCAAGCGAAATATCTACTTTCAGTAGTCGAAGAAAATTAAAGACTTGACACTTTAGTCACTGTGGTGTGTTACGGATGCAACACCAATGTCAGAATATGGTAAGGAGTAATATAAAGACTCGAGTTATGTCTTAAAAGACCACTTCAGTGGATTATTTGTCTTCTACACATGAATGAGTTACCTTTTAGAGAAGTTTTTAAACATTTAGATGGCGCACAAAAAGGACCTCGGACTTATGAAGGTACCATAGGAAAATTAATTAATACAGACTTTACCAAAAATTCAATAAAAAGTTTTTATATACTTGTAGGAAAAGTAAAATACTTAAATCAAAGTTTACTGTATTCTTTAAGCACAGATAAAAATATTTATACGAAATTACATTAGGAATACAAACAGGAAATTTTACGAATTCAAGCTTTTGCTACAGGTCTCCAGGAGCATTACATGAGGCAAAATGTCTTACCAAAGCCAACAGAACTTTAAGATCCTATATTTCACAAAAAGTCCATGTGAGTCTCACATAAAACTTGTAAAAGGCCTAACGGATAAATAAATGGAAACAAGAATATTTGCCCTGGACAAAGTTTTGGTTGCAAAAAATAATATTAAAAAACAAAGAAATTTTCAACTACCCAAACCTATCAGTTGTAATTCTAAGAATTTTTCAATCTTATCGACTGGTCAAATATAAATTTGTCTGTTCCTCCAATTGTGCCTGAAGAAGATCTTATAAAAGCAAAAGAACATCCTTTAAAAATTAATAAGTATCCTTGCCATTCACAATCAGTGGAAAGAGCTGTAAAACTAGTAACGGAGGCATCTGCAAAAGTTTTGGATACATCAACGTCATAGATTTATATTCTCAACCATGTGAGGGAGTTACTGTATGAAAATTAAGATGTGAAAAGCAAACTTGTTTTTTAAAAAAATAACTTAAAAACATCAACATGAGTACCCTCTTTTTCTTTTTCCTTCTTGAAACTATTAAAGAACCCTAGTAGGAGCTGTTATTTAAAAAATGTTTGGTGCGTCAGCATTTATGTTCATTTATTGGCACTAAATATTATTTTACGAAAATGTGCAAAAAATAACAAAGTCATACATTGATCATAGCTAAATTTTGTAAAACTAAATTTTCCCAAAATAAGTAATAACAAAAGTTTTGCTTCATAACGATACCTTTGAACGCAATTTGGGGGGGGTCAAACCAAAATCCATTTTTCTACGATCATTTAGTTTCTTATGACGCAACTTTCGCGGGGGATAAATTTTGATATCTTAATATTAGGTTTCTATAATACCCCTAATGTAGATGTAAAGCTTATTTTCATGAAAACGGTTTGGAGTTCTAAATCAAAATGTCTTGTGCTTTACTTGTTTGGGGTATTTCTGGAGTTGTTTAAAATAAAGCCTCAAATTCATTTTTTTAAATATATATTACGGGCTTGATCGGCTTAATTTATATTTAAAATACCCTCCTGTAAATTGAGTTCAGGACTATCATCTCCCAGACAATCACCCACCGGACTAGCACCCCCCGACAATCACCCCGGGCTTTTACCGCCCGTGACATTTACCCCTAGTCACTAATATTTCTTATCCCTTAAAGTCCACTTATAAAGTTAACTAAGTTTTCTTTATGACAAAATTTCATTAGTGTTTAAAGCCTATGTTCCTACTATCGGTCATATGTGTAATATGACCGATATTAGGAACATAGTTTTCAAACACTAATGCAAAAGAAAACATAGTTAATTCATAGTGAACTTTGAGGGATATGATTATTAGCAACTAGGGTAAATGTCTCTGGCGGTAAAAGCCCGGGGGTGATTGTCTGTAGGGGGGTAGTCCTGTTACGTTCTATATTATATTAAGTTGTATCCCGATCGAAGAGTGAATATATTCTGACGGCCTTTTTAGAGTATGAAAAAGCTAACTCTAAGCATTGACGTTTAGAATTTGTCATACTACAAAGTCCAAAAAATAGGATTAGATTAAAGAAATCCGAATGGACACTCACTTCATAATAAGTTCAATGCTTTGTTTGTGCTTAATTTTGTATGATAACAAATCCAACTCTCAAAAACTTACGAAGTCCATCGCAGGTATATCGTATCTCATAGTGATTAATCCGGTACATTTGGCGGCCCTGGAAAATACGTGGACGTAGAAGCGAAGGAGCTGATCATCGTATGTTTACATTCCGGCTTTTCGATGCAGCTATGAAAGGATATGAAATAATTTATATTTAAAAAATCTAGTTATAAAAAATAAATTACATTGAAGGTGTAAAAAATGATCATCACAGTTAGTTTTAATCTGACTTATTTCTTTCTGTAAAAGGTTACTTCTTATCATATTCATTAATTGCATGGATTTGTGATCCATATTTGGAAATCCAAAAGTTTTTATTTCTTATGATTATTATTTTTTGCTAATTATCATATAATATTATTTTTTATTTAATAGTTTTATCTTTATTTGTGAAATTACTTTGTACCACAAGGTTATACACCAACCATTAAAAATAAATCAAAGATTGATTCCACGAGTTCATATTTTTTAAATAAAAGTTCAGTTCTCCATTAAATCATGAAAGAGCGTTTATTATAATAATAAAAACGTAAGATGTTGACATGAAACTCCTATTTTTGTTGTGGATGCAGCCATATCCAAATAAATCAAAGAAATAAGTAATAATTTATATACTCACTATATACTTCCAGTGCTGTACAAATTGAACTCATCGAAAAATATTTATATCCTACATTAATTAAATTAGAAATGGTAGGAAATGTACCTATAAAGCCGAAAAAAAGGATTTCCAAATATATTTTTTGGAGTCAATGTATTAGTCAAGCACAAACGTTATTGAAAAAGTAAAATTGCTTCTTACAGACAATCTTAATATGTTAGGCATTTGATCAGGTTTGAGATACGCAACATTTTTCTATTCTAAATATTTTTTATTAAATGCTCAGGATTCCATAATATATGAAAGCAGAATACAATTTAATTTTTTTAATAGCAGTGAACTTAACCTATAATACATTTTTTACACCATCATCTAGATAAACCTTGGTAAATTCCTGGTATCTTTTTGGAGCACTCCAGATCCGGATGATCCGCAACACATTTTCCCCTTGTTCTTCCAAGAACGGACTCGATTATCTCAATGTTTCCCATATACTTATTGCAACTGACCTCCAAAGCGTCTTTTTCACACGATCGGTCTGGAATAAAAAAAGTTAAATCTTCTGTGATGATTTATTTTTTAACAACATACATTACATCTTTTCCAGTCGTTTTTTTATATTATTGTTGATAATTGATTCCAGTTTTAAGAGTTTCCTGTTTTATTAAATATCAACTGTCAAATATATTTTTATAATATTACTGCACTTACCTGTTTTTTATGCATCTATAAATACCCCCACCATTATTTTATTGTTAACTCCTTTCTCACTCGTATATTACATCATTGTAATTGAATATTTTTAGAAGAATATCGTGAAATACATTACATATATTTATCACACTACCTAGCCTTAAACATTTTATTCTTAAATTATACATATAAAAGAGCTGTAAATTATAGGAATAGACCTTGGAAAAGTATAACACAGTTTGAATATTAATTGCTATATTATAACAAAGACTTTTAGGATATGTTAGATAATATATTGACTAAAAATATGTATCATATCTAACGATAAATAAGTATTTATTAAAAAAACATATATTTAAAATAGGAATCGATCAAAAAGATATCAAAAAGTTTATTTTTTTAATTAGGCGCCAAAGTAAATTTTGAAATTTTATTTTATAAAGTTTTTATGGTATGTAAGACAAGATAACCCCAATTTTAACCTGGTATTGATTAATTTAAATGCGTTAGTAAAATTTAAATTGGAGAACGTCTCTGAGACGTGCTATTTATATATTAATAAGAACTGAAAACACAGATTTATATTTGGTAGATTGATACCACCGGTGATAGACTTATGCTACCATTTTTTTGTCTTTAAGGTTCGACAGAATTGCATCCGACTGGATTTAAATAAGCATTATATAGCATCAAAAATAGTCTTTCGAACCTAGGATCTTATCAATGAGGTAGACCAAAATGACCATCCCCTCTCGGGATTTGAGCCTACGCCCGCAACATTGATTGTTGAACACGCCTTAACACACACGGCTATCGCACTCCATTTACCAGTTGTTTGGATTTATCAATCGGTAACACTAAATACAGAAATCAAGTGCGTAACTCCTAATCAGAACCTTCATTTCTTAATGATGAACAACACGCTTCTTAGATGATTTTTCAGCGGTATCATCCGGCAGCAATTGTATAATTATTTTTTTAATATTTAATAATATAATGATGTAATTAAACAAATAATACTTACCTATAATAGTGTAAATATTCGTCTTGCTCCTGTCGTATGGTATTTCTGCAAATAAATTTAATTATTGAATTAAGTGTGTTTCTATTATTATGACATTTCTTTAAATTGATTTAATTCAAACGCCCTAAGGGTTTTCATAGGCCATCTTTCGGAACTATTTATTGAGTCAAGAAAGGATTAAGATTATTAAATGGGAGTAGGCTTGATACCAAATCCAGTTCTATGTAAGTATATGTTCAACCAAAAATATAAAAACATTAATTTTTTGCATCATTTTTAAAACAAAAATTGTTCAATGGAACGGAATTTCCTAATTTCGGTTGAGTGAAAAAAGTGTTGCAATTAATTTTTTTAATTTGGAGATGTAAAAAATGAGAAATGGGGAAAATATTAAATGACAAGGTATTGAGACCTCACCAAAAAGTGAATATAAAGACTTTGAAAAAATGCTTTTCAAATAGCTATTTGTCAATATGGTAATAAGGTTTTTTAACTACCCGACCGATCGTTCATAACTTTTATTTTATTATATTTTCTTCTGAATTGACTGTTTAGAATGGCTCGAATTAGTAAATTATATTTCTTTTATTGCAAAAAATATTCCTTCTTCAGAAGAAAAGACAAATACAAACAATGTAACAATGATTGAATCTTATTGATAGAGGAAGACAGTGATTTAAAATATCTTTTCTCGGAAGTTTAATAAATTCATCTCCACTGAACCTCGTCAGGTATATTCAAGATGCATTTGATTGAATATTTAATGGTTTGATCATAAAAATAGATTTCAAAATTATATTGATCGTATTTTTCATTTTTACCATATCTGTTATTTTTAGAGCTTTTATGGTAACATATTTGATTTGTAACTGACGATATCAAACTAACTTGTGGAGTCAAAATACAGAAAAACACACATATTACATATGATTAGACATCTTTATTTTGACTGATATATTTGTCTTCATATAATTTATGATAAGGTTTTTTTTTAATTTAGCTCTTTAGATGTGGAAAAAATATAAATAAGATAAACTTTTTTCTCAATACGTTTTTGGTTTGAACCAAACCGACCTAATGCTTATTAAATGCAAGTGATTATCTTATGCTTGTTTTTAAAGCATGGACATTTAACTACAAGTCCAACATAATTCAGTATCCAAAATCTTGAGCTTTTGACAGAGTTGGTCGTCTTCAAAAATTAGAAGGTTACGAACTACGAGCATGCTGTGGTCCCAAATTTTAAAACCGGGTCTCATTACTAGGAACAAGCAAATTTTAAAAATATTTCTTTTGCCAGCATTTAATACCTAAAATTATAACAGCATTATTCTTTAAAATCACTCACTAGAAGAACGTGGATGTCCGTCAAAAGTATCTTAAAATATTTTCAAAGCCTTTCTCTCAAGCATCAAAGACCGATAAAAATATATAGTTATTGTTTAACTTATTAATAATTATTATTTTTGTATCTGTATGACATTTAAAATACTTAATAGACGTTTAGTTTTAATATTGTTTAATTTATAAGTTTGACAGAATATATATATTTTTGCTTGTATTTTATCCCAGAGAAAAATATATAAGTACTAACTTTAATTACTTTTTTATGACAAGTGGATATTAGGTATTATGCCTTATTTATATGGGTTTTTTTAGATTTGTTACTTCAAGAACAGAATCACAAAAATAAATGGTTCAATATTCGGAACCTGAGGTACAGAACCAGAAAATTAAATAAATGAATCTAAATTTCGGAATCCAAGGAACACAATCACCAATTTTAAAACTATGGTTCGAAATTTAGCTTCATGAGCTAGAAAGCAACGAAATAAATAAAAAAGATAAGTCGATTGTTCCTTGTTTGCTTTCCAATTCAAATGATTAAAACCATTACCTTTTTTTTCATCGTCGTCGTCATCATCGCCGTCGCCATCATAGTCATCATCGTCGTCATCATCGCCGTCACCATCGCCGTCATCATCGTCGTCATCATCGCCGTCGCCATCATAGTCATCATCGTCGTCATCATCATCATCGTCGTCGTCATCTCCGCCACCTCCTCCATCAATATCCCCTTCCTTCCTCACAATGATTGTCACCTCCTTCACAGAGCACTCCATCCTGGGTGGAGTAGACCACGATTCCATCATAGCCTTCCTTGCTCTTACACAGAAACGTGAGGTCCCAGGGCGCTCTCTTTTTGCAACTGCTGGCCCCCTTGGAGAAATCGTAGCTCCCGTCCACGGAGCCACGGGTCAGCTTCACCTCAATGCTCGTTAGTTCCACAAGGTTAGTTCCCTTCTTATTGGCGTAGACGAGGACTTCCCGCACCTGGATGTTCCGCTTAAAGCCCAAATAAATCCAGGGATAGCTCTGACTCTTTGTGGAAAAAAAAGTCTTGATGTTCCGGTCGATAACGGAGTCCGGGTAATAGGAGGAGTCCAGCTTACCTGAGGTCTTGACAATGGGTTTAACTGTGGAGAAGAGAGATAAACGATATTGCTCAGACAAATGAAGAGAGGCATTGAAAGATCCGATTAACATATATATATATATATACAGTTCACCTAAGTCGATTGTAAAGAAAAGTCGCCTAACCGAATATATCATATATATATATTATATATATATATATATATATCATATATATATATATAATATATATATATATATATATATATATATATATATATATATATATATATATATATATATATATATATATATATTAGGGGTTCTTATTTTTCAAATGTTTGAAATGTTAGCAACATTGTGAATTTTCTGTTTCTTGGTGATAAAAGAAGACGACATACAAAGTTTGAACAAAATCGGTCAACATTACGGGGTCGCTCAACGAGGTCAAAGTTTTAAAAATTTAGTAAAAATATAGTTTTCCGCAAATTTCTTCAAAATGGTGGCGTTACAGACTTCAATAATAATTATTAATTTAAAGGAAATCTAATTTACTACCAGACGTATGTTTGATGTTTTTTAATAAAACAAAGTTTTCAGTAAAAACAAAGAAAAAATGGAGTGTGTAATGTTAGCATATTTCATAGCTTTTTTGTATCAATTAACTTCACTCGCCTGTAGAAGATGACTTGTTCGCTTCAGAGTAAAATAATAATTTTAAGTTTAGTAAACTTTGGATGATAAATCCAAAATGACCTTGGTTGCATTCTATCAATTCAGAATTCAGTACAATCTGAATTCACATCAAATGATTCAGAGCCTGTATTGACCTATAAGAAATCGATTATTAAAAAATGAATAATAATGTGTTTTTTAGATTTGCGTCAAGGTATCCTATCAAAATTTTACTTTGTCTCTGACGCATTTATAATCCATTATATGCGTCATTTTGTACGCGAGATATGTTTTTTTAATGTACATATAACTCTCCACTTATTAAATTGACATGATTTAGTATACCAAAATATTAAAGCTGGTTTACCAAGCTTTCATTTGATATGTTTGGTGTTTTAAAAATCGCTATACTTTAAGAGAAATTAAAATGAAAATATACAATTACCGCATGGTAACCACTTGACCTGGATAGATAGAGAAAGAAAAAAGAGAAGCGAGAGAAGTGAGGAAAAATACTCCCTCGAATCTCTTTTATTTTCTCTTTTTATCCAGGTAACAGTGGTTACCATGCGGTAATTGTATATTCTCATATCAAAAGATCATTTTTTGGGGAGAGTACGTGCAAAAATGTATTTGCTTATTTCTCTAAAGTATAGCGATTTTTAGAACACCAAACATATCAAATGAAAGCTTGGTAAACCAGCTATAATATTTTGGTATATTAAATCATGTCAATTTAATAAGTGGAGAGTTATATGTACATTAAAAAAAACATATCTCGCGTACAAAATGACGCATATAATGGATTATAAATGCGTCAGAGACAAAGTAAAATTTTGAGAGGATACCTTGACCAAATCTAAAAACACAATTATTATTCTTTTTTTAATAATCGATTTCTTATAGGTCAATACAGGCTCTGAATCATATGATGTGAACTCAGATTGTACTGAATTCTGAATATGTTTCAATTTCATATCTTGTTATTTAAAAATTATTAATGAGCATATTATATTTTGTACATTTATATTTCAATACATTATTTTTAATCCTTATATAATGATCTTTAATTTCCTTTTAATTCAAAAAGATTGAAACACAACTTTATGCCAAGTACTCCATTTATATTTAAAAAAGAATAACCCATATCCTTTTTAATTTCGAAACAACTAATAGAAGCCTTAAACTAAATCTCTTCCGAACAATTACTTTTTATGAAAAGCAATGCAAACACATTGTATTTTTAGTCCGATCTCCAAAATCAATTCATCAAACTACTCTGACTGCCGCAAATAATCAATGGGCACTAGTATAATTGGCTGTGGATGATTTTAATACCGACTTGACATAGAAGAGAAAAAAACTGAAAACATAGAGACATCTCTATGGCCTCCCTTTTATTATAGTATTAAACCTCACAAACCTCTCCCTTTTTCATTACAGATTTTTTACTAATTATCTATTATTTTTTTTTTTTTTACAAAAAACTCAATACATTTTGATGCGTGTTTATTTTATCTTCTAGATGAATTTGAGGGGCGGTCTTACTGTCTTCCTCCTTCACTTTCCTCGTCAAATCGGCCAGAAAAATGCTAAGAGATTAATTAGCTTTGAGAGGAAGCCTAGAGAGCCTTCCGTGACGAGGGAGGCATTGAACTACTTACCATAAGAACAAGTCAGTCCCGACAAGAGACGATGGAGTTCCTCTCGTCCAGGAATCCTGTCGAATAAGTGACTCCGGACACAGGGGGAACTCCGTATCAAGGTTCCTACTCTAGAGTTAAATAACTCAAGCTGTTATATAACGCAATAATATTAATATTGTTTGTTATGAAAAAGGGAGAGGTTTGTGAATTTAATACTCTAATAAAGAGAGGCTAGAGAGATGTCTCTATGTTTTCAGTTTTTTTCTCTTTCTATATCAAGTCGGTAATAAAATCATCTACAGCCAGTATATTGTATAATAAATTGAAATATCTACTTACAAAAGCCCGAACAAGTATATTTCACTTGTAAGTAAGGAAAACTTGGTCCACTTTCTTGGATCCAACTTTTTCGGTGAACAACACACGTATTTGCTCCATTACAACTAGAGAAAGAAAATATTAAATTATCGTCTAGGGTTGTAGACATCTATTGTGTGTTGGACAAAAAAGTCGATTAAGAAGGCGTATGACCGAATAATTTTTATTCTAAATGAGTTAAATGGAGTAATGTCATAAATTATAATTCCAATCAAAATCAAATAAACGCAGGATTTGTTGTGATCAGGGCCGCCTTACCTACCTGGATAAGGACGGACAATTTCCTGGGGATTCGTGACGCATTATTTAATATTATTGTTTGAAAAATATTTTAAGAGGGCTCCAAAATGGTTCTTTGTCCAGGGCCTCAAATTACTTAGGACCACCACTGGTTTTATAAATGTATAAAATATTACCCAATTATGTGGTCTATTCCAAAACCATCGTCTCATTCAATAGAGATATAACGGTGGTCAATAACTGGACTGGTCTATTAATGCATTTGATAACCAAGGCGCTGTAGTTTTGAATTCGAACTGACTTGTCAAACGTCAGTTCTTATCTAAGTCTAAAACAAGTTTTAAAAGGTATATTCAGTGCAGTCTAAACGGACATTCATTGACACATTATGAACCGACCAATTCTCTGTTTAAATTGTCCAAATTGTTCAATATTTAATGTTCATTATGCCACTTCTCAAAGAGGTTTACTCTTTTTAATGGACTGTGGGGTCCTTCAGAGATACATGGAACATGGTGATGGCCGATTGGATAGTAGTTGCGATTTATCTTCCAGTCGTCTATCCGAAAGATCGTTAAAACCTTTTAATTTTGCCATAGGGACCACAGCTTAGCTTCCCTCTATTTGAGCCACAAATGGTGGCAGAGCAAAAGAAGGTGTAGA
>CP045893.1:18621071-18631930 GCA_013387185.1 Caligus rogercresseyi | reverse complement strand
ACAAAACTTGTTAATAGGTCACAAGCATTGTGGCGTCTCGCAACCCCTCGGGGGGTCGCGACCCCACTTTGGGAACCCCTGGCTTAGAAATAAACATGAGTTGCATTCATTTATACAAGTTCGACATACACTTATATTTAATGATACTCGAATGAATCCATCAAATCATGTCAGGAAAATATTTCCACTAGCTTGAGATGTATTCAAACCAGTATTGATAAATTACATTGTGTTTAACTATTAGTTTCTTGATCTTCTCTCCTAATTAGTTTTAACATTGAAGCTTTTAATTATCGATGATTAGTTGCTAGATGCATTCAGGAGCTATTAACTATATTATCTTGATCTATAAAATCGCTAATATATATCTACCACAATCATTTTTGGCTTCACAATTGTTTTCTACTCGGGACCCATTTGAAAAATTTAAACAAGACCAACCAAGAAAAACAGAAAAATATCCGATGTGGTCACGTAATATTCATGCAGCCATTGAATCTGTGAAAAAGGAAAAATTTGGGGCGGTGATTGGATAGATTTTAAAAAGCATTCGACTCTATTTTACATAGTCAAATTCTTAGGGCTGTTAAAAACTTCTCCCTCGCCATTTTTTTAATCCAGTTCGTGCGCTTCTTTATAATGGATCCTCGACAATCACATTGGGTGGTTTGGAAAGCAAGTCTATTTTGCTTGAAAGAAGCTGTAGACAGGGCTGCCCTTCAGCCCCCCTTTTATTCATCGCTGCTGTGGAAGAACTTGTGATTCAACTGTCACGTAAATACAGTGGATTCGGTGTTCAATTTCCCGGATACCGACATCTGATTGACCTCTACGCAGACGACATTACATTGACAGTAGAAGCAAATTCGGAAGCGCAGCTAAAAAGAGAATCGAAATACTTTTGGGTTCTTTCGAAAAATTCAAGGAGAGGTCGGGTTTGGAACTAAATCGATCCAAGACTTTTATTCTGCCGATAGGGGAATGGGCTTTCAAAGAAGGGCATTGCGTAGGTCATTGCGCAGTCAAAAATAAAGTATCTATCCTTGGTATTCAATGGGACCGGAGGGGCTACATAGAAGTAACTGGGACATTATGTCCTCAACAATTAATAGTCGGGTACTTTGTGGAGGAGTTTGGGCCTCCAAAAAAGAATAGACTTGTACAATCTCCACATCGTTCCGCTAGTTCTATATAAAGCCACAGCGTCTCCGGAGATAGCGGAAAGAGCTATGGCTGAAGAAGAAGTTTGGCTGTCAAAGCTTTTTCATAAAAACTACCTTCCCGCTATTAGGAGACCTAAGACGTTAATTGGGGGAGGACTGGCTCTTCTATCTCGGATAATTCCCAAAATATATATCAAGGTATTTATTAATATTCTTGAAACCCCAGACAAGGAATGGAGGAGGACTGTAACGTACAATAGTCTATGTATGAGGTTAATGTTCGGAACTGATCTCACAAACGACTCCACCCAACGTATTTCCTCAATTTGGGCGGCAGCTCAGAGAATCATCTGGAAGTGTGAGCCCAAATATCTCAGTGACTCAACAGTGGACATTATTCGAAAAAATCACTCAAGACCATATTTCTTCAAAAATTTGGGAGATTCGGCAGTTTTGGAGGAAAAAGCTTTGTCCAACAATGTTCTATCCGTCCACTCTGCTCTCTTTCTATACCCCTTTGATGACGGAAGGTTTAAATTCCCTCTAAGAAGGGCTGCTGTAAATCACTTAATGCCCCGGCCATGGCACCTTAAAATG
Organism: Caligus rogercresseyi; assembly: GCA_013387185.1. Classification (NCBI taxonomy): domain Eukaryota; kingdom Metazoa; phylum Arthropoda; class Copepoda; order Siphonostomatoida; family Caligidae; genus Caligus; species Caligus rogercresseyi. The sequence goes on along the minus strand of CP045893.1, from coordinate 18,630,170 downwards.
GTATTTTCCAATTCTAACGATGAAATTAAGGGGCTGACTGATTTATTTGTCAATTTATTAAAACTTCCTGAAACATGGAGGCAAAGAATAAACCAGTCCTTAGTTGGAATCCATGACGGGAGAACATTCACCAGCCAACTTCAAATTTCTACCAATTGCATTATCTTTTCGGAGCATTGCAAGGATTGCGGTAGATTATACAGTGACACCTTACATGCCTTCGTGGATTGCCAGGCTGTCTCTATGTTGAAGAAATTCGTTTCTTTAAACGTCAGAGGTCTGGATAGTTGTGGGCAGGGATACATAAAGGCAATTGTGCTTTTTGGACTTCAAAAAAGAAAAGGACGTCGTTCCAATAACTCCAAGGCTATAGATTACGCCTTGTTGAACGCCAAAGCAAGGATTGCCAGTTCTTTAACAAAACGGGAGTGCGTGAAGCCAACGGACCTAAGAGCAATTTTGGTATCAGCTGCAGCCAGATATGCTGCATTTTCTCTCAAAATTCCGTCTGTTCGCAACGATTCGTGGACCATTGCTTCAGAGGAGATCAAGTTTTTTTCCCCTCAAGTTCACTATCTCATTTAAAGATTTTACGTCGCATTCTTAAAACTTCAAAATGATGTTTTTATAATAATTGATTATCGTTTTTAAAGTATATTCTGTGCATTTTTATAGTTATTTTTATTATTTGATTATGTTCAATCATTGTTAAAATTGGTGTTGTTCTTCCCCGAAGTAATATTTTAGACTACAATGTTATTTATGTTTTGTTTTTAACGTAATTACTTTGGAATTCTTTTAGAACTGAAAAAAAAAATTAAACAAGACAACCAAGATTCGAATAAGAGGAAACTTATGATTTCACAATTCTAAGGATAGGATAATATTTTTAGTCAAGCATTTAAAAAATAATTATTTCCTCAAAAATAATGAACTCTGTTATTCAATAAAATGTTTTTTAGGAATATTTAAAGTTTTTATGTAGGGAGCTTGTCAAAATATTATCTCCTTCAAATATATTATATATCCATATATAATATAGTTTTGAAATATAATATTTTGATTAGCTCCATAGATAAAACTTTAAGTATGGACCTAATTTCGAAACGACTAATTTCTACGCTATAATGATTATCCATATCCAGTCGGATACAATTCTATTGAACCATATAGGCATAAAAAACTCTAAATTCTTACAAGCATTTTATGAATAGTGGACTTCCTGTTCTCTATGCCAATCAATGATTTTGAAAGCTCTGCTATTTTTTTTTTTTCCTCCCATTTTTTGTCAAATACTGAAATAGCTACTAAATAATCTCTCGTTGCTCGTAAGAGTTCGGTAAAAGGCAAATAATTTTCTCATTAGTTTAAAGAGCATAAAAAATACAAACAATTGACTTTTTAAGGAGCAAGTAAGAAGAAACAATAAATAGAATTAAAAATATATGAAAATGAGGAGCTTTTTCTGACTGTACATTGATAACGTCCTTAGATTTTAATGGTGAGTGCCACGTAAAAGTCGTGTTATTGTGAATTATTTTCTCAAACGGCTTAAAAGCAGAAAAGATTATAATATTTATTTTTTCTTACAAGACTTATTTGCAAAATCAAAAGGTTTATAATATTAGGAGCGCCAGATTTGCCATTGTAATTAGAGCTTTCGGAACACCTCTCTGGATCTTGATGATGGTTCCATCTTTCTTTAGTACGAAGCTATGAAATGCATCTCGTAAAGTGACATTCAAGGTGGAAAATATCTCCTCGAGCTGCATACACTTCCCTTAGCATTTTATGAACAACTACCTTGTCAGCAGAATTTGTCAGTGCATGTCATATCTATCATTAACCTTATTTCTCAATGAGTCCTTAAAGAATGGTTAAGATGTATTTATCATATCATGCATTTACTGCCTTCTCCACAATGTTTTCCGTTTTCGTATCAACTATCTTTTTGCTCATTATAATCCCTGAATGCCACCACCCATTTATCATGTAAATGGGCAATTTGTTAAGGGAACCCATGCATGACTCCATGTTTCTCCTTCCGCACCAATATCCAAATTTTCAAATTGTCACAACGTATGCACAAAAATATTTTTTTACACTCTGCCATACGATATATGTATAAAGGAAATATATTCGTATGTTCATGATTTGATTTCAAGCATTGCACTTCAAATAAATCATGGAGGCTTATATATATATATACTTTTTGACGAATAACAGTTTTTATGGGCATATACTTTGAAAAGATGACCAATGAATTTGAGGCGAAATCAATGAAGGGAACCCAAAAAGGATAAAAATGCTGCCTTCCCTCTCTCTCTCTCGTGAAAAAAATGGAAGGACACAATTGCATGTGATGTATTATACTTTTTTTTTTGTGAAATATGAAGAGTTATTTTTCTTCTTAATTATAGCAACTACTATGCTTATTATTTCATACATTGCTTATTATATTCATATGTGCTTGTATTTTTTAAGCAAGGTCACTTCCTTGGAAAATAATGGTTCAAAGTTTTTTTGGCCTGGTGCAAAGCTGGAGATGGTAACATTCGCTGCCAAGATCTCCCATTGTTGTAGTCTAGATCCCAGCAACTTGGACTTGGGCGGATCCAGATAACGAACTAAATCGTTCAATTCATTTTGTGTGATCATGTGAGACTCACTAGATTCCGTATGTGATGGAATAAAGTCAGGTTCCGCTTTTTTTGGTGGCGCGGGTGCTGTCGAACCCTCACATCAGATTTTTCTGAATGTATAGTTAACTCTTCAGATGGTATAGGAAATGGTGGATCATCTTTTGAGGGTACTGGTCGTCTGGCTGAGGAAATGTCAGGTGTTACACACTCATAAGTTTTTTGTAACACCTTGTTGATTGATAGAATCGGACATAGGTAGCAGTCGCTGGAATGTTTAACAAGTTCCCTCTATACCATCGCAACAGTATATGGCATATACTCTTTCTTTTTGCTCATCAATTGTTGATTATTTGTTGCAGGGTATTGCAACAAACATGTGAAGCCCAACTTTTTCGTGGTCTTCAATCTTGCAACTAAGCAGAGATGGTAGGCTTTTTTAAACCATCGCACTGATCTTACGTTTCTGTGACGAAACGGTTACCTCACGACAAATGTACAGATCTGTCTACTTTGTTTACAGGTTTGTGAGGCATTTTCAGAGACTATCTCACAGGTCTTCTTCACATCAGCAAAGAGGGCAAAAGAACTGAACTTGAAACTGGTAGCTTTTTATATGATGCAAATTTTATTTATTTCGGACCAATTTGAGTTGAAGCTTTGATCTTCGCAAACCCAATGACACTATATGCTGGACTTGCATCATGTTTTAAAGGTTCCAAATAACAAGATGTGAGATTTCATCAGCTTTCATGAAACTAGTTGTATGTGTATTAAACCAAGTTCCAAATTGAATATCATAGAAACCCTAGCACTTAAGGCAATTCTTTGGGGGATGCATATTTTAAAATGAGAGAAAATAAAAATAAATTCGCCCACTTAAAAAATGTGAATTAATCAGCTTGCGAGAAAGGCCATTAGACATCCTTAAATTATAATTGAGTACAAAATTGCAGGGACTATAGAATGTTTTAGTTCAACCAGTGGAACGTTCACTATGAAGTACATAAAAGCCTGGTGATATCGTATGCAGACCACACGATCGTTTTTTGAATGCCATAGTGATACTACTAATAATACCATTCTGATAAAGATATTGTGGTCCCAATAGTTCGTTTAACAACCAATAAAGTTATCTATGAATTGCTTTCATGTTTTAGTCGATACTGAAGCCCAGATATATATATAAATCAGTTGGAATGTTACTAAAACATATAAAACCTTATTTGAAGTACCTGCCTTCATTGCGTGAAAAATAATCTGTGATAACAACAATATTGCTTTAGGATCAATGGTGGTGAGCATCTCTTAATACCCCGCATGAAAAGTTATGCCATGGTTTAAATACTAAGTGAGTTAATTCTAAAGTCTAAATACCGAAATACTTTTTATCATTTTAATTTTTCTTCAATAAATCATTTGCTGCTGTTTTAATTAATACTAATTAAAACAATCTTTTAAATGGATATTCCAATGTTAACTTAGATATCTTGTTTAAAAAGAACGGATTTTATAGAAAATAAAATATCTTATTGAGTTTTAATAAAAACAATCTAATCATTTCTCCAGGCCATGTAAACCTGTTGATAAGGCCGTTTTTGACTTATCTTTTAGTGCTTCCACCAAAGAGTCCCTCTGGACGTCAATGCAAAGTAGCTATTTAAAATTCGAAAACCATAAACCGCCTTTATTATTATTTGTATCATAATATATAAAAAACGTTATTCAATTGTCAAATAAAATAAAATTGATGGTTTTAAATTTATTTTAAATTATAAATCTATAGAATAAAGATAATATCGTATTTTGTATAGATCTATTAGCTAAAGGTGAGTACGGTATTCGGTAGGTATAAACTAACTCTTTTGAAATCAAGATTTTGATCAAAAGCACCCACTATCGATTGACATAAGCCATTCAATTGGTAGAGGCATTTAGAATTCTCATCTAAATAATAAGTGAATGGTATCAGTAGAAGACCCTCGTTAAAACCCATCTAACGAATATCAATCTGTTCCCATAGGAATGATCAGTATTGGTAGCTCAGCTCTACATGTCGCAGTACTGATTTACCAATATCAATCTAGACTACAAGTTTTAGAGAATACTGTGAGTTTTCTTTAAAGCTTATCCTTAAAGAAGATCCCTGCAAAAATAGTATCTGGAATTAATATGCCAAAAATATTGCAGTATTAAATTGGAACTTCCTTCTTATTCCATGCACAAATGAGAATGCCCACTCTCTGTAAATCTAGATCAAAAACACTTATAAATCAAGAATACCATGAGCCTGCCATCGTGAGTGAGTGAGTGAGTGTGTGTTTTATGTGTGCATGCAATTAATTATCACATGACTAATCAACTCTCCGTCCAATGTCTACAATGAAGAAATTTCAGTTTTCTATATTTAAGTTAGTTCAAAAGGAACTCATTAAGGATATGAAATTCGCAATTTGTTTGCTGCTCCTCACTGACATCTGTTTTATAATTATTCGAGGTGAGTTTAAAAAATGCTTTAACGCTAGTGAAGAAAAAAGTTTTTCTTTAAATGAATAAAATAAGCTTAACCAGTTAGATATTTCAAATGTAAAAAAAACGTATTTTAAAAGTTTATAGGTATTTCAAAATATTTTAAAAGTATAATATATAATATTATAAAAGCTCACAAATTAAAATATTTTAAAGATTATTATATTTAAATCAGTCTTAGAATTTTAGATTCATATTTTTATAGTCATGGAACTTTATTTCATGACTATAAAAATATGAATCTAAGATTCATATATGTAAATATAATAAAAAATGTCCATAATTCAAAAGTTATTTAAAAATGAATACCTGTCTTGTTTTCCTATAGATGCCTATGTGTGTTGGAAAATAAGTTAATACTCAGAAATTGAACTTTTAATTTATTGAATATTTTATTGCAACTCATTCTAAAAATTACGTATATTACAGCCATTCATTCAAAGTATTTGTTTTGTTAATTGAACTAACCGAATGCAGCTAGGTGTGGACTGAAAGATATCTGCCTAGATTTTTAGTTATTAAAAACACAAAACGAGCAAGTATTTTAATTAATAAAGAGTTGTACTTCCATATATCAGAGCACATCCGAACCCATGATTTGCTATGCAAAATTGGCTTGTCTAAATTTACGAGGAAGGTCGTCAATGTTATCCAAGAACTCTCTGGTCATCTTCAAGGAATATAGTGCAAGGACACAACAAGGTGCAGCGTCTGACCTAGAAGACCTGCCACACAGAGTTGTCTGGACGCACGAAACCTGGCAAAGGTCTGCCAGGACACGTGGTACAAGCGTCTAAACTCAAAGCCCTGCCAAACAGAGTTGCTAGGGAGCACACAACCTGGCAAAACTCTGGATTTCCTCCATATAGCTCATGAGGGCACAGACAAACGAATAGTTTTTAAATTATCTGCTTCAAATAACTTTTGGTGTAGTTGATAGCCAATCTTCGTTTTTCTTCTATTATATTTGTACTTTATTTAATAGCCTCAGCATAGCATTCAAACTTAAAAGTCATCTATATTAGATCTTAAAAAACATTACTCGACCATATTTTGGTTGAATTGCAGGCGATGATGTTGAAAAAATACCCCTTGGCCTTTGCCGGAGTGCCTCCCTTTCATGAACGTAAGATCACTTTTTTTATATTATGAATATCCTCAGAACCGTCAGATTTTATCTTCTCACAGTCGATGCGTTCATAGATACTTTGCCTGCTCCGATGATCACACATATTGAAAGTGGCCCATGAACCTCATGCCATGTCTACGGGACTATCTGCTCTGTTCTGACGGAGCAGAAATGGAATCGCAGAGTCGTCAACAAAGGCGGCATCAAACCCGTTGTTCCAGTCATTCATCCAATACATGCCCTGGGACAGAAGGGTATCAAGCTTCAGACTACATTCGGGATTATCTCTACACCTTCTTTTGCTCTGCAACCATTTGTGGCTCAAATAAGCGGAAGCTAAGCTGTGGTCCCTATGGCAAAATTAAAATGTTTTACGTATTCTTTGGACGACTGGAAGATAAAATCTGCAACTACTATCCAATCGGCCATCACCTGTTCCATGTATCTCTGAAGACCACACAAGTCCATTAAAAGAAGTAAACCTCTTTTAGAAGTGGCGTAATGGACATTAAATATTGAATCAATTTGGACAATTTAAACAGAGAATTGGTCGGTCATTAATGTGTCAATGAATGTCCGTTTAGACTGCACTGACTTATACCTTTTAAAACTTGTTTTAGACTTAGATAAGAACTGACGTTTGACAAGTCAGTCGAATTCAAAACTACAGCGCCTTGGTTATCAATGCAATTAAATAGACCAGTCCAGTTATTGACCACCGTTATATCTCTATTGAATGAGTCGATGGTTCTTGGAATAGACAAATAATTGGGTAATATTTTATACATATAACAACCAGTGGTGGTCCTAAGTAATTTGAGGCCCTGGACAAAGAACCATTTTGGAGCCCTCTTAAAACATATTTTTCAAACAATAATATTAAATAATGCGTCACGAATCCCCAGGAAATTGTCCGTCCTTATCCAGCAGGTAGGCGGCTCCTGATCACAACAAATCCTGCGTTTATTTGATTTTGATTGGAATTATAATTTATGACATTACTCCATTTAACTCATTTAGAATAAATAAATTATTCGGCCATACGCCTTCTTAATCTTTTTTGTCCAACACACAATAGATGTCGACCAACCCTAGACGATAATTTAATATTTTCTTTCTCTAGTTGTAATGGAGCAAATACGTGTGTTGTTTCACCGAAAAAGTTGGATCCAGAGAAATGTGGACCAAGTTTTCCTTACTTACAAGTGAAATATACTTGTTCGGGCTTTTGTAAGTAGATATTTCAATTTATTATATAATTATACTGGCTGTAGATGATTTTATTACCGACTTGATATAGAAAGAGAAAAAAACTGAAAACATAGAGACATCTCTCTAGCTCTCTTTATTTATAAGTATTAAATCTCACAAACCTCTCCCTTTTCATAACAAAGCTGTTATTATTATTATTGCGTTATATTAAACAGCTTGAGTATTTAATTCTAGAGTAGGAACCTTGATACGGAGTTCCCCTGTGTCCGGAGTCACTTATTCGACAGGATTCCTGGACGAGAGGAACTCCATCGTCTCTTGTCGGGACTGACTTGTTCTTATGGTAAGTAGTTCATGCCTCCCTCGTCACGGAAGGCTCTCTAGGCTTCCTCTCAAAGCTAATTAATTCTCTTAGCATTTTTCTGGCCGATTTGACGAGGAAAGTGAAGGAGGAAGACAGTAAGACCGCCCCCTCAAAATTCATCTAGAAGATAAAATAAACAACGCATCAAAATGTATTGAATTTTTGTAATAAAATAAAAAATAATAGAATAATTAGTAAAAAATCTGTATGAAAAAGGGAGAGGTTTGTGAGGTTTAATACTATAATAAAAGGGAGAGCCATAGAGATGTCTCTATGTTTTCAGTTTTTTCTCTTTCTATGTCAAGTCGGTATTAAAATCATCCACAGCCAATTATACTAGTGCCCATTGATTATTTGCGGCAGTCAGAGTAGTTTGATGAATTGATTTTGGAGATCGGACTAAAATACAATGTGTTTTGCATTGCTTTTCATAAAAAAAGTAATTTGTTCGGAAAAGATTTTAGTTAATGCTTCTATTAGTTGTTTCGAAATTAAAAAATGAATATTGGGTATTCTTTTTAAATATAAATGGAGTACCTGGCATAACGTTGTGTTTCTCTTTTTTTGAATTAAAAGGAAATTAAAGATAATTATTATAAGGATTAAAATAATGTATTGAAATTAAATGTACAAAATATAATATGCTCATTAATAATTTTTAAAATAACAAGATATGAAATTGAAACATATTCAGAATTCAGTACAATCTGAATTCACATCATGATTCAGAGCCTGTATTGACCTATAAGAGAATCGATTATTAAAAAAATGAATATAATGTTTTTTTTAGATTTGCGTCAAGGTATCCTATCAAAATTTTACTTTGTCTCTGACGCATTTATAATCCATTATATGCGTCATTTTGTACGCGAGATATGTTTTTTTAATGTACATATAACTCTCCACTTATTAAATGACATGATTTAATATACCAAAATATTATAGCTGGTTTACCAAGCTTTCATTTGATATGTTTGGTGTTCTAAATCGCTATACTTAAGAGAAATAAGCAAAACATTTTTGCACGTACTCTCCCCAAAAAAATGATCTTTTGATATGAAAATATACAATTACCGCATGGTAACCACTGTTACCTGGATAAAAGAGAAATAAAAGAGATTCGAGGAGTTTTTTCCTCACTTCTCTCGCTTCTCTTTTTCTTTCTCTATCTATCCTCACAGTGGTTACCACGGTAATTGTATATTTTCATTTTCATTTCTCTTAAA
>CP045893.1:18597095-18620971 GCA_013387185.1 Caligus rogercresseyi | reverse complement strand
TTTTAATAGATCAACTACTATATTTAATAGCATCCTGAATGCCATCTAGCAACTATCATTCTCTAATTAAAAGCTTCAATGTTAAAACTAATTATGATAGAAGATCAAGAAACTAATAATTTAAACAAATGCTATATTTATCAATACTGGTTTGAATACATCTCAACAAGTGGAAATATTTCCCTGACATGATTGGATGATTCATTCGAAAATACGCATTAAATATAGTGGTATGTCGAACTTTATAAATGAAATGCAACCCTGTTTATATCTAAACAACAGTAAATCCTCTTAATCTGATAAACAAAAAGCAAATCAACTATTTTATTCACGGTGCCAAACTGATGACAACTGCTTTGATAAAGATCATCGTATTTTTATTACTTCATTGTTTGAGAGAGTTTGTGTCTTTGAATAGAAAAAGTGTATTTGTACGTAGAAAATGACAAAAGAGCGCGTAATGCTTAGCACAGGTGGCGGAGACAGTATACGGTGACATAATTATTTAACTCAGATGCATTTTATAACGAGGCGGATTTTTCAAGACTGGGGCGGCGTAGAGGGACGGGGGAGGGTTCCCCTCGACGGAAATTCCGAGAGGAAGACGCTCCCAGCACCTGATTTTACAGCACAGCGACATCTATTGGCAGAGTAGGCTACTTGAAATATTTATTAGTATTTAGCTCATTTTGCATCTTAAAAAGCACTCAGAGATGCCAAAATTTAATCACTGTTTCCTTTTGTATTTCCAACAGCTCCACAAAGTTTCAATCCGAATCCGTTCCGTACTTTTTGATTATCTGCTGACAAACAAACCAACCACCACAATACCTCCTTCGCGGAAAAAACGCTTCATACAAAAAAGCTACGCGACAAAAATACCCACGGAAAAAGACGAACGAGGAACTACACACTACACAAAAGCTTCGCAACAAAATCCCACTACAAAAAGAAGAACGACAAAATTGACTGACTATAAAGAGCAAGTGATGTAAATACCTGCGACAAAAAAACGGCTATAAAAGGTCTACGACGAATTTACACGCGATGAATTACAGTAACCGTGTATATGTGTACGTCGTATATATAAAGAATGAATAAAGACCGGCTGAAGAGAAAAAAGTATATCTATATATATATATATGAGTTCCTGGGATATAGTCCCGTATAAAGTAGTGCCTTCATATTGTGAATTTCAAAACTTATCATTAGGGATTCGAAGATTTTGACAAATTGACTGACTATACAAAGCAAGCGATGTAAATACCGGTGACAAAAAACGGCTATAAAAAGGTCCACGACGAATTTACGCACGATAAATTACTGACACCAATATACCCATCGTTATTAACAAAATTAAAAAAGGAAAATTGGGCTGTGTTGAAACAAACATAGTAAATATTGTAGTTTAAAATATTTTCCTCTTTAAGACCTTAAAAACATCAAATTACATAGAACATATAAAAAGCAATATAAAACAAAACATAAAATCACAGTAAACGGACAAAACGTAATATTATAGCAAAACAGCAAAAAATATAAAAGTTACATTAACACAGAAGACAATCACTGGTTTTTGAGTTCTTAAGCTTTTGAACTTTGAGATGATTCTGGCGAGGACTCTATCAAGACGAGGTGAAGAGGAGGGGAATATATCACTACGTCGGATCCATAGTTCCAAGTAGGACCATTGGTATTGGAATTTTCAGTGACAGAGCAGAGTATCTTGCTGCAGCAGATATCATAATTGCTCTAGGTCTTTTGTATCGACAAATTTCCCTTGAGTTAGGAGTTGGGCAACAGTGCCTTGCAGTTCGAAGAGCTGCACCATGGCCTTAGTTTCATCCTGATCTTGTTTTCCTCTGGAAGGAGTGCCAAAAAGAATATGTCCCTTTAAGTCCTCGTGATTAAAGCCGGATATAAAAGCTTCATTGAGCTCGATGAACTCCTTGATAATTTTAGGGAGGGGCAATCACAAAAGCATGATAAATGTCTTTTTTTTGCCTATATGGTTCGATAGAATTGCATCCAACAGGATATAATACCATTATAGCATTAAAATTAGTCTATCGAACCAGGATCTTATCAATGAGTAGACCAAAAATGACCATCCCCTCGGGATTAGAACCGCACCCCCCAACATTGAGAGTTGAACACTCCTTAGTACACACGGCTATCGAGCTCCCTATGTCATTGAAAAGTTTGCCGCAATCCTTACAAGTTGGTGAACTTATTAACATCGTCGATATGGAAGTGAGCAGTAAACTTTATGCCCGTCCTTAACACCCATCAGTGAACGAAAAAAATTATTTTGCCATTCACATGACAAATTAAGAACCTCCATGGTTCTCTAGTAATCGACCTAGCGTCCTTGGATTTTGGAGATCTTTTCATAAAATTTTAAATACCAGGGATCAATGGAATATACGCATTAGCAGCTCTACCGTACAGGAAAGTAGAATCTCCCTGTTTGAAGACCGATTCCTCTCGTATGTCGCAGAAGCGTAGGGTATTTTCTTGTGCAACTTTCCAGCTGGTTGGGTCCATAAAGCAAATTATTAAAAAACTGTATCGATCGTATTTTTGACGAACAATGTCAATTTGGTGCTAGGATTCAAACATCGATGGTCTGATCCATAACACTCTCTGTAGCGCTGCCCAATCCTTTGAGTATCTAGCAATGAGTCATTTGACAAATCAGTCCCGAACATAAGTTCCTTGAAGATGCTGGAATTTGATATTCTTCCTCCACTCAATCTGTGGCTAGAATTAATATCATAAAAACTCGTTTAAAAACTTTGGGTAAAATATTTTGTAGTAAAAAAAGTCCTTCGACCCTCTTCCGAGTTGGAACATATTTGTGATAAAAGTTTCGTTAGCCATTTTTCCTCCTCTAGTATGAGACGTTCTCCTATAGTAGGTAAAGCAGTGGGCCGTTAATAAAATTTGTGTACATTTAAAATTATATAGTCTATACGCTTTGAAATTTAAACCTCGCCATGCTGAGTCCATCTTGAGCGTTATGCGTTAAGTCTTTCGAAGTTTTGACAGGAGGTTGATTGCTATCCCAATCGATCCCAATGATCTTAATAGACTTTACACTCTACATCCCTGATAAACAAATCAGAGGACGGGTGCCAATGTCCAATGGGAAGAATAGCCGATTTCTTGGATGTTAGTGTTTAGACCTGATTTGATGGAAAACTTTTTGAAAAAGGCAAGCACGACTTCTTTTTTACAAATTTTATAGGTAAATTACTAACAATTCATTTTTAGTATGTCATGCATGAGAGTGTAATTTAGCTCTTTAGTATAATATAACCAAATTATATTCTTTAAAATCTGTACAAAGTAATTCAAATATTGAAAAATTACTACATAACAAAGTCAAAAGGCAAGCGATCCATTTTGGATCTCTTTAGTCTGCTTTAATTTAAAAAAGTATTTAAAAGCAACTCATTTTGTGTATGGACATATCCTTATTTGTAAAATTTATGATTTGGTTCATATCATTCATATAAATTTAAATCTGGTCCAGAGATATCCAAAGATGATGAAGTACTTCGATAATGAACTTTTTCCCCTAAAGTCACACCCTAGATTTCCTCAGAATTGAGGAGAACGTTGCTTAGTGAAGCATCTGATCGAGTGAACCTCCGAATGGTCACTCGTGAGATTGCTACTGACGTTTCCATTCATACACAAACGTCAACATAGTCATCAAGAAAGATCTTAGGCTCAAACTTCCTCAGTTGCCTCGTCCCCTTGCCAACTCTAAAAAACCAACAAGAAAAAACCTTTTGATTTTTCATACTTTAGGGAGGTCTATCTTGGGGTTCATCCATTGGTTTAGAACGAGTTTTGATTCTACTAGAACTAGACGGCGCGGTGCCAGATCAGAGAAACCCACCAAGAGACCATTTTTATAGCCACCCACTCCCTCCTCCGTCGTGCGAAGCCCGATCAGAACGCGTTGTGACGAGTTCCTGTTTAAGCCAGTAAACAATGAACATCTGCTCCGAAATGTCGGGTTTGGGGAGCTAGAATAAGACCACTACGGTTGTACATGGGAAACTGTTGCAGCGCACCAACTCAATAAGCTCCGATAGTAATGCTATGTCAGAATTGCCGCTAGGACATTGATTTTTTTTTAGTTTTTGAAGTGTTTTTTATAGTTGAATGACCATCTGGGTTTTCTGGGCTGTATCACTATTTATACCTAATTACCAGAAGTGCAATAATCTTTCAATACAATCACGTATTTAATGTATAGCCTTATTTATATCCAGTGGATTCATTTCTGTCGACCATATAGGCAAAAAAAATCACGTTTTCTTTAGTTTGGTAGATTTTCAGTTATTTCACGAGGATGACATTTTACCTAAGGCTTTATATAAATAATACATAGAGATAAGGCTAATATGACGCCAAAACGCAACATAGTAACATGCTGACGTCATATTATTAGTGAATAAATATGCTGCAATTCTTCATACAACACTCCAAGAGAGGACTGGCATATTGATAAAGCACTATCCGCTGTGGATTCTAAAAGAATAGCAAATTATTATTCTTTTATAGTTTCATTGCCTTCATTATTTTATGACAAAATATAACAATTTTCAAGTACTTTTTATGTATTTCTTACAAGAGCCAAAAGTCCAAAAATACCAATATAATATATAGTTTATATTGTTCATTTATCAAATCAACAAATGATATTTAATGTCAAGAATTAACCGGGGCCAATGCACTTAAGCCCTCAAAGGTTAAAAAGGTCTCGGAAAAAAATATGTACCTTTTAATATGTGCATTCCCCAAAAGAATCAAGTCCGTATTTTGATTCAATCAAGATTGTAACCCTATTTGTATTATTATGGCAGTTATATACGTACATATAAAGAATGATCGATTTATAGGGTCTTAAAAATGATCTTTAAATATAAACACATTAATGATATGATCGTGAGGCTACCTTGTATGTGCATACATATTTGGAAAGAAGAAAATAATATGCATTTGCCAAAATGGTGGATTTTTATTACTATTTTAACATATAGTACTATTTTATATATTATCACTAAGACTGGAACAATTCACATACAAAGCGAAAAAGGAAGTACGAGGCTAATGGGATCCTATATAATAGTTTTCCTTCCAAGCGATAGAGGGAGTAAATAAATAAATTACTCCTACCCTCGATTACATGCTTAATAAGTTCATTATTAAAGCCCTCGTTATAACAATCAAGCTATTGGAGTTTCTTTTAACCCTTTAGAGTGAGAGAGACGTTTTTAACGATAAAGAAAGGACGTAGAGCAAAATTAGTAGTCGAAAGAATGTTTATGAGGATCCTTTCCCGCTCATTATATTTATTTATTGAACTTACCTCCTCTATCGGTCCAAAGGGAAACCTTAATTAAGAGTGCCATTCATCTCTCTCTTCCTTCTTCTTCCTTTCTTTCTTTCTTTCTTTAAATGTGAATTCGTTCAGTATTAATTATCACAGACATTTTTTAAGAAAAATACTTGGAATCTATAGAGTTATGGCAATCACAGATATTGTATAGAGAGTAAAGAGGGTTACACAAGGTGGGCTTAAAGTGTGGTGAGTTGGAAGGGGATTCCTTAGCATCTTCTGGAGGAGGCTTCTCCGTGATGTCATTGCTATCATGACGTTTTTTCTTCTGTCGTCCATGATATAGATATGTCTTTTTCCTCCTCTTCTTCTTCATTTAACCGAGATCTTTCTGGGACCCATTGTTGTTATATCCTTGCTGCATATTATTTTCGTGTCTTCCATTTCCTCTGTGTCATCATCCATGAGACAGAGATCCCTCATATTGCTCTTAATGTCCTCACACTTGTAGCCTTGGACCTCGTCCCTCTCACAGAGACAATTCTCCAGCTTGGCCGCCTTGCTCTGCTTTTTGAGTATACGTATGGAGTTACGGCATCGGGCTGTGCCTTGCTGCCACGGAACATGGACTTGCAGAATATGTTGTAGTACTCCAAAGCCTTGAGAACACTCCGAGTCCGACATGCAGATCCATTTAGCCTCTGTGCAGGAGACAACCGTGTCCTGTCGATTGGCGGTAGAGAACGGAGTCTTTGCTACATGTCTCCAGACGGAGTCGGAGTTGAGGCAGTCCTCATCACTACCACAGTCACACTGTCAAAAAAATATATATATAAATGGTGGTTAATGATGTAGAGAAATGTGTATTTTTCCTTTTGCTTTGTTTTTAAGGCAGGGCTTGGATACAAGATCACTGAGTCTATGAGTGTGAAATATATTATATATAATCAATTTGATTCTATTAAGTTGTATTTGTGTGAGTATTAATGACCATGAATGAAATAAAAATATTCCATCGAACCAATCATATTTTAATGAAGTTGGTTAAATATACCTTATCCTCTAGAGAGGCGAGCCTGCACATTGAGAGGTGAATAAGCGTTCACTTAGTTATCACATTCATTCCCTTTCTATTGTCTTGGGTGTAAATGTCCCAAAACTCAAAATTTCTAGGCATCTTCAAATTAGCCAAAAAGAAAGCCCAACGTTGTTTTTTATTGGTTAGAAATAACAACTTGAGTTCTTTATTGAATGATTTTCGAATGATGAATCATTTAGATCCAGAGGAAGGATGATATTATAAGTAATGAAGACAAAACGAGGTTAAAATACACCTAAACTATAAATTAAGCAAACAGAAGTTAGACGCAGAGTGCGATTCGTAAATCTATGAAGATTCTCTGTTTTTATGCAAAAGTGTGCAGTATAAATATATTAATCTTTGAAATCAGAATATAATTTCTTGACTGAAATTTAGAATTCGGATATTCATCATAAATACATTGAATCGAACAATAATATTCAATTTATAATTCCACAAATGGAATTTTTTGGACATATAATTTAATATGATCAAGAATAAAAATGATATCTATAGGGGTTGGTGCCACTTTATAAGTGCAATATCATAGTGATTCAACAACAACGCAGATAAAAAAGTCTTTTAAAGCTTCGAATATGAAATCAAAGATTTCAATATCTTAATACAAATATCATAAAACAAAATTAAAAATAATAATGAGATCAATCAATACTAATTTGTAATTCCAATGTATACTTTGATTCCGACTTTTATTGAAGGATCTTATAAAACTTTTAACATCTTTTATTTTATATCTTGTAAAATCCGTATTAAAATAGCTTTAATCACATGCCGAATAGGTTTATTACTTTATCTTGGGAAAACTAGTCTGTTTGCTTTGGAGCTATGTTTTTATTATGAAAATATTGTAGATAAACCTAAGATTGTTTATGCCTATCCAAATTAAGCTTTTAAGGGTTTGACGACATATAAACTTTTAATATTTTTTCTTTTTTTTAATGATCATGTCAAAAGAGTTTTTATTATAAATAAGCTCTTAGCAGAACCAAATGCACTTTAAATAACCGAAAATAAATAATTGCCTCTTAAAGTTAATGATTCAAATCAAACGGTTTAACCTTTTAAAGAAGATCGTGCAACTGATGACCAAGTTCTTATTTTATGGATTTATATTATTTATGATACTTTTTGAAGTATCTCTTCAAATTAAAAAACAAAGATGTTTTTTTCTTCCATAAAAAGTAAGATAATTAAAAGATATACTAAATTATATAATAAATATATGTATATATATATACACATATGTATATATAAACACAGAACTCCAATAGCATTCAAAGATACACTATGCAACAAAAAAATGACTTTTGTCTTGCCAACGCAAAAAACAAATGAATCTAGTAATTTAGAGAATGGGGATTACAGATATATGATTATTTAGTCGTGATATTCGTTTTTCTGGCCACAATTCAAACTTTAAAATTTTCATGTTTTAGGCCAATGGTACATACGGATCTATGATTTTCAGGGACAAGACAGCAATTAACATTAATGCATTACCAATACAATTTCAAAGAAAGATCCAATAAATCTATTGGTAAAGTAATATTTCCAAAACTCTGATTATGTAATGAGATAATTGCATTATAGTCGTAAAAAATGGGACAAAACGGACACTTTCACGTTATGATAGATATATTACTCATGGACAATTTTTTCAGCTGCAAAGTTATATTTACATACGTTCCAGGCTTTAGAATAGCCATCGAGACCATTAGAACCATTAAAAACGACTTTATTATCGAATATTGAGAAAAAAACAAAGGCACCTATGCTCCTCATATCTATGATCATCGTTGTAAAGGTTTCGTAGATTGCTAAATTTTCTTCGTTCCGTAACAAAAGGATAAATATCAATTTATCTTACATTTGCATGTATTCTACCTCAGTAAGTTATATGTCCTTAAAATTAACACAATAAATTTTTATTAATGGGAAAATATACAAAAATATTCATATTGAAAAATTATATTCAAAATAAGTATTTAGTATAAGTATATTGATATTAATCCTTTTGTTACGGAACAAAGAAAATTTTATCAATCCACGAAACCTTATATATATGATCATCGTTCTAAAGGTTTCGTGGATTGTTAAAATTTCTTCGTTCCGTAACAAAAGGATTAATATAAAAAATATATATATACATTTGCATGTATTCTACCTCAGTAAGTTACATGTCCTTAAAATTAACACAATAAATTTTTATTAATGGGAAAATATATATACAAAAATATTTTTATTTTAAAATTATATTCGAAATAAGTATTTAGTATAAGTATATTGATATTAATCCTTTTGTTACGGAACGAAGAAAATTTTAACAATCCACGAAACCTTTAGAATGATGATCATAGATATGAGGAGCATAGGTGCCTAATGATTTTTGCTCAATTATTCGATAATAAAGTCGTTTTTAATGGTTCTAATGGTCTCGATGGCTATTCTAAATCCTGGAACGTATGTAAATATAACTTTGCAGCTGAAAAAATTGTCCATGAGTGATATATCTATCATAACGTGAAAGTGTCCGTTTTGTCCCATTTTTTACGACTATAATGCAATTATCTCATTACATAATCAGTGTTTTGGAAATATTACTTTACCAATAGATTTATTGGATCTTTCTTCGAAATTGTATTGGTAATGCATTATTGTTAATTGCTGCCTTGTCCCTGAAAATCATAGATCCGTATGTACCATTGGCCTAAAACATGAAAATTTTAAAATTTTAATTGTGGCCAGATAAACAAAATCCCATTGTTCGAAATAGCAATTTATCATTGCATGGACTCCATAGAATCAATTTTTGAAAGTTTTGGCCGTTGGCAAATTTTTTGTTGCATAGTGTAATCATCAGAGGTTAACATTTATGTATATTTTATCAGATGAGTAGGATCTTTGAATACTTTAAATTAAAAAAATATGGCAGAAGCTAGAGTTAGGTTCCTACTCATAGGAATAGTATGATTTTCTTTAATTAATGTGGCAGTAATTCAGCCAAAACATTCTTTCGATACCATTTTAGACCAAGGGATCGCCCATTTTGTTCCTGTTATAATAAAAATAAACCTAATATGAGAGTCCAAATTACATAGCTAAAAATACTGTTCATCAAGATTTTAAAAGAACATACATATTTTCATAACGTTTAAATATGAGTTTGATAGATATTGATTTATGTTTGATATCATGAAATGAAACGGATTTTTATCATTCATAACTGTGAAGACAAAAAAATATATAAGTGGAGCTCTTGCTTTGATTAAAGGGACGTTGAATTAAAATGTATTTTATTTCTTTGACTTTACTATCTCCAGGGGCTTACGAAATAAAAAAAATATTTATACTCACATCCAACATGCTTTTTCCTTCTGGTGTTGAAGTAAGGCCGATGAGGGTATATTTACAGCTCTCAGAGCAAACCTCTGTTTTGTTCTTGATCAAGTCATTGCATTCCAACAGATAGCTTCGAAGCGTTGCTCCACATCCTCCCCGATACGAACACTTTAAACTCAAATAACGGCAGCTCTAATAACAAATACAATATTTTTAATATAAATATAATACGCAGAACATGGAAATAGAACTCTTATTAACTGCAAAGAAAAGATGTAGGAGAAGGTTTAATGTGATATTTTTATAGATGAGATGATCACACAATGGATTTATTTTTATTTTCAATCACCCAACATTTACAACTAGTAACATTCTTGGCAATTTATCGTAAAAATCATTTTCAAATAAACCTTAACTAACCTTAATAACTGTTCTTGTCTATTTCATTCTATGCAATTGCATTATAACATTAAAATTACTCAAGCGAACCTTGGATCTTCACAATGGTGCTGATCAGGAGGCGATTATGAATTAAACACGCCTTTTCATTGAGATAATACCTTCTTGATAAACTATTTTTAAATGTTCTTCAATTTATTAAATCTTTTTGTTGTTATTTTTTCGGAAAATGTCAACTGCTTTTCCGAGGTTATAAAATCGCTTTATATATTTTTTATCAAGTAAACATAACACAATTATGATTGTTTGAAAATGAAGGTTGATACGAGGCTTCCTCCAGAGTTAAAGCAGATACCAGCAATTCTTAGGAATTGTAACATTGGTTACCTTTTTGGCTTCCCGAGGTAGAATGGGTAAACAACATGGTTAAAGTGGTTGTGTGTTCTAGGGAATGGGCTAAGATCGCAAATTCGATTCCGCCCTGGACTCAAGACTCAACTTCAATTCGTACTCTTGGATCTACCCTCAAACAAACAACAAACAAAACAAACGAGGCTTTGAAAACAATGTATAGGAATCAAAGTAAGTGTTAATTTTTTTTGGTATAGCAATAGCTATTGACAATTCCTATAAATAAGTATAAGCTAAAATGGTATCACTGTATATTGGTTAACTTTTCTCCTTCTTACTCTCAAGACTTGTTACTTGGACCGGCTTTGACACTAGTTGAAAAGCAGCTGAATAAATAATACGACCAAATCATACTCACATATTTTAATAGATTAAATTGAAGGATTTAATATAGCGGATGTTAAACTCATTGAAACTTGAAATATTTTCCCCACTTTTGTGATCAACTTTATTTCAAATTGAACAATAGGTAGGTTTGCTATAAAGAATTTATTGAAATGAAAGTAATTTTCAAAACTGTTGAATTAAAGACTTTGTATTAATTTTAGGACCTTTCGCATTTTGATTAAATTATTTTAAATGTGCATTTTTATTTAAACAATATATATATATATATTATATATTATATATATATATATATATATTAATATTTAAGTACTCAATTCGTTTTTATTTGTTTTCTGTTTAAAAGAGGTGGCAAGACTACTTAGCGAAATGCTAAACAGAACATTTTCCGTGAAACGACCGAAGGTGGATTAACCCTTTCGCCCCAATATTAAATTCAATCCTATTAATAAAAAAAATTGAACATATTTCAATTGAAACGATTAAAGCTTATTAAAGCGTTTCGATCCAATTTTAAGTCCAATGCCATAAAATATTTGATATTGAACGTCTTTCACATGAAATTATTAAACTATTGAAAGTACAGAAATGAAAGTCGTGGATTTGAACGGTCGAGGAAATAACAAAACGTTTTTTATGCTAAACACACAAAATAATCAAACGTAGCGACCAAAAACAAAGATTTAGCAGCTGCCGCCGGTTAAATAATGGAATGACACTCACCTCTGTACTCTCCACGGAAGAAGCCCTCCTTCCCGAGACTCCCAGGGACAAAAGGATGCCCAAATAACACCAAATCCTCATTCTCAGGCATGTCGTTAATTCATACTGCTTTGGGTCCGGGTTGTTTGTTGTTACTAGATCTATCACAACTTGTTATTCCTTGATGGTGAACTTCTTTATGTGTGGGTCCTCTTTTTAAGCCCCTTTCTTCTTGAAGGGGAAGAAGTCTCTAATAAGTTCAAGAGAGATCCTGAGCTGGAAATGACACCACACAGCCCCACCACCAATCATTTTTTGAGCATGGGCGATTGGGTTTCGAGTACACATGAAAATTCCCCCTGTTTTTATGAAAGAAAAAAAAGGGAAAAAACAGATAGTAGACAATATTATAACTATAATAATAATAAAATATATAATTTAAACGGGCAGGCCACACGCAGATCACGCTCACTCACTTAAGAGGGTGTCTTGGGTAAAATAATAATAATACTCTTCAAAGCTCTTCCAGGTTAAAAAGACGTTTCTCCGTATTTCTCTCTCTCTCTGTCTCTCTCTGTTTGTGCATTTGTGTGTTCGCCAACCTCTACCTGGGACTGGAATTACAACTTCCCGCATGTAATTCATTGTCATTATTAGGAGAACATTAATATTAATAGGTACTACTACTAATAATAATATGATGGAGCTTGCATAGTATATAGCATGAGTATATATGTAGAGCCCAAAAAGTATATATATATATTATATTCATGCATTTTCTTGTCAAATTAACGATTCAAAGAGGACATACTTAATTGCCCAGTATATGAAGGGGGGGGGGGGTTTTTTAAGATATGGAAAATACTGGAGTTAACATAGTTGACATTATCATATAGAGTTTAAAACTAAAATACTTAAGCATAATATGTTTTTAACGAAAAAAAAATATATTTTTCAATTTAGTTTTTTATATGATATACATATTTTTGTAAATATAAGTTAATTAAAAACCTTATGGAAGAGGGGATAAAATGTAAGGAAATATGTATATTTTTTAAATATGAACACTAAACAAGAGAAAGTATTTATTGTATTCCGTTACAATACTAAATAACAAGCCTACCAACTTAATTCAAAATTGAACGTCAAAAATCAAAAGGATCCCTCAATAGTCGCAACAAATTTATGAACGATGAAAAAAAAGGTTTCATTCAAGACAGAGATTGAAAGGCGTTCTAGGAAACGCATTTGGGTTTGAGGGATGAACATTAGGCGCAATTTGTACAAAATGAACAGAGCACTACTTAGAAAGTGAAACTCTAACAAGCCTGTTCCATCATTATACAATCAAAAAGATAACTTCTACAGAGAATTTAATGGTCTCACCTCCCCCTCAAAAAAGACTGACCAACCTGAGAGTCAATCCAATTACGAATATATATTAAAATACTCAAATATAAATGAGGCTAATAAGAGAGATAATACATTGGATAAAACAGGAAGAATCGTCAGTTAAGAGTACACAACTATTTTGACTGTTATTTGATCCCTTATAGTCCAAAGAACTTTTCTTTTCTTCCTTGCCGGCTTTGTATATATATATATATATATATATATATATATATATATATATATATATATATATATATATATATATATATATATATATATATATATAGTGACCCAAAAAAGAGAATATAAAAAGATGACGATGCTGATAATTCTTGAGAATATTTCCCTTCATTTTTTCTGTGTATTTGTCCACGATATATCATTATAATTGGAGATATTCAATGGCTTCCGAGGTTTTTTTTGTCTTCCTCTTTTTTTCTTCCTTCGCGTCTTCAAAAAGATGCGAGTCTTATTAAAGTATAAAAGAAGAAAATAGTAAGAGTTTATTGCCCTGAGGGAGTATCCCAAACCTTTTTTGTGTGCTCATTTTGTTGGTTTAATTATTTCTAAAGGCCGCTCTTCAATTAGTTATTTTTTGTATAAATGTGCAAGGGTTCCTTTTTGTGTGTGTATCTATAATGTATAAAGGAATGCTCCATTAAAATATTTACATGAAACAAGATGTATGGAAGAGGGTCAAGGGAGACTAGACACAATTGGGCACAACCAAAATATAGTGGGCTCTGAATGGTATTTTAATAGAAGAAGAAGGAAAAAAAGAGTTGAGGGAGAGATGAAATGCGTGGGTGTCTTTTTGGATAATGCCTTCCCTGATTTATCATATTATATGACATTTATTGTCATCATCATCTTTGAGAGAAGATTTGGAAATGCATTAATACTATTAAATTTTTACATGCTTTTGTTCCATTGGCATGTCTGCAAATTAAGCAGAGAATGGTCATTATTCATTTCTATTATATATATATATATATATACAGGGTCGTTCAGCTAAATCTTGAACACTTTCATCAAGATCAATAAAGGGGACAACCTAAACAAGTTTTACGGCATTTTTTAATACATTAGGGTACTTACAAACAATGTATTCAATATGTCCGCCCTCAGCAGCAATGACGGCCTCAATATGGTTGCTGAAGGCTTTGCAGACGGCGGTGACGTCCGCGTCCGGATGTTGCCGGCCTGCCCTCGATGGAGGCCTGAGGGAGGTCACATTGGCATGGAAGGTGAAACAGGCATGCCTCTTCAACTTCCCTTACATGAAGTAGTCCAAGGGATTCAGGTCAGGGACGTTAGCCTGGTCATATTCCTTCCGGAACTCTAATTTCCAACAAAAATGTTTTGTTAGCTATTTTTACGCAAATGCTACGGTTTTCTAAACATGCATTTATGTTTTGTATATATTTTTGGAGGGCTATAGCAAACACAAGAAATTTTGTTGTCATTGGATCTTTGTTTGGCACATACAATGTTCGGGGTTTTGATTATGATAATGATCTCCATTTTTCAGTGTAAAAACAGTGTAAAAGTCATATTGAAGGCGGATAATTTATTTAGCTGCACTTTGTTTGAATAAATGAAACAAAAATTGATCAGTGTTACCCAATTATCCCGGCAAAGTCTGCAGAGAATAACTTTTCAGAAGAATAGTAACGCAGTTTTTTATCACTTTTATGCATATGCTTCCTAGTGTTTTCTGAATGTAGATTGAATATAATAAATTTTGCAATCCTTTTTTTTAGTTTAAAGTTTAAAATTGCATATACAATCTAAGCAAACAACGACTCCAACATATAAATAAAATATTTTGTTAGATGGTATCATATCAAAATTAGCATACAAAAAAGAAATATGTTAAATAAAGTCTTAGAGAGATAAAGAAAAAAGATGGCTATTAATTTTAAAAATACTCTCTGTGAATGAGCAAACCCAGTAGCTTAAAATGTAGAGATTGAAGGGTAGGAGATAACAAATCATTTTGCATTATAAACAACGACTGTCGTATTTTTGAAGGAGAAGTGATATTTGTCGTTGAAAAATAATGTTTTGCAAATTAGATGTTTTGACAAGTAATCATGGACTCTATATATATATCTGGTTGCATTAGCTTTGGGCAACTGGATATCCTTGGATGGAAAATAAGTGAAGATATCATATTACTATTTTAGTCATTATTTAAAAACACAAATTTGTGATTATAATGATTTCCTTTATTGAACTTTTAAATAAGCCAATCAACAAAGCAGACTTGTTGATTTATCGTTCATTTGTGTCGTTCGCGAACGATGAACGACACAGTTTTGACGAACGATAAAGAAAATTCCTTATCGTTCGTTTCGTTTTTGCGCCAAAAAAAAGACAAAGATTTTAATTTTCATGGGACAAATTTCCTTTCTAAAAAAACGTCATCAATTTTTTTCAAAATTTATTTCTAAAAAAAACTCGTCAATTTTTTTCAGAATAGAGAACGATGAACGACAAACGATTCGATTTAACGAACGATAACTTTTGGCGAACGACAAACGAACGACGAACGACAATTTTTCGTGAACGTCAACAAGTCTGCAACAAAGTATTATGTCCATATTTATATAAAACGTAGTATCATATGGTTATATTTTTATTTTTTGTTAGCGTACAGCTTTAAAAAGTACTTTATGGAGAGTCCTCTTAAATAATAAAATCTTCTTTATCAGACTCTAAAAAAGTTATTTTTATTCCCATTTTCGATTGTTTTTTTCTGTTTAGTTAATTTACCTTTAAGCTATGCATCGTGAAGGCAAACTCTTAGGTAAGCGATGAAATTGAGACAACTACCAGAAAAAAGTTATTTGCTGTCATACACTACAGAAAAATGAATATTAACAATAGACACAATTGTGTCATTTGATGATATAAGGTGTAATTTTAAAAAGGAAGAAAAAGTAAAAAATGGCGAGTATTTTTAGTTATTATAAATACAAATTACAAACTATAATACTTATTTGTATCTTTTTACGTATTTATCTCAATTTAATGCATATAATATGAATTATGGCTTAATAGACCTGTGAATTTAAAAAGGTACATTACTTGAGAATGCATAAAGAACTAATCTATCTATTGGGTCACATTTGTAGTTTTTATTATATATTTTGCTTACAAATTGAGGAAACAAGACTTTTCCGAACATAACGTTCTAATAGTTCCAGTCAACTATTTTCACTTTTGTAAGTATTAACAATCCTCTGAATTTAGAAATCAGTTAGCCCTTTAGGTACATACATCATTTCAATTGTCAACAATGTATACATTAGTTACATATCATGGAAGCTATTTTGTGAAAAAGTATTTTCCCTGAATTTAATTTTCTTTCAAAGTTTTTCTCATTATAAAGTATTGAAAAGATTGATTTTTCATATATTTTTTTTCGTACCCTAGATAAATCTTAATGTATAATGTCCATAAATACGGGAACCAGTATTCTTTTTTAACGAATTCATATTTTCATTATGGGTCTTCGAGTAAAGTATTTCATGCTTTTGTAAATATTTTAACATAGGCTCTGTTTTTGTAGTATTAAAGTTGACTTTTTCTAGTTTTTCCCTACATATAGTAAACAAGATCTGTGAACTAAGAATGAATCCAAAGTACTTATTTAAAAAATATAATTGGCCTAAAATTTTCCACAAAATATTATGATATTATATAATAATATATAATAGTAATAAGGAATTCTTAAGGAATTGGCGCATTTTCTCCTCTCTCGAATATATTCCCAGAGGCAGAGTATTAGTAATTATTCGAGTCTATTTTCACGAAAGGATAATCCTTCCTGATTATCCATTCGAAAAATAAACTTTGACATATTGTTCTTATTAGTTAATTTTTCTGTGATTTTACTTTTTTTAATAACGTATATTATGTATGGTTTCTTTTATTGATATCTTGGATTTACTTCAATTATTAGATTTATTTACAAATAACTACCTATTTAATATTGAGTTAGTTACACGTTGTTCTACTGTACAATTTTTTGAGGCACAGTTTACTCCATATAGAGAACTGATAGAGGAAAAAATAAAACGTCGATTTAATCGACATTTTAAAAAGTATCTTCGTTTATAAGGTTTTTAAAACGATGAACCACACACAAATTTTTCCATTTCCTCAGCTAACCCAGTTCTTAATCAATATATTAATAGTGTCTTTATTTTTTGAGACTTTAATAAGCTGCATATAAAAAAGCATATTTGTTTCCGCCGACAGTCTAAAACAATGGCACATATTTTTAATACCTTGATATTCAATGTTTTAAATAAAGAGTTTTGCTAAAGTTGTAGTTTTTGGTTCCACATGGTGAAGTGATCGAAGATCTTCTCTTATGTCAGTCCAGACCTTGCCATATTTTTGTTGATTGACTTATTTTATAAAATAAATATAATCAAATTAATAAGAATACGATTAAGTTATCCTTACAAGTCAAAGGCCTAATATTGCGCTCTTATGAGAAATAATAAAATACATAACTATAATATTATTACTAATGACGATAATATGTCCCATTCATCCAGTATTTGATATATGCATAAGCAATAATATTTTTTTTACCTGACACTTTGAACAACAACCCCTTCCAATTATAGCGTTTAAAAGTTTAATTCTGAATCAAGTCCTTTTATATTTTGTATAATTTTCCCCTCATAGAGATGTATTATGGATAACCACACATATAGAAGCCAAAGGAATCGTTGCTTAATACTATATGCCACAACAAAAGAATTCTTTGGACGTAAATTCAATTTCCGTGGAATGCGGAACAAATCGAAAAATATTAATAACAACAATATTGAAATTCCATATATGCTCTCTAAAGTGTGTGAATTTTTTAGTTTCAACCTTAGACCTTAATAAAAGGAAGATTGATTATTTTGTTTTTATTTGAGATTTAGAAATAGATGACTCATGAGGGTAACGAATTGGTTTTTGTAATTAGCGTGCAAAACGAGGTCTTTTGTTTATATTGATGATAAATTTAATATTAAATATTGTAAATATTATATATATAATATCTGTATGTGTATATATATATATGTATGTATATACATATATATTATGTATATATACATATATATATATATACAAATATCTTATAACCTAAGATGATTTAATTGTAGTTCAATTAACATCATTTTTCTAGTTAGTTACTCATTTTTTTTGTTCTACGTCTAATAGTCAAAGTGTTGATCCATTTATCGTCATATATGGTGAAACATAAACAGCATACTTATTTTCTTTGGTATGAACAGTTGCTTCAAGAAATTAATATCGATAATTGATACCAGGTTTCGATCGCTACCATCCTTCTTGCAAAGCATTTCCAGATCTTCATAGCCACAGCCCGAACTGATATTCCATTGAGGGATGGAAGTCTGTCCTTGTGAGCAGAGCATCGATCCGCATGGGACTGCTAGCCTCATGTCAAGTATCGATGGAGCTGCTTTACTTATGGAAACCTGAATCGATCTTGCAGCTTTCAATTGACAGTTAGGTCGTTCTGTAGTCGAGGTACATAGGTCACAGTTGCGGCGTATTGAAAGTATTTTTGTTTTGTTTATCTTCAATCCCAATATCTTTTCTAACTATAAGTAGAAACAAAACATTTTAATATTTTTTATTAATTTATTTTCAGTTATTTTTTCAATCATAAGCGTAACATTGCTACGTTATCGCATCGTTGCGTATAACTCAATTATTGTCCTTATGATCCAAAGTCGATTTCAATGTTAAAACATAATGTTATACTTCTCCCACAAAGATTGTAGATGTCCCAGTAGTGCTAATAATAATCTTATTGAAGAAAAATGTTTCCTCATAATTTCATAATGTGTTAATATTCTGCTTGTCTAAAAGCTTTGCTGAACTCTACAACAATGATGGCTTCAAATGTATTTATTTCTGTTTGAAAGGTATATTGCTCTTTCTTGAAGCATTATTATTTGAGGAATCCTTTTTATCATTTGTATATAACAGTATTTAAGATTGGCTCAATTCTAGATGCGAGATCTCTAGTGGAGAATTGGATAGCTCTGATGAAAACTGTATTTGGAGACAACTGTATGTTTCACAGTCGCCGAACATATAATAGAATGAAGATGAGCCAGCCTTCATTCAATGTATTATAATGTTTTCTTTGAAAATTCTATGAATTTCGCATTTTTACTGAACGATCTTACCAAGATATCAAGCGAAGATTTGCCTACTTTACCGTACGGTACTTACTTATATGACAAAATACCGATGTACTTTAAGCAATTAACATGACCAATTAGACTTTTGAGATTGATTAATGGGAAAATCATTTTTATATTGGTATCATTAAATATTTTTCAAGCGGCGATAAAAAAATCATGGAATGGAGATAAAAATTTACAGTTTTTTATAAATTGTTTTTTACAACAATTGCCTTTTGCAACATAAGTCTTTGAGGGCTATGAAATGATCGATATAAATTTCTATAAAAAATTGTATATATAGTCCTTAAACATTTCAAAGGATAAAAATAAGAAAAACATTTATTTGGAATCTTCCCCGTCAGTTCTTTTTAAAGAATATCATGTAAACCTATCAGCAAAGGAAATAGGAATGTTAAATTAGGAGTAATGCCTAATATGGATGTACACACACACACACACATATATATATATATATATATATATATATATATATATATATATATATATATATATATATATATCAATATAATTGCTTACACATACTACATCATTACTGACGTTTTATTTTGTTAGTATCATGTATAAACATTCATTTTCATCCATGTACATTAGGGTTGTTCTTATTTTTTCAAATGTTTGAAATGTTAGCAACATTGTGGATTTTCTGTTTCTTGTTGATAAAAGAAGACGACATACAAAGTTTGAACAAAATCGGTCAACATTACGGGGTTGCTCAACGAGGTCAAAGTTTTAAAAATTTAGTAAAAATATAGTTTTCGCAAATTTCTTGAAAATGGTGGGCGTACAGAATTCAATAATAATTTTAATTTAAAGGAAATCTAATTTACTACCGTATTTTTGATGTTTTTTACTAAAGCAAAGTTTTCTGTAAAAACAAAGAAAAAATTGAGTGTGTAATGTTAGCATATTTCATAGCTTTTTGTATCAATTAACTTCACTCGCCGGTAGAAGATGACTTGTTCGCTTCAAAGTAAAGTATTTTTAAGTTTAGTAAACCTTTGATGATAAATCCAAAAAGACCTTGGTTGCGTTCTATCAATTCAGAATTCAGTACAATCTGAGAGAAGAAAAAAGAGAAGCGAGATAATATTTTGCTTCATTTCTCTCCCTCTCTTTTTTCTTTCTCTTTCTAGCCTGGTAACAGTAATTACCAGGCGGTAATTGTATATTCTCATATCAAAAGATCATTTTTTTGGGAGAGTACGTGCAAAAATGTATTTGCTTATTTCTCTTAAAGTATAGCGATTTTTAGAACACCAAACATATCAAATGAAAGCTTGGTAAACCTGCTTTAATATTTTGGTATACTAAATCATGTCAATTTAATAATTGGAGAATTATATGTACATAAAAAACATATCTCGCGTACAAAATGACACATATAATGGATTATAAATGCGTCAGAGACAAAATAAAATTTTGAGAGGATACCTTGACGCAATCTAAAAACACATTATTTTTTTTTTTTTCATAATCGATTTCTTATAGTCAATACAGGCTCTGAATCATATGATGTAAACTCAGATTGTACTGAATTCTGAATTGATAGAATGCAACCAAGGTCATTTTTGAATTTATCATCCAAAGGTTACTAAACTTAAATATACTATTTTACTCTGAAGCGAACAAGTCATCTTCTAAAGGCGAGTGAAGTTAATTGATACAAAAAAGCTATGAAATATGCTAACATAACACTCCATTTTTTCTTTGTTTTTACAAAACTTTTTTTAGTAAAAAAAATCAAACATACGTCTGGTAGTAAATTAGATTTCCTTTAAATTAATAATTATTATTGAAGTCTGTAACGCCCACCATTTTCAAGAAATTTGCGGAAAACTATATTTTTACTATATTTTTAAAACTTTGACCTCGTTGAGCAACCCTGTAATGTTGACCGATTTTGTTCAAACTTTGTACGTCGTCTTCTTTTATCCCCAAGAAACAGAAAATCCACAATGTTACTAACATTTCAAACATTTGAAAAATAAGAACAACCCTAATGTACATATACCCTTATCATTACTTACAAGGTGTGTACAAAAATGTGAAACTTTTTGCGTTCCTATTTTTTATAGGAAATATTTACACTAATATAAAACTAGACGGTGAACGGTACGCCCAATTTCTATTCCAATAGTATGATGCAAATATATTTTTCACACCTCAGATTCAGTTAATGTACATATTTTATGTAAGTGTATATCTGCGAAGTTTTTAAGGATTTACGGGTTCTTTAATTGGGGTTTCGTGCTTCAATCTAAGCCAGAATCTTGCACTATAATGAGCATTTATATTTAATGTATAGAGCTCCATCAAGCACCAAAAATTTAAAAAAAAATATATATACGCACAATGTACATACACCCAGATAACTAGTTATAGGCTTTTATTGAATTTGTAAGAATATCACACTGGGACTTTTTTCTCTAACATGATTGGTTTGAAGGAAAAGGATATGCATTAAAAAAACAGATGGTATTATGAGCTTCCCTTCACTGCTAGGTAGCTTCAAAATATTACCTCGGAACTAGGAATTCAATCTTTCATAACACGAATCGGCTTTTCTAATGACAGCCCTGTCCTTAAGGAGTCCTTTGGTGTACCTATATTATCTATTTGTATTAATCAAATAAAGCAACTAATATTTTGTTAAATATTATATGAATCTCTATATGATTTTCCTCTTTTACTGGTTGTATTCTTTTTAGTTGCTAACATGAGTGAATATGTCGTTTCGGTGTAAAAAAATAAATAAATCATCTCCTCACACTCAGGAAAGGACGGACTTTTTTTAGTTCTATCATCTAATGACGATAATAGAATCCTCACCTAAAATGGGACTTTTATGTGAAAAAAGAAATTATATTTGCACCATTGAAAATTGATATTTTAGTTAGTTTTCGAGAACTTTGATAAAATATCTTGTTTAGCTTTCTTTGTGGTATTATGCTTGATGGAGTAATTTAAAGTTATTATTTGTAAAGAATGCAAGAAAATTGCCAGTAGGAAAGTTGCCTGTAATTCACTATATAAAATGCATCATGACTGTAATGGCCTCCCAGGACCTTTTCCCACTAGCAATTTCCTGTTAATAATTTTCCTGAGGGCAATTTTCCGTTCACCATATAAGAATACCATTCTAAAGGCACATTCAGACACAAGAAATAAAAATTATTATTATCATTATTCAACACTAATTCGAAATCTTTCAAAATACATTATCACCAATGTCTTGAGATCAATTCGTTTAACATCCGTTCCGAGACGAAGAAAACAAAGGACAAAACCAGTTTCGCTTTTGTCATGACAATAATTTTTAAGGATACTTCAAATGCTATTTATTGTTTTAACCTGATTGGTTAAAAGAAAAGAAGCAGCAATATTTTTTAAGAATCAGCTGACATTATGAAATAGTAATCACTTTACTCATGGTCCTTAAGGTGGGATCATGAACTCAGGATGAAAAAATCATCATTTTCACACTAATTGATAATAGTGGCAAAATGATTTCTTAAATCAATTTAAGATAACAGAGTTGCATAAGGAATAATATCTCTTTTGAGACGCACCTAGTAATATGTGCCAATTGCCCATATATAGAACTTTTTTAATGCAGACAAAAAATATTGATCAGTGAAAAAGATTTGGGGGGAATTCCCAAATACCCGTTTATTGGCTATGGAAGATTTTCATTGTCAACTTGTCATAGCCTGTCTTTAAAGAAAAATGAGCTGAATGCCTATAGACCATTAAATTAAAGGTCCATATAAATATTGATATTTATTATTTAACTAATATGGGCAACCCTATAACTATATGTAAATAAGATGAGCTTAAATTTCATTGGATCTATGTGATTGATCACATTTGAGTTGTAAATATTTGAAAATGACTAGTTTGGAAATAAATTAATATAATTTTCTTTTCATTTTTGGAACTTTGCAAACCAATCAGTGACTTAAAAGCTCTTACCCAAAGAGTTTGAGGGTCAAGGAAACTGAAACGTAATACAGGACGCGTAAAGCCTATAGACGTCAATAACTTAAGGAAAACGTTCCGGACAAAACGCCTGTTTCATTATCGTAAAAGGACAAAAGTAATTAAGTGGTCAAAACCACTTCTTAACTTTTGATTATGTAAAATATATATAATAAACAACTTGAATCGTATGTAAATCATCCAAAAGCATTGGATGTAAAATATGCGAAATGATGTAAACCGAAAACGATCACAGACGAATAAAAAAAACCTATTTTTCGAGTGATTGTGGTTTATTCCTAATCCTAAACAACTCGTTACAAAGGTTATTTTTCTCTCTTATTTCTCAACTTTTTGTTCCTGCAGGTAATTTTCCTAGCACCGCCCTTGATATATCCGACAAAGTGTAGCATCCCTGTTTCAATTCCAAGTCTTATCTCTCCAGAACAGGAAGGATTGCCGTAATTCAACTATGAGACAGCTCGTTGGAAGATACTGAATGCATATCTTCAACAGACTCATGATCGTCAGCTTTTGTAGGACGCCTAGTGTTTATTGTAAACAGACACATGAGTGCATAAAAAGTTTATTG
>CP045893.1:18572801-18596995 GCA_013387185.1 Caligus rogercresseyi | reverse complement strand
AGGGAATACTATAACCTGGAATAGGAACGTTCTCTTTTTCCCTTTTTACGAAAGTAGTTAAACTTTGACATAATGCGGGTGGGAGCTCCTATTCCAGGTCTATAGTATTCATTTTTCAACAAATAATATAGAATGATGAAATGATTCACATAAAATAACGAAGTATAAATTTGAATATTCTACCATAGTATAGGTATAGGGATGAAAAGACTACAAAAAGATACTTTAAATATTTTCTAATAAATAAGTTGTTTGTTGTTATTCTATCAATATCACTTGACAGTAGTAAAAATAGAAGTCTATGATATATTTGGGGGCCACACAGAACAAAATAGCTGGGGTCCATATAGTCCTTCACTGCCAATTAT
This sequence comes from Caligus rogercresseyi, assembly GCA_013387185.1. NCBI lineage: Eukaryota > Metazoa > Arthropoda > Copepoda > Siphonostomatoida > Caligidae > Caligus > Caligus rogercresseyi. Next base: position 18,596,627 of record CP045893.1, on the reverse strand, counting down.
AATTAGCATGCGTGACTCAAACGTTGCTCATGAATAAATATCAGCTCATTAAATAATGAAGCAAAGTATTGATCAAAGAATATTTTGAATAGAGTAAATAATACCTCCAGTCAAAGGGTGCAGCCAGCTTAAAGTCAAATCCGAGTCCTCAAGATCATGCTCTATTTCCTCGTTGTGAGAGGCTGCAGCGTACATTATCTTCTTGGGGACGCAGCCAACGTTGGACTAGGGGGATTAAAGGTATGAAATATTATTTTTTAATAAGATGGTCGATGAAGGAATTATGCCCACAATATTATTATTGAGAAATGTCATATTATTTAAATTCCTTAACAAATATGTTTTTTTGCCAAAGTTGAGTAAACTTATTTCATACACTTAGCTACGTATTACACCTTCCATTAATAAAGAATCGACAATCAAGCAACTAAGACACAAATACTACAGAGTGAAATCCTCTCAGCAATATTTTTTTTCAAAAATAATATTTAAAAAATAATACTTTTATCAAGCTTAAAGACCTTCCTAAGTAGAACAACAAGTTTTTTTTAAAGAGTTAAAATGGCAATTTCACAATATTATCCATAAACTAGAAACGTTACATTTTGTTTCTATTTGTAATTTGTAGCATAAATTTGAGTTTATTTCTTTCTATTTTTGTAATCCTGTCCTGATGGCATTCAACATAAAATCAAACCAAAAAATCGTGTTATAAGTATTAATTTTTATTAAAACTGATTTAAGACAGTATATTTTTTATAACAAGTGTATGTAGAGATTAAATGAAATGCTTTGGGACATCAAAGGGATTTTTGTGGTCTTTAAACAAAAAAAAAAAAGCAATCCTTTATTTATTCATCCGGGTAAAAGTGATAAGTTATATACAACAATTTAAAGCATATATATATATAATATATTCTTGGCCCAAGCATAATTTTATATTTCAAACAAAACAACAAACAATAGACATATTTTAAAAAAAAACTTGAAAGAACATTTGGGTTAAAAACATCATTTCTTAGGACATGTATCCTTTAAAACTTTAATGTGGAGTTGAACCATTGATAAAATCCCCGAAATATCGGTGCATGATGCACTTCTCCTTGCATATAATACATGCTGTGTTTTGTAATTATAGAATTTATAAAACGTTCATCGAGCCAACATAAGAGGCTATAAAGTCACTTCTCTTAGGTTGATAAAAAACTAAAATTGTCGATTAAAAGATCGGAAACAGATTTATATAAAGGACCAGATATGTGCAGTCATATAAAAAGTGGTCCCTGGACTCACTCTCCGTACGGCAAAAAGAACATTTACTATGATCTTGCGTAAAAAAATTGTCTCGCACTTCGAGTGTACAGAGAGAACACGGTATTTAAACCACTTTTCTGATGACGACAGCATATGACTTTTTATCACACCTATAGCTTTAGCCACTGGAACATTTATAAACGTCTTCTTAAAACAAATTTAAAGCATATTTATTAGTATCAAACTTGCGTGATTTAACATTATTGAAATTTCATAATGTGTTTGTACTTCTTATGCAAATTGACACTAACCAGGAAATCAAAAATACTTAAAAACCATTTTTTGTAATTAAAAAGTACTTGCGAGTAAAGGATTTGAATCAAAGTGCTTACACTATCTTTCATTAGTTGGACTTTTCATAGATTCTTTAATCAAAAGATTAAAAAGATGTTTTTGTTATGTCGTAATTAAAAACATGATTTTCACCCTGGAGCTCAATAAAACTAATATATGAAGCTTTAATAACTAACAGTATTTGTTAGTTTGCCAGGCTTTACAGCTCAGTCGAATATCAGATTAGAATGTATAATGTCTTGAAATAACGAAACTAAAATTGAGATATATTTTATTCAAATCAAATTCAATTAGTTCATATGGATAATAAATTATTTTTATGGAAATCTAAGAAATGAATTTTAAAAATCATATTTATTGATTCATTCATGATCTTGCATCTAAACAATGAAAGTATACAACAGAGTATTATATTTAGCATTAACATTAAGTCATTTGCTAAATAAGCATATATTTGCAGCGCATACTTTGTGATTGCATTGCCAACCGACCTGCAAATCATTTTTTGCCTATATGGTTTGACAGAATCTGACTGGGTATAAATAAGCATTATAGCATCAAAATTAGTCTATCGAACTAGGATCTTATCAATGAGGTAGACCAAAAATGACCATTCCCTCTTGGGATTCAAACTTGCGCCCCAAATATTAAGAGTTGAACAATCCTTAACACACATGGCTATCGCACTCCCTGTTACTGCCCAGATATTTATATATGATGAAAAACTTAAAAAAAGCTTTGAAAATCACAACAACTATAAAATCCATTAAATTATAGAACACAATTTTTAACAAACTGCTCAAATTATAAAAATATCATTTTCCAAAATTATTTCCCATCAATTCAAATATTGTTTATTAATTGCAAATAATTAGTTTCGAATTTATTTTTTCATTTCTACATTGAATTTTTGCATTATGAAATTCTTGATAATTACATGTCAAATACTGTGTACTTGGTAAAATCGTGATCACTCAACCAAAGAGCTTGTTATGTTTACTTGTTATATAGATTTTGTAGACAATTTTGGTCACACATAATTTTTGATTTAATACTATTAACAAAAATATATAGATAATAAAAAAATATACCAATGAAAATAATTTTGCATATTTATTAGCAGTTCTTTAAATATTTTAACTAGGAATGATGCATATATTAGCTTAATTTTATACTATAAGTAACGCGTAGAGCCTAATGAAAGCTGAATTGTCATAGTTATATTATTTCATTTCACACATAATTTTATCTTCATGACAATCTAACTTTATCATTTCCTATAAACGAAACCCTTTAAATTTCGCTTCATTTTTTCACGAATAGCAACTCAATTAAGATATAAAATTATATTTTTTTATCCACAAGTTGCTCCATAATGATTTTGTTTAACCCTGGGTCATTCATATATTTCATTTGATTTATCTCGACATCTTACATGTAAAATAGTAATAATGTATAAGTCAAACAAAGAAATAGAATTATAACGAGGAGCTCGATAGCCGTGCGTGTTAAGGCATGTCCAACTCTCAATGTTGGGGGCGCAGGTTCAAATCCCGAGAGGGGATAGTCAATTTTGGTCTACCTCATTGATAAGATCCTAGGTTCGATAGACTAATTATAATGCTATAATGCTTATTTATATCCAATCGGATGCAATTCTATCGAACCATATAGGCAAAAAAAAAAAATATAACGAAAGAGAGACATTAATCAGGCATAAGATATGGTAAAAATATAAGTATACAATTAACAGAATAAGTTAAAACAGTCATTGTTGTTTTAAAAATTTCTTAATATTTTCTTGCTATGTTTAGAATGGACCCGCGAATCTCTTTCTCTTTTGCTTTGACGGCGTATATACAATATTGGAGCTTAACAATCACGGCATGCTGAAGAAGTTTGTCCTTAATAAATATTCACATACAAATAATTATGTTAGTTTTGCAGGGCAATTTATGAATAACAAAATGCAGTAAAATATTTTTTGGTATATTGATATAGGAATATATATATATATATATATATAACTAAAAAAATATGTATTAAAAAACGATCACTTAAGCTCAATGAAAATATTGTTATACATTTAAAAATATATATCACATCGGAACTATTTTTATGGAATAAAACAAAACCTCTCAAGGCATGAAAAATATAATATCATAATTACACACATTTTTGTTTCCTGTCGCTGGTGTAGAGAGCATGATACACCAGAGCCTTATAGGGCTCTGGGTTACACAAAGTGAGGCCAGGTTTATTTTTCTTCCTGTTACATAGGCTACAATAAATATTACCAAATACAGAAGAATCATATAGAACATAAACCACTTTTAACTACCTTGACATAAACTACATTACAAACAAAGTAGTCAACGCAGTAGTGTATTTCGTAACATTATTTCTAATGATATCCTTATCAAAAAGGCCTTAATTACTATTCTAAGGGGGAGAAATAACATCTGTACAGGGAAAATATGAAGCCCAACACCATGAAAAAAAAATTACGCAGGTGTAATGTAGGTAAAGAAAGCAAAAGAACAGTTTTACCAACTATATGCCAGTTTCAAATAAATATTTGATATCATTTTTCAAATACGATTTAAAACCAGAGTTTTCAAGGATTTCTTGTGGTTTTGCACACGTTGAAACGTTTGAGGGATCATTGTTAAATCATCTACTCCTGCAAAATAATATTCATTAGGCATGATATAGAAATAGTGTCATAATTTGTAAATATAAAATATGGATGTATCTTCTTAATATTTAAATACTTCTTATAAATGAAAAGAAATGCTTCTGGCGGCCATACAATTGTTTAAATGAACAAAACACAAAAATAATCTCTTTGTTGGTTCACTTTATTTTTCATGAACTATATATATATATATATAAAAACTTTTCTTCAAACAAACATAAACAAAAGCATTTTTGCCATACGTACACAAGTTCCTCCTAGGCGTTTTCCTTCAATGAGACCCACACGAACCCCAAATTCCGCTGCTCGTCGAGCAGAAGCAATCCCACCCGATCCTCCACCCAGGACGAGATAATCGAAGTGCTTCTTAATAACCGGTGCCATGATAGCCTTCCGTAGTAGATGTATATACAAATAATTTTTATCTTCATTGAAAAGGCAATTAATAATTTACCTGCCGTAGGAGTTTAGATATACTTAGCTGAGCAACAATGGTTCTTCCTTAGAATCTCCTGAGTGACTGGATACACGCATAGTTTTTTATTTTTTTTACAATGTAATAATGATATTGTTGCTTAAATGATGTTTCCCCGAGGCAAGGCTGTGGTAATGTCCTTTCCCAGGAAAGAAGAAGAGACTGCTTGCGTATTCTGATACATATTAAATTTATTAAGGTAAACTTTCTGTATAACTTTATTGGATCGATTACTTTTTATTACAGATTGTGTTATAGACAGATTATTTATTTATACGATTCCTTGTTTTTTAAACTATAAATATAACTAAAAATATAGTAAATGGTCCATAATTTGCGTAAAATAGCACAACTCTTCAGGAAGAGCGTTGGAAAAAATATTACGTAATAGATTGAAGGAGTAATTAAAGAAAATGAACAAGGTACGCCTAGAAGAGAGGACACCAACAACTTAAAAAGAAAGAATATGTGTATATCTAATTCAGCTTACATTTTATGTTACATTGTCACTGATAGTCCAATCCCAGAGGGATCTTTATAGATATTTCCTTAAAATTATGGGAAAATTTGAATCCCAACTCTGTTGGTTTATTCTTCGTCACTTACTATTTTGTGTTAGCCTTCATTACTCAAGTCTATATCTCATTACATGACTTTTAAATAAAATTATCACCCAATTAAATATATTTTAAGGTGATTTTTGCAGAGGATAACCTCTTTAATTAAATTATTTTAGTAGGACCTCTGTGGAGCAGAAATATGGAACACACCGCGTTTATTTACGATACGCAACTATCATTTAAAAGACTCATACGTAGGAAATGAGAAAATATGGAGTTAAAGCGTGTGAGAAGTAATCACTTTGAGTTCTTGATATAGACCAAGGAATACTCAAATGTCTCAAAAAAACAGAAGGAGCAATATACTTTTTTAATGAATTTCTATCATTGGCTTTTAAAGTGGGAAAATGTTTGCAATAATTAAGGAGGAGGTGGTCTTTCAAAAGAAACTTTTATAGCATCCAAGCAAACGTCCATAGCTCTATGTTTTTTGGTTGATTATTGAAAGAAATTCAAATTTGTATTGTTCAGAAAAATTAATTCGAATCCAATCCAACGTCGCTTCGGATGGTATCGACAATTAAATGGGGGGGGGGGATTACTTTATAAGTTTGAGGCAATTTGTAAATGCAGAAAAAAATCGACTAAATTCTTTGTTAAAACAAACAATAGTTTCATTAAAAAATTCAAAGAAAATATTTCAGAAAACTTATCTGCAACACCCACTGAAGAAATTAATTATTTTGAAATATGACACCATAGATATCATGGACTTCGATAAACGTCATGGATTGGGAAATATTTTATTTTATAAAAGTGGTTATATTTCGCATTCAATTCTAAAACAAACCAAATTTGAATGTTGTAAAGAAATTTTATTATGTGAGGGTGATATTCTTATAGAAGCGGATTTTTTTGTCCCTCTGATGATAGCTTTTTAATCAAATAAATGGAGGAGGGCTTAAAAAACCGAGTAATTATATTTACATTCTTTGTGCCACAATTTATATAGCTTTAGATTATATTTTTTTATATCAAACTTATTTAAAAAAACTTCTCTCTCTCGGCTCTCCTGGTTTAATTTTTTCGCAGTCCTTTACAAAAAAATGTTCCAAATTATGTAATCTTGTCGGAGATGCTCAAAGTTGAATGCTGTAAAAAATATAATATGTTATTTATCCCTCAAGTAGCAAGTAAATTATATAACTTGTTTTGTAAAAATTATGTAGCTGACATTCACGAATATAAGAAGCGATAGCAAGTTTTTAATAATTCTGCTCCTAAAAAAATAGCATAATTACGAAGTTCTTGAATCATTATTTGGTGCCTATTTATTTTATTTATGTATTTGTAAAATTTTGTAATAATATATATGTATACTTATTCCATGTTTATTGTAAAAACTCATCTTTTCTTCATGTTATTATCAAATAAATGAAAAACTGTTTAAATGTATACTAAATATTTTATATTCATTTCACGATTCTTGTTTCACATATAGTAAAGAAACGTGCGAGTAAAAAGAATGCGGACTCCTGATTGATTTAAGAACTCCCTGGTTAGACAAAAAAAGTCAAGTGAATCAAAATGTCCCTTAAAAAGAGAAAGAAAAGGAAAAAAAATCCTACAAATATGTATCCCTATCTACGTATTAGCATAAAAACAAAACATATTCCATTTATCTAGTATTCCTTGTATAGACTAACTTTTTTTTACGCATCGTATAGCTATAAAGTATTACCAAGGAGATTTACTGAATAATCCGACTGAGGGAGGGAGAGATGTTAACAACCGCCACAAAGCTCCTCCAGAACGAGGTCAGTCGGAAAGGGTGGCCGGAGGTCGTCCACGTGACCTCGGGGTAGCCGGATGAATTGGTTGACCCAGATCAAAATGTGTTGGCTTGAGGCGATCGATCGAGACTGTTTCCACTCGATTCCCAATCTGTAGTCGAAAGATTTCGTCGCCCCGTTCCACTACTTCATAGGGCCCATCGTATAGGGGCTGGAAAGGTTTTATTGTAGCATCCCTGCGAACCAACACAAACCGAGCAGAGCTCAGAGCAGGAGGAAAGTAGGTGTAAGGTAGGCCGTGAGCAGAAGTACGAATTGGTCGAAGGTTTCCGACAGCTCGACGAAGGCAATCAAGTACCGCATCCGGTTGTTGCTGAGATCTGGGCGTAGGAAAGAACTGGCACTACCAGAGGGGCTCCGTAGACGAGCCCCGCAGATGAAGAGCCAAGAGGGCATCCTTGAGGTTTCGGTGGAAATGTTCCACAAGGCTGTTGCCCGGATTACATTGGAGCCGAGGAGGGACATCAAGTCGGCCCAAAGTTGAGAGGTGAATTGGGCGCCTCGGTCGTAAGTTATCTCTGAGGGGATACCAAAGCGGGCCATCCAATTTGACAAGAAAGCTAGAGACAATCCGCGTGTTGAGGTGTCGGAGATAGGAACCGCTTCTGGCCAGCGAGAGAAACGATCGACAATGGTCAAAAGATGAGTGAATCCGTTGGAAGGCGGCAACGGACCAACGAGGTCGATATGGACGTGCGAAAACCGTGCGTCCGGGAACTCTTGACGCGGGGGCGGGTGTGCCCGTGAATTTTAGCTCGTTGACACAAGAGACACTCTCTAGCCCAAGCAGAGACTGTGCGGGAGAGACCTTGCCAGATAAACTTCCGTGATACAAGGCGCCTAGTTGTTCGAATACTCGGGTGTGAGAGGCCGTGAACGGTGTCAAAAACCTTACATTGCCAGGATTCGGGAACAATGGGCCTTGGAATCCTTGTCGAGACATCGCAGAGGATTGTGCTATTACCACCTGAGATTGGTAGATCCTCAAGACGGAGACTGGAGTCCACTGAGCGATAAGCTTGCGTGGCTTCGTCGTCAGACTGGGCCGCAGCGAGAGCTGAGAAATCCAATCCGTTCGTAGCTGTCAGGGTTGCATTAACAGTTATTGGTCGCTCTTGGGGTGATTTGGCAGGAAGATCGGGAGGATTTCCTTCAGTATCGACTGCACGAGAAAGAGCATCAGCAACAGAATTCTGTTTTCCCGAAATGTGCTGGATGTCAGTTGTAAATTCTGAGATAGCCACGAGTTGCCGTTGCTGCCGTCCGGACCATGGGTCAGGGATTTTGGCCATGGCGAAGGTAAGAGGACGGGGATCGGTGAAGGCCGTAAAAGGTCTGGCCTCTAGGTACCACCAGAAATGCCTGATCCCGAGGTGAATGGCTAGCAGCTCACGGTCAAAGGCGCTATATTTTGTTCAGCAGGCTTGAGACGACGGCTGAAGAGGGCCAGAGGACGCCACTGTCCTTTGACGTGCTGCTCCAGCACTCCACCAATGGCTTTATATGATGCGTCGACGGTAAATGCAGTAAAAGCGTGAAGATCAGGGTGAACGAGTAAGGTTCCCTTTGCTAGTGCCTCCTTGGCGGACTGAAAAGCTGCTCTCATCTCGTCCGTCCAATTCGGTATAGCTGAGTGCTTGTTGTTTGAGCCTTTAAGTGCATCGTAGAGCGGAACCATGATCGCTGCAGCGTGGCGTACAAAACGATGGTAAAAGGTTACATTCCCAAGAATTCGAGTTTATGGGATGGGGAAGTTTTTAATTGCCTCAACCTTCCGAGAGAGGGGTGGGATGCTCGTGCAGTCAACCCGATGGCCGAGGAAATCAATTGATGGAACACCAAAGACGCATTTGGCCGTATTGACAACAAGGCCATGTTCTTCTGAGCAGTTAAACAGTTTGTTTAGATGAGTGAGATGCTCCTCTGGTGATGAACTTGCGATGAGGATGTCGTCTAGGTAGAAGAAGACGAAGTCGAATCCTCGAAGCACGGTTTCCATTAGCCGCTGGAAGGCTTGTACAGCGTTCTTTAAAACCAAAAGGGAGCCGGGTGAACTCGAACAGGCCGAAGGGGGTAATAACTGCTGTCTTTGGAATATCTTGCTCTGATACAGGGATTTGGTGATAGCCTCTTACCAGGTCGACTTTGGAGAAGATGCTTTTACCCACCAGGCGGGTGGAAAAGTCCTGGATGTGAGGCACTGGGTACCTATCAGGAATGGTTACGTCGTTTAGGCGCCGGTAGTCACCGCAAGGTGGCAATCCACTTCCAGGTTTCTCGACCACATGTAGGGGAGAAGCCCAAGGGCTGTTTGAGCGGCACACAATGCCCATAGCTTCCATGCAGGCAAACTCTTCTTCTGCAGCAGCGAGTTTACTTGGTGATAGTCGACGAACGGGACTGTATATGGGCGGGCCGGATATCTCAATGAAGTGTGATACTCCGTGCTTGACTTTGGGTGTATCGAGCGTGGGCTCCGTCAGGCTAGGGCGTCAAGCGAGAAGTGCCTCGAATTTATTGGTCTCTGACGTGGCGGCAAAGATGTGTGGGTCGACTCCAGAGGTCCGAATACCTGGAATAGACGTGAAGAAGGAGACATCTACGAGACGGTTGCGGTGAATGTCTACTAGCAGGTCGTGGGCCCAGAGGAAGTCGGCTCCAAGAATAGGTTGGGAGACATCGGCGGTGACAAAGGTCCAAGGATAGCGAAGTGACACCATGCGAGTGCCATAAGAACGAATGGATGTACCGTTTGCGGCTTTAAGGACGGGGCCTTGGGCGTGGAATCTGATGCCCTGTGTAGACACTGACTTGAGCACCAGTGTCTACCAGAAATCTATGTCCTGTCAGTTTATTTTTGAGTCGGAATAGGGAATCTTTGCTGCCGGCCACCAAAGAGGCTACTGACGGCCGGCCGTGGCGTTTCCCGAGACTTTAAACTTGCAGGAAGGTTTGCATTTGGTGGCCTTTTCTTTGTATTTCTGGTTTCCAGTATAGATCCATTGATTTTGTGGAGATGTCCTCTGAAGGAGAAGGACGGCGTATAACCTGAATGGAGGAGCCGTCAGTAGGCCAGAGCTTGTCGCTGAGGTCAAACCTTTTATCGTTTATCGCAAAGTTTTCTCAAATTTTCGTTCATTCACTAACCGTTAGTCCCAAAAAATGAGGAAAGATAAACGATAAATTCAAAGACGACTTTTGTAAAAATTCAAAAATGTGCACGGCGGCAATAGTCATAACAGCCCACCTGACGTTTTCAGACCAGTTCAAGCTGAGAGTATATATAGGGTAGAGACTAGAAGGAGCAACACTGGCTTGCAAGTGAACCCTGAAAACCCCATATGAGAACTGCCAAGTGTGTGTGTGTAGCTGGCCAATCATAGATACAGTGAGACAGTCTCGCTGGAGTTATCAAGTTAGGAGGGTGTGTGCTGCTCTCTCCCATGCACCGTCTTTGTGTTCAGTTATTACTAGGCTTGTGAGTGATCAGAAAAAAATAGTGATTCGATCAAAAGTAACGATCAGGAATTCTTTGCTATATTGCGATATAACGATCAGGGAATTTAACGATTAGCGATCCGATCAATTTAATTGCGATCAAAAAAACAATCTATGACTAGATCTAAGTAAAATGAAACATACATATAGTCAAACCTGTTTAATTGATCATCTTTAAATAACGGTCCAAAACACTCAACAAAAAAACCTGGGGCAGGAGCAAGGTGGCAGAGGTGATGCCTGGGCAATTCCCCAACATGGATTGGGAGAAGTGGATCTCGCTGTTCATAAAGCTCAACACGGCTTCGCCCAGCTCTGCTGCCGTGGAGCGCATGTTCAGCACTGCTGGTGACGTTCTCACGCCCAAGCGTGCAAGCATGACCAGCAACAGGTTAGAGAAACTGGTCTTCACCAGGGAAATATGCAGCTCCTGGATGCTGTCCTAAGGAGGGAGGAAATTCCGAGTCAGAGAGAGAGAGACTGATGCGTAGGCCATAGACTGTTTCCAGTTTTTGTCTAGTTAAATTAATTTTCACTCCGGAAAAATGGTTTTCATGCTTTTCATATTTCAACTAAATAAAGGTACTTATTATTTATCACTTTTGTTATCGCAAGTAATTTTTTATCGCTATCGTTTATCGCTTACCGCAGGTTGGGTTTAATTTTTTTTACCGTTTATCGCAGGTTGAGAAAAAAATATCGTTTTATCGTTATCGCAAGTTGAAAAAAAGTTATCGCAGAAGCCACTGGTAGTCTTATCTATGGCTCTGGATATCGTCGTTTCTCTATCGCATACTCTTGTTAAGTTCCCTCGATTAACTTTAATTATTTTCTCCAGTGCCTTAGAGCAGAGTACTATAGTACCTAAAGTACTCTGATCTTGTTTGAAAAACAACAGGCTCAAATAAAATGATATAGCTCGATCTAATAAAAATTAGATCACTTAAAATCTTTTTTGTTTATTATTTTTTGATCTAGAATTATATAATTAACATTTTGATGAGGAAAGTGTTTCCCTTGTCAAATGTCAGTAGAATACTGAGACATATTTAAAAAGTACAAAAAAGTGTATTTATATTTATTGCCTCTTCATTATAATCAGTTTCGACTTTTGTTAACAATCTCAGAAACCTTACAGAGATATTTAAAGGTTGTCAACTTGGATTTTGTTCTTCTATTTTGTGTATGTTTTCTTCCTTTTGCCGATGACATCTCAGCGAGGATGGTTGCGCACACAACCGACCAGATTATATCGTGGCTTAACAAATATTCAGGAAATAGCTCCTAGTGTCTTATTGATTTACAAAAACAGTTTATCTACCCAGGTTGATCATAGAGATATAAAGACATAGAGAGCTTATTGGATTCTTCAGAGAAGTACGTCATTGTGCCCAATATAAACAAATATCTCTATGATCAACTTACGATGACGTAGATCAAATTACTTTGTTTATGTTGCACACAGAATTTAGCTGAACGATGTTTCTCTTCTATTAAAGGGAATAAGCTCTATATTTCTATGAGGCTAATATGGTGAAAGGCCTCACTACTCGCTTGAACTACTGGAAACTATCAATCATCTGTTTTGACTTAACCCAGGAGTCGGCAACCCGCGGCTCTTAAGAGCTGCCTTTGTGGCTCCCTGGAGCTTTTCCAAAAACGTTAGAAAATGGGGAAAAGATGGATAGGAAATATATAGGACCAAAATGTGCACCGTATGAAGGTGATACATAAAAGGAACTAATTTTTTACGGCTCTAGACATTTTTTTAAAAATCCGTTATGGCTCTTTGAACATTTTGGGTTGGCGACCCCTGACTTAAACTAAGATAAATAATCGGGATCAATGACAGAACCTGATTAACAACAAAACCTTTCATTTAGTAAGGGGAATGTTCAGTAAATAAAGTGTAGGTATGTTATGCATATAACTTCTTATTTATACATAATTTACATTTGAAAATTGCAAACATACTAGCAAAAAGAGATTTCATCAGCTGAATAAGATATTAATAGAGATGATAATGCCCCCTTTGATACAACATTTGTTATTTCTTATTGTAAATCATGTAGAAAATAACAAGTCATATACATAAGGCAAACAATGTATTTACCTAAATGTTATTCTTAATAATGAAAGGATTTTTGATATATGTTTTGCCATTGTTCCTGATTTATTATTCCACGATATAATATTCAAAGTGTTCCATGGAGCTGTTGTTTTATAGACCTCATCTGTAAAATTAACTAACTCACATTTTGGCAGTGAAAATATAAAAATTATAATTATCAAAACAATATCTTAATGGATATAAAAACAGCACAAACTCAATCTCTTATTTAAAACCACATTTTCTTCTTAGAAGAAGACATTTCACCATCATCATGTGAACTTATAATATCTCAAATTCATCGTCGGACGTGTCCAAGGACTTATTTCCCTCAGCTTTCCTTCCAGGTCCTTCTTCGCTGGAACTAGGAATCTCTGGCCCAGAGGAAGGCATTAGATGCTCAGGCCTTTGACGGCAGATTTCAAAGAGAGGAGAATTGTGACCACGGATGAGCTTAAAGAGAAACCGCTCACACATATCCTCGAACTCTGATTCGTCTTTACATAGGAAACACTAAGAAAGAGAAAGAAAAACTTAAATTAAAATATCCAAATCACTATTACAACAACGGAAACAACATAATAAATATTGAACTAAAATTTGGTAAAGCTTGCGCTAGCAAAATAAAAATAGTTGATTTAATCAATAGAGTCGTCCCTCGCGACGGCCCGGATCCACTACACGACCACCGCGATACATATGAGGGTCGCGATGTTGATACATATTGAAATTTAGAGAGATTTGACATCACAACACAATATGAAAAACGGGAGCCAAGCCGTCGTCGCGTAGTAAAAGAACTGCGAGATGTCGAGGGGCGAAGACCGACTGTAATACTTTATCATGCATGCTATAACCCGTACAGACAGCCAATTGGACCCTTTAATTAATGTTTTATAGTGATTTTTTTTATAACAAACCAATCATAACCAACACCAAACTTCAAAAATCTTTAATATTCAAAAATAATGAAAAATATTTTTATTGAAAAATATTTAATTATTTAAATCATTTGGTATCATATTTCTCAAATATAGGCAATGACATCTTGGAAAAATAAAAAATTCCACGGAAACCCCGTCCTTAGAAAAAAAAAAGATCTGGAAAAATGGCCAAGTTGAAGAAAATAATGGCCTACGAAAAAAAATGGGCAAAATATATGAATAGGGAAGTATTTGAGGGACAATCCCTTCAATATTGAACAAACAATATTTCTAATCTAGAAATAATGTAATAATGGATTGTGTGTATTTACAATTGTATCGATTATATTTTTCCACTCAAATACTTTCCTATCCTTGTATTTGAGCTATTTTATTCGGTTGTCATTATATTCCATTTTGTTCTTGACCATTTTTTTCTATATCGTAGCTTCAATTTGTAAATATAACTGGTATAATGGTGCAATCGGATTATAATCAAGTTTAATATCTTGTACAAATAAAAAAAATGCTTTCAAGTAACAATGCCTATTTATGATTTTTTTTTTCAAATTAGCATCAGCTTTTTAAATATATTTTTTTTGTTTTATTATATAATAAATTAATGTGTATTAGAAAAAAAATGTAATAATCCTAAAACTAAGGTTGTCATCCAAAGTAAAGTTATTTTCAAAAAAAAAAAAACTCTATACAATTTATGCAAATAAGCCTACAACATATTTTTTGTTTGGTTTTCACTGACCAATGTTTTTTAAATAAAACTACTAAATGTGAAACGCTTCATGAGCTTGTTTCCGACTTCAACTACTATTAAAGGAATTGAAGGTTCCTTCACTTTACCAAAGTAAATGCAAGTAAACTCTACAGACTTTTATGACTGAATACAACGGTATAAAGTGGTTTATTGAGTTTATTTTTCAATTGTCTGATATGCGTCTTATTTATGCTGAAAAGTAGGGATTCTGTAGAAGTTATAAGTTTTGTTTTAAGAATGTCAAAGCCTTTTTTGAAAATACTTGTTGATTAATTCAAAATGAAGCAAGTTGAAGAGCATATTGTATATCTTTCTTACCAGAGATAATGAGGGGTCCAAGTCCTTAAAGTCCATTCTATATGCTCTATCCGTGTGATAGGTCTTGTCTTCAGACCCTCCAAGGGTGACCACCTGAGGTGTAGATGTTTGAGTTGCCACGTGAGGATCCAGATATATCAGTTCATTGTCCATATAGCCAATAAAATACAAGGCATGATTGGGGCGACCCCCAATGACGCCCAAAATTTGAGGAAACTCGAAGCACTCCTGAAAAATTTGGTCAAGGTTATGAATAGAGTTTTATATACTAATTGAATACATATCTTGAATGCATTAAAAAATAAATTATACATATATTACTAATGGTAACATAAAGCAGATTATTTTAATATTTATTAAGCAAAAATATGTGGCGCTACATTAGTTTTTTCTTGTTATAAAATGAAGAATGATTAAATAAAACTACCAAAGGATATACATGTAATAAATGCTAACAGTTCAACTCATTGAAAAGGATAACACACTGTGACTTTTTCTCGAGTGTGGTTGGTTAACAGAAAAAAGTGTGTGTAATAATAGCAGTTGGTATTATGGAAGACTCTATCACTCCACTCGTGGATGTGAGGTGTGAACATCAACTCAAATAATATTTTCATCCTTAGGAACACTCATTGTACCTTCACAGTGGCCTCGATCCAATTCATTTACGACTCCTTAGAACCTTAAAAAATTGCCTACTAATATTAATTAAACTAAGAATTAGCCATACCAAAAAGGATATAAAATGTTCATTTTGTTACATCATCCATGACACTAGATATATATTTATTCTGATAATAAGACGTAGAAAAAGAAAGAAAAGATACCAGCTTACAAATTATGTTTATTGTTAAGTTTTCTACAATTAAGTAAGCATCCTTCCCACTGACCAATCTAATAACTTGATACAAAGAAGAAAAAATAAGTTCATTTAAAGAGCTCTTCAATGACAGAGATGCCTGCATTCTCAGCGGGGGAAATGTTGGCTTTGAATCGAAAAAAGGAAATCCTTAAATAAATGTCCAGTGAATTCACCGTGTGTTTTGTTTATTAAAAGTATTTACATAAAACCAAGGTATATAGAATACAAGTTACATTTATTTTGAGGTTTTCATGGATAATGAGACGTCAGTCATCTTATTATGGTTTTGACGTCATCAAAAATATATTGTAATGCTATTCTTCTCGCTTTTAATGACGTCACACCGGCAAGCGTATGTAAACTCTCTTGGGAATATGAACAGAACAGCAGTTTACCTCACTATAATGTCTAGATACATATTTTGGATCAACGCAATATTAATGTTTTGACTAAATATTCTTTATTTGAGAGAATTTTTTATCTAGACTTAAGAAATAGGCTTTTACTTATTAATATTAATTGACATTAATGTATGATGTGGTTTATTAATTCATTCAAATTCGTAAATAAAAATTGGTAAAAAAAGCCAAATAATGTTCAAACAAACTTATTTAAATACTATCATTTTACCCCTTATTTACTTTAATGTCCAATTTTTACGTATTATGCCCAAATATTATTTATTAACTAAATATTTTTATCATTTCTATATAATCCTAACCTCCTCCTGACCATTATTACTCTATCTGAATAGTAGTAAGACAAGTAAGTATTTAGACTATACCTTTAGATCCTAATTTTATCCCTTATTTACTTTAATGCCCAAATTTTTACGTGTTATGTCCAAATATTTTTTATTAACTAAATATTTTTTAATCATCTCTTTATATATCCTACCCATTATTTCATCTGAATAGGTAGTAACACGATCAAGTATTTTAACTATACCTTTAGATCCTGGAAGTAAATTGGATTGATTTCAGTGAGACCTAATCGAAGAGGGATAAAGAGCAAGAGAGGCTTGCCTTGACTGGATCGCCAATAAAGCCACAAGACTCCTTTATCTCGTCCACGATAACCGTGTTATCCATGGCAACATGGACTCGTATGGGGTTCGTTGTTTCTGATACGGAGAGTTTTCTATTTTAAAAAAACGTTAAGGGATGTTTAGAAGGTTAAGTGCAATATAAAGCTTTACCTCAAGACTTGTGCGATGGTATTGGGTCCGAACCAAGTTCCGACTGGTTTCTTTGACTGAATGGATTCTCCCATGAGAGCTATTTGATGAAGGGAATATGGTGCAGCTATGGGATAATTAAATAATGAAAGAAGGTTCTTGGATTGACAAGTATCTGTACATAGTGAATTTTGCTTTTCGCAGATAATTGGGGCCGATACAAAGAGCAAAAAGTGATTTCGACGAAGTATATTTTTACTCTTATATATTATACTTCCTACTCTAATGAATTTGAAAGAATAATAACAGTGTGCCAATAGATCGTTATAATATATTATGATTATTATTATTATATATATATTGATTTGATTTTACATTTCAAAATAAATTTTTGTTATAATACTTTAAAAATCTCTTTTAAATTGTCATAACCTAGAGTATGAGATGACTTAATTCTACTATTATAATCATGTTGTCTATTTCGTATGTATTTTGCTTTGTTGAAAAACAAGTGAATAATCAAACACAAATTTCCACAAAAACTTCAATTTATTGTCTCAATCTTTACATTCTAAAAATTCACATGGTCTGTGGGACGCAAAAGTCGGACTACCACATTCCCCCTCGTTGTGAGATAAATACAGTCACCAGTCTACCTCTTGAAACCAGTTTACATTTTCATTTGATCACTTCAACTCTATTTAGTAGCCACTACACTACAAAAAGGCTACACAACAGTTGAAACAATTTGTTAACACACACTTTTCATACTTTTTAAATTCATGAATCCAAAATTTCAAGGATACAATGCTACTATGCAAAAAAAATGCGGCCGATTCGGCCCCCCATCCTCGTTTGCAAAAGTGAGGGTCCCTATAATTTACCCTTTTGAGTCCTGAAATAGTTTTAGGATCTGAAGGTACTTTTGGCTTTGATCGTTGTCAAGAGTTTCCTGGGAAGACCATTTCCATTCTCGTCCAAGGCTTACCCTTAAATCAAAAGGAAAATATATTAGCATTTAAGTACTTTTTATTTATTACAAGATACAAAAAGTAGTAACTAACAGGAAAATAATTAAAATATTACTTAATAAAACAATATTATTACAAAGATTTAAACATTCTTACTAATAATGGACGTATAAAAGATTGATGCCAAATATAAACTTTACAGTAAGAAATGTTTACATGAATGTGAAGATTTAAATCTAATGAAAAAAGAACGCTACTCTTATTTTATTATTATATGTATATATCACATAAAACAAATAATATAAATTAAGTAAAAAATTAGATTAAACAATAAATATTAAAAAATATAATTTAACAAAAATCATATTTTTTGGGTAAATTAATATATTCTTACAGGTAAATGCTTTCAAAACGCAAAAATCTATTGGTTTTATGCAAACTGTAACAGGTATTTCAGAAGACATGAAATAGGTTTTGCATATTTTTATTCATTGACAAGAAAAATATAAGTAAAAAATACGTGACCACTATTTTGAACTAAAAGTAAATAATAATCAAAATGGTTGTTAGATAATAATTTCAGAGGTGGGAAGATGTATATTTATATTGTTGGCAATAATTATGACGTATCCAAATAACATACAAAAATAAGTTGCTTTCTATCCTAGGATTTCACATTCGATAAATATCATCAATAGAAAAGTAGTGTCAGCATTTAAAAATAAGTTCGTTAAAGTAGCATTAATGCAAAATAATTCGAAAGGAAAAGTAGTTTATTTTTATATTTATTTAATTAGAAAATAACTTCCACGGCTAGACAATTTTGTTAGTGCATAAAACGAGTAAAAGACGCTTATTTGGAGGATAATCCTTGCATGGAGTTCGGGTCTATGAGATCCGTTTACAATTTTTGAGTTGCATATTAATTCATGAATGTGATCTAACAAAGATAAAAGGCAAATATTAACCATTATAGTCTCCTGATTTGGTTTGTCATTGGGAATTAATAAACGTGGGTTGAGTATTTTAGTTGCGTAATTAGAACCGTGGCCATTCAACCCATTGGCGAGGAATAAAGCAGTAAAAATGTCACGTTAAAATCACTTTTTAGTTTCTTAGAAGCAAATTTGGGCAATATTTACTGTTTATATATATATATATATATATATTTATTTACAACGGACGGAAAATCCTTTGGAACACGAAAATTATTACAATGTTGACTGAATATGACGCTTAGAAAAACTGTAGTCAGAATTCATAACATAACTAACCCTCCGATTAAAGAAAGCGTTCATAACGAAACTCAATATTTGTCACATTTACAGATTACATGTAACATAATGTACTTTTTACTTAAAAAAGAAAGCAGTTCCGTCAAATGAAGTTGGAATTACGAATGCAAAGCTTTCAAAGCCATAAAACATCTTACTTACCCTTCTAGCAATTCTATATGTAATTTTTAAATGTTTATTTATAAACAATACCTCTGAAGAGCTTCTGCTAGCACCATTTGCCCACATCGAAGCATACAGCCCCATCCAGAGTCTGAAGTATATCCGAGTCCTCTATCTCCAAGAACTCCTTTCTATACGTAAATAAAACCTCGAGAGTACCTCGGAGTTCAGCTCCTCAACGTCTAAAAATTATAACCAATATAAAGAACATCTATGAGCAAATGAAATAATGTCGGGTTTTTTACACATTTACCATCTCGAGCACTCAGTTCGTTACCGAGAATCCAGACGGGGCTGTCACTATCAGGCCATGGATTGGACGAACCCATTTCAGCCAGTTCAGATCCATAGTAAGCGCGGAGGCCTCGAAATATAGTTCCATTCTCAGGTTCTATTGTATTTTACAGTCATTTATGCTTGAAAAGGTGTTTTGTTTTGTTATGGAAGAGGTTGGAAGAAAGTTTTTTAGAAATTATTCCGAAAATGACGTCATCGGTCCATTAGTTATTGTATGAGACTATAAAGTGGGATTTGTCCAAGGTCTCGGTAACAAATATTGGTTACTAATCTTCGTACTTCGTTTTTTTAGATTTTATATGCCTTTAAAACACATTTTTTAGTTTTATATTATTTCTTATTTAAATAATCAATGTTTACATAAAATGTAGTCATGAGTTTATTTATGTGATTGTTTTATCATCTTTTTAAAACAATATTTTCCAAAAAATCATTGTTATAATTGTTATAAAATATTACATAAATATTAATAAGTGATAGACATATAATAATACAATGGTACTACCTCATGAATTTCTTGATAAATAGACAATACCATTACTTATTTACTTTTTATAATTATTTATACAATATGTATAATATTTCATTGAATTTAGGAATACAACTAAAAACCATAATGAATCATTATTAGTATTCAATTATTTGCATTGAGTTGATAACGACCAGGGTTTGAAAAGGTATCTCAGAATCAGGGATGTGGATTGAACAGTTAAATGAACGCCGTTCGAGAACGCACGTTCAAAATCGAACGCCCGAATGGAATTTAAATGAATGGACGAACGGATTTTTTTGTTGGCGTTCGTCCGTTCAATTTATATTTTTTTCAAAAGTGTGGTCGTTTTTTTATAAAAGAAGTTCAATCAATGTTTCTTATGTTACTTCAGAAAAAAGTTCGGACAATTTATTGTTTTTCAAAGAAGTGCAATTGAAATTCCTGCGAATGATTCTGGGATAAAAGTGAGGACGTTTTTTTAATAATTATTTTTTTCAAATTTAAAATATGAAATAATTGATATTTATACAACGAACGGACGGACGCCAACACGACCTGACAAACGCTAAAAAATTGAACGGAAAAACGCTGGAACGGTTTTTTTTAATCGAACGGACGAATGTTAAGGTTGCGAACGCCCACAAGACTGCTCAGAATGCACAACAAAAAAGTTTTGCGGATGTGTTATCGACTTAATTTCTCCACCCTTTTTCTCCATTCCAATATTATCATAGACTCACAATATGATCAAAAGGATATGATGCTTCAACCAAAGAACAACCACTGCCCTCGCTTTTATTCAATGATTTAGGCATATATGTAGGATACTTTTAAGTATGAAAATTATCATTAAATATACTTGAAGTGTCCATATACCTACTCCATTTAACACCGGATTGGATCACATTGTTACAAGTTTTATTCAGAAAGAACTAAATATATTTTTATATGTACTTTTATATCCAAGACCTATTTTATTAAGCCAACTTTTCATAAAACTTTTTTTTGTGAGTTATCGAATATGCTTAAAAAATTTAACAAATAGATATTGGTACGAGTAAATAATAGTTCAAACAAGGTGGAACTGTTTTTTATATGTTTTAAGCAACTAATATTTTATTCAGTTTATTACTCTATTCCTAAATAAATATTACAACTGAACATTGATTGAGATTAGAAGTTATTAACACATGTTGTCTGGCATTTCTGCCACCGATGGATTTAATCGAACTCCACTCTTGGAAATATAGGACTTTGTAAATGCATCACAATCCGTTAAAACATGAATCCTCCCATAGAGGTCAATCTCGTTCCCAAGGTTTAGATCCCAGAATTGATGCACTCATCCTTTGGATGATAGCGTAATGCAGAACTATTCTTGAATGGAATACGATGTCTCCTAATGAATGTTTGATGGGACGTCCGGCCATGGTTTGAAAGGATTTCTGTGACTTTAATGGTGTCATCCTCTAAGAAATAATATAAGTTAAATCTTCTCTTGTGAGAAGTTCCAAGTCCACCTTGAGAGACTGGCACAATGAAATAACTCCAAAATCGAAGGATCTATTAAAAATGCAGAAAAAATAAAAAGTGAGTACTCTGAAAAGGGTAATATTTACAATAAAATTAACAATTATATATAAAACCTATTCCAAAAATTAAGGAGATATTTATAGTGCTTCTTTCTTGATTTATTATGCTTAGGTCTAATAAATTGAACCTAAATTAGGTCTAAGGATTTTAATCAACAAACTTTTTAAAAAAATATTGAGAGACCAAAATACAGTTTTCGACTATTGAATCTAAGAGCGTATATTCGAATTCAACCAGGGAAGACAGTCAGGAGTAAAACATAATTACTCATGCATTATAAAAACTGTGCAGCAAATCGTGTTTCTCTGCTCCAAATCGAGATTCATCTGTTACCCGAACCGCGAACTTCCAAACAACTTTAGATTTTGTGACCCTGAATTGCGTTTGCATGAAAATGATGGTACTTCAACTTGATCAGCACCCAAAAAGCTAAGTCCCTAAAAAAGTTGTTTGGGTTTGAGCCTAAATATTTATAACGTTACTAAGCATTTTTTAAAGACAGCTCCGAGTCTGAAGACTCATTCAATTACCTTTTTATCATTTAATAGCCATTTTGGAAGACATCCTGAACTGGATTGAGTCCCTGTGAGTTGCTTCTCACCAAACATCCAAGTGTCCGGCCTCTCATTAGCCAGGGGTCTTCTTCCTATTCCGACCTTTCCTGGGATCATCCTGGGTACATTTTGAGATAAGCCCTTAACAACCTCAAAATGCTGAGATCTTCGAAAGTCCAGCGTAGGATCTTCCTGGAAAAAGAGCATGCAATTAGTATATTCACTCAAAACGACAAATAGAGGATTAATTTACTTTGTTCTTTGGTCCTGGTAAATCATTGTTTGAGCCATGATATGCCATTATTTGGGAAATATATAAGACCAGGAAATGTATATATACTTGCTAAGATGAACACAAAATCAATATTTAATCGACCAAACATTTCCAAGACTTATCTCATGCTATAAGGAAATAAATTATTTAGGGCAACAGTTATTTTATCGAGTGCTATAAATAAAGACTCCTTAAGTATTCTGCTAGAAGTAATTCTTTTAAGAATATTCAATAATAGGATATCTCTTATCCAGGGCACGACTAACAAATAACAAATAAAACAATTGTCTTGACACATGTACTGTATCAACTCAATAATTATCCTAGACAAATCCCCCCCCCCCCCCCTTAAGTATTAAAACAGTCTAAATTATTATTATAATAATAAGCATCGCAGATACAGAGAGATTGAAGTTAGACGTTAACTGATTATGAAATGATATACATGAAATATGTACTCATAGAGATATAAATCATTATATCTCTATGGGTACACAGAAATTAACTTAGTTTCAACTCTACATGATATAATGATCTCCTCTTTAATCTTAAACGAGGAAAAAAAACAAAACGTGTTTTAAACTTTAATATTGACCATTTGTCCCCTACCACTGTTCTATTTACAAAAATGTTGTATGAATAATGAATATAATTTAAACTATAAAAAAAAAAAACTCTACATGATATATTCTCTTAAAGTTGCAGTGTTGCTTGGTTGTTACCAAGATCCAAAGCAGATTAACCGATTAAAGTTAAAACCAGGCTTGTGAACGGAACGCAAAATTGAACGGCTTCAGCTGAACGCATGTCAATGACGGAACGGAACTTTTTTTGAACGCTGAACGTTGAACGCAAAAAAAATAGTTTTGCGTTCAGCGTTCAATTTTTCCAAACATTTCAATGTAGTTTTGATTAAGTATTTTTTTTTCTGGGATATAAACAAGGGGATGAAATATTATAAGAAGAACTTATAAACTACTCTCCCAAGAAACTCTATAGAATAGTAAAGCACTTTTTTAAAATTTTCCCCCAAGGGACAAAAATTTACACACAATTGAATGACCTTTTTATTCATTCATTCTTATTACAAAATAAACAACTTATTTAGTTTTTAGGTATGAACTATTGTTGAAATAAGTTGAGATTAAGTCTGACTACGGATATTATCTGGGCTGTGGACTCGGAATCATGGATTTGCTCATTTTGATGGACTCGGATTCGTGGATTCGATAACTTAAATATTAGACTCGGATAGGAGGCTCGGGAGTTAAAATCTTAGGAATCGGATACGAGGACAGTATTATTTCGTCGCTTTTTTCATTTCGTCATGGAT
>CP045893.1:18553223-18572701 GCA_013387185.1 Caligus rogercresseyi | reverse complement strand
GTCCGTCCATGAAAGCCTCCTTTGAAGGAGAGGATGGATAGATTGGGAGAGCCTGGAGCCGAATGCGTCATGACGGACTGAAGTTCTTCCTCAGTGAAATCCAGGCGACCCCCTCTTTGTTTGTCCATGTACTTCATGAATGCAATTTTGAGGGCATTTTCATTGGAACAAGTCCCACACATCATGGGATAAATCTGCTCCAGGCCCGGAGGAGCCATTGCCATAAATACGTTTGTCACATAGCGAATCCATTCTTCATTCGGAAACCAACCTGTGGAGAATTTCATATTCATAGCTTGATACTTATGAATAAAAGGAATTAGCAAAGGCATTATACCCATGGCAGGCCGATTGACCAATTGATGAATATTCTCAGGAGAGCTAAGTGCCTTGATCAAGTCGGGCTATTGTAACCTGAGAAAGAACGAAACAAACATTTAATATACCCTATCATTCTTTCATTTTCAATAATTAATTCCGATTGGATAACATTTTATTATATTGATACCCAATCAACAAATATTTGTATCCCTTGAATGTGATTCTACAAAGTGTTTTGAACTATCAAATTTGATATTCTACTAAATGAGTCAATATTGTCCATTTATAGTAATGAAGCAACTGCAACTTCATTGAATCATTTTTATTTAACACGACAAACAGATTTATTCTCCATTAAAGGGAATTCTGAACTCTAACATATGTCCTTATAAAACTCATGTTTCTTACTTTCATTCAATCCATTTTAAAATATACACTCTTGGTCATCGAAGCCGACTGATATAGAAATAAAAGTAAGATTTCAAGATAACTGTAAAACTTCATTTTAACTTTAGGGTTAGAGATCATTTTTATAATTTGTTTGTTCAATCACTAAATCTTTAAATTATAATACAAAATCATGAAATTATATCCATAATTATTCGATCTAAAGAATCCTTATGAGCAAACGCAAGAGTTGTGTAAGATTTAATTGAATATTTTAGGTCTGTTTGCATATATATCGTGTGTTTTTTGTTCAAACTTACCCAGTGGTAGAGATGCAATTTGCATGAAGCAATCCAGGTAAGTATTGCTGTCCACATCCACAATGTAATTTCCAAGGGATTTCTGGACATCGGACACAAAGGAAACTGTAGATACTTGCTGGCATTCCAATAGCTCATTTCGTAGTTTCGTTGACTTTGGACCTGGGAATAATAATTATTTATTACATAGAGGCCTTTATAAGACTCAGAGTAGCTAAATGTATGGAAGTTTGTAATTAATCATCCTCTTTTAATACATTATAACCAGACAAAAAAAGCAGCATTTTGTGTTCTTGAGAATAGGCAACTTGAGGGAATATTTGCTATCAGCCAGAAGTCAGATGTCTCATATGAAAAAGCATCCATTGAGCTAAAAGTAAAGAGTTGTATCTAGAATTATTAACAGAGTTATTTATTATTTTGATGTCAGTGATAGTTACTACCTTAAGATGCAGGACATCATAACTGTATCTAAGGTGTCATAATGTTAGGTGCATCAACAAAAAAAAAAATCTTCGGTTGCTCGATATTCGGCCTTCTCCATAAAAATCCCAAATGCCTTTGATATGGATGGCAGCAATATGGTGGGGATTTGATCAAATTCTACCCCAAAATATCTGCTAGATATTTATCAATGTAAAAAAAAATTAAATCGTATTAAACTTTTAAACAAAAATGACTTTTTGATAGAACTTTTATATTTGTATATTTTTTAATGTCATGAATGCCCTCCTCTGATTTTTTTTATGTTCTGTGTACCCGTTGTTATTGATTTTTAATATGTGCTGGAAGGCTTATCAGGTGAGGAATAATTAAAACAAATATGTTTAAATATGTCGAAGTACGTCATTCCTCTTCTTTTACGTTTTATATATACATATATGTAGTTATGCGATGTAAAATGTTTTGAGCCTCAATAATTAAAGAAAAACTTTTTTAACTCATTTGGGGGCCTAATTTGCTTGGCCACTATGAACCAAAAAAAACGAAAGGAGGTGAGTCATGATTAATTAATTTACATAAGCATTTTATATCTACAGAAGAAACTCGTAATGTAGAAGATCTCCGAATTCACTATTAAAAGATGTAACTTTTATAAGATAAGCCATTTTGGCTTGTGATATTGTTGTTTGTGCATGTTTCCAAAAGATATATTATTTTTCATCATTATATGTTATCAGAAGAACTATTTTTAAGCTCCCCAATAGTCTTAATCTTATTCTTACTCAGAGTCTGGGCTACTATAAAATACAATGGATTAATAATAGCTACATAGGCACTGATGTATACATACATTAATATTAATCTCATGTAATATTTTATCTCGATTTGCGTTAGCAATATTATAGCAGGCATTCACTTATTTATTCATATTAAAATGGGGGAAACAAACCAAAATGATCTTTGGATATTGTATAAAATGTAAGTTGATGACAAGTAAAGGTTTTTCCCTACCTAATAAGACCATCACTTACTTAGGTATTCAATAATTATTATTGTGCTGATTAAATATTTTAATAGGTAGTAAATTGCATGAAGAAAGATTTTGATAATAGTCTCTTAAATGAAATGCAGTTTAGCGAAGACCTTTAAGTAAATCCCAAGTATATTTTACACTCTCGATTCAATATTAATAAGCAAGAAAGTATTCTTATAACCATTTATTGCTGAAGTATTTTTTAGTGATAATTTATTAATAAATTATTTTTTAGTCTTTATTTATAAAATATTCCCAAGAAGAAAGTTAGAATGGAGCTTAACCGCTACATTAAATGTAGATTTAATAGTAACTACGTATCTATTGAGACTCAATCTCTAAAAATACATCATGCAAAAATCTGGACATAAATACAGATAGACGCCCGAACTTTTTGATTTAGATTACTGTTTCCGAAATTCATCATATAGGAAAGGAAGAAAGATAAACGAACTATGTATATCAAACTATTGATATTACAGAATATGCTATATACAATTAATGATCGACTGTATTCATTAGTTTTATGCATGCAGCATCATTAGTCCATATTATTATGTAAACAATACCATTTAAGGCCACTTTAAAGACTATTCTTTCTGTCATATATGTAATGCTTTATCTGGGATTTCATCTATTTTAATTCAATTTGTACGTGTTTAAACAAATGTTTTTATTTTGGAAAATACTGATAGGAACATGTTATTACAAATTACTTAGATATATTTGTAAAGAAAGATATTAAGGAAAAGTACATCATAAATGAAAATATGATGCTCTGTATTTATTATATTTGTCTATTGTGAAAATGTATGAACCATGTTTTATCAAAGTTAATCTTTATCATACTAAACAAAATATAAGCTCATATTTATTTAAAAAGGTTAATCAACATTACAATAAAACGGGATCTTAAAGGGATAAGCTATCAGACCATGTTACAATTATAGACAAAAAAATATATAATTCTGACCTGGTATCTCAGTTTGTATATTGATTTCCAATTCGTGGTTGCATCCGGATTGATTTAGCGATGCTTGGTGCAGGGGTCGACTAGAGTGAATTCTAAGGATTGTTAGTCGCCTTAGAAGTGTTGCCATTCTATGAAGGGTCAAAAGTATAAGCGGAAAGGGAGTGTCTTGGATTCGCAAATTAAGATAGAAGATGAAAAATGGGAGGCAAAAGTTATTTGATTCGTGTATATATACAAATCAAAAAAGAAAAGGAAGACATCTTAGACACATTTAAAGGCATGCATGTCTACTCAACGAACTTGAATTTAGTAATCCTGATGGGGCCAGTCCAAGAAAAAAAGAAGAGGGAAAAAGTCTCTTAGGCTCTGCTACTATTTAGGCCATGTTTTTCAGACATATACAAAAATTGTTTTTCTATTGTTTCTGTGTGTCCACTATAAACAAAGTAATTGATACTACGTCATCGTAAGCTGATCATAGAGATATAAACATAACACAATGACGTATTTCTCTTCCCTCCAATAGCAGAGAAACATTGTTCAGCTATATTCTTGACACAATGGCGTATTTCTCTGACGAGTCCAATAAGCTCTCTATATCTTTATATCTCTATGGGAGGAATGCATTTGTAAATCCTTTAAATGTACATTTTAACAAATTTCTAACAATAAAAAAAAACAAATCTGCTTAATCACTACTTGATAATATTAGTCATAGTCCCGTTGAACAAAAATTTAACTCTTTTTTCGCCTAATATTCAACTAATTGTTAAGTTTCATCTTCTTTGCTTATTTCGTTCGTTAGAATTACATCGGACTGAATATAAATAAGTATTATAGTGTTAGACTATCGAACCAGGATGTTATCAATGACGTTAACCAAAATTTACCTTCCCCTCTCAGGAATCAAACCTGCACCCTCAACATTGGGAGTTGAACGCATCTAAACACACTGAGCAATCACTTTCTTTTCAGCCTTTTTGGTTGGTAGAATTGCAGTATCCGACTGGATATAAATAAGCAGTGGTTTCTGCGATAACTTTTTTTTCAACCTGCGATAACGATAAAACGATAACTTTTTTCTCAACTTGCGATAAACGGTAAACGGTAAAAAAAATCAAAACCCAACTTGCGGTAAGCGATAAACGATAACGATAAAATTTCCAAAAAATGACGTTTTTTAGAAAATTTCCAAAAAACTGATGACGTTTTTTTTTTTTAAAAGAATCTTCCAAAAAAGTTGACGACGTTTTTTTAAGAAAGAATCTCCAAAAAAGATGACGGTTTTTTTAGAAAAGAATCTTTAAAAAGATGACATTTTTAGAAAAGAATCTCCAAAAAAAGTTAACGACGGCTTTTTTTAGAAAAGAATCTCCAAAAAAGTGAGGACATTTTTTTTTTATCTCCAAAAGTTCCTTTAATTTGTTTTTTGTATTTTTACAAAAGTCGTCTTTGAAGTTTTTTGTATTTTTACAAAAGTCGTCTTTGAATTTATCGTTTATCGTTCCTCATTTTTTGGGACTAACGATAAGTGAATGAGCAGTAATTTTAGAAAACTTTGCGAAAAACGATAACGATAAAAGGTTTGACCTCAGCGATAATTATCGTTTTATCGCTCATTTCATCGCACGCGGCAACCACTGTAGGTATATAGATAGATATAACTGTTCTCCAGTGACGTCATTGAGTAGTCACACTGCTACATGTTTGTTTTTGTATTGCCCAAGCCTTGGGTTCACCGATCTTATTAACCAGTTTGAATACTTCAAACCTTCCCCCTTTTCTCACAGGAGAACAGACGAACGCGCTCCGAAGTATGAAGAAAGAGAAGAAAATGAATATGAATATTTGAAATTGTACTCATGAATACGATAACATCATGAAAATAGTTTCCCGCGCAAAGTTTGAAATAATGATTTTCCCTCCAATCATGAGAGGTCTTACCCTAAAATATATGAAACTTTATCATCTTGGATATTTTTGTCATTACTGTCGCAACAAGTATTATGTATTGATGTTATTGAAGGTCTATCTATAAATGATAATGTTTTTCATGCATATAATAAGGCTTCAACTATATGGGAGCTTTGATATCATACAACATTTCATGGAGTGAATATTTAAAGAAAATGTATCTTAATTACTGTCATGATCTTTTATTTATATTTATGTAATCAACATATGGCCCTGGAATATATTAAGTCTTCAAGCATGTTCAGGAGTATTTTTATTGAAAATATTTTAAATAAACAAGAAAATTGATGAAATGGCACCATGTTTATGATCCCCGTCATAAACATGATGGAATTGACGGAAGGGCACCATGATAATACATTAAACATATAAATACTATCACTGTTGACATATTTATCTACATTATTTATAAAATGAGATTATAAAGATATTGTTATGACTCTTATTACAAGACATTGTTGACATTTGAATCATTGTTCATTTTTTTTAGTCTGACTTTTAAATCATTTAACTAATATGTTTATATTTCTGTAGTTCTTTACCTTTTTATTATTTCTCATCAGCACCGTTGTGCGAAAAGAAAAGGAAAAGTACTCGGTCCTGTGTTAATGTTATATCAATCTCTCTTTGTATCTTTGTTTTCAAATTTGGCGTATTTCTGTCATGCGTACTTTGTACTTTAATGTTGTCACTGTCTCTTCATTCTCTCCTCTTTGTTTATATATCATTAGAGGCATGAATGCAAAGGAGCGAATGATCTTTGTTTTATTCCTTTTAATTTATCTTTGTTTTCAAACATGGCGTCTTTCTGTCATGAGTACTTTGTACTTCAATGTTATGTCATTGTCTCTTCATTCTTAGTTCTTTGTTTATGTCCATGACCAACTAGAGGTTGATCGCGCGAATGATCTTTGTTTTATTCCTTTTAATTATACATATATCTCTCACACCTATTGGTACTATAACTTCTCACCTACGGGCATTAATTAAATAAAAAAATCAAACTCATGCATAACATTCATTTATATTATTATATCAATAAACAAACAATTGTATTATGTATACTCAAGTCATTTGCTATGTTTATAATTTGTATTGTGTTGCAACATCAAAAAAACATAATGTTAAATAAATACTTGATAACTTTGTACTTTATATTATATAATGTATATTTCATATAATGTAGCATGTTGCTAAGTATCTGTGCCCACTTTTTTAAAGAGACGATAAAGTTATTTTTAAAGTTAGAAACGGGAAAAAAAGAAAAAGAAACACAAATACATATATTTGTAGTTATAAGGAGAGGAACTTAATCAGATTTACTGGATAAAATACATTTTTCCCTCTCCTTCTTTTTGAAAAAGACTCGCATCATTCTCTATCATATTAAAAAACTTCATTGTTTGATGCATGGTTCAATCCTTGCCTCAACATATTATCCATTGATATGTTACCATGTATAAATGCTGAGGCCGTAGGCCAACCACGCGCCGCAGGGCCTAGCCACAGCCGCGGAGCGGCAATGGGCTAGTCTATATTATAATTGGAGTTTGTCCGTCTGTTTGTCCTCTATAGACGCCGAAACTACAGCAGCTAGAGACCTGAAATTTGGCACACAGATACATATTGGCCCTCTGATGGTTCTGGGTTAGGTTAGATTCTGATCAGACCAGATTTACGTCTGTGAGAGGGTTTTGCAGTTTGCATGGATTTTTTGATAGTTAAGAGGGCTCGGACACTAAAAAAATGTTTTGTGGGCTTTAACCGTAGGCATCTTTTGTTAAAGACAAAATGTAGGCTTATCGGCCTTCAAAAGGTCTGAAAAAAGGCTTGGAAAACTTTGGTGGTCCATAGTTCTTAAGTGAGATGTTCTAGAGACAGAACGCAAAATAAAAGTTATCTGTATCTCTGCCCAAAGAACCTGGATCCGGGAAAAAATCCGGATACAGAAACTCCCGGACCCGGATTATGACATTTCCTTAACTTTTGATTTTTTTCACATTTCGAAAAAAAGACACTCTGAAAGTATATCAAGAATAAGGTTTACAATCGGGTCCCAAAGAAATTTCCCAGAAAAACGGACCAGACTGTCGGGAAATTCCAGAAAACCTCTGGGGCGACTTTTTACTTCAAAAGTGTTTTTAAAATCATAATATACGAAATGAAGGTCTTGCAAAATAAGCCTAGACTGGTTAATTCAATGTCCGGCCTCCGGGATAAACTTGGGCCGGAATTCGAAAATTTTGCAATATATTTTTGCCCAGCAATATTCAGAATCGTCCAGGGAGCAACTTTGATTTAATTAGTATCCGAATCCGAGGTCGTTAAGACCCTCAAATCTGGGATTGAATATTAGGTCCAATTTCATGGCCGAAGCGGAATATTTTTGAAATCCTAAATTTTGGGGTCCTTTTGTGGGTTGTCTGTTGGGTTTATCGCATCAAGTTATAAAATAGTATCTATAGAGTGTTGCATTTTTAATAAGTTCGGGGTTGATTCAAAAATGAATTTTGATTTTGAAAAAATTAGTTTTGGCATAAAAACTGGAAAATGGAAAAATGTTTTTTTCTCCGCTTCTGGCAAACCCACAGATTTCAACTTGGGTTCATAAGAAGGAACTTAAAAACCGACAATACATTATAAAAAATACTTCTCAAGTGTTTCATATTTTTTTCAGAAAAACCAAAACACTGTTTTTTTGATTTTTGGCATTTTTTTTAATTTTTAAAATTGGTAATAAAGTTGTTCCCAATTGAGGCGACTAATGCAAATGTGAAGAAATTTTTAAAATTGGATGAAAAACAAAAAAGTTTTATTTGTAAGCATGATTTCATAAGCACATATGCTACATATGATATATTAGCTATTAGCTAATTAATGGGGTAATGAAAAACCCGAATTTCGAAAAAAACCACGGTAAAACCCGGGTTTTTGAACCGGGGTTTTTTTCGGGTTTTTTTCAAAATTTGGGTTTTTTACATACCTGATAGCATAGGAGTTGAGCATAATGTTAGTTATTTTTTACTCCCTAGGGGCGCTCTAAATTATTAATCTAATGTAACCTCTAGGTAGACTTTTATTTCATTATTGGTTTTTAAATAATAAAATACGAAATGAAGCCCTTGCAAAAAAATGAGGTCTGTGAATAAATGTCCGGCACCATATGACGTCATAAATTAATTCCACGGTTCACTCAAGATCTGTATAATAAGGTCTGGGCAATACAAAAACAAACATGTAATCCTAGCAGTATAACTATTCAATGACGTCACTGGAGAACGAATATATATATATATAATTTATATTTTTATATATTTAATTTATTCATTTATTTCTACACACACATTCATACATATATATATATATATATTTATTTATTTATAGATAGATAGAGAGCTTGATTGATATATATATAGACAGTGGTTTCTGAGATAGCTTTTTTCAACTTGCGATAACGATAAAACGATAACTTTTTTTTCAACTTGCGATAAACGATAAACGTAAAAAATTCAAAACCCAACTTGCGGTAAGCGATAAACGATAAAACGATGACGATAAAAATTTCCAAAAAAATGATGACGGTTTTTTTAGAAAAGAATTTCCAAAAAAAGTGATGACGTTTTGTTTTTTGAAAAGAATCTCCGAAAAAGTTGATGACGTTTTTTTTAAGAAAAGAATCTCCAAAAAAGATGACGGTTTTTTTAGAAAAGAATCTTAAAAAAGATGACATTTTTTAGAAAAGAATCTCCAAAAAAAGTTAACGACGTCTTTTTTTAGAAAAGAATCTCCAAAAAAGTGATGACCTTTTTTTTTTTTAAATCTCCAAAAGTTTCCTTTATTTGTTTTTTGTATTTTTACAAAAGTCGTCTTTGAATTTATCGTTTATCGTTCCTCATTTTTTGGGACTAACGATAAGTGAATGAGCGGTAATTTTAAAAAACTTTGCGATAAACGATAACGATAAAAGTTTGACCTCAGCGATAATTATCGTTTATCGCTCATTTCATCGCACGCGACAACCACTGTAAATAAGCATACTAGCGTGGTAATTTATCTATTAAACCTTGGATCTTATCAATGAAGTCGACCAAAACTGACCTTCTCCTCTGGGGATTCGAACCTGCGCCTTCAACATTGAGAGTTGAACACCCCTTAAGGCACTGAGCTATGACTCTCCCATAAATTAAATGTGTCTTTTTAATATTATAAAAAGTATATGTTTTTTACATTAAAAAACTATTTACTTAATAGCTTTTATACATTATCCAATGGTTGAAGTAAAAGTACTATGACGAAAATTGTTTAAAAACGTTTAATTATCAAATCGTGAAAAATTAAAAATATATATATCTGGATTGAGTTAATTGCCTTTACTGAAAAATAGTTTTACTTAAATGATGGTGATACAATTCATGCATTTTATAGCATACAAGTATATTTACATTAGAAATTTAAAAAATATTTGCTCCAATGTACAATAACTTGATTATTTTAATGTCTCAATATGAATAATTATTTCGATATAACTTGGTCAATAAAATAAACCTTTTTACAAGCGCTTGTTTAGTGTAAACACTTCAACTTGAGTAATTTTCCTGAAGCCTAAAATTTTGAAGTATAAAATACCGGGCCGGGACTTTTTGGGAATATTTTCTAAAAAAACGTCTTCACTTTCAGAATGACGAAGGAACGAAAATATACGGAAGTCCCGGCCCGGCTTGAAAAATTTAGTCCCGGCCCGGGTCCCGGCGAAAAAAAAGTTTCCTGAAAAATACTACTTTAATCAGACTATATTACATTTTTTGTTATGTGCCAGTAAAGGCTGAAAATATTTTTTACTTATGGATCCCCAATATTACTGCAGTTACTTTTGTAAATGTCCAAACTTGAGAGGAAAAACCTTGGATTATATTATTTTTTTAAATCTATTCAAGGGAGTATAATATAACAAGGAAAAATCAAGAATGATTTGACATTTTTAATCACATATGGTCATAAGTTAGAGAAGTGTTTCTTGTTAAGAGTGTTATAAAAACAATTTATGTATTCGAATCTTCGCTTCTTAATTAGTTTATCATTAGTTTTATTAATATATTTGAGCCTTTAATATATATGTAGGTATACAAGAAAAATATTATGTTAAAAGGTTTTTTCATAACTTAAATTTTGTATTCCATTGCATGTTAATACTTTTGTTTCTTATATGAATAAAAAAATGTCCTTCAGAAAAAAACACCTGTTAACTAACTTAGCAGAATGATTCACACAAGAAAGATGTCATTATGTGAGTCGTACGGGTTATGGAATCATGTATTACTCATTTTCTACATGCCAAAATATTGAAAAACCTTTTTTTAAAGTGTGATAGCCTCGGCAGATCTTATTGAATCTTCGGATTGTTTATGTTAATATCATAAAATGAAGTTTATTATAAAACTGTTCATTTTGGATACGAAGCCATTTTTAATATTACAGGCTTGTTGATCGGAGTTTTTCCTTATCGGCGATCAATAGCGATATAGCGATTTTTTTTCTCCCTACGAGATAACTTTATTAAGAAAACGAATAATAGTACATTTACACAAAATACAATTATAATTTTAAGAAATCAACTTTTTAACAAACTATCACAACCGTTCAATAAAAACAATCAGCGAACATACATGAATTAGGGGGGGGAGGGGATTTATCATAAAATTTATTTTATAATATTCTTCATATAGGCATCAAAACAGTGTGGGAGGGGAGTCTTTGTGCTTCTCAATTTATATAAAACACTTTGAATTTTGGTAACTATTAAATTTATTTCTTCATTAAAAGGACCTACATACATGAAAGCAAAATTTTAACTTTTAAGTGTAATCCCAATTTAAAGTAAATTTCTTCTATTACAATGAGCCAAACTTTTTTCAGCTCCTGACAATCCAGCAAGAAGTGAGAAGACGTTTCCAGCTCAGTTTCACAGAAAAAACACAATCGATCATCCTCAGATCGCCCATGAATACTTCCAAAGGGCAACGTATTTGAAATTAAACGATATTTCAGCCAATACCATTTAAACGACAAATGCTTACTCTTTAAAAACTTTAATGCATCTTTTACAGTGCATTTAAAATCC
The DNA here is from genome assembly GCA_013387185.1 of Caligus rogercresseyi. Lineage (NCBI taxonomy): Eukaryota > Metazoa > Arthropoda > Copepoda > Siphonostomatoida > Caligidae > Caligus > Caligus rogercresseyi. The sequence continues at coordinate 18,561,131 of CP045893.1, read as the reverse complement.
ATTCTTCCTATTCTTCTTTCAACTTGGTTTAAAAAAATATTTAACATTTTCTTGAAATAAAACTTCTCTAAGATTCATATTGTTAAAATTCCTCATAAAATTAAAAAAACAGTCTCTTGGTCCAATAGGTCTTCGAGTAAGTTTAATTTGTTGTTTGACTCTTTCCTTCTCTAAAATCTCGCTTAAAGTAAAACAATCGTTTTCATTTAAAATTTCGCCAATGTAGTCTATTTTCCTCTTTAGTGACGTACCCTGAAGACATGTTAATCTACCATTATCTACAGTTGGTTCTTGCCAATTCATAAGAGCAAGAATCTTAAATATAATTTCCCTCCCTATCGTAGCACATTCTTTCCAAAAAATATTCATGTTCTGCAGGGTATTAATAATCTTATCCGGTCCTTTACCATACACTTCATCTATTGAAAACCCGTATTGTTCTATTAATTTACTATTCAATAATTCAGCCCATATTGTGCGTGGTCTAAGTATCTTCTTGAACCAGGAGAATGTAATTGTCTTCCAAAACGACTCTATATCGATCATACCTAGTCCACCATACTTCTTTGGGAGGGTAACTCTCTTCATTGTGATTAGTCTACTTTTACCATACTTAAAAATAAATTTGAAGGCAATTTCTTGTACTTTTTCTACTAATTTCCTGCAATAAGTAGTAGTTCTCAACAGGTGAGTATCTTGGGGAGCACCAGCCCATTCCAAACGAAAACTCTAGCCGGTATGTTCGTCGTTAGTATTGTTGAATATTTGGCAACTGTTTTGTTCACCTTGTTTATGATGTTTTTATAGTTTTCAATCTGACCATATGAATCTAACGAAACAAAAGATCCCAACACCTTAAGACTTTCATAGTTTTTTAAACCGTTGACAATCACAGCTTTTGCACATTTAGAAATGGCTCTAGACTTATTAACATTTATTTCCAGACCTGAAACGTTCGAAAATGCTTTTAAGATCCTCAATGTTACTTTTATGGACTTACTCATATCCTCCTGATCACCAGAATAAAGAACATTTAGATCATCTGCAAACGCTTCTACTTTGTGATCTAGCTTTCCTATTTCAACTCCTTTTATGTTTGGAGCACCATCTATTGCATTTATCAGTGGGTCAAGAGCCAGAATGAACAGGTATGGGGATATTGGGTCTCCTTGACGGCAATCTCTGTTTACCGCAAAAACATTTGACTTCTCCTCAAAATGCGTAAGTAAACCCCGAGGCACATACCAATCATGCGAATAAAATATTCCCTAAAACCTTTTTCTCGCAAGCAGGCGATTATCCACCCATGGTCGACACTGTCAAAGGCCTTTTTGAAATCAATGGCCACTAAGGAAACCATTTTCTTCTTTTCCTTCACTGTTGCTATACTATCTTGGATACCCCTTATGACATCCTCCATACATCGGCCACGAATGAAACCCTTTTGTGATGGGTGAATCAAAGATGGCAAAACAGACTGCAATCTTTTAGCTAATATGCCACTGTAAATTTTATACGACGTATTAAGCATGGTAAGGGGCCTAAGATTTCAATATTTCGTGGATCTTTACCATCTTTAGGTATCAAGATGAGATTACCTCTCGTAATGTGATCATTAAAATATCCTTTTTCAATGCCCTCCTCAACTACTTTATATAATAGGGGCACCATAAATTTATGGTATTTTTGATAAAGTTCTATGGGGAACCCGTCAGGACCCGGTGCTTTATTTTTTTTCTTGTAGGAGAAAATATATTCTTTTATTTCTGCTTCCGAGATCTTCAAATTAAGAACTCCTTATCAGATTCGTTTAAATTGAATCCAATTTGCGGATTAAGGAACTGGGAAAGTCATTATCTTGAAGACTATGCATTTTCAAGAAGCATTTGGTTTGACTGCTTAAACCGTCTTTTAAACATATTCTACATCTATACATCTGATGAAAGTGCTCTGAAATAATTTTTGAAACTTCAGTTTTATTCTCAACTAAGTTTTCTTTATTGTCAAAAATAGCATTTACTTGTTTTTTGCCCATTCTATTTGCTTCCCATTTCTTCTGTCTATCGAGCATTACATCTTCTTTGGGCAAATTTCTGAGTCCACTTCTAATTAAGTATCCTTCGAATTATAGTTTACTATATTTTTGCAGATCTTATTGAATCTTCGGATTGTTTATGTTAATATCATAAAATGAAGTTTATTATAAAACTGTTCATTTTGGATACGAAGTCATTTTTAAATATTAACAGGCTTGTTGATCGGAGTTTTTCCTTATCGGCGATCAATAGCGATATAGCGATATTTGATCGCTGATCGGAGTATCGCAAAAGGTCCTGATCTTTATATCTTTTGATCGTAAGAAAATCACAAAAAATAGCGATCCAATCAATTTGTATAAAATAACTAAAAAAGAAAAAATGTTTGTAATAATTATTTTTGAGACGAACCCTACATTTCTTAAAACTTAACTAGCTTTCACATTGACCAAAAATCATTCCAACAACTAATATTTGTTTAGAAAACACAAAACACCATGTATTTATTTTGATCAGAGCCCTAATTTTGATCAGCATCAATTACACCGTGTAACAAAGTTTTTGTCCTTGAGTTAAAACTGTTATTTTCTATTTGCCTATGTCCAGCAAACATGAAAAAATATTTTTAATCATTTCTAATTTTGTTTTTATATCCAGGATAAGGATATTTGTGAAATATACAATTTTCGTCATTTCTAATGGTTCAGGCCCAGTTATCTTCGTGGAAAGTAGAATAACCACAAATGTCAGTACTATTTATTTTTTACTATATCTGTGCATTTCAAATCTGTTTTTATAATTTATATATCTTTCGTACTAATCGAAAAAATCGGCTAATATTTCAAAAAGTTGACTATATTTTAGTGTTCTATTTAAGCGGTGATATATTTTTTGTTTCGAGTCTATTGACTATAATCAATATGTAATATATTTTTGGTATATGTCAATGCATTTCAGAACAGTTTTTATAATTTCGATATCTGGCATGAAAGTAAAGAAAAGATCAATTTAGTAGGACGAAGTATTGATCATATTAAGTAACTACTTTTAGGTGATTATTGAGGTTACATTTAATATTATTGTGATTTGTTACGAAGAAAAAAAAACAGGTTTGCCTTTTTATTTGCCAGTTCCTTAAATAATATGATAACAATATTGAAATGCAATTTTTTTTCTTCGTAACAATCACAATCAACCTAATCACCTAAAAGTAGTTACTTAATATGATCAGTACTTCGTCCTACTAAATTGATATTTTCTTTACTTTCATGCTAGATATCGAAATATAAAAACTGTTCTGAAATGCATTGACATATACCAAAATATATTTCATATTGATTATAGTCTATAGACTCGAAACAAAAAATATATCACCGCTTAAATAGAACACTAAAATATGGTCAACTTTTTGAAATATATAGTCGATTTTTTCATTAGTACGAAAGATATATAAATTATAAAAACGGATTTGAAATGCACAGATATAGTAAAAAATAAATACTACTGACATTTGTAGTTATTCTTACTTTCCACGAAGATAACTGGGCCTGAACCATTAGAAATGATGAAATTGTAAATTTCAAAAAGGTCATAAGGGCCAAACCTTTTTTCGGACATAATTTTAAGGGGCATTTTTGGAATATACGTAAAAAATGGGACTCAAATTAGGAATTTCAGCCAAAGGACAAACGAAGACCTTAATTTTGTTACATAGTGTTCGGATACTGAGCGCACTTTCTCCATTAATTCTTCCTTTTTGTGGCTATACTGTATATGCTGTACACGACATCTAACTATTAAAACGGCGAAATCCATTCACTGCAGAGTAGGAATACGGCCACTCACATTCACGGCGAGAACGGAAACATTTAAAACAGAAACATCAAAAGCGGGCACGGCCACTGCGCCTAGAACCATATATATATCAGAACTGCGACAACCTAATGTAAATCGGTAGTCGATACTACCGACGGTAGATTTCAAATATCGAACCGATTATACGATATTCGGTAGAAACTACCGAATACCGTACCGATTGTCAATAGGTACGGTATATTTGAAAGTATGACTTTTGTAACATTCACATAGAGACATAAAAATATAGAGAGCTTATTCGCTTCAATAGCAGAGAAACATCGTTCAACTGTCGCTTTGCCCAAGTGCTCCCTTGTGTGAAGAACTTGAACTTTGCAAACTAAATAAACAACTACAACTTATAGTATTATAACGCAGATACATAAATAGACATTCAATTTACGATTATGCTATGCGTTGAATACTACAGCACCTGAAAGTGCATTTAATATCGGACAATAAGAGACAGTAAATGACAAAAATCTATAGCCTTCCATTTCCTACAAAATCCAAGTACATATATAATTTATATAAGATTAGTATGTATTGAATTTCAAATAATCTTTCATAAATTATAACAAATGATGTATTTAATTGTCCTTTGTTATAAACTGTCCGATATGAAATGCATATGAAGAAGTAAAAGCAGATACACAAATAAATTTCTCTCTCTTTCAATCTACCGTACCGAATATCGATCGATACTGTAGATATATAATATAATCTACCGAATTAGATATCGATCGGTTGAAGGTGTATACCGAATATCGAATTGGCGGTAGATTTTTCTACCGAATCCCAGCTCTGATATATATATATATATATATATATATATATATATATATATATATATAATATAATATATATATATTATATATATATATATTATATACAGGGTTGTGAACGGAACGTAAAATTGAACGGCGTTCCGCGGAACGGAAGAAATTGAACGGAACGGAAAAATTGAACGGAACGATGAACGGAACGCTAAAATTTGTCTTTTTGCGTTCCGTTCAAATAATATTCAAGAGGAAATCACCCAACCTCGATTTTAGTATGTATTATACATTTTATCAGTCATAGTTGTTGTCGGTCACTAAATTTAATTATTTAGTTACTAACAGAACTTTATTTATTCCGTTCGTTATCCCTTTCGATCATTATCGTTCTGACCTCAAAACTAAGGAGAGGGAAGCTGCGTCCAGGTGTAGGGTGTTAATTGATGCACTCTCTTTTGGGATCAAACGAAGATTTGGAGTCTACTTTGAACGTAGGGAGATGCTAATTGCTTCAGCATATCTCCCTGAGTTCAAAGTAGGCTTTTTAGACATCGCAAAGCAAGAGTTAGCAAGAAATTATTTACTAGAGGAGGCCGAAGAACTGGGAGATTTTCCTTCTAGCCAACTTTTGCAAGAATCGGCAGCGGAAGAAAAAGGCAATTTCTTTGCCAAGAGGCCGAAGAAGACTGACTCAGCTAAGCAGGAGGTTGACTGCTTCTTAACCGATGAGTCTTAGGCAATGGAATCAATTATTGCTTATAAAAGGATTAAAAAGATTTTCATTCGATATAATGTTATACTTCCCAGCAGTGCCAGTTTGGAGAGACTCTTCTCCAAATCTTAACTTTTATTGTGAAGGACAAGGCAAAAGATAGGAGATGAAAATTTCGAAAAGCAAATAAATAGTGTAATTTATAAACTAATGTTATTCTTAAGATTGTAAATAAATAAACTTTTCGTAATTATTCTCAGATAAAGCAATAATTATGAGTAGTATAGACCGAGAAATTCGGTGGACCATATGTGGTTGGGATTTTTACATATTTGACTTTTCATATTGTAACATTTTTGGGTTGGGGTAAAAAATATGTTAATTTTTCGGGCCGAGCCTCTGGTTCAATTATTTTATATCTTAAATATATTATCGAAGTTTGTAAAGTTTTTGGAACTTTAATTGCGGTAACTAACTTCAAGCCGAAACTATTAAAGCCTGGTTTAAAATTTATACCCGATACATACGAGGATGCAGTGAAAAGTAAAGAACCTTCTTATGAGAATTTTTTTGAAATCCAATTTTTGAACGGAACGCAAAATTGAACGGCGTTCCGCGGAACGGAAAGAATTGAACGGAACGATGAATGGAACGGAAAGAATTGAACGGAACGATGAACGGAACGGAAAAAAGTGGAACGCGTGCAAGCCTGTATATATATATATATATAATATATATATATATAGATATATATATCTATATAATATACGAGATAAATAGAGTCCATTGTAAATATCTACAACAGTAGGTCAGAGAGTAAAAATATTATTTGCATCAAAAGAATTAAAAAATAGTATACAATAATTAATCATAATATTCGATATCCGGTGATTGCAGGTATTTGATATTGTAGTAATGAGAGCGAACGACTTGTAGAGCGTAAATGTTGACGGACATCCATGTCCAGCAGAGGACTGCAGCAAGTATGACCTCAAGGTAAATGTAATAGCCAAGATGAGCCAAAGTCCGAACATGGCCTGAAACAAAATGGCCATCCTAAAAATAGAAGAAAAAAATTAATGATATAACTATACGTTTGAAACACATCAAGACGCTACTGGAATCTTCAAGGATAACTCACGAGCAACAGTAATATATCAATTGCTCCAAACACATCAAGAATATCAAAGGGAGTTTTTACTTTGATAAAGATAATTCCACTGCTTTCATTCAAGGCCCGGACAACAATATTTTCGATCCGTTTTAGCTGACTTTGCAACCATTTCTGCATTTACATTTTATTTTGTTTTTTTGAAAACAAAGCGGAAAATTATTTAAAAGAAAAAGAAAATACGCAATTAAAGATTTTTGGTTAACTTTCACAAATTCATGATTAAAAGGAACAAAGGTTCAAATCGGCTTTTTTACCTAGTGTGAGCATCCATGGAATCATAAGACCTCGAATGTTGACTTTGACCCCAATGGCGAGTACAATTGACGCTATACACATGAGAACAAAGTAGAATATCGTAAATCCCCAGAAGCCTCGAGATCCACATTATTTAGATCTGTTTCGAAGAAAGGAAGATAGACCTGGGAGGCATCTCCTCCTCGCATAACGTAGATCGTGTGCACACTGCAGATATCGAGGTGAAGAAAGTGTAGAAGGCGGAGGCATAGCTACCACTACGAACATTCGGAAACCAGAAGCAAGGCGTCCAACAGGACGTTAAATTTGGGACATTATCCGTGATGATGATAATAAGAAGGGCTCTGAAGTTGTTTACATCTATCAGGGGTTTTGTATTGATATACCTGCAATGAGCCAAGAGGCCAGGTATACTTTGGTATACATGGATATAAGTTGTTCGTTATAGAATAAAATAAAAACATTCTTGTTTTTATCTACAAATAGTTTAACCCCTAAATGCTTAATCCAATCTTTTTTGATATGATGAAAGAAATAAGCTATCAAGATAGAAATAAAGTATTATTACTAACACTAATAAAATTCACTGCTCCCACCATAACTCTTACTTTTAATTTCATACACATAAAGGAAATAGACAGAAGCTGTTTTTTCAATTATATTAGCATCGACTACATTTGAAAAAGAATATATATATACATAATTATCTCTAGAAATATTTACATAATACCGCTTGGTTTATTTACACCTCTGTATATTTTTTTATTAAAACTCCCCAGTTTTGTCCGCGGAGATTCCTTATTCCAATCTTTGTTGTTATTAAAACAATATCATGACTTAAATTCATAGAGATATAAAGATATCTTTATATCTCTATAGTTAAATTCATTTATTCACATTCTATAAGTATTTTTTATGACGAATAAATACCTTTTGTTTAGAAATAATATCTACGGAGAAAATTGGCAGAAATGTATAACAAAAAATTGAAGTAGTCAAAGGATACCCAGGATAGAAAAGGAAAATAAGGACTCATGAAAAATAACCCAAATGCATGAGTAGGCAAGTATTGAGTAGAATACACTAGGTAATGTATAA
>CP045893.1:18539579-18553123 GCA_013387185.1 Caligus rogercresseyi | reverse complement strand
TAGACGACCAAAGAACAAAACATGGCGTATCCTTGGTCTACCAATAATCAAGATATAATAGTGTAGGGATCATATTAATGGAAGAAGAAGATTTTTTAATAATATTTCTTAGTTGGCTAAGGCTTTGTGATCAGATTTTTTTTTCGATCAATTGCGATAAGAGATTTTATATCGATGATTGAAATATAACAAGGATTTGGTCAGATCACATTCTTTACTGATTGTTCATAAATCTGGTTATTTATATAGTAAGTACAAAACAGATTCTGAGTCTAAAATTGCGAAGCTAAAAAAATATTAGTCTATTACTTAAAAACCATTTAATGTAACAAGTTATTTTAGGTTGATTGTAACGATTTAAAGTATCTTCAATTTTTCTGAAGGCGAATATCATCAAATAGATTTTAAAATATTATTATCAAAAATATGACCCTTATAACTCTTCGTTAGTTAATAAGATATCCTTGAAGAGTTAAATGTCATTTAGAAGCTAGAAACTTAATCATACAAACAATACATTTATTTTCTTTGGAGCTGATTGTTATTAAAAGTTTATTTACAATATTTTTTATATTTTTTCGTATGGTCTGAATATTTTTTGTGTCCACTGTTAGAAAATAAAAGATAGTTTGTACTTTGTTGATATTTTTAGCATCTTTGACTTCAGTTAAATGAAATAAAACACTTTTCTTAAGGCATGCTTAAATACCAGAACACTAGATAGGAAACTAAAATATACTCAAAATAGTAGCTGATTTTTACAGGGGCGAGTAGAAAAGGCAACACAGATTCTATGATAAAATGTCTAACCCTGCAAAAAGTATTGTCTTGGCAAACAGAGTAAGCTTATTATATAGTTTTGGAGACCTCACTCAAAATTAATTTTGTTTAACGAAGAAAATATTACGGAATTGAATATTTGATTAATGAAACTTTGATTCTTTGATGTAAATATCAGACATCATATAATGTCTCTTTTTTCAATTATTTAACACGTCTTGCTAAGTATCATGGAACAAATATAGATATTAATATCTCTGACTCACTTGAAAGAAGAACTTTGATCCGTGGAAGTCCCCTCCCTCAGCTTGAATGGGTTCCACAATCATACCAGCCACTGGGGCATCCGTTTTAGTATTTGCTCTCGAATTGTGTCCTCCAGGATTTCCAGACAGCGAAGATCTTCAGCTCGATTGATGTCTTGGTTCTCTCCCAGGGGGTATTTATACCGGGGAAAGTCCGCCTTGGGCCATTTCAAGGTCGGAATATCAATTCCGTGGAGAGCCCTCGAGTTGGACACGCTTAGTAGCCCAACTGTCCGTCCATGAAAGCCTCCTTTGAAGGAGAGGATGGATAGATTGGGAGAGCCTGGAGCCGAATGCGTCATGACGGACTGAAGTTCTCCTCAGTGAAATCCAGGCGACCCCTCTTTGTTTGTCCATGTACTTCATGAATGCAATTTTGAGGGCATTTTCATTGGAACAAGTCCCACACATCATGGGATAAATCTGCTCCAGGCCCGGAGGAGCCATTGCCATAAATACGTTTGTCACATAGCGAATCCATTCTTCATTCGGAAACCAACCTGTGGAGGAATTTCATATTCATAGCTTGATACTTTATGAATAAAAGGAATTAGCAAAGGCATTATTACCCATGGCAGGCCGATTGACCAATTGATGAATATTCTCAGGAGAGCTAAGTGCCTTGATCAAGTCGGGGCTATTGTAACCTGAGAAAGAACGAAACAAACATTTAATAATACCCTATCATTCTTTCATTTTCAAATTCCGATTGGATAACATTTTATTATATTGATACCCAATCAACAAATATTTGTATCCCTTGAATGTGATTCTACAAAGTGTTTTGAACTATCAAATTTGATATTCTACTAAATGAGTCAATATTGTCCATTTATAGTAATGAAGCAACTGCAACTTCATTGAATCATTTTTATTTAACACGACAAACAGATTTATTCCTCCATTAAAGGGAATTCTGAACTCTAATATATGTCCTTATAAAACTCATGTTTCTTACTTTCATTCAATCCATTTTAAAATATACACTCTTGGTCATCGAAACCGACTGATATAGAAATAAAAGTAAGATTTCAAGATAACTGTAAACTTCATTTTAACTTTAGGGTTAGAGATCATTTTTGATAATTTGTTTGTTCAATCACTAAATCTTTAAAATTATAATACAAAATCATGAAATTATATTCATAATTATTCGATCTAAAGAATCCTTATGAGCAAACGTAAGAGTTGTGTAAGATTTAATTGAATATTTTAGGTCTGTTTGCATATATATCGTGTGTTTTTTGTTCAAACTTACCCAGTGGTAGAGATGCAATTTGCATGAAGCAATCCAGGTAAGTATTGCTGTCCACATCCACAATGTAATTTCCAAGGGATTTCTGGACATCGGACACAAAGGAAACTGTAGATACTTGCTGGCATTCCAATAGCTCATTTCGTAGTTTCGTTGACTTTGGACCTGGGGAATAATAATTATTTATTACATAGAGGCCTTTATAAGACTCAGCTTAGCTAAATGTATGGAAGTTTGTAATTAATCATCCTCTTTCAATACATTATAACCAGACAAAAAAAGCAGCATTTTGTGTTCTTGAGAATAGGCAAGTGAGGGAATATTTGCTATCAGCCAGAAGTCAGATGTCTCATATGAAAAAGCATACATTGAGCTAAAAAGTAAAGAGTTGTATCTAGAATTATTAACAGAGTTATTTATTATTTTGATGTCAGTGATAGTTACTACCTTAAGATGCAGGACATCATAACTGTATCTAAGCTGTCATAATGTTAGGTGCATCAACAAAAAAAAAAATCTTCGGTTGCTCGATATTCGGCCTTCTCCATAAAAATCCCAAATGCCTTTGGATATGGATGGCAGCAATATGGTGGGGATTTGATCAAATTCTACCCCAAAATATCTGCTAGATATTTATCAATGTAAAAAAAATATTAAATCGTATTAACTTTTAAACAAAAATGACTTTTTGATAGAACTTTTATATTTGTATATTTTTTAATGTCATGAATGCCCTCCTCTGATTTTTTTTGATGTTCTGTGTACCCGTTGTTATTGATTTTTAATATGTGCTGGAAGGCTTATCAGGTGAGGAATAATTAAAACAAATATGTTTAAATATGTCGAAGTACGTCATTCCTCTTCTTTTACGTTTTATATATACATATATGTAGTTATGCGATGTAAAATGTTTTGAGCCTCAATAATTAAAGAAAAAACTTTTTTAACTCATTTGGGGGCCTAATTTGCTTGGCCACTATGAACCAAAAATAAAACGAAAGGAGGTGAGTCATGATTAATTAATTTACATAAGCATTTTATATCTACAGAAGAAACTCGTAATGTAGAAGATCTCCGAATTCACTATTAAAAGATGTAACTTTTATAATAAGCCATTTTGGGCTTGTGATATTGTTGTTTGTGCATGTTTCCAAAAGATATATTTATTTTTCATCATTATATGTTATCAGAAGAACTATTTTTAAGCTCCCCAATAGTCTTAATCTTATTCTTACTCAGAGTCTGGGCTACTATAAAATACAATGGATTAATAATAGCTACATAGGCACTGATGTATACATACATTAATATTAATCTCATGTAATATTTTATCTCGATTTGCGTTAGCAATATTATAGCAGGCATTCACTTATTTATTCATATAAAAATGGGGGAAACAAACCAAAATGTTCTTTGGATATTGTATAAAATATAAGTTGATGACAAGTAAAGGTTTTTCCCAACCTAATAAGACCATCACTTACTTAGGTATTCAATAATTTATTATTTTGCTGATTAAATATTTTAATAGGTAGTAAATTGCATGAAGAAAGATTTGATAATAGTCTCTTAAATGAAATGCAGTTTAGCGAAGACCTTTAAGTAAATTCCAAGTATATTTTACACTCTCGATTCAATATTAATAAGCAAGAAAGTATTCTTAATAACCATTTATTGCTGAAGTATTTTTTAGTGATAATTTATTAATAAATTATTTTTTAGTCATTTATTTATAAAATATTCCCAAGAAGAAAGTTAGAATGGAGCTTAACCGCTACATTAAATGTAGATTTAATAGTAACTACGTATCTATTGAGACTCAATCTCTAAAAATACATCATGCAAAAATCTGGACATAAATACAGATAGACGCCCGAACTTTTTGATTTAGATTACTGTTTCCGAAATTCATCATATAGGAAAGGAAGAAAGATAAACGAACTATGTATATCAAACTATTGATATTACAGAATATGCTATATACAATTAATGATCGACTGTATTCATTAGTTTTTATGCATGCAGCATCATTAGTCCATATTATTATGTAAACAATACCATTTAAGGCCACTTTAAAGACTATTCTTTCTGTCATATATGTAATGCTTTATCTGGGATTTCATCTATTTTAATTCAATTTGTACGTGTTTAAACAAATGTTTTTATTTTGGAAAATACTGATAGGAACATGTTATTAACAAATTACTTAGATATATTTGTAAAGAAAGATATTAAGGAAAAGTACATCATAAATGAAAATATGATGCTCTGTATTTATTATATTTGTCTATTGTGAAATGTATGAACCATGTTTTATCAAAGTTAATCTTTATCATACTAAACAAAATATAAGCTCATATATTTATTTAAAAAGGTTAATCAACATTACAATAAAACGGGATCTTAAAGGGATAAGCTATCAGACCATGTTACAATTATAGACAAAAAAAATATAATTCTGACCTGGTATCTCAGTTTGTATATTGATTTCCAATTCGTGGTTGCATCCGGATTGATTTAGCGATGCTTGGTGCAGGGGTCGACTAGAGTGAATTCTAAGGATTGTTAGTCGCCTTAGAAGTGTTGCCATTCTTTGAAGGGTCAAAAGTATAAGCGGAAAGGGAGTGTCTTGGATTCGCAAATTAAGATAGAAGATGAAAAATGGGAGGCAAAAGTTATTTGATTCGTGTATATATACAAATCAAAAAAGAAAAGGAAGACATCTTAGACACATTTAAAGGCATGCATGTCTACTCAACGAACTTGAATTTAGTAATCCTGATGGGGCCAGTCCAAGAAAAAAGAAGAGGGAAAAAGTCTCTTAGGCTCTGCTACTAATTAGGCCATGTTTTTCAGACATATATACTTGGCAATACAAAAAATGAACTCATTGATGATAGTTATTGAAGGATAAAAATCGATAGTAAACGTCGTGATTTCATCATTTTTGAGTCTTCATCAAGCAATAAAAATTTACTTTTTTTGTTTCTTATATAGAGCAAACCATTATTATGAGAGATGATTTTTTTTAAATAATTTTATTTATTTCATTCTTCTAGGGCAGGGGTGGCGAACACGCGGCTCGCGAGCCTCATGCAGCTCTTGGTCAATAGGAATGCGGCTCTTTGCCTCTTCTCATTTTTGCAAGTTTTTAGACCTCACTTTGTTTAATTATTCCTTAAGAGCAATTTCATATCAACAAGAGCTTATCAAAAACAAATTATAATCTGAAATGTAAAAGAAGTATGTGGACGAATTAGAGCACGCCGGGGATTTATTAAGTTGAAGTTCTCAAAGTGGCATACCTTGTATTCTGAATACATAGATTGCGACTTAAATATGTTTACTCTTCCTGCGCTTCCTATCCACGATCCCAAACGATAAGTAAGATAAGTAAAGTCTTTAATCCTATGTTATTTCCCAGGTATTCATACTAAACATTAGGATTAATGCCAGGAAATTTATTAGCATATTGCGTTCTAGTGCAGGCTATACTCGTCATAAAAATGGAAAAATGCAAGGCTAAACGAAAAATACGAAGATGAACACCGGACTTTCTTGGAAGAATGGGGAGACGCTTATTTTTTCATTGAACGGAATGGAAAACCGTTCTGTTTAATTTGCAGCTCCACATTATCACATATCAAGACTTTAAATCTTGAACGGCATTTTCGCTCATGCTAATATTGACTAAAGCGTTAAAGTAAAGTGGCGCATGCAAGGAAAAAGTAAACAAAAAAAATTGACCAAAATTTTGGTATTTACCTTTAACGTTAGATGTCGTTGTCCATGAAATTACGTTACAATCCTATATAAAACCAGTTTATAGGGATTAAATTTGATGATTTGAAATATATCAAATCACTACAAGATAAAAAACGTCTCCAAATATAAATAATAAAAGGACTTTGTTAGTATTTTCAAAGAGCTCTAACATAAAAGCGCCCCTTACGGACTAAAGAAGAACTAATATTTTGTTCAATTTCTTTTGGGAAAAAAGGAAGAAATTTATGTTATGCATACGCTACTTTACTTTAACGCTTTAATATTGACAGAGACTTTACCAAAGGCACTGAACTACGCACGCACAAAGTGAGTACTTTGAAAAGTCAGGTAAAAAGACAAGCTCATCAATGATTGGATCTGTTAATGGACTTGTGGGTTTTTGCAAGAGATTTTTGGAACGTCCACTGTATCATACATCGTGAACAACTTGTGTCAAAAACACTCAATTTAGACCACGTTATGAAACCCGTATTGGAAATCGTGAACTATATTCGTACGCACGCTCTCAATCATCGGCAGCTCAAAAATCTCCTTTCTGAACTTGATGCGGATCTGCCTGGTGACTTACCTCTGCATTGCACGGTGAGGTGGCTGTCCCGAGGAAAAGTGGTTTCCTCTTTTTACCAACTTTTGGGAGCCATAAAAATATTTTTGGGAGAAAATAAAAATAATTATCCTCAGCCCTCAGACCGAATGTGGCTCCTGGAGTTGGCGTTTTTGGTTGATGTGCTCTCACATTTGGATAAACTCAACCTGAACTTGCAGGGGAAATTAAAAACGCTGCCTGATCTGGTGCAGTGTGTTTTTGCATTTATCAACAAGCTGAAGCTTTTCACAGAGCGTATTAAAAAGAGTGATCTAACCCACTTTCCATCTCTGCGCAACATCCAGCATATGGCTGCTGTTAGTGTGGATGCAGCCAGGTACGCGCGACTGCTTGCGCAACTATATGGGAACTTCACTGCGCGCTTTGAAGATTTGCAGCAGAAAAGACCACAGATCACATTTCTCATCGATCCATTTAATGCGGAGACGGACTGCTTAAAAGTGCCTCTTGTCACCGATGAAGCAGCAAGTGAATTAGAGATAATTGAACTGCACGAGGACGACAGGTTGAAATCTCTTGTGAAGGATGAGCCCGTTGTTTTTTGGAGAGCTGTACCAACTGAAAAATATCCCTGTGTTAAAACAGCTGCACTCAAACTGCTCTCCATGTTCTCGTCAACATATGTGTGAGTCCCTGTTCTCCACTCTGAAACACGTCAAGTCCAAGCATCGATCCATTTTGACTGACACTCATGTGAAAGAACTGCTGCGAGTGGCCACCTCAGAGTATAACCCGGATCTTCAAAGAATTACTAAAAACAAGAGATGCCAGAAGTCTCACTGAGTCAGTTACAACACTCAAAAAGGTAAGAAACACTTTTGATATATGCACATTTTAAGTGGAAAATATTTGCTCTGTTCATATCTCAGAGAAAGTGAAAACTGTGTGTAGCTTATAGTCTTCTCTCTTGGTAGGTGCAGTGGCGACTCTGGCTGAATGTGGATGACAGCCCCGTCGCTATGGACGGGCCATAGGGCCCCCCCCCCCTAACTAAGTGCTTGTGCCTCCATCCCCACTGAAGGCCCAGATCTCTATTTTTAAGTTATTATTATTTCAATTACTAAAGTTGCTTGTTCATCATTAAAAATCTAAAAAAAGTATCTTTTCTTGAATTTATCCTACAGTAAGACTATGTGGCTACGTAACGTTATGGGTTATAATAATTTTGCCCCCATACATTTGATATGTCCCCCTTTAGGCTGATGTCTGTAGACCAAGTTATTGGTGTTAATTATGTTTTATGTGTTGTATTATCAATTGTGTTTTATATTTTGTCTTTTGTTTCAAAGTCAGTGGCTCTTTGGCTTTCACATTAAAGAATTTGGCTCTTTGACCTGGACTTGTTCGCCACCCCTGTTCTAGGGGATCTTACATTCCGTACGTTGCAAACGTACATTATATCAATTTTGTACTCTCAAACACATAATAAAAACAATAAAGGAATACGCTCATGAGCAGGCTGTAGGAATCTGGTAATAAACTTTCTGGGCATAAACGACCTTTTAACGCATATAACGCATATTTGGCCTTTTTCTGCATATTTATCGCATATTTTGAACAAATTTTGAGGATATATATATATCATTGCTTTATTACCGGTTTTTTTGTTTTGATCATTTTTTACGCCATAATAAGATATTGCAATATAACATAAAAATAATACAACTAAGACAAATCTATAATTGTTCATTTTTGCATGTAGATGGGGTTACTTGCAAAAAATGTGTTGCAATTTATATATTACATATTTAGACATATTAATATAAATAAACTTTTATATATATAGATATCGATATATTATATATAGGATGTATAGATTGTTATATAAAGATTAATATAGATAGTTATCTATATTATCTACATCTTAGTATATATATATCTATATCTAATGATAAATATATATATGTATATCAGGAAACGACAAGGTCCCAGCCCGGGCCGGGGCCCGGCTTGTTTTTGAACGGCCCGGGCGATATTTCAGGGGATTGGGCACTTCATAGAATCTCTCAATATACATAACTTGGCAATCGTCAAAGCCAAGAACTGTTCAAGGATCCAAACGACCGGTTCAGCTAGCATTCCTCAAGGGCAACTTTACTCAACTGTTACGCCGCCATTTTCAAGCTGCAAGAGCCTTCTCACTAACGGAGAGCATTGGAATCCTTGAAATGGTGCAGATGCAGCTGACCGTTGAGCCCCTTTGCCAGCAAGTTGAACAGTTTCCTGGAGAAGAATCCGGACTTCAAAATTAAATTATACCCCCAAAATTCTGAAGAGTAGACATTGAGCTCAAGGTGATCCCAAATTGCCGTTCCTCTTCTCGAGCACTCCAATTACCTCTGTGGACTGCGAAAAGGTCTTCTCCAAACTACAGTATCATTTTATCTGACCCATCGAACCAGTCTGACAGAGAGGCATGTAAAAGATAGCTCATTCTTCAATGAAACAATGATTAAATGACATAATTGTTATTAATTTAGAATATACATTATTTTTAAACATATAATTATTTATTTTTTGCTTATTTAACCTTTTTTTCGCATATTTTTTCGCATATTTAAGTCATATTTTTCCTGCATATTTCTGGGCATATAGGGCATTGTTTTTTGTTCCATTCCAACAGCCCTGCTCATGAGGCAAAGAAATTAAGAGTGTAAAATAAAAATAAAAAGGGAACTTAAAAGATCTGGTTGATATAAAGTATAGCAGCTATCTTCTCAGTCCACACGCAGGGAAATAGATTGTTTACATTTGTAACTCCCCATTGTTGTCGTTTGACGCACTGTGAGACCGAACGAAGAGTTTCTCATATTGTCTTCCGAGCTTATGAGAGATGATTAAAGTTGTCTGGAAAAAAGGTGGCATTAAATAAGGATTACACTCGTGGGCCTGTTTATAGAAACCGAGTGAAAGAAAAGTGAGTTTGGCCAAATGAAAAAAATCGTGTTTACTCATGAGTTTTTGAGAACTGCTGCATAAAACAAACATAGTATTTGGTCTTTTTTAATACTCTCCAGCGATAGCTCAGGGAAATAACTTATCCTTGAGGAATCATAGAGATCTAAGAGCTGATTCCCTCAATAGCAGAGAAACAGCGCTCTATTGTTTCTCTGTGTGTCCACTATAAACAAAGTAATGAGACTACGTCATCGTAAGCTGATCATAGAGATATAAACATAACACAATGACGTATTTCTCTTCCTCCAATAGCAAGAAACAAACGTTCAGCTATATCTTGACACAATGGCGTATTTCTCTGACGAGTCCAATAAGCTCTATATCTCTTTATATCTCTATGGGAGGAATGCATTGTAAATTCTTTAAATGCACATTTAAACACATATTTCTAACATAAAAATAAAATCAATAATCTGCTTAAATCACTACTTGATAATATTAGTCATAGTCCCGTTGACACAAATTTTAACTTTTTTTCGCCTAATATCCAATTAATTGTTAAGTTTTTTTCATCTTTTTGCTTTGTTCGTTCGTTCGTTATGAATACATCGGACTGAATATAATAAGGATTATAGTTAGAATACTATCGACCAAGGATGTTATCAATGACGTTGCACCAAATTTACCTTCCCCTCTCAGGAATCAAACCTGCACCCTCAACAATGGGAGTTGAAACGCATCTAAACACACTGAGCAAAGCACTGACATACTTTTTAGCCTTTTTGGTTGGTCGTAGAATTGCAAGTATCCGACTGATATAAATAAGCATACCAGCGTGGTAATTTGTCTATTACCCTTGGATCTTATCAATAAGTCGACCAAAACTGAACCTTCTCCTCTGGGAATTCGAACCTGCGCCTTCAACATAGAGAGTTGACACCCCTAAGGGCATGAGCTATGACACTAACCCTCAACACTTAAATTGTCCTATTTTAATATTATAAATATAATGTTTTTTATATTAAAAATCTATTTACTAATAGCGTTTATACATTATCCAATGGTTGAAGTAAAGTAAGCATGACGAAAAAATTGTTTAAAACGTTTAATTTATCAAATCAGAAAAATTTATAATATATATGTATATCTGGCTTGAGTTAATTGCCTTTCTGAAAAATAGTTTTACTTAAATATGGTGAGTTCAATTCATGCGTATTTTTTAGCATACAGCATATTTACATTATAAAATTTAAAAATATTTGCTCCAATTGCACAATAACGTTGATTATTTTAATGTCTCAATATTGCATAATTAGTTCGATATAACTTGGTCAATAAAATAACCTTTTTACAAGCGCGTGTTTAGTGATAAACACTTTCAACTGATAATTTTCCTGAAGCCTACAATTTTTGAAGTTAATAGCTTAATAGCTCATAATTTTTGAAAAAATATATATCTCTTTGAATAGGTGAACTCCTGACTTCTATAAGAGGAGGAAATTTTTTTAATATATCTATAGCTAGGTTATATCTCTTATCTATTAAAAACCTATTTTACGGCCACGTTTTTAAGTTTCATTGAGATTTTTGCCCATGGATAGATATTATTATCAATTCTATGTCAACAAACGTGCTGTATTCATTTATCAATTTGGTTAAGATCTTTGATGTATATCAAGATACCATAATAATAATAATTGAGTATTTAAACAGTCGATCACACCGAGTATTAAGTCAAATACCTATTTATTAAACTAAAGTTCTGCTGGGCTAACGTATGCCACTGAACTTATTCTTTTAAGTTTTTGAAGTCTTGGAAAGTGAGACTTTCATGTCTGACAAGTCTTTATAGTTTACGTCTAGAAACTGGATAAAATACTGAATATCTATGTTGGATTTAAAATTATATTAATAAAAACAAATATTATAACCCGATTTGATACATACCTTCATTCATTCATACTTGATTTTTCATTATTTAGTTATTACATTTTTTGCAAAGTCATATGGGATTTTTTCCTCCTTTCAAATTTTTGGCAAAAGTTTGAAATCAATAAACACATCTTTGTTATTAAATGAATCTATAAATTTTCATTTATCCATATTAAAACTTTTTTTAATAGTCTAGATTATACGATGTATATACTATGAAACTGTAAACGAAGGGTTAAATGAGTAACATCTTTATAATCGGTTCTTAACCAAGATGTAATTCATTGCAAGGGAATTATTTATACATAAATATATACATAGTCTCTTTTAGAAAGAGACAAAAGCGTCCGTCGCCCACTCTGGTGATATAAGAAAATGATGGAAATAGAGGAACAGATAAGAGGAGAGGGAAGATAGAAGCAGAGAGAGGGAGAACTGTCTGCTACAAAATCATGCAAGTTTAAAATCGTGAGTCCGCTTGGAGACGATCTTATTGCTAGAAGATCTTAAGAGGCCATCACATCATTCATATTTTAATGGCACCCATCTTGCTTATAGTATATTAATACATGTACATTGAAAACATAGAGTCGATTCCAAGGTCTAAAGATATGCTTTTCGTGAGTTTCGTCTTTAAGTATACATAGAAGTTACTTTAACCAAGGAGTCTTGTAAGGCTCTTGCATGATGGTCCTCGATCCCAGTCATTGAAGCAATTACAACTAAGTTCTTCTTTCATGAAATCATGTTCAATGTATTTGTTTTTCTACTAACTTTAGACTTTGAATTATTGTTGCTATAAATGAATAATCTATTCTATTAATAATAAAACAAATATCTGCATTGGAAATGCATATTCAAATAAATATAATTAGGCTTTGATGAATGATAAATATTCTAGAATTTCAAGATCAGATATATGGCTCCAATGAACCTTGACCTCATATATTCATGCGTCTGTTGAACATTGACCTATCACTCCATTATCATCCTTATAGGTACTGATCCATACGAAAAACATCTTTAAGACTAGGAAATCATGTGTACTGCCTTCACATATTGTATACATGAGCATTGAGGCATTTTATCTTGAAAACCAATAAAATATTAAATCCAAACACACATTCATTAATCTTAAAAAATCATGCGAAAAACAATTCTTTATAATTCCGATATGGAAAAATGGATAAAATGACATCATATTTCATCAATTTATTTCAGAATTGGTATGTAGATAGTTAAAAATATATTATTCTCTAGAGCGAAGAAGACTAACACTCACTGGGTATCTGATAAATTGGTTATCGACAAGATGTAATCAATAATTTTAAATGATATAAAATAAAGCACTAGTATTTATTGTTGGATAAGTAATGGCTCGTATTACTTAGACAGCTGCGTCATAACACTAATGCATTCTTATGATATGTTTTCTTTGTTTTTGTCTGCTTTTCCTCAGATGTAATTTACCTGTGTTGTCAGGGACCTGAACGTTCTATATTTTCAAATAGAATACAGTCCACTTTTTACAAGGAGTGTCAGCTTTTACTGGCCTTCATGAGAAAGTTCAACAGGGACTTATTAGTAGTAAATTTAGAAGAATTACGGAAATAATTGTTTGATTCTTCCTGCATTTGTTGCGATAAAGGATCTTCCTAAAAACTCATGTATATATATATATATATATATAGGCACACACACACACACACACATATATATTATATATATATATATATATATAATATAGCGCACTTAATATTGACACGATCCCTAACAAAAACAGTTAAGAAAATTTGTTTGCTATTTCCTTCCATTTCCCTTCAAAACCTGATTGCCATATATGATTTATATAAAAATAACATGTAAATTTTCAAATAATCTTTTAAAAAGTATAACAAATTATGTACCAAATTGTCTTTTTGTTATAAATTGTTCGATATTAAATGATATGAAGAAGTCACAGAGAAGATACATTAATAAA
>CP045893.1:18515040-18539479 GCA_013387185.1 Caligus rogercresseyi | reverse complement strand
GATAAGGAACACGTTTGAAGATATCATGCGTTATATCCACTTCATCTCCACGATCACATAGATCCCAAAGACAAGTATTGAAGGTACGCCCCTTATAAAACATTTTCAGAAGAAATTCATGGATAATTTTGTACCAACACGTGCCATCTCGCATGATGATCCATGATTCAATACTTCGGGAGCATGGGTGCAAGCAGGCTATCAGGAATAAACCTATAACCTCGGATATAAGTGTGGTCGCAATGTTCGAAATCAGGATACCTTGTAGCTTGTGATTTGTACCAAGCAAATCAATTGGAGGAGTGGAAGAGGAGAAAAAAAGTTTGGAAAATGTTTATGCAACTGTATTGAACCTTTGAACAAATCCGATGCAGAGGAGAAATCTTCCCTACACCTTGTATTTCGATAATTATTCACATCTGTACCACTTTAGTTGAACCTCTAAACTAAATATAGTTGTATGTATATATAATAAGTGTACAATATATGTATGTTCTAAATACATAAGAAATAATACATTTTGTCGCGCTTATTGTCCTAGCGTTGCGTGTACGCAACAGCTAATAACATATGCAACAAAAAAATTGCCAACGGCCAAAACTTTCAAAAATTGATTCTATGGAGTCCATGCAATGATAAATTCTATTTCGAACAATGGGTTTTTGTTTTTCTGGCCACTTTAAACCTTAAAATTTTCATGTTTTAGGCCAATGTACAACGGATCTATGATTTTCAGGGACAACGGCAGCAATTAACATTAATGCATTAACAATACAATTTCGAAAAAAGATCCAATAAATCTATTGGTAAAGTAATTTCCCAAACTCTGATATGTAATGAGATATTGCATTATGTAGTCGTGAAAAATGGGGCAAACGACACTTTCACGTTAAGATAGATATATCACTCCATCGGCCAATTTTTCAGCTGCAAAGTTATATTTACATACGTTCCAGGCTTCTAGAATAGCCATCGAGACCATAAAAACGACTTTTATTATCGAATCTTGAGCAAAATCATTAGGCACCTATGCTCCTCATATCTATGATCATCGTTCTAAAGGTTTCGTGGAATGTTAAATTTTTCGTCTCTGTAACAAAAGGATTAATATCAATATACTTATACTAAATACTTATTTCGAATATAATTTTTCAATCTGAATATTTTTGTATTTATATTTTCCCATAATAAAATTTATTGTTTTAATTTTAAGTGACATGTAAACTTACTGAGGTAGAATACATCATGCACATTTTATATATATTGATATTAATCCTTTTGTTACGGAACGAAGAAAATTTTAACATTCCACGAACCTTTAGAACGATGATCATATCTATGATCATCGTTCTAAAGGTTTCGTGGATTGTTAAAATTTCTCTTCGTTCCGTAACAAAAGGATTAATATCAATATACTTATACTAAATACTATTTCGAATATAATTTTTCAATATGAATATTTTTGTATTTATATTTTCCCATTATAAAAATTTATTGTTTTAATTTTAAGGACATGTAACTTACTGAGGTAGAATACATGCAAATGTATATTAGACCTCCCAAAAAAACCCACTTTTTTAGTTCTTTTACATATACCCAGCGATTCTGGTTTATTTTTTGATGCTGAAAACGAGTATCTAAATAAAAAATCTCTAGCATTGTTGAAATCGGACGTCACTGGTGTCAAAGGTTTCGTTATGAAGCAAAACTTTTTGTTATTACTTATTTTGAAAAAAACTAGTGTTACAAAATTTAGCTATGATCAATTGATGACTTTGTTATTTCTTGCAAATTTTCGTCAAATAATATTTAGTGCCAATAATGAACATAAGTGACTGCACCAACACACCATTTTTAAATAACTCCTACTAGGGTTCTTTATAGTTTCAGGAAGGAAAAAGAAAAAGAGGGTACTCAAGGATGTTTTAAGTTATCTTTTAAATACAATACAATAACCATTAATCTTATTTCATCAAAACCTTTTTTATTTATAAACACGTGATTTAAACACCGTATCAGATTCAATTTCACTCTTTGATCTATCAGTCAGTGCCTTTAACATTTCTACCAAATGCCACCACCTATATCTCATTGAGCGTTTTCTACCTTCAGCTTACAAACATCCATCCAACCTTCTTGGAGCTCCCGGTCACACAATGGGCTTCTGATTCAACATTCATTGAGTTAAGCGGCATCGTCACCTCTCTTCAAGTTGTCAATGACGCGGCAGAGAGGGCCGTCATGTTCGGTCTGACTTTACTAAAGTGCTGACCAAGAGCGAGAAACAGCGTCAGAACATTCTTCAGCTGTTGAACTTTCACGTCGTGCGTTTCCTCACGCAACCCGAAAGTGTTTCAATCGTGTCAACGCTACCAGCTCTGTGATTGAGCTGATGGTACGTCTGGTTATGACGCCCGTTAGATTCATTTCAGAATTCATAGTTCAATTCATAATTTTTTTATTGTCAAATATGAGCATATATATATATAATATATATATATATATATATAATTATATATATATATTTATTATATAAAATAATATAATATATGTTGAACAAAATGTCTATTGGCGAATTCACGAGATTACCATAATGACATTTCCATTGAAAACTGTATTTTGAGAAAACCAAAAATTAAAAGAATTGGTATCAATACTGATGAGAGGGATTCAGAGGAGTAGATTGGGATTCGATGGGGAAATCTACTATCATTAGTCGTTTTAAAAACGTATTAAAAAGATAACTTAAAACATCAACATGAGTACCCTCTTTTTCTTTTTCCTTCTTGAAACTATAAAGAACCCTAGTAGGAGCTGTTATTTAAAAATGGTTGGTGCGTCAGCACTTATGTTCATTTATTGGCACTAAATATTATTTGACGAAAATTTGCAAAAAATAACAAAGTCATCAATTGATCATAGCTAAATTTAGTAAAACTAGTTTTTTTCAAAATAAGTAATAACCAAAAAGTTTTGCTTCATAACGAAACCTTTGACACCAGTGACGTCCGATTTCTAACAATGCTAGAGATTTTTTATTAGATACTCGTTTTCAGCATAAAAAAATGAACCAGAATCGCTGGGTATATGTAAAAGAACTAAAAAAGTGGGTTTTTTTTGGGAGGTCTAATGTATATATATATATTGATATTAATCCTTTGTTACAGAACGAAGAAAATTTTAACATTCCACGAAACCTTTAGAACGATGATCATAGATATGAGGAGCATAGGTGCCTAATGATTTTTACTCAATTATTCGATATAAAGTCGTTTTTAATGGTCTCGATGGCTATTCTAAAGCCTGGAACGTATGTAAATATAACTTTGCAGCTGAAAAATTGTCCATGAGTGATATATCTATCTTAACGTGAAATGTCCGTTTTGGCCCCATTTTTCACGACTATAATGCAATTATCTCATTACATAATCAGAGTTTTGGAAATATTACTTTACCAATAGATTTATTGGATCTTTTTTCGAAATTGTATTGTTAATGCATTAATGTTAATTGCTGCCTTGTCCCTGAAATCATAGATCTGTTTAGTCCCATTGGTCTAAAACATGAAAATTTAAGGTTTAAATTGTGGCCAGAAACGAATATCACGGCTAATAATCATATATTTGTAATCCCCATTCTCTAAATTACTAGATTCATTTGTTTTTTTGCGTTGGCAAAACAAAAGTCATTTTTTTGTTGCATAGTGTAAATGCTAAACTATTGATTTGTGAAATCTCAAATTTTGCAAATCAATTTTTATATCTCAAAGTATCATTTTGACAATTTCATGAAAATCAAAGGAAACAAATTGTTAAAATTAATCCAGGACATAATGGGTTAATGTCTTTCAAAACAAAAAGTCTTAACTTTTTTCCCCCTCAGACCTCTTTCTAAAAAAACGTCATCACTTTTTTTTCCCCCCCCCGGAGCTCTTTCTAATAAAAAAAACGTCCTCACTTTTTCTCTCGGATCTGTTGAATTGAATTTCTTTCTTCTATTAATATATTTTCCCAATGTCGGGCGGGCGCAAGTCGGCGCATATCAAACTAATCGGACTCGGGCCGGGCTCGGGCTCAATTATTAGTCTTTCGGGCGGGCTCGGGCTTGAAAATCGCGCCCGATGGACAACACTAGTGTGTACCTCCGCCGATCCCCACAACATTCCTATTCAAACATCTCCCTTTCACACACGCCCGATTTTCTATCTCTAATCATTGTTTCCTCTCTGTTAGCTCATTTTGCATATTAAAAAAGCACTCAGAGACGGGAAGAGGAAGAAGTTTAAGCTACGTCACTGGGTTAACATAGTCCTGAGCTGATATATGAACAATAATACGTCAATGAATATTTTTTTTAGCGTTTGTTCTTTCCTACTCCCTGAATAGATACCCCATTTCATTTAGTTTTTGCTCATTTGCATATAAAAAAGCACTTAGAGATGCCAAAATTTAATCACTTGTTCCTTTTGGCATTTCCAACAACTCCACAAAGTTTCATTCGAATCCGTTAAGTACTTTTTGAGTTATCCTGCTGACAAACCAACAAACCAACCAAACGCCAGTGAAAACATACCTCCTTCGGCGGAGTAATTAAGACAATACATGTGATATAGACATGCATGTATATTAGGGTTGTTCTTATTTTTCAAATGTTTGAAATGTTAGCAACTTTGTGGATTTTCTGTTTCTTGGTGATAAAAAAAGACGACATACAAAGTTTGAACAAAATCGGTCAACATTACGAGGTCGCACAACGAGGTCAAAGTTTTAAAATTTAGTAAAAATAGTTTTCCGACAATTTCTTCAAAATGGTGGACGTTACAGACTTCAATAATAATTATTAATTTAAAGGAAATCTAATTTACTACGAGACGTAAGTTTGATGTTTTTTTAATAAAACAAAGTTTTCTGTAAAACAAAGAAAAAAATGAGTGTGTATTGTTAGCTTATTTCATGGCTTTTTTGTATCAATTAACTTCACTCGCCTGTAATGGATGACTTGTTCGCTTCAGAGTAAAATAGTACTTTTAAGTTTAGTAAAACTTTATATGATAAATCCAAAATGACCTTGGTTGCATTCTATCAATTCAGAATTCAGTACAATCTGAGTTTACATCATATGATTCAGAGCCTGTATTGACCTATAAAAATCGATTATGAAAAAATAAATCAAACGTGTTTCTTAGATGTGCGTCAAGGTATCCTCTCAAAATTTTACTTTGTCTCTGACGCATTTATAATCCATTATATGCGTCATTTTGTACGCGAGATGGGCTTTTTTATGTACATATACTCTCTACTTATTAATTGATATGATTTCGTATACCAAAATATTAAAGCTGGTTAACCAAGCTTTCATTTGATATATTTTGTGTTCTAAAATTCGCTATACTTTAAGAGATATAAGCAAATACGTACTCTCCCCCAAAAATTGATCTTTTGATATGAGAATATACGATTACCATTTGGTAAAGGCAGTTAGTGTAACCTGGATAGGAAGAAAAAAAGAAGGGAGAGAAGTGAGCAAAATACTCCCTCCCTTCTCTTTCTTCTTTCTATCCAGGTAACACTAACATAATTACCAGATGGTAATCGTATATTCTCATATCAAAAGATCAATTTTTGGGAGAGTACGTATTTGCTTATATCTCTTAAAGTATAGCGATTTTTAGAACACCAAACATATCAATGAAAGCTTGGTTAACCAGCTCTGATGTCTACTACAAGGTCCTTAGGTACAAGGTCGTGGCTAAAGAGCACATTCCCCAAGAACATTATGTGTTCACCCAGGACGGAGCCCCGGCTCACACGTCCAAGAAATGTTCAGGAGTTCTGCAAGGAGAACATGGCCTCCTTCTGGCCAACGGACTTCTGGCCCTCCTCATCACCGAATGTGAACCCTCTGGACTTTGCTGTCTGGGGCTTCCTGGAGGGCAAGACCAAAAAAAAAAACTCACACCCCCCCCAGTGTCGAGGCCCTGAAGGCAGCCATCAACAAGGATGGGACAACATGTCGGAGGACTTCATCAAGACCAGCTGTGCCTCCGTTCGTCCACGTATTGAAGCCATCATCAGGAATAATGGAGGATGTAGTGAATAAAACCTTCTCATTGGGCCTGAAGAAGTGTGAGGGCATCTTGTTGCCGTCGGAGGCCACGATACCCAGCACCATGACTTAGGCTGGATGTTTGGTCCTGTAATACCCCTTCACCTGACCTCTTGTTTCTGCCAAGAATCGATCATTTCTTTTTTTCAGCACTGCGTCCACTGTGAAGATCTTCTTGTCGGAGAAGATCTTGACCGTGTCGCCGTTGTGCTTGAAGAAGTTGAGGGCTTTTTTGCTCTCTCTAACCTTCTGACCTTCATGGTGGCCGTCAACGGATGCCTTGGTGTTCTGAAAAAGCTCTTGAGGCCCAAGTCCTGGTGGACGGCCCTGTTGACGGTGATGGGGGCAACGTTTCTCTCGGCGGCCATCTTCCTCATGGACTTGGTGGGGGTCCTTCTTCTTTTTTTTGTTGTGTCCCCCAGTCCCAGGCTTCCTGGAGATCGGATCCGGATCCTGATGTTGTAGATCGTGGCTAAGGATACCTTGATCTGGGTTGCAATCACCGTGGAGGAGGTCAACCGCCCTTTGCCTTTTCTTCTCTTGCTCGGACATTTTTGGTTATACAAAAACACAACAGATACCAGTTTGTAGAATTTTGTTTATTCTTTTGAATGGCGCTAAGCTCAAGATCATACAATAAATAACAATGGAGCTAGGGCCTTTAAAAGTCCATTCTAATTTTTGCTGGACCCACTCTGTATATATATATATATATATATATATATATATATATATACCTATATATATATTTACGTAGGTATCATATGAAACATCATGTAATATCAAACGTGTAGTCCTGGCATGAATTATATCGTCGAAAGGGAAATCATCGCATACAAATGGATGGGGGATATGATAAAATAAATATTTCGATTTGAGGCGTCTCAAAAAGTTACAGCTTTTATTTTATTTTTTATATCATTCGTTTTTCATAACGTATTTTAATTGCAATATAAAAGTCTTTAAAGCTTTTTAAGTAATTAGACTATAAAACTTAAATAGGATTTATATTTATTTTACGAAATTTGATGACAAGCAGTTTTTTATATTATTCTCGTATATATCTAATTAGAGCACTTGTAACTTTGGAAAACTAATTTGTTTGAAATCATGAATCAAAAGAAATGAAGATATTGAAATATCGATATTTATAATTATAAAGTATACTTTTATTGAACATAGATGATGATGTTGTGTTGGTTAATTGTTGTGTGAATGTAATTTGTAATAAGTGATTATATTTTATAAAATATTTATCAAAATGCACTAATTCTGCTTCATGTCAATTTTAGTATTTGAAAACCATATAAGCATTTCAACGTATCAATAAGTTTGTTGCTAACTTGTTGGACACGTTGATATCTTGAACTAAGATCTTATTTTGGATCTACATAGAGGCGCACACGTTCTCTCTGAAGCCAATCATACCAAAAAAAAAGTTCAAAGAGGACTGAAAAAAATTATCTGATATTGACTCATTTCCTTTCAAAAATGAAAAAAAACCCTGAAACATGACAAAAAATGCAAATGATGACAGTTAAACAAACAAAATGATAGATACATGACATCAATTAGGTCCCCTTGTAACTCTTGTATCTCTTGGTCTTGGGTCTCGTATATCATGCCGCCTCTCCACTAGTGTTGTCCATCGGGCGCGATTTTCGAGCCCGAGCCCGCCCGAAAGACTAATAATTGAGCCCGAGCCCGGCCCGAGACAGAGCCCGATTAGTTTGATATGCGCCCGACTTGCGCCCACCCGACCATTGGGAAAATATATTAATAGAAGAAAGAAATTCAATTCAACAGATCTGAGAAAAGTGAGGACGTTTTTTTTAGAAAGAGGTCTGAGGAAAAAAGTGAAGACGTTTTCTTTAGGAAGCGGTCATTTTAATTTTTTTTAGAAAAAATTAAAAAAGGCCGCCCGCATAGCCCGCCCGACTTTCATATTTTTTGCGCTCGAGCCCGGCCCGTCGGGCGGACGGGGGCGGTCACTTCCTTGGGCTCCTCAAGAAGATCCATTTTCAAGGACACAGCCATTCCCCCAATGGAGCAGAAAGCTAGAAAGGGCCTAGAAAGTTTCATTTCAATAGGCTAAAAATGCCCATGAAATGTTGTATGCTGTGATATCAAAATATGACCCACCAACTGTCCTGATTAGACTATCATCGAAGGTTTTCTTTAATACAAACTGATGAAAGAGATTTATAGAGCCAGTCACATCATACGCCTCAACCACTACTGACCTGCGGTTAAAGTTGCAAAATCCTGCATTCTTTTTGCCGCCATATAAAGCAGTTATTGTGAGTACATTGAGTTACATCCATAAGGATATAAATATGATGAATAGTATTACAATTGATGTCACTGAAGTTAGCTTGTTGAATAAAAGCTATATAATATATGTTATAATTATTGGTTTTTGATAGACTTTTATTTATCGGTATAAATTAAAAATAGTAAGAAAAAATGTCATACAAATCTAATTTTTTCAACGTTCATGATTTGAAAAATATGAAACTTGGTCGGGTGATATTTCGCCTTTAGACAATAGCTTATAGGCAAAACACATAACTACAAGAGGCTTCCATCAGTTAGGAAGACCTAAAGGGGATTTCATTATTCGCATGATATAATTACTTTGCCTGCAACGTCAACCTTATAAGGGTATAGGGATCGCATTGCCACTGAAATACTTATCATCCAGCTCAATAAATGCTTGAAAAGTATCGAAAATAATCTGCTCAATAACAATTTCATTTTTTGCTTAGTGCTTTATATCAATCGTAACTACATATAAATAATAATAATAAATATAACAAATATGTTTAAGTCAGCATTTCAACCCAAAAGTTTGAAGCAACCTATAGCTTTAAACTTTTAAAGAGCATTTTTATATATATAATATTTTTTGGGGAGATTATTTTCAAAAAAACGTCATCACTTTAAAAAAAAAACGTCGTCACTAATTTTCTTGGAAATTTTTTCTAAAAAAAATGTTTTCACTTCAAAATGTCGAGGAAACGAAAATATTTATTAAGTCCCGGCCCAGCCCGGCTTGAAAAATTTAAGTCCCGGCCCGGGCCGGGTCCCGGCGAAAAAAGGTGTCCCGGTCGTTTCCTGATATACATATATATATATATATATATATATATATATCAGTGACCCAGGGTGCTATATATATCAACTATTTTAATGGTAGCAAAATAAATCACTAATGACTCATCTCTTCTAGCACAAGGCAAGAATATTTGTAAGAATGTATGTTCTACGTATTTTTTGGCATATCAAACTTAGATTTTATAGATTAAATAATAAACAAATATATATATAATACAATAAATAGCTCAATAAGTAGCAAAATAGGCAATATGCAAATAGGCAATGTATTTCTGGGGAATACATGAAATCATGGTAAAACATATATACATGGGCAATTATAGTTGCCACCGTTATCACAAAAAAAACTCGCTTTCTCTGCACCAACTTGGTTTTGCTCCCTTGTGATGAGATGAGCATGAGAAAATGTGGCCATGGCCCAACTCTACTCTCAAACAATGGTTATCATTTTGAGCCCAATCTGGCTAAACAAATGGAGTGAGCACAAAATCATTATTTGTCATTAATATGGTCAAATAAAACACACATATATCTGGAAAGTTCCAAAATGGGTAATAAATTATATTTGTTTCCTTCAGAGCCTTCACTCAACTCCTTCAGCTGTTGCAACAAAGAGAGAATATGACATTAAGAAGCCTTCAAATAAACCCGGCCATCAACACTAGCAATTATTGTATCAAAGATACCTAACTGAGGGTGATCCAAAATCTCAGCAACATTTCCCCTACATTTGACTGATATTCGAAAATTCGAAAATGTGAAATGTTGAAGTTTAAAACAAGAACACCACTCAAGTGGGACAAA
This sequence comes from Caligus rogercresseyi, assembly GCA_013387185.1. NCBI lineage: Eukaryota > Metazoa > Arthropoda > Copepoda > Siphonostomatoida > Caligidae > Caligus > Caligus rogercresseyi. Next base: position 18,529,453 of record CP045893.1, on the reverse strand, counting down.
ATGAAATTCATGTTTAGACTAATCAATTTCTTTCTGCATATCCACATATACCTAAGAATAATAAAAGCTCTTTTGAAAAGGAAAAGCAAATAAAATAATGGAGCCGAAGGAGAGTTATGTTTGCACCTTTCCCCGGTCTAATTGGTTTTTGGCAACCTATATGATATAAAAAAGTTACGACTTTAGTTAATAGTCCAAGAATATTGCCGTCCATGTCGTTACTACATTTTTATACATTTATACATAAAAGTGTCACTTATTAGAGTGAACTTTCAATTTTATCAAATGTTTGATTTTTAATCAAATAAAAGGGTATAAGTACTTCAATAAAATTGTTTTTGTTCCTTTTAAAAAGATTTTTTTATTCTTACATTATTGATTGGAAATCGATATGTATACAAAACAATAGATATCTTTTGTAATCTCTTACAATTCAGTTTTACACAAGTCTGAACCCACATTTTTGCAACATATTTTTTAAACTCAAACGTTACTGGTCTTTTTTTTAACATCTCTTCCATATCCTTGAATATTAAATAGCATGAAGTCGTCATGTATGATTGATGACGTATTTTGGACTATCTTGGATACCACTCATATCATCATTCACCTTCTTCATCAATAGTAATGAATAATAAATTCCAATTACATCTCTGAAGGACTTGTTTAATGCATTTGGTAATCTCCTCCTCAAACACACAAAAAAGTTATTCATTAAATATACATTATTGACATATACTTAAGTATGCAAATAGAGCCTCTATCGCAAAAGTTATATTGATTGTTTTTATTGCAATTAAAAGTCTATGTATAGACTTTTTAATAAAAATGTAGAATCATATGACTTTGACTTCTAATAAAAAAATACATATACAAGTCTAAGGCTCGAGTTTCAACAATAATTACTTGCAGACGGACTTATTTTTGAGTATTTTCATATATCACAATATAGCAAACCTCTCTCTAAATAACTAATGAGATATTAAAATAGGTCATAATTATTTGTAGTTTCATATTGACATATCTCTTTCAAGACATATTTATAGGCAATTTTATATAATATATAAAATATATAGTAAAAAGTCTTTGAAAATACTTCTTCTAATACACTTAAATCATACTTAAATATTAATTTGTTCAGCTTCCATATACGGGACTGGGATAGGAGATCTCCATGGATGCAAATATTATCTTAATAATATCACAGTAAAATAAATACTGCCATAACAGAATAAAATCTGTACAAAAAAAAAGATATTTATACGTCCATCAACTAAAAGCAATTCCGTCTATAAAGAAGACGCTCTTAATAACTCCCTTTGTTCATTGTATTCATTTTTAATTTGAAATATAAGCATTTATTTTTTGCCCTTGAAGGTCAAATAAAGGTATTTTAGCTTTACTTTTAATTATCAAATAAATAATTTATTTGACTTTGTGGCAAAACATTTTTGATGTACATTTTTTTCACTCAAATAATTTTTTTGGACCCAAAATTTAACTCATAATCCTTATTTTTATTAATAGCCTTAAAACAGATTTGTTTGCTAATAAAACTAGTTTAAAAGGGACTTTTAAATATATGCTTTTGATACTGCCGTGTTTGATTGACATCGTATAACCCTTTTTTAATGAGGGAACTATATTACAATGAACATGCACTCCAGTCTTAAGTTTGACAATTAATCTTTTTTAAATGAGCTGAGAACTTTGACATTCTTAGATTATTGTCTGAAGCCAATGAGGATATTGCCGGCTCCCCAGTAAATAATAATAATAAGCAACAATTAACTCTGTGTGACCTTATCATTCCATAAGGATAAGAGTAAATATTTTCAATGTTGGCCAACATTATTTCGAGATCTGTGCTCTCTCTCTTTCCCTCTCTGTCCTCCTCCTTCCCATTGTAATTGAGCGCAAGGACAGTTTAAAGGTGTCGAACCTTTAACGGGGGGCTCCTTGGGTACAGGGAGAAGGAGGGCAGACCTGGGTATTCAGCATAGAATGTCTTAAATAGATGTTCAGAGTGAGAATTAAGCTTATTGTACCTTCTACATTACAATAGCGTAGCTTTCTAAATTGTATTATCATTATTATTATTATTCCCCTTTGGTAGGTCGTGTCATTGTCAGGGCAGGCGCTTTTGTTCTTGACTTGATTCCAATAAGTTGACTTTACTTGGCTCCTTGTTTCGCTCCGTAGATTCTCAGTGGGGCAATAACTTTTCCCAGGAATAGTTATTATTTTCGATTTGTTGTTGATTCCGTTGTAGTTTGTTTTGAGATCCATCACAGCGACAACCATGGGAGAAGAAGACGCAAAGGCGACCTCTAAGAATCCCGAAGTATGGAAGGCAGCCGCCATGGCCGACTACTTCGAAAAGATCCAAAAGCTCCCCGACAAAATTGACGGTGTCCCCAACTTCCGACGCGTCCCTGGCTACAAGGTCTACTGCTGCGGACAGCCCACCAAGGATGGCTTCGACAAGGCTATTGAAAAGGTCTGCGGGGAGAAGTACCCCAAGGATGGAAAGATCGTCTGGATCAACATGCGACAGGAGCCCATCATCTACGTGAACGGAAACCCCGTCTGCGCACGGCCACCAAACAAAATCGGAGAGTACGCCGAACTTGGAAACGTGACCCGTAAGCATCATCATTATATCCTCGAGACAAAAGTCACTCCTTGACTAAATAAAATCAGACCTTTTTGGCTTTATGCCAAATATGAATTGTCCAAGGTCACATATAACATAGTACTTATTATGCGTTTTTTATAGGGGAATCCGTGAAGTCGGATGAAGAGGAGTTTCTCCATGTCCTGGAGTCTCGTGCTAAGGGCAGCGAGGGCAAGCTCACCATCGTGGACGTGAACAAGAAGGAGTCCCAGGTTGAGGTCAAGGAACTCATCACCCTTTCCAAGGTCATGGAAAGCCTCAAGGAGAAATACCCTGGCCTCACCCACAACCGCATCCCCGTCTGCAACTCTGCCGCACCCCTGGAGAAGGACTTTGACACCATCTGCAACGCTCTTCTCGGAAGCAATGTCAACGCCCCCGTCATTGTCAACTGCCAAGTAAGCCTAACATTCAAGCAAAGCTTGCCGCGTATTATCAGGACTCCCTCTTTATTTTAGGTGGGTCTGAGCAGATCCACGACAGGATGCGTCTGTGCCTGCCTCTTCAGAGAGTTCCAGCTCTCTGCCTCCTACGTAGGCCTCATTGAGACCGTTCCCGGTGTCAACTTGGAGGTCCTCAAGATGGACAAGTACGAAATTGACAAGTCCAAGGACGCTCTCTTCCGTGGAGAGTTCGAAGTTGTCAAGGAGCTTATTGCTGCTTTTGAGGACGGACCCGCCTCCAAGCGTGAGTGCGACAAGATCATTGACCGCAATGGACCCAAGCCCCTCGGCACTGGTATCAAGCAGCTCAGAGAAAACATTGCTGAGTCCAAGCTGTCCTATGAGATCATGGATGATGCCGCCCAAGCATTCCTCAAGACCAAAATCATGGATAACATTCAAAAATACTTTCACCTGATTTGCTTCACGGGATACCTCCGGGATCAGGGACGAAGTGCCAAGAATGGATGCTCTGAGGAGGAGAAAAAGGATTTCTCACTCTCTGGAGGAAAGGGTAAGCAAAAAGAGGTTGCGAAGTGAGAGGGGAAAAAAAGCAAAACTTTTCCTAAAAGCAAAAGGAGAAAGGGATTAGGAAAATTGGCAAGGAAAAGTGTTTCTTCACTCACTATAAACTTTGACTTTCTATGATCAAAATAGCCTATGATTGCATAATCAGTAGTAAGATATCTTGGCGAGAAACATGATATCACACTCTTAACTCTAATCTACATTTGCGCAATAAATATATATATATATATACTGTCTTCTAGTCTCCACCCCAACTGAGAGCCTCACGCTGATCAAGACATTCCAGCAATGGATGGATGAGCATGAAAAGTTCAGGACCATTTGCAGCGAGGGAAAAGGTATTGAGAGTTCTACAAAGCCTCAGGGCCAATCATTATTATTTTTACTTTATCATTTTAATCCATTTAGGTAAGCTCCAATGGGAAAGGGACATTCCTCAGGATGCCCTTGATAACCTCCAGAACTTGGCCAAGAGCGACTTCAAGAAGAACCTTGGCAAAATCATTCACGACATCTACCTAACGGGTCACAATCTTTTCAAGGACATGCCTCAAGGTAGAGTCATAATCCTCCGAAAATCATTTTTAAAAAAAATAATATTTTCAAAGATATATGATATGCATTTTTGATGAACAAAAATGATAAAATAATCGGTAAAATTTATACATAATAAAACCAATTCCACTCTCTTTTAAGTTTTAACACATTCAATATATTGCGACCCACGGTTTTAATGTATATTAAAGCATCCAAAGTAGCTCCTACAAAATAAATAGCAGAATATATTATGGTTTTTAATGTTTCCAATATTTTTTATAGTAACAAATGTAGTTAATAAAACACAAATAATAACAAACAAATATATATATATATATATATCTATAGACACTTATACTAAAAAACATATATAAACATTATCTTTATAAATTATCATATAGTTTCCTGATTTGACTATAGATTTACAGGCAATCCTAGCTTATTAAATTATACTTTTTTTGTGAAGCTCATGCATGACTATATTTAAATTATACAAGTCCCTGTCATTGGAAGTAATTCAACATAGAATTGATAAAGTAAAAGGATGATATTAAATATTGTATACCATTCCTACAAAAGACACGAGAGTATTACTTTATATTTACTTGGGATGTCGAAAATATGCATGCTTAACCTTTTATAAGAAGACATGAAGTTTGCCCTACATATTATAATATAAAAAACAACTCATGATTCCGGAGAGAGCGGCCATAACTCATATGAGCTTACTTATGTTTGCTTCTTAAACCTCCTTCTGAAACTTTGAACACCTTAGAAAAGTTTTGACATGATTAAGAACCTGTTCCCTTAATATATGTACTATATTTTACTACCAAACATAAATCATAATATGTTTATGATGGTATTTTATTAAATATAATACTTTTCATGAGTTTTATTTTCATTATTTCCTTGAATCTTCAGGTGATCACAAGAAGCGCGCCAAGTACAGATTTGCCTCCAAGACCCTCATGCGAATCCTTCCCGAGGAGCTGAAGAAGGACATTGAAGGCCTCATCGCTAACAAGACCATGACTCTAGATCTGTACGAAATCCTTGGACAATGCACCTGGGGACAAGGAAAATCCCTTTAAAGAAACCATGTGATGAAGCATCTTTTAAGTAAAAGAAAGAAAGAAAAAATATCAGAGATCTTTACTCAGCAACTAACTAACTACTTCAAGTGTCTTTATTTTCTTTCTCTTTAAAAAAACTGCAAGCGACCCACCGTCTCATGCCTTGCTCTCAAGACACTTTTAAATCTATATTTTGTACACAATTTTAGCAGACACAAAATATATAAACATATCTATATATATAATTTCTATATATGCAATTTGAAACTATGACTTAGAGTAAGGAATATAAATAAATTGAGGACATTTTTCAAGATGATATTAGATTAAGGAAAGCTTTTTTTCATGAAAATAAGAATTCAAGAGTTGAAAAATGTTATTGAATCGATGTTATTTCTGAGCCAAATGTTGAACAAAATAATAATAAAAAAATCATATAAATACTTAAATAAACATTTTATCGCTTATTTTTCATATATAATGTATGAACTATGATTTATTTGAATGGAATGTTGTGCAAATGATAAAGGGCTTTATTTCTCTTAAGCATGAAAAGTCCTTCAAGTGTGTATATTAAGACAAGGATACCCGAATGGTACGTAGAGTTAACTAAAAGATAAGTTCGAAAAAAAAAACGTGGAGTCGAAGAAAATTTATCTAAGGTTCTTCTACTTAAAAATAACATATCAAAAAGATTAGAAAAATAACTTTTTTAAAGTAAAGCAAATAATAAAGTTGACAATTCTGGTTTTTATTGAAACTTTTAATTATGACTAAATAATATTTTTTAATTAATCTTTCATGTTTCAATTTAAACTGTGCTTCAATAAAAAAAATTATGAAAAATATGACACAGTACAAATCGAAATATTTTGGGTCTTTTGTGTATTTTACAAGTGAAAAAAAATTTTGAGAAATATTTTACTCGTCAACATGAAACTTAAATCTGATTTTAACATATCTTTATGCTTGATATAAAAATCAGAATATCGTGCCATTCATTAAAAATAAAAACCATAAAACAATATTTTGCACAATACTTCAAGGAAGGTATACGAAATTTGATATGATAAATAAAATGTATAAATGATTTATTGGAGAGTAAGTTTTAACAAATGAACAACCATATATATATATATATATAACCCAAACGAAATGCTTAATAAGACATATATAAACATTGCATATTAAAATTTTGCTCTCGGATGGGCCACGTCCAATAAGATTTATATAAATATCAATGAAGATAGTTTATTAACAATTAATATTAAATACACCTAAACAACAATCCAGTATTTGAAAAATCCAAACAATTGTGAATAAAGTGAAATGCAGAAAAAAGTATTCCTATCACTTTTTGGTATTTGAGGGAGATGCCTTTAAAATATTGTTAACCCTTCTGACGGACGTTCTTCTTTCCTTCAGAGACCGATTTGGTTTCATAGAATGGATGCATCCGTGTGGGTATGATTTAGCATGTTAGCACCTAAACTAGTCTATCAATCCCAAGATCTAGAATCTTTTGATGAGGTCCAACCCTCAAAATCAATTATCGAACACACTTCAAATAATTATATAATAATTTTTCTACAACAAAAGGGACCTTAAGAATATATATTTTTGACCAAAGACATAGTCGCTCCTCTAAATATATCAATTACATAAACATTGTGAATACATACTTGAATGAATGAAATATCTTAAAATTGTCTCTTTCAGTCAAAAAAAAAAAAGTCGACCTCCTACATTAAAATTAAAGTCAGTTTTATAAGAAACGATTGGTAAAAATATGTTTATTTTCCTGATTGATATGATGCGATTACTCCATACATATCTTTAAAGCATTTAAAGGTTTTGTACTATCACGTCCTTTATATCTTTTATTTATTTAACAAGGCTTCGATATATTTAACAAAAAAGTATTTCCAGAGGTTAGAACGAAGTTCTGCCATCGAATTCCTGTAGATAGTTACTGAACCTATGAGCAGGAAGTTTCATCATTAGACTATTAATTTCTTGACTGAAAGATGCACGAATATGATTTATAAATATAATCATAGCGAACGGGATTACTCATAAACGATGAATATTTATCTTTTCCTGAGGGTACAATTATTACATGAGCCGATGCTTTCTAAGGTTAAAGGAGAAAGAAAGCCACAGGATAAATAAGTAAGAGACATAGAAAAGAAAAGAAAACAATGGAGCAACTGACTACAAATTCAAGCAAAATCGCAAAAGTGTCGCGGAATACTTGTTATTGAGATAAGATGATATAATATACATATTTTAGATATTCTAGAGAGCAGTGACGCAATTCAAGAGTTTATTGTAGATATGTAGTATATTTTTTTCTCTTAATGGCTTACACTGAAATACTTTGGAATAATCTTTATAAATATCTATTAAGACTAGACGTGAGCCAATAAATCGTTTCAATCATAATAGTGCTCTCTTCAGTTACATTGACAACAAGAACAAAGACATATACTGCTCAGGGGCTTTCTCAAGGATGGTTCACCAAATGGTGGAGAATGTAGGTTGGCATCGAGTATAGTTCGGTTTATAAATTTGAATTTACCCTTTTCGTGCTTGATATTTTTATGATTCTCGTTATTGTTTTGTTTCTAGAAACTATATATTTCTCTTTTTCGTTCTACATTTACTCCCATATGTTTGTTTTTATTGTTTTTATCATTTGTGCGTCAAGCAACGCCCTTCTCAAGCAAAAAAGCAAAAAAAATACAGAATTAAAATTCAATGACGTCACAGCAAGAAAGGCACAAATAAATAAGAAAGAGAGTCTGTGCTAAAATATTTACATAATGGGTAACTAATGATAATACATTCATGTTGGCAAATGCTTGACGAAGGAATGGGAGATATAATTGTCCGTAGATTGCTGTTGAACTGAAGTCGATTTGTAACCCACTCCGCATTTTCATTGTTTAAATTAATGCACACATAAATAAACTCCATATTCCTATATGATTTGAAGTTCCGAGTTCAGACTATTCCCCAATGGATTTATTTGAAAGGATCCTAGGAGTGAAAAGCCGTCGAGTCATCTCAGAAATAAATATATTGAATTATAAATTAAGATATTAATGCTTCAAAATCGAGATGTCAGGAATCGATTTCAAAAATAAATTTAAAGTCATTGATAAAAGGAGATGCATTCCTAAATATATATGCTGGAGAAACATGTACAAGGCAAGACTCCCAATAAACATAATAAAACACAGCTTCTATATTCCTTCTCTGAAGCGTCCAAAAGACAGGATTGGCGGCGGATTGTGCCAGTTGGGATTTATAATTCCAAAATATTATAAAAAGATTGTAGGGGAGTTAGGAGTTTTTCCTGACAAAGAGTGGCGACTTTTATATACTTCTTCAGAGTACTATTCTTGGCTACACTTAGGTACCCCCTTAACTAATGAAGTTTTGGAAAAAATTTCACCATTTCTTGCGTCGATGCAAAAATTATATGGCATGCTACCCCGGAATATTTATCAGACTCTTCGATTGATATTATTCACAAAAACAGGGGTGTCCGACCTTTTATTAATAGATTTGGTGATCCCTCATCCTTAGAAAAAACAGCTCTTGTGAATGGAATTATTACAATCCACGACGTGGGGGCAGCTTCCATTTTCGCAGAAGGTAGATTTAGGTTTCCTCTTCAGAGGTCTCTCAAAACCATGTGCCCTACAATGCCGTGGTTTTTAAAATTGAATCTTGACAGGCAGAAGTTTTATGAAGAAAAAGAAATAATAAGTAAGTTTTTAAGCATTTTTAGTCTTCCTTCCTCATGGAAAAAAAGAATTTCGTGTTCGACCTGGAGTATTGCTGATGGGTCCAAATTTACAGCTCAATTTCAAATCTCGACTCGGCTCATTAAATTTTTTATCCTTGCAATAATTGTGGCATTCTATACAATAATATAATACACGCTTTTGTAGATTGTCATTTTTTAAGGACTGTGAGGTATTTTATTCAATTAAATGTCTTTCCGCAAGAAGATATCGACTCCAATATCATTAAGGCATCGATCTTGTTTGGACCCTTCAGGCGAAAACAGAAGCTGGCATCTCATCATAAGGCAATTGAATATTCGCTGTTAAGCATAAAATCTTTAATAGCAAAGAAATTGACGAATCATTCGTATATAAAAATTGAAGACCTCAGAGCTATAATGATTGGGCAGCTGCTCGGTATTGCGCTATGGCAATTAAAATTCCAAGCGTCTCTGCATCTTCGTGGACATGTGCTGGTGACCTAATAAGGTTCACTTCCATGTAATGCATCCATCGCAAATCCACTGTGCAGAGCGTAGTGAAGCGGATGAAGATCCAATCCATTTGGCTCGTGACTATGTTTTGAGTTGGAAAGAATATTTTTTCTCAAGAGACAGGATTCTGGAGACCAACCAATCTCCAATCAGCATTTTTGTTGGTAAAGAATTGGAGATTGGCTCACTACCACGCCATCTTTGAATAATGGTAGACGGATCGACATAGATGACCGATGGTCATATTGCACCATAAGCAAAAACATGTGCCCGTTTGTTATTTATTCTTGAAATACGTTTTAGCAATAAAAATTATATAAAGGCAATTGAATATTCGCTGTTAAGCTAAAATCTTTAATAGCAAAGAAATTGACGAATCATTCGTATATAATTGAAGACCTCAGAGCTATAATGATTGGACAGCTGCTCGTATTGCGCTATGGCAATTAAAATTCCAAGGTTCTGCATCTTCGTGGACAGTGCTGGTGACTAATAAGGTCCCTTCCCTCCAGTTCCCTCCATACCTCAATATCTCAAATCTACCATACTAGACACCGCCGTTACAGATTGAATAGAGATTAAGTTTGTTTGTTTTTTAGGTGCATATTATATATTTAGTTTTTTTTTCTTTAGACAGTAATTTGAATTACAATGTTCATTTATGTTTTTGTTTTAACGTAACTGTCTTTAGATTTATATATTTATATATTTGTTTTCTATGTTATTGTGTATTTCACTATATTTTTTAGAATAATAAATAATATTTTAACCCAAAAAAAAAACCCACAGCTCTTTGGACGCCGTTATTCTTTGAATATTTTAATCTTAACAAAACTTAATAACGAGCAGAAATATGTCCATTTGAGGTGTCAATATATTTGTATGGGGAGATGAGAGTCCAACATGCAGAATGCAAAAGTCATTTATTATGCAAATCTCTTAGTACAAATTATATTTCATATTTATGTAATTTAGTGACGTCACTGATTTTTAAGTCTGCAGTCTTGTTCCTTTTTGTTATAGAAGTACCTGGTGTTCCTTGGCCCTCACTTTTTGTTTTATTCTACATCTCTCTCTCTCTTATAACTTCCTATAAGGAACACCACAGTACAGTAAGATCAGAAAATGACACAAGTTAGTTTTTTTTTTAAAATCAGTTGATATAAACCAAAATAACGTGTGTTTGTTACGCGTATGAAGGAAATGAAATAATATTTTTTAAATATTATATACCACTTACGTAGTCTTTTTTATACTTTGAAAGTGAGAAATCAAGGATCATTACGAGGATCATTGAATAAGTTGTAAACCAAACAAAAAAGGTTAAAAAACAATCATGCTTTTATATTCATAATTCTCAACCCACATCATAAGTTTCCAAAAAAAATGCTCTAAATATTCAATATATATATAGTAGGTCATAAGATCGCTATATCATAACTACCCAAGCATTATTTTAATAATTTGCTTTAATTGTTCTACTACAAACAAAGACGAACTAATATAATCTAAATAAGATATGCTATTAGAGTATAACAGTATATATATATATATATATATATATATATATATATATATATATATATATATATATATATATATATATATATATATATATATATATATATATACAGGGTGATTCACTTAAATTGAGACTCACATATTACAAACTACAATCTTTGTATTAAATTTTACATAAATAATTTTTAAACAAAAATGATAGCACAATGTGTAATTTACAAAATGTATTTCAATAAATTTTCACATATATCCTTGGACTTCACTACAGCTTTGAACCTCCTCATGGTGGAGGCAACACAGGCAGAATCTCTTCCTCAGACAAAGATTTTCACGTCCAGGCCACCCAAACAGTCAGAATGACCGGGTTTTATCTTGAAAAAAGGAAGACATCCCCGTGCAGCTGAGGACTCTCTTCAGAAGGCAAAAGCCACCCTCAGTCATGGTCTGAGCTGAGAAGAGATTCCGCCTGTGTTGCCTCCACCGTGAGGAGGTTCAAAGCTGTAGTGAAGGCCAAAGAAGGATATGTGAAAATTTACTGAAATACATTTTGTAAATTACACATTGTGCTATCATTTTGTTTAAAAATTATTGTGTAAAATTTAATACAAAGATGTATGTAGTTTGTAATATGTGATCTCAATTTAAGTGAATCAGCCGTATATATATATATATCTATGTATAACTGCTTTTACTTATTGTCCTAAGTTTAAATAGCTCCTTTACTTGTTAGACGCTGAATTCACAAAATTGTATAATTTTATGATATTAACTACAATAACAATATTTTTCAATTTGTTTCATATCAAGCATCCTTAGGGCGAGTGATATTGATTTGTATCCTTTTTTGACATTTGTTTCGATGGAATTGCACTCCTTGTAGACATTAATTAGCCTTCAAATTAGTATATCGAACCTAGGATCTTTTTACTGAGTTCGATGATTTGCTAGAGATAGAAAATAGGTGCTCTTTGTTTGCAACGTGATTGAAGGAAAGTAACGGAAAAAGGATGATAATAAAAACAGTTGGCAATATGCTACAAAGTATAATTTCACTTACGGCAGTGAGGAGGGGATATCAATTCAAAGAGAAGAATAATCATCCTCAAAATACTCATTGTCTCTATTTATTGTTTTGATTTCATTCATTGTTCGAATCCTTTGAAGAGACTCCGTCAATTCCCCTATCATTGAATAGAGCAACAGCCCATCCTCCATGAATAAAACAATGTTTATTTTTCTGTGCTCAATGCTGTCTATAAAAAAGAAGAAAATTGTATATCAAATGTAGAAAAAAAGCAAATGTTTTGATGAGTCTTCGAAAACAACTTTTTTTTGTCATCCCTAAATATTGACCCTCTCGGTAGTCGTACCAGTGTCTCAAACATTAGAGTCGAGCACGCCCCACTGAGACACCGTAATCCCTTTTATGCCTGTCTGGTTTTCCTATATGTCAATATTATTAAAGAGACTAATATACAGATGGGAAAAATTCATTTACCAATTTATGGCAACCTTATTTTATACATTTATACGTTCTTGTCATACACAATTATATCTACCCAAGGTTGGACTCTACAAATAAGTTGTTTTCTTCTTCTTCCTTCCATGTTTTATTTACCATATAGAAAGTTTTTGGATAGCAAACGAATGTTGTGGACTTGACACATTCATATCGATTATAAGCATATTGTTATACAAACCTGCCTGATTGGAAGTCCTCATTTCAGAAAAAGAAAACTCTCAGTTTTTTCCTTCTTTCTTCTTTCATATTGACGAATAGTTTGACTCCCTTCCAAAACTTTCTTCCACATTCTTTGAGCCTCTATTCTTTATTCATGAGGCTACGAACCAGGGGCGTCTAAGTCCTTGTAGGAGTGGAGAGTATTGGAGCATGTAATCATGGAGAGAAGGAACTCAAGTCATAAAGGAGTCAAAGCTATATGTGGAACCCAAGAATTTTTTTGACAAGAAAAATATTCTTTTTACAAAGAGAGATGATTGAAGTGTCAAGGGTATCATTATTTTTATGCTAATGATGCAAGGTTTTCTTGTATATTTTTCCTCTTGTATCGGGTGAAAGGAACATGTAACTAACTGATGATGGTGTCAGAACTAACACTATATAACCTTTTCTCGAAAGAAAAACCAGAGTGAATAGTAAAAAGTTTAGTTGGCATTATGTACTAAGGCAACATCAGTCTACTACTCACAGCTGGCCAAAACGTCATTCAGAAAAATACCCTTTAACACAAAATGTATCTTCTCGGGCGATTCGTATCTGTATCATTTGTGAATCCTTTGAATACATTTCTCCAACATCAACCCATACTTTAATAAAATAAAGCAACCCCGCAGGCTCAGAGATATACAATGAATCTTGTTAAATACAATTAAAATGCTGTGTTTTATTTACTGTTAATCTCTTCATTTTCATATATATATTAGACAATAATACATATAATACAAATACCAATGTTATATGCTCTCAAAAAGCTGGTACTGGTGTATGGTAACCGGACTTATGGAGACAGTGGACTATATGGAGACAGCTTTGTATCCATATATTTTATCTCCATATAGTCCAAAAACGGACTATATAACGACAGCGAATTATTTACTAAGACAACTAGTTCGAACTCTTTTATATTAAGCATGATGACGCATTAATTTTTTTAATATATTATTCAAAGGATCCAAAACGTTCAAAATGTCATTGAGCAATTCCCAAGATCTGTTACTCCGTAATATTCCTCCAGCACAATTCGCGATCCTCCACTTCTTGATAGACCTACAGCTCCAATTATACCAGTTGAATATACAACTGGGAAGAAAGGGTCTACAATGTTATAGTTGGAGGCCATAGGTACTCTAAGGACAAATCACGGAGCAATAAATCTTTATTGGAAATGTACCCTTTACCCCCAGTGCAGTCACGCCTGCCTTAGTCGTGGCATCCCAACAAATAACCCCCATTCTCCTAGTCACGGCGAGACCAGGAATCCTGACATAGAAGCTGTTGTTATTTTCTTTGTTTCTTTCCGTTGTCTTGCCTTACCTTTTTTTTTCCGCTTCCGGTTCGAACTCCAATATTATCGTTACGTTCATCATAACTATACAATGAGATTAATGAGCAATGAGCATGCAATCAAATATGTATAGCCTTTTCAACATTATTTAAGTAAATGCTAATTAAAGAAGGCCTCTGATCCTTATTTTGCCACATTTTTATCTTGTTTTTGCTCAAGTGTAACAATGATCTCTCCGATATTTAGGATTTCCGATAGTTGGAACATATATGTCGCTAATCTGTCTCCATATAGTCCGTGTCTCCATAAAGTCC
>CP045893.1:18494993-18514940 GCA_013387185.1 Caligus rogercresseyi | reverse complement strand
TAGATAGGGAATACTATGACTTGGAATAGGACTCCCTCCATTTATATCAAGTTAATTTTAAAAAAGAAAACAGAAAAGGTTGGAGTTCCTTTTGGGGAAGAACTCCCTCCTTTTCACTTTTTTTACCAAGGACTTAAACTTTGACATAAAGAGAGGAAGTTCCTATTCCCGGTGTTATAGTTTTTCCCTGGGTTAGGTCATTAGCCAAGCAAATCAACTATTTATGCGTTGAGGGGATGCAGCTTAAAATAACACACTTTAACTAAGTTGGAATGAGCAAAGTTCGATTTTACATTAAACTCTCTAAGTCTAACCCACTGTTCTTTTAAAAATTATGATGTGTTTTCTTCTATTGTTGTGTCGGTCCTTATCCAGTCGAGTCCTTTTTGGCCGGTCCTTAAAAAAGGAAAAACTGTTTCTTTTTCACGTCATAACCAACGTCTTGTTTGTCAAACCCTTTTAATAACATGAAAGGAAAAATCCTTATATGAGGAAGTAACATCTTCAAGAATTGATGACAAATATAATATTTTTACTTATTTTATAATTAAGTATTGATTATTTTATTCAAAAAACGTCGATGTTTGATGACAAGAACTAAAAATTAGCATATAGCGGTTTAAAACGAAGGGTTGTCAATGAATTATTTTTACAGAAACATTAATGAGTAATAACCGACGATGATTACACTGAAAAGCCTATATTATGAGAAAAAAGGTTTCCAAATTGTCTAATATAAATATCATTAACCCCTTTGATGCTATTGATTAACTCCAAATATATTAGAATACATACATATAATATTAGTATTTAGAACGTATTAAAAATAATCTTTAAACATTTTAAGGAAAGTTAAAAGTACTGACCATAGACATCTCAAGGACCGACAGTTCTAAGGACTGATCCCAAGAACTGACGGTCCTAAGGACCGATCCCATCAACCGACGGTCCCTAAAACTAAGCTGGACCGGACCGAATAATTGGACCCGACACAACACTAGTTATCTCTCTGTGTTTGACGAAAAGCAATAAAATAAGTCGATATCAAGTGGGATGTCCCCCAAATTGAACTAGAACCAAGATGTCGATTGAGGCTAAGCAATTCTGTCTTCTATTCAAATTATTGTTGATATCAGTGAGAAAAACTTTTAAATAAGTCATCTTTCTTGAAGTAGATCTATATCATTTCAAATAAATACACAATCCCAACTGAAGTATAATTTTACTTGATAACAATAGTTAGCTCATCGTAATCGGCGTCCACTCTCAATGTTGAGGGGCCACATTGAAAAACTGAGAGTTCGATAGCGTAACTTAGCACGTAAGTTAGCACTATGACTCTGATAGCTTTGACATCTCAAACCCCTACAAACAAAGTTTATTAATTAAAGAATGAAGAAGATTTCGCAAGGCCGATGTATTATTTGCAATTGGTGAAAAGATACATACTGCTAAAAATATGACATAATGATATGAATAAGAAATATGAATCAGTGATAGATCAGTACATCGACTCTACATGCAAAGGTCAGGACGGATGTAAGTAGATCCGCTGTATTATACCACCATCTCTGAGCGTGCACATGAATTATCTTTCTCGACAGGTCTTACTTATATAAGTAGCAGCACTTCTCCTTAAACAGTGTTACATAGTATACGATAATATCGATAATTACATATTTATTATAAATACAATTTGTCTGTATTTTTGGATTTGATTGAATTTATATTTATATATTATACATATATATATATATTATAATGCCCCAAAATTACTATTTCAAACATTAATATCTCGTTCAATTTTAAATGTTCATAAAAAATAATACTAATTTGAAATTCTTGCAATCATACCCATATTTTGCATTAAATTTTTGCAAATAGCATTGTTATTGAGGACGTTAGAGGCAATCGAATGGCGAAAAATACAACATAAGTTTACTACATAACTTTGGGTCCGTTGAAGAGACGCTTCCGATGATTCGATTTCGTTCAAACTTTCAGAAGATGATCTCTATGCACTTAATAAAATCCTAGGGGGGCCCAACTCTCAAATCCAAAAAAACGTGACATAGAACAACTTTATATATATAATATATATATATATATAATATATATATATATATTATATACTATATATATAAATATATATATATATATATATAGGTATTTAATGTTCGAATGAGACTTTATTCAGCTTAATTCATGATTTGAAGAACATATTTTAATGCAAGTGAATAACCTCTCTGACATCTCTTGAATAAAAATGAAACAATATCCTACTCTAAATAACAGCGTTCCATATTTGATACTATTTTCTTCTTTCTTATTTCCCTTCCGTCTACATAATAAACTATTTTTTTAGTTATACGCACAACAGCATTGAAAGAACTCGTTGACGTCATGGAAAATGAGATGATGATAGTTTTTTTTTTTTTTTTTTTTTTGGGGGGGGGGGATCTTGTTCTTAATACTTAATCGACTTTCAAAAGAACAGCTCTCATCTCTTCACATGGTTGTGTTTGTGTGTATGAAGACAATGGAATTGAAACAAAGTTGATAATGATGAGAGATTGCAGAATTATTTCTCTCTGTTTTCCAGACGAGGGTATCATCCTTTTTTTGTATGTAGAAGCCTCTGTCTAATGAGGAAGAAGTGTGCTTCCTTATACATTGTACAAGTACATATATTGGTTCCTATATCTGTAAAACTCATTTCGGAAATAACAAATGGTTATGCTATGAAGAAACCATCGACCTATATAATAACTGGATACTCACAGAGAAGAAAAATTTCATATTTGATGACGTATAGCGACTTAAAAAATGACGTTTCTACTACGTGAAACAATAAAGTATTGGGATTATAAAAAAGGCAATCCTACAAAAATACCAGTGACTTTGTCCTATCTTATGTTTCTGTAACAAAGTTCGAACCATGAACTGGACCGGTTCATCACTCTGGGCCGTCTCATCACTAGGAGGGGGTTTGTATATATATTTGACGGTTTTATGGATCGGGAGAATATACTTATTTAAGTGTTAAGAAGTCCGGAGTTTTATTATGCCTAAGAGCACGACACAGTTTCATGCAAAAGTAGGCCCTTAAAACCACACCACCGGATATTACTTATGTCGTTTATGTCCTTCTTCTATTCTTTAAAACTTTGTTTTAACACTTGGACATCTCAAGGATAAGTCGCTTGCCTTCTTCTCTTTTAAATTTGATATATTTCACCATAAAAAAGACATAAGATATATTTTTAGTGGCCCAATAGACCTTTTTTTTACTTCTATTATAAGAGTTGATCTACCAAAGAGCCGTTACTTCAAAATTTATATTTTAAATCATTGACTTATTAATATATGTAACAACCGAATATAATTTATCAATAACAAGTAATTGACTTGGACAATGATTATGCCTATACTATTAATATAATAATTGGTGGGAATAATGTTCATAGTATGCTAGATTATGTCACATTTCTGGCATTTTGTGTGCTCCATAACTTTCATTTATATTTGGACCATTTTTTCCCTATACCGTTTGTTGAAGAAACACTTTTTTATTTATCCAAGTAATTTCCTTTTTAAAGTCGCGCATGACTTAAAATAATACATATAAATACAATATATGATAGTCAAACATAATTTGTCCCAAAGAAATCAAAATATATACGAGTATCTTAAATATCCATTTTAGTTAACAATATTTTATCTTTTTCCGAGTGTCTCTTTAACATTGGTTTGAATGACTAACTTGATAAATTTACCTATTTGGTTCGATTGAATTGATGTATTCGTGAGAATTGAATAGGTATATTCAAATTAGCTCATCGAATGTAAGATCTTTTTAACTGAGGTCGATAAAATTTGGCCTTCCCTTTTCAGGAGTTGATCCTTTTGTGCACTCAACATTGAAAGATGAACATGTTTTTCACTGGGATAACGTCCTCTTTATGCGTATTTATAATGTAAAACATAAGCATGCCTTGTTTTAGTTGTTAAAAAGTAACACATGCTCAATGATGTAACATATCCTAAATGTTGATGGGGCTCTCACTTCCGAGATGCGAGAAAAAAATGTATAATTTGTCCAATATTTCTGAAGCGGACGTTACTTCTAGGAATCATTTTCATGGCAGATTCTTGTAGATGAACAATATATATTACAATAAATCTATTGTGACAAATGAAATACGCCAAGTACATATAAACTTGCATACACAAACACCAAACATATATATATTATATATATATATATATATAATATATTATATATATCTATAATATAAAATCTAATGTTCAGGATTATATATATAATTACATCAATGATATATATAATATATATTTATATATATATATTTATATATATATATGGGTCATTCCAAAAAAAATTACTTCAATGAAATGTTGGGTTCATGGATTCCAATGAAATTTACACCATAGAATGATTAAGTCTTTTTCATTATATGTTTTAAGTTTCAGTTCGAAATTTGTTGTCTGAGCAAAGTTACATGCCTCTTAAATTTGGGCTTTTTCCCGGCCAAAATCCCAGCCTTATTTTTTATTGAAAATTTTCGAGTTCCTTATGGAGTTTTTGAAAAAACTTAATAAATTGAGCATATTTTTTGTTTATATCTTATACTAGAATTGCCCATTTTGAGCATTTGAAAGCTCTATGGTAATGAAATTAACCTTTTTTTTTTTGCCTTGATGCCACTTTTTTATAGCCAATCGGCTCTCCTGATTTCCTCTTTGTTTTGGACAAAAAACTGAGGCCTTGAGTTGATAGAAGAGACTTTTTTCTACAAAATATCAAAAATTCAGAGATGTGTTTTTGTTTAAGCCGAGAAATTAAGGATTCATTTTGGAAATTGAGTAGGTCCTTTAGATTGCCTTGTCATCATCATTATTTTTGTGTATTAGGATGACGTCAATGGAATATTGAATTCCTCCTTATATCGATATAGACACACAGATAGAGAAAGACACAGAGAGAGAGAACTATATAATTAACTTCCTCCCATCCTGAAGAGTCTCGGGATCCAGAAATAGTGAATAGTGACTTTACACATCGAATTGGAATCTTTGGGCACCTGGATCGTGATAAGAGGAGGTTCTTCATGACCTATTCCTACTCATTCGTCTTCAAATATCTACCCTCCCTCCCTCCATCCCCCCTCTTCCGGATCTGTCTCGGATGACTGACTCCGGAGACTCCACTCATGAAGCCTCCTCTTACACTTCTCTTGGACTCGTCAATCCCGAAAAAGAAGTCTCTCAGGCATGGGGAAGAAGTGCTGTGTCCCCGGATGTCTCCCCCTCTACCGTGTCTCCGAGCGTGGGTACTTGGGTACTCCGGTTCTTCTCATGTGGAGGTGCTTTGTGAGAGCGGTGCTTACTACAGCGGCCATGTGGGGGAAGGAAGTCTATCAAGTCTATCCCTCTTCCTCCGAGGGACTCGTGAGCTAGCTTCGACTCCCGGGAGCTCCCCCTTCTCTTCCGTCCGGAGGTCCCCTCCCTCCCGCCACGAGCCACCCGGGGACGCACAGCTTCAGCATCGGGGTGGAAGTGGAAGTCTTCAACACTCTGAGGCCTTTGGCTGGTGGCCCGCTTGCGTCAAGGAGATACGGAGCAACGTGGCCGTCCTCTGCAGCTCCGCCTCCGCCGGGGAGCTCCTGGGCTTGAACTAAGTGGTCCACCAGGACCAGACCGCCTTTGCCCCCGATCCAACATGCCACACATCCAGGACAAGGACTTTTATTCCTTTTGGAGCCCGCTGCCCTCGGAGATGCAGGACATTTCCGCAGAGGACGAGGACTCCCACGCCGTCTTTGTCAAGTCCATCAACGCCTGCTCCGTCAGGTCCATGCCTTCCAAGTGGTCTGTCTCTGCGGGTCGTGAGCACGGATGAAGACACACAGTGGAAAGAGCCATAATTTTGACCAATTCGATCATCTTAGAATTTGGTGACTTATTACCATTCTTTACGTCGCGTTTTGACCCTAGAATCTTCAATTACACCAAGTTTTTCAATTGAATCCATGAGAGTGAAATAAACTCCTTATTTTATTTCAAAGATTCTACAAATAATTTCAACGGAGTCCCTTTCCACTTGGGATATTTGTTTCATCCTTATTTTATATTTACCACATATATTCGTACAAATACTCTGATTGATACACCCGAAATATACACTTGATCACTCAATCGACATCTATTTTTTTCATGTTCGTTTATTATGTGAATAAAATAAATCGACATCTATTTTTATACTCATATCTATACTTATAATATTTATTATTAGTGCAAAACTCAGTGCCTTGCTTTTTCATGTATTTTATTTGTTAAATATCGAGTCACTGTGGGCTGCGTTGAAGAGGTTCATTCAGGAAAATGAGAGTAATAAACACAAAAAGGAACTTAAGACCTTAAGTGATAAATTAACATCAAGTATACTCATGATAAGGTCAATGACAACTATTTTCATTTCAGATTTTTATTAATGGGCTATATTTTATTTGTAAATTTTAACAATAGTAGTAATAAGCATTTCTTTCTTTAGGTGGCAGAAGTACAGATTATATCATAAAATATATTAACGAACACCTTACCTTCACTTAAGAATTGTGAAGATCAATACTCTGTTGTGTATTATTTAGAATAATTCTTTATATTTATATTACAAAATACTTTTACCATCGTTACAAGAAATACGAGCTGATATCGTTAGAAAAATCAACAAAAGTTGTGAAGGTGTTTTTGTTTCAATACAGGAATATAACATTTACATATATGTAAATGTTTCTTTATATTTAATTAATTTATATGATTATTGAAATTTATTTTATGTGATTTTGAAATCATGGGGGCGTGTGCTCTCCCCCATTGAGTGTTTATAGTTCCGTCAGAAATGTAATTTAAAATTGTGAATGAGAAGCACTGAATAACTGTTGAGGAATAAAGGCCGTGAAGAGAACACTACAACTTTAATTCATCTCAATTTCAATATGTGCAGTTATGGTGAAATTAATAATCTTAATTGCCCTGATCAAAAGATCTTAAACATGATGTGGCTTTTGTATATGAAATTATATGCAATACAATTCGAAATTTTCAGAAAAACAATAAAAATGTAAAAAAAAATCATTATTTTCAGATGGGTGCACCGGACAATACAAAAATAAAAATAACTTTATTAATTTAATTTGTCACGAAAAAGATTTAAAATTTCAAGCTCCTGGAATTTTTTTGCAACCAGCCATGGAAAGTCTCCTTGTGATGGGGTTGGCGGAACTCTGAAAAGACTACTGACAAAGGCTAGTCTTCAAAGACCTTTGACAATCAAATTTTAACTACAAAAGACATAATTGATTTTTCAAAAAATAATATACAAGGAATAAGTGTTTTAGAATTGCAAACAAAAGACTTAGAAAAAACAAGAAGCAGTTTAAGTAAAAGATTTGAAATTCTAAAACCATACCTGGGACAAGGAATTATCACCAGTTTACACCACTTGACGATAAAAAAATTGGTTGTAAACGAGTATCATGTATTCAAGATAGCTACGATTATATATTTGAAATTATGACCAAAAATAAATAAATTCGTACAAACATTTGACATTTGTTCATTTTAATTTATTAAGTATCTTTTATAAAGTGAAGTTATCTCTATTGGGGTTGAAGTTTTAACAGGCTAGAAGAATTACTTTTACTCTAGGTAGTGTTCACAGGGGTTGAGATCTGGCGAATTCGGGGGCAAAGCGCGTCCTGGTGGACCACTTGGTTCAAGCCCAGGAGCTCCCCGGCGGAGTCAGAGCTGCAGAGGACGGCCACGTTGCTCCGTATCTCCTTGACGCGAGCGGGCCACCAGCCAAAGGCCTCAGAGTCCCGTGCGGTGTTGAGGACTTCCACCCCGATGCTGAAGCTGTGCGTCCCCGGGTGGCTCGTGGCGGGAGGGAGGGGACCTCCGGACGGAAGAGAAAGGGAAGCGTGAGAGGGGGAGCTCCCGGGAGTCGAAGCTAGCTCACGAGTCCCTCGGAATAAGAGGGATAGACTTCCTTCCTCCACATGGCCGCTGTAGTGAGCACCGCTCTCACAAAGCACCTCTACATGAGAAGAACCGGAGTAACCAAGAACCCGCGCTCGGAGACACGGTAGAGGGTGAGACATCCGGGGACACAGCACTTCTTCCCCCTGACGGACGGACGGACGAACAACTCTTCTGGGAAACGTTTTCACAGTAGCAGTAGTAAAGTCACTATCACTATTTCTGGATCCCGAGACTCTTCAGGATGGGCGGAAGTTAATTAGATAGTTCTCTCTCTCTGTGTCTTCTCTATCTGTGAGTCTATATCGATATAAGGAGGAATTCAATATTCCATTGACGTCATCACAATACACAAAAATAATGATGATGACAAGGCAATCTAAAGATCTACTCAATTTCCAAAATGAATCCTTAATTTCTCGGCTTAACAAAAAAACACATCTCTGAATTTTTGATATTGTAGAAAAAAAAGTCTCTTCTATCAACTCAAGGCCTCAGTTTTTTGTCCAAAACAAAGAGGAAATCAGGAGAGCCGATTGGCTATAAAAATCGGCATCAAGGCAAAAAACAAAAAGTTTAATTTCATTACCATAGAGCTTTCAAATGCTCAAAATGGGCAATTCTAGTATAAGATATAAACAAAAAAATATGCTCAATTTATAAGTTTTTTCAAAAAACTCCATAAGGAACTCGAAAATTTTCAATAAAAAATAAGGCTGGGATTTTGGCCGGGAAAAAGCCCAAATTTAAGAGGCATGTAACTTTGCTCAACATCAATTTCGAACTGAAATTAAAATATATAATGAAAAAGACTTAATCATTCTATGGTGTAAATTTCATTGGAATCCATGACCCAACATTTCATTGAAGTACTTTTTTTTGGAATGACCCATATATATATATATATATACAGCAAGGAAATCATCTGATTGTAAATACGACCAAACCCCACCGTAAGCCATAATTACCTCCACCGAAGGAGGTATTGTTTTCACTGGCGTTGGTTTTTTTGTCAGCAGATAACTCAAATAGTACGGAACGGATTCGGATGAAACTTGTGGAGTTGTTAGAAGTGCCAAAAGGAACAAGTGATTAATTTTGGCATCTCTGAGTGCAGAATGAAGATGCAAAATGAGCTAAATACTACATAAATATTTCAAGTTAGCCTACTCTGCCAATAGATGTCGCTGTGCTGTGAAATCGGGTGCCGGAGCGTCTTCCTCTCGGAATTTCCGTCGAGGGGAACCCTCCCCGTCCCTCTACGCCGACCCAGTCGTGAAAATCCGCCTCGGAAGGCTCATAAGGACCCCGTGACAGCGGAGGTTACACTCTCTGAGTGTACATGCCTCTAGTTGTCATTACGATCACTGAGGATGTCTTATTTTCTATTATATCAACAAAAAGTGTTCATTTATGTACCTTCGCAAGTGCCCTGATTAGTTTTATTCTGTTTGCTGTAAATATTTTTAGTGCATTTTATTTTTACACAATATAAATTTTTCGAAGTAACCAAATAAAAAAATTCATAGGGAAAAAGGTGGACTCATAATAAGTGTCATTTGTTGAAAGCACCTTAGTATTTTCTACATAATAAGTCAATATACATTGAATAACGGCAACGTTATAATTTGTTGCACATTATTATATTATGGCAAATATTATATGAAATGATAAAGTAGTGTCTACTTTTTAACTTTCATAAAAAATATATATAATCATGGCAACACATTTTCTATATACAATTTGAAAAGATTACTTTTTAGTTGGACAAGTTAATTACCTCAATGTTCTCAATTTAGAATGAATTTCTCATTTCCCCCGGAAATCCTTATACTTATCATTTGTTCGCTTGAATATTTTAGATCCGTTTCCAATAGGATAATGGGAAATGTGTAAGATTTTGACGGCCTAACTCTTTATATTTATAAGCTTTTTAAAAGTTTTCTCCTCTGCCACATAAGTTTTGAACATAAATTCTATAGATTTATAGGCTTACTTACTTGGCACTTCTCAAATAAGTTTCAGGATATTTAAATAATTTAGGAGCTAAAAGTTGAATAATCAACACATAAATCAAAGTGTATTTCTTCTTAACGGTAAATTGAGGGAAATGGTAAGTACAGGAGTTATACAGTTTGGAATTATTTTTTGAACGATACCTCGAGGTACAAAATCCAGTAAACATAGCGTTAACTATGATATATATTTTCACATTGCATGCACAAATGAACTGTGAAAAATTATTATGTTTCTAATTTTGTAACTCTTGTAAGATTTTTTTTTTACCTTTACAAAAAAGTAAACAAAGTCATTTTTAATGGATGTTCCATTTGGACTCTAAAGATAATAGTACTTTTTTAGAAATAACAAATATGTTTTTTTTCATTTTCCTACATTTAAAAGTATTTTCTATGTATTTAGAGCTGAAAATGATTTTTTTCATATTAAATTACTTTCAGTTTTTTGTAAAACGATTACCGATTGCAACATCTTGCTGCATGGATTTGATATCGAAAAAATTGTACTTAAGTGTTTCGATTAAAAAGCTTGAGTATTGCTTATTTGTATATTTATGATATTTTTTTTTTTTCGGTTATAAAATTATTTATTTATGTTATCTAAAAACGAGTAACTAAAACACAACAACAGATAACAATAAAATAAATTTAAAAAATTTAGACAGTTGTGTTTTAGAAAAAAAACATAATTGAACATTATAGAACAATATTACTATCTAAAAATTATAACCTTATATAAAATGCAAAAAAATATTTTTTCCGTAACAAGCGACGATGACTTTTTAAAATCCTCTTTAAAGCATTCAAATGTTCTGCTGCCATGATGGCACATAACGAATTGGGTCTCCAGTCCACTCCCACGAAGAAGATCCTGCGTTGGGAACTCTTAGAGAAAGAGCCGAGTAACGTGCCGTTGCTCCGATGATGATTGAGCGTAGGTTGTCGACCTCTAAGTAGGAGTTCGCCGCAATTTGTTTGCAAATATTAAAGATTAATATTACTTAAAGCAAAATTTAAGGCTTTTTGATAGGGGGGAGTATTTCTTTTTATTTGAAAGTACCAAAAAGAACAAAATATATATATCTAAAAGATATATATATATATCAGGAAACGACCGGGACACCTTTTTTTAGCCAGGACCCGGGCTAGGCCGGGACATAAATTTTTTAAGCCAGGCCGGGACTTGTCAATTGAAATAACTTGTCAAAAGTATATTAGACTATTATTGATGGACGCTTTTGTACGTTTGCTGTAATTATATACATATATATATATCAGGAAACGACCGGAACACCTTTTTTAGCCGGAACCCAGGCCAGGCCGAGACATAAATTTTCAAGCCGGGCCGGGACTTGATATATATTTCGTGCCTTCGACATCTCAAGTGACAACATTTTTTAGATAAGAATATTTCGAGAATTCCTTTCTAAAAAAAAGTCATCACTTGATGAAGGACAAACGAAAGAAAATATTTAAGTCCCGGCCCGATATCTAAAAAAATCGGGACAACGGGCGGGCCGGGACGTTCAAAAAACAGCCTTAACAACATTCTTTGTTACGGAGTTATCCGATGAAAGAGTATGATGTGTAGATAAATAGATTTGTAGCACTTTCAGCGTCCATCAATCTATACAGACTAAAGTCCTTTCCGTCTAAGGCAGGAGTCGGCAACTAGCGGCTCTAGAGTCTCATGCGGATCTTTAGAGCTGCCTTTATGGCTCCCTGGAGCTTTTCCAAAAACGTTAGAAAAAGGGGAAAAGATGTGATAGGAAAATATATAGGACCAAAATGTGCACCGTATGAAGGTTATATAAGTAATTAATTTTTGTTGCTCCAGACACATTTTTTTATATTTTTTGGTCCGTTATGGCTCTTTCAACATTTTGGGTTGCCGACCCCTGGTCTAAGGCATAGTTTTCAAATTTGTAGAAATTGGTAGAAATGCCTGGGCCTATTTTTTTTGAATAAATGTGTATTATCATGAACATTTCTTTGTACCCATTACAAAAAATTAAACGCATAAGCAAGCTCCAACACAGGCGTAAATCTATGGCATGATATTATTTTGTAGGTCAATTTTATGAATTTTTTTGTTATGTTGTAAAGAATTGGACATTGCAAATACATCCACATCGGGGTCAAAAGATGAATAAATATTTCTTATATGAACCACAGCAAATATAGATTTATTTATTTGAAAATGAGGAAAAACTCAATTAATTAATATCATTTAATAAATTTAACAAGAGTCATCATAACAATATTGATCATACATTTTGTAGGGTGACCCAGAAAAAGCCGCCCTTGAGTGCACTTTAGGTTATAACTTCTTTATATAATCGAAAACATATGTTCCTGATTTTGTAAGAGGATAACAGAATGAACAGCCAAGAGCAAGCACTCTAAGATCATCACATTTAAATTTGTAACAAAGAATAAAAAAATTATCAAACCTTAATACAAAAAAGGTTGTACGATATCATTAAGAAAATGTTACAATGCGATGTCATATGTTTTCAATCAAATGGAAATACCCCGACCAATGCTATAATAACTGTTTGCACAATAGATTAAATAGAAATGGAAAAGAGTCAAGTCTTAAGGAATAGAAAAGGGGAATATGATAGGAGGTATATCCAGTGACGTCATTGGAGGGATTATTTTGTTGAATCATTATATAGTATGACATCACTGGACATTATTGCTAGATTTCTTTTTTATTATTCCCAAGACGTCTTCTTTGTTTCATGACCAAGTGGGACAGTCATTTTAACTCTCTTTGTGTAAATCCATCTTATCAAGGCAGATGACATCGAAGAAAAGTAAACGACGCACCGGGATATTTACCTCAACATTTCAACTGAGACTCTTAATAATTGTTTTAACGACTTTTTTTGTTTATTGTTTTCATATCCTTTTTAACATATTCCCCAACTTATTAACGTGTTCATTTATTTTGTATTCCTCTTGCATATTTTAATACCAGTATGAAACTAAGTCATGCGAGTTTGCATTATATTGCAGTTAATTATTAATAAGACTTTCACTATCCAACATGAAAAGCAATGTTTGTAAATATATATTTATACATATTACCAATTTATGTCTCCCATTTGTTATATATTATCTGTATTTTAGTGTGATATTATGATAAACAATATTCGCTCTTTTGAGATTTGAAATATATATTGCAAAAAAAATCTCTTTGTGTATTCAAAAAGCTCTGTGAGTGAAAATATTTTTTCTTCTTTGTCGAGTATCCAGTTATCTTATAGGTCGGTGTGAAATACACATGGCTTTAAACTATATTCATTGGGTCTCATGCCTTGGTTTACCCCTTAACAGTAAAATATCAAGTGCTCACAACGTGAGACCGGTAGTCTTAATTTTCTTTTCTGATGTTTTAAATTTATGGTAACAACCAGAAGAGCCAAAAGGTGTGTTAGCTGGGGAATTCTTTCCTGATCAATAACGTGTGCAGATATAAATGTAATTTCTTGGGTAATCAGATAGAATATATTTGGCCCTAGCTACACACAAAATGTCAACGTCCTAGCTATAAAAGAAACAGAACCCTCATGGGTATAATAATACGAAGTACATTTCTTATGTTAATGGATAACAGTCATTTCCATCTATAATTTTCATTTATTGACTGAATTATGAAGAATGTTGGAATTAATGAAATATATAATCTGTTATTTTTTTTAAATTTTGTTAACTTCAAGTTATTGCCAAATATATTTTAAAAATATGGATTTGATGCATTACACCTATTTGTAATAGGTTTTTAAATATCATGCGTATTTTATATGCATTTGATTCATAGAAAGCATTTTTTATGTATATAAGTATATGATGTGAGAGTATAGAAGGACTTTTAGTGTTGTGATGATATTATTTGTTATAATTTTAATTATGTAACTCAAATATATTTGTTGCATAATATATATGCAACTAAATGCAGTTAAGTGCATATTTATAAATCAGTTATATTAATTATGAGACATGACATACCAATCAACCTCTGTAGTAGCCTTCGTTTAACTCATAAAGATCCCCTGAGCAGCAACCTCCATGCACTTCAAGCAAAACAAAATGACATCATGAGCGACATACTTAATAAGAAATTTAACATACTATCCAGAGATACTATACCTCAGTAGTTTTGACTGAGGTATGTGAATCTATTGACGTCATATGGAAGCTACCAAGGCACAAGACAAGCAATAAAATGAGGTGAATCTTTAAAATAATTTGTATTCATACGTTAAAAACTGAGTCAAAAACCTGTCGAAGCCCTAAATGGAGCAATGACATGGTGATCGGACGTCACGAGAAGAAATAAAACGGACTGTGAACATTTTATTCTTAGTATGATACATTTGTTGATGGTCGATCGATATTTGTTTAATGTTACTTTACTGGAAGTTTTAATTAATTGTTTAAAAAAAATCGCTTTTGTGGTATTTTAAACCATATTATGTATGTAAAAAAAAATATGTTATTGGCACCTTTTATCATGAATTGCATCTGTGATTAGCGACGACATTTGCAATACATTAAAATATGATGATAATATGATGGTCAGGAAAATAATCAAAAACTAAAACGAATTTCTTATTAAATAATAATGTATATGTCGCAGTAGAGATGGAGATTCAGTACAGTCGTTGACTCTCCTGGTAGAGATCACGATCGTATCTTCTCCTAGTGGTGACTACGATAGTGATTTATATCAGAAGAATCAACGACTCTGCTAGAAGAGATCAGGAGTGTTATCTATTCTATGAGGAATGACGACTTAAATATGGAGATGGTATGACGATATTATTGAAACAATTTTTTTTTTCGGTTATAAAATTCTTTATTATGTTATCTAAAAAGCGAGTAAATAAGATACAACAACAGATAACAATAAAATAAATAAAACATATTTTAGACAGTTGTGTTTTAGAAAAAAACATAATTGAACATTATAGAACAAAATTAATTTCTAAA
The DNA here is from genome assembly GCA_013387185.1 of Caligus rogercresseyi. NCBI lineage: Eukaryota > Metazoa > Arthropoda > Copepoda > Siphonostomatoida > Caligidae > Caligus > Caligus rogercresseyi. Next base: position 18,499,863 of record CP045893.1, on the reverse strand, counting down.
AATTATAACCTTATATAAAATGCATAAAATTATTTGGTCCGTAACAAGCGACGATGACTTTTTTTAAATCCTCTTTAAAGCATTCAAGTGTTCTGCTGCCATTGATGGCACATAACACATTAGGTCTCCAGCCCACTCCCACGAAGAAGATCCTGCGTTGAGTACTTTTTTCATGTTCGATTTCTTCTCAGATGAGTATCAAATTATTATTATTATTATATAGGTCGGTGATATAGATACAATGTTAGTAAAACATTGCGTCGCAATGTGAACACACAAATGAATTTATTTCTACCAAAATGTAGAATATAAATTGCAAATGAAATAAATAGTGAGCACAACATCGTAGAATATTATCTCCATATTTAAGTCATCATCTCTCCTAGAAGAGATAAGGATCGTAATCTCTACAGGAGAGTCCTCAATTCTACTGGATCTCCATCTCTACTGCAACATATACATATTAATTATTAATATATACAAGAGGCTGATAAAGTTAGTCAATTCAATCGTTTTTCATTTGTCATATAATTAAATAGTCTGTCTATCCTGATTTCAAAGAAATATGTTAATAAAATCCCTATGTTATTTATTATGTTTTTAATGTTTGTCTCATCATCCTTTTCAATACCACAAAGTGCACTTATACATGCAACGTTTTTCGTAATCTCAATCACGACATATTATGTACCCAACGCTTTAATTCTTGTTTACATATCATTTCTGAAGTTAAAGTATGTTTGCAAGGCCATCCCTTTATAAAGGCTTAACAAATATAGCATAAGGCAGTGCGTTAGCTCAGTGGAATCGTGCTCGACTTTAAATGTTGAGGACGCATAACCAACCTGATGCAATTCCATCTATTAAAATAGGCAAGAAACAACAAAGAAACATACAAACAATTGTCTTAATATTATCTTAAGAACCTTACAAAATTGAAAAAAATTAACTTCAAAAATGAATTATCAAAAGGTTAAAAACCCTCTAATTTTTTAGTTTTTAGATAGAGCTTAATGATTCATTCAAGTCTCCAAGATTGATTAGCATTAATAAAATATGGGGCGTTTGTCCATTTGTGGTCGTCTTCTTGTTCCGAAAAAAGAAATCAATTACTTAATGGTCAAAAAACATTCCTAATACATTCAAAAGATGTTTTTTTATGGGTCATTTATTTAAAAATCATACATAATAAAATATATATACAATAACAAATAAAAAGAGCAAGAGGGGTTGTGATACTAAAATCATAAATACACATTGTAGTTTAAAATTACCCTCTGAAACAAGACCCATCAAATCATTAAAACATCAAAATCTAAATTTTATATAGTTGAAGTGAGTAACACGAAATACAGAAAAAAAATTGTAAATAGTATACACGACCATCTTTTATTGCACAGCTCCCTCGATGATGTCATTTGAAGTCCTCTTATATCTTCAAACAATAAGTCTCAAAAGAGAATAAAATTGACAAGATGTTTTTGTGAGTGTAGAGGTTCGAAAACTAAGGCTAAATTTTAAATGTCATGAATTGGTATAAAAGGAAACGTACCATATCCTTTATCTACGTATTATATTTGATTATAAACTATTTCATATCTTGTCCAACGCTTCATGTTATGACTTTTAAATCAATAACTATGTTTCAAACAACGTACTAGAATGTGATGCAACCAAATTCGAGTGCAAAAATAGACTATTTTACCTTCAAAAGAAGAAGAAAGTAGGAGACAAAATACATTCTCAACAACACATTTAAATGTCTTAAAATAAGCTTTAAAATATTTGTGACGTAGGAATTGTTAAACATGCATGCGAAGAGCTTTCAAATCAATTTTAGAGAGAGGCAAGCTCCTACTTAAGTAAACATAATCCAATGAATGGAAGACGAAGAAATGCTTATAGGACGACCTACCTATAGCTTCCTGTAATATACAAGCCTGTAATAAGTACCTTATCAATTATATGAAGCTTTCGGATACCTCCGTTCCTATCCTTATCGACAATTTGTCAGCATTTACTTTTTTATTCGTAGCCTAAAGCAAATACTTTTTACTGTAACATCATTTAAAAAGAGAGATAAATGTTGAAATAAGCTTGATAACACGTCACATACTTTTGGTCAGAAATAGATTTTAGTACACTAACATTGGAAAAATAGGAGGGGCGATTCGGCAATGAAAGAAAACTCAATAATCTCATTTAATGTAACAATATTATATACCAACTTACAATTATTTATTTATTTCAATTAAAAGCACTTTATTCACAGAAACAAACTAGCATACTGCATACATTATGGACCTTTTTGATCGAATTGTATGAAATATGTATTAGCCATAAGTACACACAGAGTATTTCATTAATGTCGACGAAATTGGTCAAATGTTAATTAAAAATATTTGCAAAAAAATGGAGTCAAATGTTTATTTAAAAAAATATTTGATAAATATATTGTTTTGATTAATTTGTTTTTAATGTCATTCTTTAAATACAAATTATAAATATCAGAATTTAAAACAGATTTAAAAGATAATTCTACTTATGGTCCCCTCGCAATAGATTCCGACCGGTCATCTACGACGGTCCTTCCTGGGTATTATCATTAATGGATGCCGTTTTAGTAAGCCAATCATTAATATAAAATCATACTCATTGGTGATTGGTTGATCACCAAATCCTTCACTGGATTTGAGAAAGGTGTCTTTTATAAATCAAAATCGTGGAAGGGTCGTGAACCTAATGGCTCTTCATCTGCCTCATAATAAGATCAGCACAATGGATTTTGCGAAGGATTCAATAAGTCTAGAAATATCTCCCAACGGTTATCAGTCCACCTTCGGTATCATAGGTTGGCTCTGACAACTATGGCTCAAGCCAGACCAAAGTTTTTGCCACTTTTTTGATAAAGTCGGAGACTACCCTTATAAAATCATTGATAAAGAGTCGACCATACAGGTAATAGACATGTAAATATATAGTAAATATAGTTCTATATTAGCCTATATACACACGGATTCTACAAAATGGCGACAGTTGCATCAATGCATTTTTAGGCATTTTAATAATAATTAAAGCATACGTTCAGCACCGTTCTCAGCCGCTAAATATTTGACGATCGTTATTAACCTATTATTTAGGTATCATTCATCGAAGATTACCTGCAGTTATAGTTTTCGTATAATTACATATAGACTTTATTAGTTAGCATATACAAAATAATAACAGGAGTAAAAAAAGGAGAGCTATTTGTAAACTTATTTTTTCTTTCATAATATTTTTTCATATTATGTAATAAGTATATTATATTATTATTTGGATAAAAAAGATGATTTATTTGGCCATATTATGAAACAATTTTATATAAGATAAGAGCTCATGCCATATGAGAATGTATCAATAAAACAAAGGTCTCCTTTTCCCCCTCTCGTTCCTATTCCATCTCAAATGTAATATTGTTAATATATATTTATTGTTATTATTATGTCCCAATAAATCATCTGACAAATTATGATTAATATTTATCAGCAGTGATATTTTTCTCGGATTAAGAGAAGAAAAAACATTAATACCTGCATATGGATAACGTTGGGATATCTTCTTGTCCTGCGATACAAAGCTAGGATACCTCCCAAAAAGAATATCTTGATATATTGTAGTATAATTGTCTTTGTACAATCGTCAATATTATGAATCTGTTTTTTCTTTGTTGTATATTGAATGGGAGTTGTTTTTATAAATAGATAATCGGAACAATAACTAAGAAGTATAAAATATTTTGAGACATTCCTCTTAAGCAATAAAACGTTGGATGTAAAGAGATTAACATTCTATAATCATTTGGGGGATTTTATGTCTATGAAAGTTGATCCAATTAAAATATTACATATATTTTAAGTTTAGTAAACCTTTGGATGATAAATCCAAAATGACCTTGGCTGCATTCTATTAATTCAGAATTCAGTACAATCTGAGTTTACATCATATGATTCAGAGCCTGTATTGACCTATAAGAAATCGATTATAAAAATTTAATAATAATGTTTTTTTAGATTTGCGTCAAGGTATCCTCTCAAAATTTTGTTTTGTCTCTGACGCATTTATAATCCATTATATGCGTCAATTTGTAAGCGAGATATGTTTTTTAATGTGCATTTAACTCTCCACTTATTAAACTGACATGATTTAGTATACCAAAATATTAAAGCTGGTTTACCAAGCTTTCATTTGATATGTTTGGTGTTCTAAAAATCGATATACTTTAAGAGAAATAAGCAAATACATTTTTGCACGTAAAAAATTGATCTTTTGATATGAGAATATACAATTACCGCTTGGTAACCACTGTTACCTGGAAAGAAAGAGAAAGAAAAAGAGAAGGGAGGGAGTATTTTGCCTCACTTCTCTCGCTTCTCTTTTTTCTTTCTCTTTCTATCCAGGTAACAGTGGTTACCAAGCGGTAATTGTATATTTTCATATCAAAAGATCTTTTTTTTTTGGGAGAGTACGTGCAAAAATGTATTTGCTTATTTCTCTTAAAGTATAGTCATTTTTAGAACACCAAACATATCAAATGAAAGCTTGGTAAACCTGCTTTAATAATTTGGTATACTAAATCATGTCAATTTAATAAGTGGAGAGTTATGTACATTAAAAAAACATATCTTGCGTACAAAATGACGCATATAATAGATTATAAATGTGCCCACCATTTTCAAGAAATTGGCAGAAAAATATATTTTTACTAAATTTTTAAAACTTTGACCTCGTTGAGCGACCCCGTAATGGTTGACGATTTTGTTCAAACTTTGTATGACGTCTTCTTTTATCACCAAGAAACCAGAAATCCACAATGTTGTAATATTTCAAA
>CP045893.1:18475106-18494893 GCA_013387185.1 Caligus rogercresseyi | reverse complement strand
TATATATATATATATATATATATATATATATATATATATAATAATTTGTACTGCGTTGTAACACATAAAAAAATTCTTTATAAAATATAAAAGTATAAAGTTCTCATAATAAAACTTTATTTGAAAGCTGTCGAGAAACATTATGGGCAGTTTGACATGAATGAAATGATTTATATTTTTATATTGTTCACAGAAACGAAATATTTTTTTGTACCAAAAAGCTTGTTGTACATGCCTTAGAGTCTAAGGTATGTATTACGAGGAATCTATTTTGCTGATAGATCCCAGATATAAAAACAAAAGGTTTCGTGATTGATGAAGGGGTGCCCACATTAGGAATATAATCAGACATGTAATAATATGTTATTCAACATACGAATGCTATTTCTGCCAAAAATAGTGGCAAAATATTAAAAATATTACAATTTATAGCAAATTAAATTAAATTGCCATCTTTATACATTAATTATGTTTCCTTGGATTCATGAAAATACATTTAATTGGTTACTAAATACAAATACCTACTAATTTATTATATGAAATCTGTTTTGTTATGGAAGTTAGTCAGCTGTTTGTTATGACTCATCAGTAGGTCGTCCAGACTCTCCTACTCTAAGGCACTGGTTCAGAAGAAGAGGAACAGATGAATCAAAAACATGACAGAAAAAAGAAAGAGAACATACAATTTTAACAGTGACTGGGAAAATGAGTTCTTTTTTACGACTGTAAAAGATTCATGTGTGTGTCTCATTTGCCGGTTGACTGTGGCGATACCAAAGCGCCACAACGTTGAGAGACACTTCAAGACCAGCCATCTAAGCTACGATGCTAACTACCCACCGGGCAGCGCTCTACGGGTTGAAAAAGTAGGTGAGCTAAAATCAGGCTTGTGTAAACAACAATCAAAAAGCTACTGAGGCTCGTTCAGAGCAACAGAACATCTAATTAAGAGGAAGAAGGCATTTACAGATGGAGACCTTTTCAAAGAAACAATGATGATAGTTGCCAACACCTTGTTTCAAGATGAGAAATATGGGAAGGAAGTGTTCTCGTCTCTGTCTGATGTTCAAATGGGGGCAAGCACAATGGCCAGAAGAGTGACAACTATGTCTGACAATTTGACTGATCAGCTGGATCGGGATCTCGCGGAGTGCAAGTGGTTCAGCATTCAATGCGACGAGTCCATCGACAGCAGCAGTACGGCGCAGCTTATGATGTTCGTTCGCATGGTCTTTAAAGATTTTTCTACAAAGGAGGAACTTCTCACATTACTCCCTCTAAAAACCACAACGAGGGGTGTTGACATTTACAATGCAGTGAAGGAGTTCTTCAACATCAAAAATATCCCACTGCAAAAGTTGGTGTCAATCACGACAGACGGGGCTCCTGCGATGACCGGACGGCATGTAGGGTTCATTGCGCACTGTAAAAGTGATCCAGCATTCCCGAAATTCGTACAGTACCACTGTATCATTCATCAACAGGCGTTGTGCGCAAAGGTGCGTTTTTTAAATTTTGTATTTCATATATTTCATCCTTGTTGCTGTCCTGTTCAAGGCCCAATTATAATACCTATTAAATGCGCATATTTCATTTTTCAGGTGATCGGCTTTGAGCACGTTATGACTCCTGTTGTGAGGATCATAAATAGCATCCGCTCCAAAGCCAAACAGCACCGAAGTTTCAAAGTGCTGTTGGAGGAGCTGTCGGCTGAATACAGGGACCTGCTACTCCACACGGACATCCGATGGCTCAGCAGAGGGCGGATTTTACTTCGGTTTTTGTCGCTGTTGAGCGAGATCAAGGATTTCATGAAATCTAGAGACGAAGACACCTCTATGCTGGAAGACACTGCGTGGCTACTTGACCTGGCATTTCTGACAGACATTACTGGAAAACTGAACAATCTGAACCGTGCGCTGCAGGGGAAAGGAAAGACTGTTGCAGACATGATCAGTGCTTTAAATGCGTTTAAAGCCCAGATGAACATTTTCTCTGCGCATTTACAGAGGAAAAAGGTCCTGCATTTCCCCTCTTTGCAGATGGTGCTGAAAGACAATGTTTCTGCGTCTGAGAGTTTTGGCAAAGTTGCTGAGAAGTACTCTCAAGTCATAAACAGGCTAGGGCAAGAGTTTGAAAGTCGGTTTTGTGACATTGATAAGCTGGAGCCATGTGTGTCGTTCATTTCAAATCCTTTTATGAACGTGGACACAACGTGCATTGCTGAGCAACTAAGTGAAATGCTTAGCTTGGATGCTGGGCAGGTGGAAATGGAAATAGTGACTTTACAAAATGACATCCACCTCAAGGCCCATAAGGCTACAGAAAACTTCTGGGGCCTTGTTGATATAGAAAGGTTTAGTGGTCTATGCACAGCAGCTATGAAGGTGGCTAGCCTGTTTGGTTCAACTTACCTTTGTGAATCAGCCTTTTCTGACATGAATTACATCAAAAATAGACACAGAACAAGGCTCACAGATACACATTTGCAAGATTCACTCAGAATTGCAGTTTCAAGTTACAGCCCAGATTACAATGCACTGGTGGCCAGCATGCAATGTCAGGCCTCCCATTAAAATGTATTTCTGAAGATTGTAAGATATTTCAAAAATATAAATAGTTTAGTTTTGTTGTATAACTGTGATGGTTAATTCATTTCTGTAAAAGATCAGTAAAATGTCATTTGTTTGTGTGCATAAGTAATAGGCCTATGTCACACATGTTAAGATACTAACCTATAATTTTGTTTTAATGTAAATGGTGCATTGTCATCCATGATTTCAGTTCCTTTTGCAAATCTAAGGAGTTGTTTGAAATGTTTAGAAATAAAGCAACAATTTTTCTTCCTTTTAAAGTCATTATTGATGATTATTGTGAATTTTTATTATTAAAATAATCTAAAGCAGGCGAATATCACTAATTAGTATTAATAACATACAGGTAAACAAGTAAATTTGTTATATCAGAAGCGCATATCAAATTGGTAGCCCTTCACATGAATCCACACCCAAGAAGTAGCCCTCAGTTAAAAAAGGTTGTGACCCCTGCCTTAGACGGATAAGGAAACAATGATAAAATGTAAATCTTCAGTACACAAATTATCTGCGTTTGTCACATGACATAGTTTTAATTTATAAGATATTATTATTTTACCCAAATACAACATTATTTTAATATCTGGGGAAGCCAAACAGGTAACTCATGTAATAATTAATAAGAATAAGTGGAATCTGCTTTAGCTCTGGAGGATTTTTGAGTCATCATTCTTTTAAGACATTCACCAACAAGTGATGTCATGATGATTTCCCTTATGAATGAATTTTTGACTCCACATTGACTAAAAAAGGTTATGATAACGCACTGTTTTATTTCAAAACATAGAGTAGATTAATCATCCGGGCGCATTAGAATCTGGATTGGAGGTCCTGTTTCCGTTGTGTATCCTTTGCCAGGTCTGTCGCTAATAATCTGGAATTGGAAATCACTTAAGCTCTTATATTTAAACATGATTTTGTAAGTTGGCCATCTTTCTCTTTCCCTGGCCAATGCAGGCTATAACCATGGAAGTCCAATGCATACAATAAATTGATACAATTACACAGGCCAACAAATTTTGGTCAATCTCCCTTGTTGAATAAATGTACATAGATACTAAAATGAGACCTCCTGAATCCAATCTGCCTTACTTTTTCTGTGGCACATCCACATTTTTTGATTTTTTTCATTTTTTTGAAACGGTCACTTTATGATGTATACATTTTTAAATACTTCTTCGTTAGTATATTAAGTTTAGAAGAAAATTAATAAAATCATATTTGTTTGTGATGAATAAAAAAAATAAAAAAAAGTTTTCAAATTATTTTCCTCCATTCAAAGTCCCGGTATGATCTCAAAACTATGAAAAAGTATTTCCTTCCTATGTATATTGTGAAGACGTGTTTTCTGTGGCTCCGTAAGAAAGTGTCCATATCTTGTGTCTATAAGTGTGGTTTATCCTTTTTATACAAGTAAAAAGTGATGTGAGTGCATGGAGACTGGATAGTGGGTGCCTCAAACGGACTAATTGTTCTCAAAGCCCGGGTTTCGGAACATTTTCGATCGCTTGGGACCTCTGAGAATACAAGGTTTATATAGTTGTTGTTGTTTGACCCTCTCTTTTTCTTCCTCCCTCTCTGTGTTCCTGCAGGAGAGGGCAGTCATTTATTTATTTACTTCGCGTACGCTTCTCTACAAAAGGTAAATAAAGAAGAAAAATAGTCACTTCTTTTTTTAAAGAGGTGAAGAGGTGTAGGCATAAGAAAGTTCTGAGAAATTTGGAATCATAAATGAATGAATCTTCGAGTGGGGAGGAGATTCCTCCACAAAGTTCCTATGTAAAGGCACTAAAAAAGGATCTGGCCTCTAAGGCCATGAAAAGTAAAATTATTATTGATCTATCAACGATCAACGGAAGTCGGGCACCGAAGCGACCGACAATTCAAGAGATAGAGAACCTAGTAATTGGAACACTGAAATTGAATCCTCGTTCTCTTCAAGGAATTCATACGTGCCCAGGAGCTCGCTCTATATTGATATTAATTTTGAAGAATGAATTAAATATTGGTACATCCTTCTCGCATGTAGAGGATACCTTTATCATAAGAAATGGATCTACTAGTGACGATGGGATCAAAGGGACTGTTAGAGGCCTCAGGGCACAACGAAAAGATACTGATGGAAATCCCATTATATATGAAAAAAACGTAATAGTGCATTCTCCTCATGAGGATGTTAAGGCAAAAGATATTGAAGAAGTGCTCCTAAATTTTGGAGAAATTACTAGACCCGCAAAGGAGTGTAATTTCCTTGATGGAAAATTAAAAGGACTTTATAATGGGAACTTCACTGTTGGTGTATTACCCCAAAAAGACGTCCCAGGTTTTCTAGGATTTAAGGGATATAAAACTAGAATAAGTTTTTCCGGGCAATCAATAACCTGTGCAAAATGTTACGACAAAGGACACTTTGCGAGGGACTGTCCGAATAAGTTTATTAAATGGACTGATTATTGGAACTCTTTAAAGGCTTCATTTAGTAAAGCAACGGACAATGCTTCTGTTAATGATAATGAGACGACACGTTTGAATGAAGATATTCAGACAATGATTGAACTTCCAACAATTGTAAATGTTGAAGATACTCCCTTGCAAATAAATGATGGAGATAATGCGCCTAATAGTGAAGAAGGAGAATCCCAGGATACAACCCTTAGAACCATAGAACCTATGACAGGGGCGGAAGAGGTGAATGAACCTAACAATATGCCGTCTGAGATCATTCATGATGATAATGCGGAGACGGAAGAGAGCAACATCCCCAACGCTGGACCTTCAGAGATGCATGAGGACGACGCTACTCCCTCACAAGAGGACACTGAATTGATGATGAACAAAGATAACGGAGAAGGTAGAAGGAAAAAATCTTCTATATCACATTTGAATGCTCAAAACATTTTTAATCATCGTACTCGCTCCCAATCAAATAGTAAAAGGAATAAGCCCGAAACTGAACATTCTCCTGATAAAGACTCGCAGGCAAAACAACCTAAGATTACCACATAAACTTTGCTTCAATAACCTATGTCTGCACACAAAAACATAGTAGGTTTAAAAAGAATTGTGTCATTGAATACTAGAGGTGGAAAAGATAAAAGAACAAGACATGCCTTGATGAGAAGGATCCAGGCTCTACATCCGGACATCATCTGCCTTCAAGATATTAGGGCTTTATGTGCCTCCTCTTGTACTAGTTTATGTCCTCATTGTATACCACCCAATTTCACTGTGTATTTCACTGGGAATGGCGCAACTCGTGGTGTCATTACTATGGTGTCTAAATCAGTGGCGTTATCAAGAAATGTTTATGAAAGCCAAATCGACAGTGACTTCCACAAGATTAACATTCATGTCCCATCTAGTAACTTTGAATTCAGTATCATAAATGCATATGGTCCAAACAAGCGATCAGAATCTTTTTTTACTTCTATTCGTAATTGTCTTATAAATGACCCTCTCCCAAGGATCTTAGTTGGAGATCTCAATGTCGATCTTCAGAAGAACTCTCATCCAAATAAATGTTTTCTTGAAAGTATAATCGATGAGACATACCTATTTGATATAATTGACAAATTTATGGACCACAAAGATTCATATTCCTGGAAGAGCGGAAACAAATATTCAAGAATAGATCATATACTCGTTTCATGGTCTATATCTACGATTACAAAAAAAGCAAATTTTAGATATGAACCCTCCTCAGATCATAAATTATTAGAAATGGAGTTTATATCAAATTCTTGTAAGCCTTTTCGGATTCCTAATTGGCTAGTTCGTAGCGAAAAATATCAAACGAAACTACAAAGTAATCTCCAGGAAAACTTTAACTCAACATATTCGTGCCGAAAAATTTTAAAAACCCTAAATAAAACGATCAAAAATACAACGATAATGTTTTTACGAAAAAAGCGAATAACAACAAAACAACTACAAAACGATATTGAAGAAATCATGGATGAAGGCTCACTATTTACGCGGACGATAACCTCTGATACTCTCAATACCATTGGATTAGCGGAAATAGAGGAAGAAGAAATGGACAGAAAATTACAATTAGAGCAGAACCCATTTTGTAGATTTAAACAAATGGGACTTAAAAAAGAACTAGCGTTCAGAAGAATTGAAAAAATCTATATAAACGGAACCTTTACGTCAGATAAAAAAGAAATTCTTCAATTATTTCATACAACTTACCAAAGAATTCTTGGATGCTCAAGAATTGGCTTTCCCAGACCCAAAAATTCAACAGGGTCTGTTTTTACTCATAGTATTATAATGAATCATATTCAAAAGTTTTATAAAAATAATAAAGCCTCTGGGCCAGACGGTATTAGAGGTTCAATCTTCAGTTATTGTGCAAATGAAGTCACCCCCTACTTACTCAGGATTGGCAAAGAAATGGAAACTAAAGGCGCCCTTCCAGCGCCTCTTACTCACGGCAGAATTTCACTCATCCCCAAGAAGGGCAGCGGAAACCTAATTAGCCACTGGAGGCCTTTGACAATAATGAATGAGGCATACCGTATATTGGCAGGTATTTTAGCACGACAAATAGAACCCATTTTAAACAAAAGTCTTGGGCAAGAGCAAAAAGGATTCCTAAAAAGAAGAAATATCGCTGATGTGTCAAGAAATATCAGGACTGCCATGGACTCCACGAGCCGGAGACAAAAATTTGGAGCCATAATCGCAATCGATTTTAGCAAAGCGTTCGATACTATTAGCCATAATTTTATTTTCAAAGCTGTGAAAAAGTTTCTTCCAAAAAAGTATTTTAACCCCATACGCTCTCTTCTTTTTAACGGTAGCTCTACTATTGTTTTAGATGGCCTCCAAGGTGACCCTATAATTTTAGGAAAAAGCTGTAGACAAGGATGTCCAGTATCACCCCTCTTGTTTGTCGCTTCGATGGAACAATTAAACACTTTAATTAACCGTAAATATTATGGTTTTGGAGTGCAAATGGAAAATAAAAAGCACATAATGGACCTCTACGCCGACGATGTAACCTTAATGGTGCAAGGGAATTCGGAGGAACAGCTTATAAGGAGAATTGAGATTTTAGTTGCCTTTTTTGGAAAATTTCAAAAATAAGTGGACTTAACGTAAACGTGGAGAAGACCTCCATTCTTCCTATTGGCATTTGGCAACCTGCACTTTCGTCGATTATAGGGGGGTGCAAGGTTGTTAGATCAGTGAATATTTTAGGTATTATGTGGGAAATAAACCGCCCTTCACTTTTAAATTTTGAAGACCTAAATAGTCAAGCTTATAAATGGTGTCAGGCATGGAGAAGTTTTTGTATACAAAAGCGTATTGACCTATACAATACAAAATTGATCTCTCAAATGATTTACATATCTACTGCGATTCCATCAATAGGAGAAAAATCATTGAAGAAGAAGATAAGTGGTTGAATAAATTGTTTGACCAGAAATATATTCCTACCTTAAAAAGAAGAAGGTCTCAACTTGGTGGAGGCCTGGTCTTACTACAAAATATTTTACCTAAAATATTTTAAAAGTTTTTTACAACCTCACTCTGCACCCGCACGTGGAATGGCACGACTATTTTAGTGACCCTTTTATTTTTAAAACACTCATGTTTGGAACTGACTTGTCCAACTACACGATAGCTCTATATTCAAAGGAATTGGCAGCTATGCAGAGGGTAATATGGAGAAATTCACCCATATTTGACTCTAACAGTATTACAGATATTATTCGTCAAAATATTAAACGAAGACCCTTTTTTAAAGGGATAAAAGAAACACCAGAGGAATTGGAAAGGATTGCGCTGATAGAGAACAGGCTAACGTTTGGCGACTTGGATAATATAACATCATTCACAACCGGAAGATTTTATTTTCCTCTTTTGAGAGGAGCTAAACAGCATATCCCATTGACTCCTTGGCATTGCAAGTTCCTCGTTAAAGAGCCCCACTCAGAAAAAGCAGATGAAATTGTCAAAAACCATTTATCCTCACTGGGTTTACCTGGAGGATGGAGGAAAAAAATATTGGTGTCACTTGTGGGAATTAATGATCCCCGGAAATTTACTGCCCAATTACAAATCTCCGCTAATCTAATCAGATTTTCGGAGCACTGCAAGGATTGTGGATACATGTATGTGGACATCAAACACGCCTTCTGTGATTGCCCTGCTCTAACAATTATTAGAAATTTTATCACTCTAAATTCTGAGTTCATTCCAAGTTTCAAAGAGGAAAATATGAGGGGCATTGTTCTTTTCGGCGGTTTCAACACCGGGAAACGCTGCAAAGAGGAAAGTACCGTTAGGGCGTCGTTACTTAATTGCAAGGCCTACATAGCGAAAAAGCTAATGGGAGGGGAAACCATCAATGCGAGAGATCTGCGGTCAATCATGGTGTCGGCCGCCGCTCGTTACGCGGCATTTTCCTTGAGGATCCCAATGGTACAAAGTTCGGCCTGGAATCATGCTTCGGAAGTCACAAAATATTTCCCTTCTACTTCTCCCCTGCACACCAAATCCCTGAAAATAATCATCAGACAATTCAAGAAGTTCAAGAACAACCAATTATATTTTATCCATATACTTATATTATTTGTTTTTTAGTGTGTTTTTGATTATTTTATCACAAGAATTTTATGTTAAAAATTATTTAAATTTACGTTTGTATTTTTAGATACTATATCGTAAGAATTTTATGTTAAGAATTTAGTTGATATATACATACGTTTGTGTTTTAAGGTTTCTAAAAGGAAAATAATTTTAAGCTATAATGTTTATTTATGTTTTGTTTTAAACACAATTTTCCTTTTATAACTATTATATGTAATAGATTTATGCACGTAATAATAAAAACCTTGCTGATGGAAAAAAAAGTAGTCAAAATGGTTAATTTCAAAGTGATGCCTATAACTTCTTGGATTTTTATGAAATTCTGCAAAAAAGACCATATTCCTATAGTCGAAACCCTTGCAAATCATGTTAAATTAATGTATTATTAGTTTAATCATTTTAACGACATATATTATCAAATGATTAAAATTAATAAGCGCTTTTAATTACATTTTTTTTGCTAGGTTTGGTAACCATTTACAATGGTTGCGGGATTTGAAATAAGAAAACTAAGACATATTAAACATAGATAAACTTAAGTATATTATTGTACTATCTGATTACATTGAAATTTTAAACTGGTTCAAATTTTCTTTTTGCACTTTTTCGTTTGTATATGTTGTCAGAATCCCTTTGAATCGTCCAACAATAATCCGCCATCATATGTTGCGGGATTTATTATACATATATAGATTGTATTTTAGTCCCTTAATACTTCTTCTGGATTTACTGGTTGTCATGAGTGTTTGCAATAGCCTAACGAATTATTCATAACGATTTATTAGTTACTCAGTCTTTAAAAAATATTTTTCTCCAAAATCATGTCTCCAAGATCAAAGTGCAAAAATGATCCAAACAGTTTTTGCTACATATGTGGATACTATACATTCGTTCGTGATCGTCGAGACATAACCGAATTTATTAAATATGCTTATAAAGCATATTTTGGACTTACCCTTGGGGATCAAGACAAACAATGGGCCCCTCACACTGTTTGCCATAATTGTGGGGAAAAGTTACGTAACTGGACCAAAGGTAAATACTATGGCTTACCTTTTGCAACTCCAATGACATGGCGTGAACAAAAGGATCATACAACGGACTGCTATTTTTGTTTGGTGAATACCAAAGGCCATACCAAAAAAACAAAACACAAAATTTCGTATCCTTCAATTCCTTCCGCCATTCCACCTATCCCTCACTCTGATCAGCTTCCTATTCCTATATTTAAAGGATTCGATTCAGCTACTGCTTCTAATGAACCGTTTATGCCACTTATGGAGACCACACAAGAAAAAGATATTGAATGTAACTTTTCTTACATTGAAAGTCCACAAAATGCTCAAAAAATGACACAAATGGAGCTGAATGACCTTGTTCGGGATCTGGGTCTTTCAAAAAGTGGAGCAGAATTGTTGGCCTCACGTCTACAGGAACATAGTTTACTGGACTCAACTACAAAAGTTTCATACTACAGAAGAAGAGAGCATTCTTTTTTACGTTTTTTTGAAGAACAGGATGATTTAGTCTACTGTCATGATGTTCAGGGTCTTCTGCTGGCTTTGGGGATGCCAATTTATGATCCTAAGGAATGGTGATTGTTTATCGATAGTTCGAAAAGCAGCCTGAAATGCGTCATTCTTCATAATGGCAATGTGTATGGAGCCGTACCAATAGGATACTCAGTGAGCTTAAGAGAAGATTATGACGACATTAAAATTGTATTGGATCTTATAAAATATAGAGAGCACAAGTGGCAAATTTGTGTGGACTTTAAAATGATGAACTTTCTTCTCGGTCAGCAAAGAGGATTTACAAAATTTCCTTGCTATCTTTGTATGTGGGACAGCCGAGCTCGAGACCAGCACTGGATTCGAAAGGATTGGCCAAGACGTGAAACCCTGAAGGCAGGCCTCCCAAATATTTGCACTGATCCCTTGGTTGAGAGAGACAAAATTATTCTCCCACCCCTGCACATTAAACTCGGGATTATGAAGCAATTTATAAAGGCATTGAACCCTGATGGTGAGAGCTTCAAACATATTCCTACAGTATTTAAAAGGTTGTCACTTGAAAAGATCAGGGCAGGCGTTTTTAATGGACCGCAAATTCGAACTCTCATAAAAGATAAGGACTTCTTAAAGAAAATGAGTCCAAAGGAAAAGAATGCATGGCTTGCCTTCATTAAGCTAATTAATAACTTTTTAGGCAACAATAAAGAAGAAAATTTCCGACACCTTGTAGAGGATTTGCTCACGGCTTTTTGTGACCTTGGGTGTAATATGAGCATAAAAATGCATTACATTCATAGCCACCTTGATGTCTTTCCTGACAATTTAGGAGCTGTCAGTGACGAACAGGGAGAGCGGTTTCATCAGGACATGAAGATCATGGAAGAGCGCTATCAAAGCCGATGGAGCACACATATGATGGCGGATTATTGTTGGACGATTCAAAGGGATTCTGACAAAGTATACAAACGAAAAAGTGCAAAAAGAAAATTTGAACCAGTTTAAAATTTCAATGTAATCAGATAGTACAATATTATACTTAAGTTTATCTATGTTTAATATGTCTTAGTTTTCTTATTTCAAATCCGCAACCATTGTAAATGGTCACCAAACCTAGCAAAAAATTGTACTTAAAAGCGTTTATTAATTTTTATTCATTTGCTATATATTTCGTTAAAATGATTAAACTAATAATACATTAATTTAACATGATTTGCAAGGGTTTCGACTATAGGAATATGGTCTCTTTTGCAGAATTTCATAAAAATCCAAGAAGTTATAGCATCACTTTGAAATTAACCATTTTGACTACTTTTTCACCAGTTTTGAGATCATACCAGGACTTTGAATGGAAGGAAAATAATTTGAATGACCATTTTTTATTTTTATTCATCACGAACAAATATTATTTTATTAATTTTCTTTTAAACTTAATATACTAACGAAGAATCGTATTTAAAAATTGTACTCATCATAAAGTGACCGTTTCAAAAAAACTCAAAAATCAAAAAAATGTGGATGTGCCACAGAAAAAGTAAGGCCAGATTTGGATTCAGGAGGTCTCATTTTAGTTATCTATGTACATTTCATTCAATCAAGGAGATTGACCAAAATTTGTTGGCCTGTGTTATTTACTATACATGAGTTTATAGTAAATGAGCCCAAAGATATTAGAGCTGCTCGGTTGTGCAGATAAAAGTTAGTTTCAGGTTTGAAGTTCAGATGTTGCCATTTATCAATCTAATCTTAATAGATAGATTTCAGTTTTCTATATCCTTTAAAAATATAATCAAAGCAAAAATATCCTATATACAAAAGATTTCTCAACTATTACATGTATGTTTATTGTAACAGCTTTTTTATATTCCTTTAGAAAAATATATGAAAAATAGACAGATTAATTGCAAAAATTTTTTGTTTAGGAATTTCTTATCCATGAATTATGGTAAAAACAAATGGGATTTTGTTGGGTGTCTTCATCCATGAAATAAATATTTTTTATGCACATAAATTTCAACTGGCAAACTTTATTTCCTTTGAAAAAGAAAAACCTAGTCCATAATTCTTGCTTTACTCTAAAGTAAAAGAGTTATTTTTCCCGTTTTTTTCTTGAACAGAGAAATAAATTATGGTTATTGAATTTTTAGTCCTATATAAGTCACAATAATTGAATAAAAAGTTCCAAATATATGAGAATTATATTCAGTATCAAGCCAATCATAAATCAACGGATGTAGAAATGGTGAGGACTTGTCACTGTGCCTACGTATAGCAACTGTCATATTAAAGCTTTTTGTATGTTTTTACAAACATATATCTTTAAAACACTACCAAAGGTTTTTATAAAGATCTTTATAATTACAAATAAATTTTGCCTATTTTTTCGATATAATTATATCCTTGTGGATAAAAATAAGCATTAAGGCGTTAAAATTAGTCTATAGTATATAGGACCTTATCAATGAGGTTGGCCGAAATTGATATTCCTGAGCCCTCAACATAGAGAGTTGATGACACCTTAACGCCCTGAGCTATAGCACTCCCTTAACAAATGATGTTTTGGTAGTAGCTATGAAACGGAGAAAAATCCCTTTATGAATAAATAATCTATATTCATACCATATCTTCTATGAACAGGAGATTGAGTATTCAACACGCTTGAAATACTTAGGTTTGGTATTTGATCAAGGACTTACCTGGGCAGAACACCTGAAGGAAAAAGCTGCCAAGTGCTCTCGCTTATGGAACATGGCAAAAGCAATCATAGGTCAAAAGTGGGGGCTGACGTCTGATAAAGTTATCTGGCTCTTCGAATCAATGATTAGACCAATCATATTTTATGGTTTTCTTGTGTGGGGCCATACTATTGCATCCAAAAAAAGTGGAATCAAAATACTAACCAGTGTACAAAGGAAAGCACTTTTATCAATCACTCAAACACTAAGGTCAACCCTACCGCAGGCATGGAGTCAGCTTTAGGTATTATTCCACTCGACCTATATGTACAAGCACAGGCAACAAAGTCCAGATGGAGAACAAGGCGTTTTACACAAGATACTTGGGATGGCATTGGCAACCTCCAAGACGGCGTGGACACCGCTTTTCTAGTGATAAACTGCTTTGTGAAGCAAATATAAATGGGCCTAGTGATTACATAAAAGGTGACCTAGTCTGGATCAATAATAATCGTATAGAATGTCCGGATACAGTAATCTATACTGACGGTTCTAAAGACCAAGACGGAAATACGGGCGCAGGATGGGCTATCACTAGGGGTGACATGACTCTACATCATTCACTGGCGTCATTAAAATCGAGGCATCAGTATTTCAGGCTGAGGTCCTCGCCATTTCAAGATCTGTGGAAGACCTTCTGAAACTCGAAAAACCTACAAGGAATATTGTTGTACGATCCAACTCTCAATCGGCAATTGCGGCTCTCTTCAATCCACTCACGAAGAGCTGCATAGTCAAAGAATGTAAGAAACTTTGATAAGAGCAAAAGAGGAGAAAAACATATACCTTGAATGGTGTAAAGGTGACAGTGACATAACTGGAAATGAATTCGCCGATTATCTTGCAAAAGTGGCTGTGAGAGTCAAAATCAAATATGCACCGGAGTACCGCCGAGCTACGTGAAGAAGGCAGTAGATAGTTTGTTTTATCAAAGGTGGAGCAGCCGTCACAAAAACAGCGTAAATATGAAGCACACTCGTCTAATGTTGAAAACTCCTAAACAAAACACGATCAAATTTCGACGAGAGAATATGAAACTGCTTGTTCAAGCAGTCACTGGCCATGGACCTTTTCTCTCGCACTTGAGTAAATGGAAGAACATCAGTCCAATTTACGATCTCTGCACGGAAGAACCGCAGACTGCAGATCACCTCATAAACAGATGTCCTGCTCTGTCCTATGAGAGGCATGAAGTTTCTCAAGAGGAGGACGAAAACATTAGAATAATTAAATTTATGCAATGCAAAATAATGCAAAATATTGTTGTAAATAATTTAGTATTTATGTAGGAATAAGTATGTGTACATAGATATTATCATTATTATTATTGTAACACAGATACCCCGTAGTGTGGTTGTGTTCTCTACTTTAGTGTTATATGTGCGTTTTCGTGTGTATGCCTATCGTGGATGATAGTAATAAATATAAACAAACCTAAACAAACATACTGAAGCGATGGAATAACTTCAGGTACTTCTTTATTGAAGAAGAGACAAAAGTAAACTGATCACATAAAGAAGTAGTAATAGAAAACAAAGAAACAAACAGAAACAGACATTCGATGAGTTAGAACCTGCTAATCCCTTTCATGTAACTAGTAGTAGGTCATAGCCGCTACACAGCTCCCCCCAGAATGTCGGTTGATGGTTATGCCCTTGTGTCCGATTTAGGGCGACCTCGGTGGGGTGGTTGTGCCAGGTGCACAGGTGCTGTGGGGTCTGTGTGAGCGGGTTTGAGTCTATCCAGAGAAACTTTTTCCTTGCGGCCACCGTAGTCGATGATGAAGGTCTTGCTGTCTCTCTCGATTACACGATATGGGCCAGTGTAGGGAGTCTGAAGCGGGTTTCGGTGCGTGTCCCGCCGGACAAATACGTACGGAGCAACAGAAAGTGTGTGCGGCACAAACGGTGTTACTGGGCCATGCTGTGATGTAGGTACCGGTGCGAGATTTCCGACGCGCTCGTGGAGCTGTCGTAGCGTCTGATCCGGTGAAATTTTGGCCGTTGGTGAGCTCAGAAAATCTCCCGGTACAGTTAAGGGCGAACCGTAAACTAATTCCGCTGAGGACGACTTGAGATCATCCTTGGGGGCGGTTCTGATACCTAAGAGAATCCACGGTAGTTCATCCATCCAGTTTGGCCCCCTAGACGAGCTCGTAATGCGGACTTGAAGTGTCTGTGGAAGCGTTCCACTAGGCCGTTTGCCTGTGGATGATAGGCCGTCGTCCTGTGCAATTTCATGCCATAGAGTTCTGCGATGGAAGACCAAAGTTGGGAAGTGAACTGAACTCCACGGTCGGAGGAGATGTCGCCTGGGAGGCCAAATCGGGCCACCCAGTTTCTGAGAAAAGCTCTCGCACATGTCTTAGCGCCTATGTCGGAGAGTGGGATGGCCTCGGGCCACCGGGTGAATCTGTCTACAACAGTAAGGAGGTAGGTATAACCTTGTGAAGAAGGGAGTGGTCCGACGAGGTCTATGTGCACGTGGTCGAAACGTCTATCAGGAACTTCGATGGGTATGAGGGGGGCTCGGATATGACGCTGTATCTTGGCACGTTGGCATTCTATACATGATTTTGCCCATTCCCTGACCTGCTTAGCCACTCCATGCCAGACGAACTTCGATGTGACTAGTTTGCAGGTGGTCCTGATTGCTGGATGCGACAGTCCGTGGATGATGTTGAAGACTCGACGGCGCCATGCTTGTGGAACGATTGGGCGATGACGACCTGTTGATACGTCGCAAAGTAGGGTCAAGTCAGAGTTATCTATTGGAACATCCTCCAACTTGAGATCGGTGACGGCAGTGCGATACGAGTGTATTTCTGAGTCGCTTTGCTGTTCTTTCGCCATGGCTCTAAAGTCGATACCCTCGTGAAGGGAGGCCACCGAGATACGTGAAAGAGCATCTGCAACTGAATTGTCCTCGCCGGACACGTGACGAATGTCCGTGGTGTATTCGGAGATGTAGCTCAGTTGCCTTTGTTGACGGGCTGACCACTGATCCGAAATTTTAGCCATTGCACTCGTGAGAGGTTTGTGATCGGTAAAAACTTTAAAGGGTCGGCCTTCGAGGAAATACCGGAAGTGACGAATAGCTAAGAAGATGGCAAGTAGTTCTTTGTCATATGTGCTGTACTTCTTCTCCGGTCTCCGCAAATGTCGGCTAAAGAAGGCGATTGGTTCGACTCCCCCATCCACCTCTTGTTGTAGGACTGCACCAAGGCCGATGTCGGAGGCATCAGTGATGAGACTGAGCGGAGCGTCTGGCCTCGGGTGAACCAGCATCGTTGCGTCTACTAAAGCCGCCTTGGCTGCCTCAAACGATGTAACCATGTCGCCGGACCATTCTATTGCCTGTGATGCCTTGTGTCTACCTGCGAGGCTCTCATGTAGAGGGCGCATGATTGTTGCTGCGTTTTGGAGGAATCGATGATAAAAAGTTACCATTCCTATGAATTCGCTCAATTTCTTAGCATTGTCTGGGCGCGGAAATTGGGCGATGGCCTCTACCTTGGTGGGTAAAGGGAGGGAACCTTGGCCTGTAATGCGATGTCCGAGGAAGTCGATAGTCTCAACTCCGAACTCACACTTTTCCGGATTGATGATGAGGCCGTGTTTTGACAGGAGGCTGAACAAAGTCTCGAGGTCCTTGAGATGCTGCTGTTTATTCGAGCTTGCTATTAACATATCGTCGAGATAGACGAAAACAAAGTCGAGGCCTGTCAAGATGGAGTCCATCATGCGTTGGAAGGCCTGTGCCGCGTTTTTGAGTCCAAAGGTACCCGCAAAAATTCGAAAAGTCCAAAGGGTGTTACAATGGCCGTCTTGGGGATGTCCTCAGGGGCTACTGGGATTTGGTGGTATCCTCGTTTGAGGTCTACTTTTGAAAATATACCCTTGTCTGCTAGACCGTTGGCAAAGTCATGAATATGGGGGACAGGGTAACGATCGGGCGTGGTTATATCGTTCAGCCATTTGTAGTCTCCGCAGGGGCGCTTGCTGCCATCTGGTTTGTCCACGAGGTGTAACGGACTTGACCAGCAGCTGTTGGAACGCCTGATGATGCCCAGTTCCTCCATCTTTTTGAATTCCGTCTTGGCTGCTGTGAGTTTATCTGGTGGAAGTCGGCGTGGGCGTGCTCGTACTGGTGGACCCGTTGTCGGAATGTGAAGGACCACCCCATGCTTGGTCGATGGCTCTGAGAATGTGGGCTTTGTTAGACTTGGAAATTTAGCGAGGAGGCGTTTATAACTGTCCTCAGGATTTTGGGTAAGGCCTTGGATGCGGCTTCCATTGGCAAGCTGTAGAGGCATAGATGTGTAATTCTCTCCATTGATGAGCTGAGAACCTCTAATGTCGACCAGGAGTCCTGAGTGGCGAAGGAAATCTGCTCCTAGTATGGGGCATTGGACTGCGGCGATGTGGAAGGACCACTCGTAGGTCCGATTACAGAGCTGAAGACGGAGTTTCCGCGTACCATACGTGTGAATGATGCTGCCATTTGCGGCGGATAGGGGACGACCTCTGGTGCCGTGGCGTTTTTCAAAAGAAGATGCAGGAAGGACGCTAATTTCCGCTCCAGTGTCTACGAGAAACTTCCTTCCTGACTGATGATCGCGGAGATGAAAGAGGCTATTGAGGGTTGAGCCGGTCTCAGACGCCTTCACTGACGACCGGCTAGCTCGTTTCCCGATGAGGTGTACCTGCATGGTTGATGGCAACGTTGGGCTTTGTCACCAAACTTGGCATGATAATAACATAGGCCGTGAGTTGATTTCGTGGCTCTTGCAGGGGTAGTGGAAGATGATGTGGTTGTGCGTCGGATAGCGCTGGTAGCCGGTGAGTGTGTCTCCCACAGTGAATCGGCCATTTTGGCCAATTGTCTACAGTCTTCCACCTTGGAGTGGACCAAAATTCCGCGAATGTCTGCAGGGAGGCGCTCCAGGAACAAACTGCGGAAGATGAAGCACGACTTATGAGAGCCTAGCAAGGCGAGCATCTTGTCCATCAAGGCACTGGGCTTGTCATCCCCTAGGTCGGGTACGTGGATCAAGCGTGAGCCCCGCTCAAATTCTGATAGACCGTAAGTCTCTGTTAGTCTGTCTTTGATGGTTTGATACTTGTTTGTTGCCGGTGGATCTCCCAGGAGGTCGATTACGCGTTTGGCTGTGTCCTGGTCGAGCACACTTACGACATAGTGGTATTTCGTGTCGTCCTGAGTGATCCCCCGCAAGTTGAACTGGGACTCAGCTTGAGAAAACCACACGTGGGGCTCCGAGGTCCAAAATGTTGGGAGTTTAAGGCTGACAGCCTGAATTTGCTCCCCGTTGTCTCCAGGCATATTGTGTCCGTATTAATATCTCTGAAATTCGTTTCAAAGTTCGGGGTCACCACTGAAGCGATGGAATAACTTCAGGTACTTCTTTATTGAAGAAGAGACAAAAGTAAACTGATCACATAAAGAAGTAGTAATAGAAAACAAAGAAACATAAACAGACACTCGATGAGTTAGAACCTGCTAATCCCTTTCATGTAACTAGTAGTAGGTCATAGCCGCTACAATATTTATTTTACTATAGATCAAAGATAAACGTACTAGATAAAAGATAAACGGATAATTGATTTGGGACCTCTGTGTGACATGTAACGTAAGTATTAAAAAGACGATATTAATATTAAGATAATCCATATATCTCTAAAGAATATAGTCTATATTTTTTTGCATTGGAAAATATTATTCGGCTGTGATGATTTTAATACCGACCTTACATAGAAAGAGAAAAAACTGAAAACATAGAGACATCTCTCTGGCTCTCTTTTATATAGTATTAAACCTCACAACCTCTCCCTTTTTCATAACAGATTTTCCTACTAGTATTTTTATTATTTTTTACATTTATTACAAAAAATCATACATTTTGATACGTTTTTTTCTTTTATCTTCTAATGAATTATGAGGGGCGGTCTACTGTCTTCCTCCTTCACTTTCGTCGTCAATTGGACAAAAAAATGCTAGAGAATTAATAAGCTTTGAGAGGAAGCCTAAGAGCCTTCCGTGACGAGGGAGGCATTGAACTACTTACCATAAGAACAAGTCGTCCCGACAAGAGACGATGGAGTTCCTCTCGTCCAGGAATCCTGTCGAATAAGTGACTCCGGCACGGGGGGAACTCCGTATCAAGGTCCTCCGCTAAGTTAAATAACTAAAGCTGTTTAATGTAACGCAATAATAATATTAACAGCTTTGTTATGAAAAAGGGAGAGGTTTGTGATGTTATATTTTTACATATATAAAAAAGAGGCCAGAGAGATGTCTCTATATTTTCAGTTTTTTTCTCTTTC
>CP045893.1:18361808-18475006 GCA_013387185.1 Caligus rogercresseyi | reverse complement strand
TATTATTTTTTTTTTTTTTTTTCCATCAGCAAGGTTTTTATTATTACGGTGCAAAATATATACATATATAGTTTAAAAGGAAAATTGTGTTTAATACAAAACATAAATAAACATTATAGTTTAAAATTATTTTCCTTTTAGAAACCTTAAAACACAAACGTATGTACATATCACTAAATTCTTAACATAAAATTCTTACGATATAGTATCTAAAAATACAAACGTAAATATTAAATAATTTTTACATAAAATTCTTGTGATAAAATATTCAAAAACACTAAAAAACAAATAATATAAGTATATGGATAAAATATCATTGGTTGTTCTTGAACTTCTTGAATTGTCTGATGATTATTTCCAGGGATTTGGTGTGCAGGGGAGAAGTAGAAGGGAAATATTTTATGACTTCCGAAGCATGATTCCAGGCCGAACTTTGTACCATTGGGATCCTCAAGGAAAATGCCGCGTAACGAGCGGCGGCCGACACCATGATTGACCGCAGATCTCTCGCATTGATGGTTTCCCCTCCCATTAGCTTTTTCGCTATGTAGGCCTTGCAATTAAGTAACGACGCCCTAACGGTATTTTCCTCTTTGCAGCGTTTCCCGGTGTTGAAACCGCCGAAAAGAACAATGCCCCTCATATTTTCCTCTTTGAAACTTGGATGAACTCAGAATTTAGAGTGATAAAATTTCTAATAATTGTTAGAGCAGGGCAATCACAGAAGGCGTGTTTGATGTCCACATACATGTATCCACAATCCTTGCAGTGCTCCGAAAATCTGATTAGATTAGCGGAGATTTGTAATTGGGCAGTAAATTTCCGGGGATCATTAATTCCCACAAGTGACACCAATATTTTTTTCCTCCATCCTCCAGGTAAACCCAGTGAGGATAAATGGTTTTTGACAATTTCATCTGCTTTTTCTGAGTGGGGCTCTTTAACGAGGAACTTGCAATGCCAAGGAGTCAATGGGATATGCTGTTAGCTCCTCTCAAAAGAGGAAAATAAAATCTTCCGGTTGTGAATGATGTATATATTATCCAAGTCGCCAAACGTTAGCCTGTTCTCTATCAGCGCAATCCTTTCCAATTCCCTGGGGTTTCTTTTATCCCTTTAAAAAAGGGTCTTCGTTTAATATTTTGACGAATAATATCTGTAATACTGTTAGAGTCAAATATGGGTGAATTTATCATATTACCCTCTGCATAGCTGCCAATTCCTTTGAATATAGAGCTATCGTGTAGTTGGACAAGTCAGTTCCAAACATGAGTGTTTAAAAATAAAAGGGTCACTAAAATAGTCGTGCCATTCCACGTGCGGGTGCAGAGTGAGGTTGTAAAAAACTTTTAAAATATTTTAGGTAAAATATTTTGTAGTAAGACCAGGCCTCCACCAAGTTGAGACCTTCTTCTTTTTAAGGTAGGAATATATTTCTGGTCAAACAATTTATTCAACCACTTATCTTCTTCAATGATTTTTCCCCTATTGATGGAATCGCAGTAGATATGTAAATCATTTGAGAGATCAATTTTGTATTGTATAGGTCAATACGCTTTTGTATACAAAAACTTCTCCATGCCTGACACCATTTATAAGCTTGACTATTTAGGTCTTCAAAATTTAAAAGTGAAGGGCGGTTTATTTCCCACATAATACCTAAAATATTCACTGATCTAACAACCTTGCACCCCCCTATAATCGACGAAAGTGCAGGTTGCCAAATGCCAATAGGAAGAATGGAGGTCTTCTCCACGTTTACGTTAAGTCCACTTATTTTGAAATTTTCCAAAAAAGGCAACTAAAATCTCAATTCTCCTTATAAGCTGTTCCTCCGAATTCCCTTGCACCATTAAGGTTACATCGTCGGCGTAGAGGTCCATTATGTGCTTTTTATTTTCCATTTGCACTCCAAAACCATAATATTTACGGTTAATTAAAGTGTTTAATTGTTCCATCGAAGCGACAAACAAGAGGGGTGATACTGGGCATCCTTGTCTACAGCTTTTTCCTAAAATTATAGGGTCACCTTGGAGGCCATCTAAAACAATAGTAGAGCTACCGTTAAAAAGAAGAGAGCGTATGGGGTTAAAATACTTTTTGGGAAGAAACTTTTTCACAGCTTTGAAAATAAAATTATGGCTAATAGTATCGAACGCTTTGCTAAAATCGATTGCGATTATGGCTCCAAATTTTTGTCTCCGGCTCGTGGAGTCCATGGCAGTCCTGATATTTCTTGACACATCAGCGATATTTCTTCTTTTTAGGAATCCTTTTGCTCTTGCCCAAGACTTTTGTTTAAAATGGGTTCTATTTGTCGTGCTAAAATACCTGCCAATATACGGTATGCCTCATTCATTATTGTCAAAGGCCTCCAGTGGCTAATTAGGTTTCCGCTGCCCTTCTTGGGGATGAGTGAAATTCTGCCGTGAGTAAGAGGCGCTGGAAGGGCGCCTTTAGTTTCCATTTCTTTGCCAATCCTGAGTAAGTAGGGGTGACTTCATTTGCACAATAACTGAAGATTGAACCTCTAATACCGTCTGGCCCAGAGGCTTTATTATTTTTATAAAACTTTTGAATATGATTCATTATAATAATATGAGTAAAAACAGACCCTGTTGAATTTTTGGGTCTGGGAA
The DNA here is from genome assembly GCA_013387185.1 of Caligus rogercresseyi. Classification (NCBI taxonomy): domain Eukaryota; kingdom Metazoa; phylum Arthropoda; class Copepoda; order Siphonostomatoida; family Caligidae; genus Caligus; species Caligus rogercresseyi. The sequence continues at coordinate 18,472,367 of CP045893.1, read as the reverse complement.
AGCCAATTCTTGAGCATCCAAGAATTCTTTGGTAAGTTGTATGAAATAATTGAAGAATTTCTTTTTTATCTGACGTAAAGGTTCCGTTATATAGATTTTTTCAATTCTTCTGAACGCTAGTTCTTTTTTAAGTCCCATTTGTTTAAATCTACAAAATGGGTTCTGCTCTAATTGTAATTTTCTGTCCATTTCTTCTTCCTCTATTTCCGCTAATCCAATGGTATTGAGAGTATCAGAGGTTATCGTCCGCGTAAATAGTGAGCCTTCATCCATGATTTCTTCAATATCGTTTTGTAGTTGTTTTGTTGTTATTCGCTTTTTTCGTAAAAACATTATCGTTGTATTTTTGATCGTTTTATTTAGGGTTTTAAAAAAATTTCGGCACGAATATGTTGAGTTAAAGTTTTCCTGGAGATTACTTTGTAGTTTCGTTTGATATTTTTCGCTACGAACTAGCCAATTAGGAATCCGAAAAGGCTTACAAGAATTTGATATAAACTCCATTTCTAATAATTTATGATCTGAGGAGAGTTCATATCTAAAATTTGCTTTTTTGTAATCGTAGATATAGACCATGAAACGAGTATATGATCTATTCTTGAATATTGTTTCCGCTCTTCCAGGAATATGAATATTTGTGGTCCATAAATTTGTCAATTATATCAAATAGGTATGTCTCATCGATTATAATTTCAAGAAAACATTTATTTGGATGAGAGTTCTTCTGAAGATCGACATTGAGATCTCCAACTAAGATCCTTGGGAGAGGGTCATTTATAAGACAATTACGAATAGAAGTAAAAAAAGATTCTGATCGCTTGTTTGGACCATATGCATTTATGATACTGAATTCAAAGTTACTAGATGGGACATGAATGTTAATTTGTGGAAGTCACTGTCGATTTGGCTTTCATAAACATTTCTTGATAACGCCACTGATTTAGACACCATAGTAATGACACCACGAGTTGCGCCATTCCCAGTGAAATACACAGTGAAATTGGGTGGTATACAATGAGGACATAAACTAGTACAAGAGGAGGCACATAAAGCCCTAATATCTTGAAGGCAGATGATGTCCGGATGTAGAGCCTGGATCCTTCTCATCAAGGCATGTCTTGTTCTTTTATCTTTTCCACCTCTAGTATTCAATGACACAATTCTTTTTAAACCTACTATGTTTTTGTGTACAGACATAGGTTATTGAAGCAAAGTCTATGTGGTAATCTTAGGTGTTTTGCCTGCGAGTCTTTATCAGGAGAATGTTCAGTTTCGGGCTTATTCCTTTTACTATTGATTGGGAGCGAGTACGATGATTAAAAAAAATTTGAGCATTCAAATGTGATATAGAAGATTTTTTCCTTCTACCTTCTCCGTTATCTTGGTTCATCATCAATTCAGTGTCCTCTTGTGAGGGAGTAGCGTTGTCCTCATGCATCTCTGAAGGTCCAGCGTTGGGGATGTTGCTCTCTTCCGTCTCCGCATTATCATCATGAATGATCTCAGACGGCATATTGTTAGGTTCATTCACCTCTTCCGCCCCTGTCATAGGTTCTATGGTTCTAAGGGTTGTATCCTGGGATTCTCCTTCTTCACTATTAGGCGCATTATCTCCATCATTTATTTGCAAGGGAGTATCTTCAACATTTACAATTGTTGGAAGTTCAATCATTGTCTGAATATCTTCATTCAAACGTGTCGTCTCATTACCATTAACAGAAGCATTGTCCGTTGCTTTACTAAATGAAGCCTTTAAAGAGTTCCAATAATCAGTCCATTTAATAAACTTATTCGGACAGTCCCTCGCAAAGTGTCCTTTGTCGTAACATTTTGCACAGGTTATTGATTGCCCGGAAAAACTTATTCTAGTTTTATATCCCTTAAATCCTAGAAAACCTGGGACGTCTTTTTGGGGTAATACACCAACAGTGAAGTTCCCATTATAAAGTCCTTTTAATTTTCCATCAAGGAAATTACACTCCTTTGCGGGTCTAGTAATTTCTCCAAAATTTAGGAGCACTTCTTCAATATCTTTTGCCTTAACATCCTCATGAGGAGAATGCACTATTACGTTTTTTCATATATAATGGGATTTCCATCAGTATCTTTTCGTTGTGCCCTGAGGCCTCTAACAGTCCCTTTGATCCCATCGTCACTAGTAGATCCATTTCTTATGATAAAGGTATCCTCTACATGCGAGAAGGATGTACCAATATTTAATTCATTCTTCAAATTAATATCAATATAGAGCGAGCTCCTGGGCACGTGTGAATTCCTTGAAGAGAACGGGGATTCAATTTCAGTGTTCCAATTACTAGGTTCTCTATCTCTTGAATTGTCGGTCGCTTCGGTGCCCGACTTCCGTTGATCGTTGATAGATCAATAATAATTTTACTTTTCATGGCCTTAGAGGTCAGATCCTTTTTTAGTGCCTTTACATAGGAACTTTGTGGAGGAATCTCCTCCCCACTCGAAGATTCATTCATTTATGATTCCAAATTTCTCAGAACTTTCTTATGCCTACACCTCTTCACCTCTTTAAAAAAAGAAGTGGACTATTTTTCTTCTTTATTTACCTTTGTAGAGAAGCGTACGCGAAGTAAATAAATAAATGACTGCCCTCTCCTGCAGGAACACAGAGAGGGAGGAAGAAAAAGAGAGGGTCAAACAACAACAACTATATAAACCTTGTATTCGCAGAGGTCCCAAGCGATCGAAAATGTTCCGAAACCGGGCTTTGAGAACAATTAGTCCGTTTGAGGCACCCACTATCCAGTCTCCATGCACTCACATCACTTTTTACTTGTATAAAAAGGATAAACCACACTTATAGACACAAGATATGGACCCTTTCTTACGGAGCCACAGAAAACACGTCTTCACAATATACATAGGAAGGAACTACTTTTTCACCAGTTTTGAGATCATACCGGGACTTTGAATGGAAGGAAAATAATTTGAATGACTTTTTTTTATTTTTTTTATTCATCACAAACAAATATGATTTTATTAATTTTCTTCTAAACTTAATATACTAACGAAGAATCGTATTTAAAAATTGTACATCATAAAGTGACCGTTTCAAAAAACTCAAAAATCAAAAAATGTGGATGTGCCACAGAAAAAGTAAGGCCAGATTTGGATTCAGGAGGTCTCATTTTAGTTATCTATGTACATTTCATTCAATCAAGGGAGATTGACCAAAATTTGTTGGCCTGTGTAATTGTATCAATTTATTGTATGCATTTGGACTTCCATTGGGTTATAGCCTGCATTGGCCAGGGAAAGAGAAAGATGGCCAACTTACAAAATCATGTTAAATATAAGAGCTAATAAGTGGATTTCCAATTCCAGATTACTTAGCGACAGACCTGGCAAAGGATACACAACGGAAACCAGGACCTCCTAATCCAGATTCTAATGCGCCCGGATGATTAATTCTACTCTATGTTTTGAAATAAACAGTCCACTCGTTATCATACCTTTTTTAGTCAATGTGGAGTCAAAATCTCATTCATAAGGGGAATCATCATGACTATCACTTGTTGGCTGAATGTCTTAAAAGAATGATGACTCAAAAATCCTCCAGAGCTAAAGCAGATTCCACTTATTCTTATTAATTATTACATGAGTTACCTGTTTGGCTTCCCCAGATATTAAAATAATGTTGTTATTTTGGGTAATATAATAATATTCTTTATAAATTAAAACTATGTCATGTGACAAACGCAGATAATTTTGTAACTGAATGATTTACATTTTATCATTGTTTCCTTATCCGTCTAAGGCAGGGGTCACCAACCTTTTTTTAACTGAGGGCTACTTCTTGGGTGTGGATTCATGTGAAGGGCTACCAATTTGATATGCGCTTCTGATATAACAAATTTACTCGGTTTACCTGTATGTTATTAATACTAATTAGTGATATTCGCCTGCATTAGATTATTTTAATAATAAAAATTCACAATTATCATCAATAATGACTTTAAAAGGTAGAAAAATTGTTGCTTTATTTCTAAACATTTCTAACAACTCCTTAGATTTGCAAAAGGAACTGAAATCATGGATGACAATGCACCATTTACATTAAAACAAAATTATAGGTTAGTATCTTAACATGTGTGACATAGGCCTATTACTTATGCACACAAACAAATGACATTTTACTGATTTTTACAGAAATGAATTAACCATCACAGTTATACAACAAAACTAAACTATTTATATTTTTGAAATATCTTACAATCTTCAGAAATACATTTTAATGGGAGGCCTGACATTGCATGCTGGCCACCAGTGCATTGTAATCTGGGCTGTAACTTGAAACTGCAATTCTGAGTGAATCTTGCAAATGTGTATCTGTGAGCCTTGTTCTGTGTCTATTTTTGATGTAATTCATGTCAGAAAAGGCTGATTCACAAAGGTAAGTTGAACCAAACAGGCTAGCCACCTTCATAGCTGCTGTGCATAGACCACTAAACCTTTCTATATCAACAAGGCCCCAGAAGTTTTCTGTAGCCTTATGGGCCTTGAGGTGGATGTCATTTTGTAAAGTCACTATTTCCATTTCCACCTGCCCAGCATCCAAGCTAAGCATTTCACTTAGTTGCTCAGCAATGCACGTTGTGTCCACGTTCATAAAAGGATTTGAAATGAACGACACACATGGCTCCAGCTTATCAATGTCACAAAACCGACTTTCAAACTCTTGCCCTAGCCTGTTTATGACTTGAGAGTACTTCTCAGCAACTTTGCCAAAACTCTCAGACGCAGAAACATTGTCTTTCAGCACCATCTGCAAAGAGAGGAAATGCAGGACCTTTTTCCTCTGTAAATGCGCAGAGAAAATGTTCATCTGGGCTTTAAACGCATTTAAAGCACTGATCATGTCTGCAACAGTCTTTCCTTTCCCCTGCAGCGCACGGTTCAGATTGTTCAGTTTTCCAGTAATGTCTGTCAGAAATGCCAGGTCAAGTAGCCACGCAGTGTCTTCCAGCATAGAGGTGTCTTCGTCTCTAGATTTCATGAAATCCTTGATCTCGCTCAACAGCGACAAAAACCGAAGTAAAATCCGCCCTCTGCTGAGCCATCGGATGTCCGTGTGGAGTAGCAGGTCCCTGTATTCAGCCGACAGCTCCTCCAACAGCACTTTGAAACTTTGGTGCTGTTGGCTTTGGAGCGGATGCTATTTATGATCCTCACAACAGGAGTCATAACGTGCTCAAAGCCGATCACCTGAAAAATGAAATATGCGCATTTAATAGGTATTATAATTGGGCCTTGAACAGGACAGCAACAAGGATGAAATATATGAAATACAAAATTTAAAAAACGCACCTTTGCGCACAACGCCTGTTGATGAATGATACAGTGGTACTGTACGAATTTCGGGAATGCTGGATCACTTTTACAGTGCGCAATGAACCCTACATGCCGTCCGGTCATCGCAGGAGCCCCGTCTGTCGTGATTGACACCAACTTTTGCAGTGGGATATTTTTGATGTTGAAGAACTCCTTCACTGCATTGTAAATGTCAACACCCTCGTTGTGGTTTTTAGAGGGAGTAATGTGAGAAGTTCCTCCTTTGTAGAAAAATCTTTAAAGACCATGCGAACGAACATCATAAGCTGCGCCGTACTGCTGCTGTCGATGGACTCGTCGCATTGAATGCTGAACCACTTGCACTCCGCGAGATCCCGATCCAGCTGATCAGTCAAATTGTCAGACATAGTTGTCACTCTTCTGGCCATTGTGCTTGCCCCCATTTGAACATCAGACAGAGACGAGAACACTTCCTTCCCATATTTCTCATCTTGAAACAAGGTGTTGGCAACTATCATCATTGTTTCTTTGAAAAGGTCTCCATCTGTAAATGCCTTCTTCCTCTTAATTAGATGTTCTGTTGCTCTGAACGAAGCCTCAGTAGCTTTTTGATTGTTGTTTACACAAGCCTGATTTTAGCTCACCTACTTTTTCAACCCGTAGAGCGCTGCCCGGTGGGTAGTTAGCATCGTAGCTTAGATGGCTGGTCTTGAAGTGTCTCAACGTTGTGGTGCTTTGGTATCGCCACAGCCAACCGGCAAATGAGACACACACATGAATCTTTTACAGTCGTAAAAAAGAACTCATTTTCCCAATCACTGTTAAAATTGTATGGTCTCTTTCTTTTTTCTGTCATGTTTTTGATTCATCTGTTCCTCTTCTTCTGAACCAGTGCCTTAGAGAAGGAGAGTCTGGACGACCTACTGATGAGTCATAACAAACAGCTGACTAACTTCCATAACAAAACAGATTTCATATAATAAATTAGTAGGTATTTGTTTTTAGTAACCAATTAAATGTTATTTTCTTGAATCCAAGGAAACATAATTTAATGTATAAAGATGGCAATTTAATTTAATTTGCTATAAATTGTAATATTTTTAATATTTTGCCACTATTTTTGGCAGAAATAGCATTCGTATGTTGAATAACTATATTATTACATGTCTGATTATATTCCTAATGTGGGCACCCCTTCATCAATCACGAAACCTTTTTGTTTTTATATCTCTGGGATCTATCAGCAAAATAGATTCCTCGTAATACATACCTTAGACTCTAAGGCATGTACAACAAGCTTTTTGGTACAAAAAAATATTTCGTTTCTGTGAACAATATAAAATTATAAATCATTTCATTCATGTCAAACTGCCCATAATGTTTCTCGACAGCTTTCAAATAAAGTTTTATTATGAGAACTTTATACTTTTATATTTTATAAAGCATTTTTTATGTGTTACAACGCAGTACTAATATATATATATATATATATATATATATATATATATATATATATATATATATATATATATATATATATATATATATAATGAGAAGATAAGGAATGCAAATATAAGGAATGTATTTAAAGTAGATTATTGAGGTCTCATCAAAATAATATATATTGGACATTTAAGGAGACAGTATAATTATTCACTATTTTTATAGTTAAGCGGCCTTCAATTTAAATCCGTTTATTTATTTATCAAAGGAGGAAAGTTATAGGGCAAATATTTCATACTTAATGAGAAAAGAAATTGAACAGGTTTAATCATTTTTGAAATGCTTATTCATTTTACATATATTCCTTAACAAATTTGAGTATTTTAATATATCATATGCTTAACTAAGGATAACAATATGAAAAATAAGTTTTTTTATAATTAAAAAGTATTGTTTGTGGGCATTAAAAAGCACGTGTTCGTGATCCAAGACAATAGGAGACTGAGATGTTTTAAAGGAGAGTTTATGGCTATATAAGTACTAAGGATACCGCACAAGGACTATTTCCAATGGTATTGTTCGAAATAAAAAAGTTCTGGCATAAAGAAACAATTAATCACGTGTATGCCCGAACAATGTAAGGAAAATTGTCAGTGGGGGCTGTATATTATCCTTGATTAAAAATAGTTTAGTAAATATTATTACGATAAGAGTACAAATATCTTAGATACTTATATTCTTGTTTGGAAATAATTTGAATAATGTTTATATATTCTGACTGAAAGAATATAAATGCATTGAGTAACCCGTCAAGTTAACGGTAAAGATATGAAGGAACATAATATTATTCGTAAAGAAAAAACTTAATTGTCTTTATTATATCTATGATTTGTATTTATATTTATCGTATCTTTATATTAATTTTAAAATAAATAATATGGTTGATATTAGAGCGCAACAAAACACAATATTTATTATTTGTAAGCCCTATTTTTTGGACAATGTTAATAGGGTGAGGATAGAGATTTGTGCCAAATTTAAAGCAATAATTTACCCTTTGGAATACCCTTGTTGATATAGTATTTGAGTATGATAAGAAAAACGGTTGTTCTTGGTTTTTATATCTATACATACATATTTTTTAAAATTAGCACCGCAACTTTATGTAAATTTAATTAAATCTCCCAATTCACATGAGGGATAACATAAATAATAATAATGAATTAAATAGTTTGAAATAAGTTGAAGGCTTTCCTATTGGAAAATATATTATTTACATATATGTATTCCATCTTGGGGACACACGGAGTGCCAAACCCGATAGCGTCCATATCTTAATGAGATGCACCTTCTTTAATTATGATGTACATAAATTCAATGTAAAAATTCATGATTCCAAAGAAAAGATATTTTTTACTTTCTACCTAAACAAACAGATAATTATTACATTTAATCGCTTCGAATGTACGAATATTAAAAGCTCAAATGTTGTCTATAATTGCACCTCAAATTTCTTAAATTACATTTTTTTTAAATTTAAAGTTAATGTGATTGAAATCAGCGACTACTGATGGCGCAACTGTAAATGTCTGGACTAACATTCATATTCCAGCCATGAATTATAGTTTTATATCAAGCAATATGTGGCAATCATTTGCAGATTTTCTTAAATTCCAATGTAGTTTATTATTTTTTAAGATCAATGTGTGTTGAAATGAAAATGATTCATTATATGATTTATTTGTGGAGTTTATAATCTTTAAAAAACTCCCACCTCCAGTCACCAAGGAATTAAATATGCAGAAAGCAATTGTGTATTCATAATCATACAAAAAAATATTTAAAATAGTACAATTCAGAAAAATTATAAGACATATCTCTGCAATTTGAACTGTCCACCACCTTGCATTGATGCCAAATCCATGATTTAGAGCGTCAGCAAGGAAATGGGAAGGAAATACCATTATAATTCAAATATTAATAGAACGTCAAACAAAGGTCATATACACATATGACAACGCATTACTTCATAGGAGAAGAAAACCTGCTTAGTCACTAAGAGATAAAATGACATAAACATTGTTTAGCTATATCATCCATGAATGTCTCATCAATTGACCAAATCAATATGACGTAGTTATTACGTAACAATAGTGAAATTTTGCGTAAGAAAGCTGCTAAATAAAAATTTCTAAGAATAGTTATAACGTTAAAAACATTTTGAAATATCAGTCATTAAGAAATATTCACAATAAAATACATCATTAATTGAGAAAAAAAATCCATTCTATTTACCTTTTTTTTTTTAAATCCTATTAAAACTTATTAAATTTAGCGTGAATGCATATATTCTTTATATAAATAAACATTAAAGTTTAAAATTTATACACTAAATAAAGTCAATACAAAACATTAAACGCTCACATAAAAGTAGAAAATTAATTGGATATTAAAATAACATAACCGTGATTGGAATAAATAGGTGTCATGTAATTTAAAACTAGACTTTTTGTAAAATTCAAGTAAAAACTTCAGATGGTGAGAGGTCCTCTCGGAACAGGAGGGGAAGTAACGAACGATGTCACTCGCAAATCTACAGCTTGAATCCTCTGGAATCCTGATGGAGAGCGCCATGTACTTAGAAATATTAACAATATAATACATCATTAATTTAAAAAAAAATTGCAGTATATTAACCTAAGATTGTTTTGTATTTTTGCGGATCCGTTTTACATTGGCAAGGCATGTTATTAACTTTCTAGTGAGGGTCCAGAAATATTTACGAAGATATAAAATTCTGTAAGTCTTTAAATGTCGTATTGCAACAACAATCATAATTACTTGCAGGTCAGTTGCCTATATAAGTTCAATTTTTAGGCACTTGTCAACTCTTACAATGACTCTAGATAATGATAAATGTATTATCTTAAAACCATGGAAAAACCCACTTTCATCCATACATCCTATTTTATTTGATTCCGCACAATTAAATAAGTATATTTTCAACAGAGAGATGATTAACGGATGACTTTCTATATCAGGCAATCTAACTTAAGCAATAGCATTTAAATAAAGACTTTTGTAGTTTAACAATTTAATAATAAAAAATCGGTTGAGAAAATGTATAGCTCATGCTTTGGAACTATTGTTCCTAAAAATAAAGAATATGTAGCCTAGCAATAAAATCAAAATAGGCAAACGGAGGAAATATAAGCGTCCTTAAGCCTCGAGACATGAATAACCGTAAGGAAAAATGACAAATGCCTGTCAAAAGAAGTGATGTTGATATAAAAAATGGGGAGAATATGCCTGCCTGGGAAATTTTATTTTACGAAGGGAAAAACGTGAAGAGTTTTTTATATAAAGAAACCATTATTGGCGAGAGAGAGAGAGAGAGAAAGAGAGAGACAGCCTGTAGTTTGAACAGAGGAAGGTAAATGACTTAGATAAACTCCAAGATGAATACAAGTAATGAAGTTTTTTTGTGCAAAATAATGTTTTAGGATTGTGGCATTTCTTTAACATTATACAAAATTCTGATGAGGAATGCCAAACTATTGGTGAATGACAACTGAAATAATAATAATAATAATTGTCTAATAAATAAATAACGAACAATGATTAGCAAAGCTGATTTTCAGCGCATAGAGTTTTTTAATATTGTGTTCTTAGGATTAATTTTGAGCCACCGAAATTATTTTTCTTATGTTTGTTCCCTGGATGATAAAGATAAACAAAGATTCAAAAAGATAGAGCCCCCAAAAAGAATCTAATATACAATTTAAAAGCAAAAAATAACTAAAGTAATAAACGTGAAAGTAGTGAGTAGTGGATTTCCGTACTTTTCCTTCCATCTCATTTCCTGGAAGGAGGTACTTTCAGCTTCAACGAGCTTACAAAGATTTGGTAAATATATGTAGGCTTGAGCGTAGGCATCATTGATTTTTCTGCATATTAACTTAGATACAGGGACTCTTCATATAAAACTAGGATTGTTTCTTTATTTATATAATTTAAATATGCTTTTTGAAACATAAATATAAATATTATTCTATATATAACTTTAAAAAAGTGATGGATCCAAGTATTATATATTATAAGGGACGAGTCATAAATAAGTAGAATGGTCACAATGTTTTTGGGGCACAGCTCACATATGTTAATTTGAATGTGTGTTTTAATATATATTTATAACTGGATAGACTGCAAAACGAAGAGAAACGAAAATACGCGACACAGCAACTGATGGGAGCGATTTAATGTCTCATTTATTACGAATGATATATTGTTAAAGTCTATGACACAATAAATGGAAAGAAATTAATGTTACTTGTCTCTTGGTCGGGGGTTTGCCCGGACATATTATAGGGAAAAGGATTTGAAAACTAAAATGTGAAAATAAACTAATTAAAAAATAACTTTAAATATCAACAGCCAAGATTCTATTACTATCCGTACTCTAAACCATAAAAGAACCCTACAAAAAGAAAATATTTAAATAAATGGTTGGTGCGTTAGAACATATGCTTGTTTATGGCACTGCAAATTATTTGGTGAAATTTGAAGAAATAAAAAACTCATAAATTGATAATATCTCTATTTTATAAAAGTAGTTTATTTCCAAATGATAAATAACATCAAAAATTGTTTCATAATAAAACCCTTGAACGCAATTAGGCGTTAGAAATCTCAATCTTTGGTTTCTATAATATCTATATATATATATATATATATATATATATCTAATATATATATATATATTATAATTATATATTATACATATATATATATATATATATTAGGGTGATTCTTGTTCCCGTTTTTCGTATTTCAGAGTCGGGCTCCCCTTAGGATTTTACTTTAGTGTATAGACATCATCTTGTGAAAGTTTGGACGAAATCGAATAATGGGAAGTGTCCGCTCAACGGGCCCAAAAGTTATGTAGTATTTTTTTTTGCGCCATTCGATCACCTATAATGTCCTTAATTTCGAAGCTATTTTCAAACAATTCGCCGCAAAATATAGGTATGCTCGCAAGAATTCCAAATCAGTTTTTATTTTCATGTACATCCAAAATCAAACGAGAAATTTAGGTTTTGAAATAGTCATTTAAAAAAAATAGCCCAAAAATGAGCATTTTGAAACTTTACTATCTCGTTTGATTTTGGAATGTACATGAAAAATAAAAACTCATTTGGAATCCTTGCTAGCATACCTAAATTTAGCAGCAAATTGTTGAAAATAGCATTTATAATGAGGACATTAGAGGCGATCGAACGGCGAAAAAAAAAATACTACATAAGTTTACTACATAACTTTTGGGCCCGTTGAGCGGACACTTCCCATTATTCGATTTCGTTCAAACTTTCACAAGATGATCTCTATGCACTAAAGTAAAATCGTAGGGGGAGCCCGACTCTGAAATACGAAAAACGTGAAATAAGAATCACCCTAATATATATATAAAGAGAGAGAGAGAGAGAAAGAGAATCATAATAGAATGACTTTATGTAGTCATAACATATTTTCCCAAAGAAACTTTTTGTTTTTGTTTTCTTATGAAAAAAATACCATCTACAGCCTTTTTCATGCCAATGAGACGTTGCTGTTGGTGGGGGAAGAATATATATACATGCAAGCTTTGTAAACAAATAAAAAACCACTTGCTGTCATCATTGCTTCATAAAATAATAACACTTGTTTACAATATCCCTATTCAGCAAACAAATAGTATTTGAGACAATATTGGACTGTATTTAATAGCATACATGTTTACCTACTACCAATGAAAATAAAATGTCAATGCAGTGGTATAAAAACTTAATAAAGGTATATGCTGTGGGATATAGAAAGAAGATACGAAGGTTGCCAAAACGTGATTAGAACTAGACCAAGACGTTAATATTTCAAAAATATTAACCTGAAAAATATTTATATTTATATACTTTCATATTGTTTAGATGCCATATACAAGTTGTATATATATATATATATATATATATTTAAACATTTGTAATAGGTTCATAAAAATAATATTTAATATTATAGACCCACCTCTACAGAATTCACTGGATAGCCTAATTGGTTCTGTTTTCTGGTCACAAATCAAGGTAGTGATTGTTCTGAGCCTTCCGGCCTTGATTAATTCCTCAGAACTTCTCGTCACTAAGAACATGCACCATAAATGGGTTGCTCTTCATCAAACTTAAAAGCTTGAGACCTTTGTCAACTCATGTGGCCTTGGTTCTGATGCTGAGAATGTGGGGATGAAGGCCTAGAATCTTGATGACAACTTGGATTATTGTTTTTGACAGTCCAACGGCCTTGCCAAGCTTCCATTCTACGGATTAACTTTGAATTTGGAATTGATCCGACTCCTTAAGCTACTTATTATGCTCTCCACATCAAAAGTCTTCTTCTCCGGTCCCTCTCCACTTGCTAAAAGGGCCTTGACTTGTAAGCGAGGCGTCTTGAGCAGCCTTCCTTGTCCACGATGACTGTCACCGGCATTTTTGCCCCAAGATAGAAGCAATCATGATCCGATGTGCCTTTATATTTCCAAAACAAGATAGATGGGGAAAAACATAAAAAACAAAAAAAAATATATATTATTATCAATTTTGATATTATGGCTTTTAAAAGTATATGTGGCTTATTAATAATATTATGATGAGTCTTAAGTCTCTTTTGTGGGATGTAGTTGCATCTGTTAAAATATAAATTAGCATGATGATATTAAAATGAATCAAAACAATGGGTTTGTGTTAACTTTGCTTGATTTATTTTTTAAAGAATTAATTTTTTAAAGATTGCAACAAGAATATTTCCCTAGAAAAAGTTTAGCTTACACAAAAGAATATTCTAAAAAATAAACTTTTAACCATCAGCTTTGATTCTTAATTTTTTTTAAATCTTATTGACTGCTCAAAAATAGATTTGTCCGATCCTCCAATTTCGGATTTTTCGCCCGAGGAAGATCTTTTGAAACCAAACAATATTCTTTCAAAATTGATAATTATCCTTGTCATTTATAACCAGCTGTGAAACTAGTAACGGAGGAGTCTGCAAAAAGTGTATGGATATAATCAACGTCATGGATATATTATCAACCATGGAGTCAAGAAAGAAAAACTCCCTTCATTGAAAACAAGGCATGAATATAGAATTAAATTTTATGTGACAATTTTGTAAGGATACATTTACAGCATGAAAATTAAAATATGAACAAAATAATTTTTTTGAATAACATAAAAAACATCAATATCTACCTGTTTTGCCCATCGGTCTTTTTTGCTGTAGTTTGATTCCTGTTTAATTGCCTATTTGTTATGTTATCTCTTTTATGTCTATATACATCCTTATTGAAATAAATAAAGTATCGCCTTATAGCTAAAAAACCGTGACAGCCTCTTATTATTTTTCCTTCTTTAAATTATAAAATAACCCTAATAGGAGCTGTTATTGAAAAAATGGTTGGTGCGTTGGCACTTATGTTCATTTATTTGAACCAAATATTATTTGAAAAAATTTGAGAGAAATAATAAAATAATAAATTTATCATATTTAAATTTTGTAAAAGTCGTTTATTTCAAAATGAGCAGTAACAAAAAAGTTGTGCTTCATAACAAACCCTTTGAGCGCAATTTGGAGGGGAGTAATGGGGTTCAAGCCCAAATTCATTTTCTATGACCATTTAGTTTCTAACGAAGCAACTTTTGCAGGGGTGCACGTTTGATATCTCAATTTAGATATGGTTCTCACAATAAAACGTGTCTCAAATTGTTTGAAAGATATATAATTTATTATAAGCAAGGAAAAGCGATTTCATCTATTTGGTTTAACGTTAAGAAACATTAGCTTTCATTTTGAATTTTATAAATCTGAAAACAAAAATATAAACAGTTACATATTTTTAACACCATACTTTTAGCGACATAAATATTTGAAATAATATGTTTATCAGATTTTTTGATCCAATAATATAAAGAAAAATCCAATCAATATATATATAAACTATTGATGAGAAATACATTTTTATGTAAGCCATCAATGGAAAAAAATGTATCAATATCGGAACTTTAAAGTCGTAAATAGTGTGCAAAGTCTTTTTTCTTGCTTTAAAAATGAAAAAAACTTAATCTCAGAGTTTTTCTTTTAAATTTAAATTGTATTGATATTATAATCAATTCTTGTATATGTTTTAGACCTTGCAAATGAGACTACCGAGGAGAAAATTTTCATATAATTCAATTTATTGGAAGAAGGCAGAGGAAGCTATGCATTCGTGTGTGTGTGTGTGTATCAGGGATATTTTATGAAAACGCAGTTGAGAAGAAAATTTATTTGACAATAGAGCATCATAAATGCATTATTTGCCCATATATAAGTTTTCTATGGGAAAATGAGAGGGAGGAAGGGCGGACAAAATAAATAAATCTTCATTCTTTTAAATATTTTTGATATATTTTGTATGATGGAAAGATGTTTTTTATAACAAACATAGCAATTAATGTATTTATAACATTATCTAGGTTATGATTTTATTCAAAATATTTTCCATCTTTCAGGCATTAAACGGATTCCTCGAGTGAAGATTTATATTTCTTTCGACGCGATCCAGTCATCGGCCCATTTTTGTAGGCTATCATATGAGATGAAACGCTCTCCAGTAAGTGTCGACTGCATCGATCAGAACAAATGATAATCTGAAGGGTCTGGTGAATACGGTGGGTAGGGTAGGGCTTCCCATTTCATTTCGTTCAGATATGTTCGGATAGGTTGACCAATATGCGGCCTAGCGCTGTCGTGCTGCAAAATCAGCTTCTCGTGTCTATTCCAGCCGTTTTTCTTGAATAGCTTGTTTCAAACGCATAATTTGAAGCTGGGAGTTTATAGTTTCGGACAGTTTCAGCAAGTCATAGTTGACTACACCTGCACGTCCCACCAGATACAGAGCATGAATTTTGATCCGTAAATATTGCGTTTTGGCATCGAAATTATCACTTTTGAAGCGTTGGAAGCAATGTATGGAAGTTGGCTCCGAAGGAGCATGGTCGGCGTAAACATTCACAAGCAAACGGCATATTTCTGCAGCACTTTTCTTCAAAAGATAGTAGTGGAGAAGAACTTCCCGCAAATGCTGCTTTTTGGAACAAATTCCGAAATTTTTGATGAAATAAAATACTTGTTGTTCGCACACCAAAACAAAATCTTATACTACGTCGAATAGCTGACATACACACCTCTTAAATGCATGTAACGAAAGACTAGAAAATAAGCAAGCGATATTAGTAATGCCATCTATGAAAAAACGATGAAAACTATTCATATACCCTATATATTAGACTAATGTACAAATTAAGAAACATTAAAATCTCAATGAAGCTGAACCGCTTTGCTAAAGGATCTTTCATAAGGACGGGTAGATGTTGAAATGGAATAGAACAAGCTGTTTGTGAGGTACTGACAAAATTATTTTTGGTTTGAAAGGCGCATGTATCCCCTTAATTGTGGAATATAACAGCCTTCAAATGCCCGCCTCGTACGGAAGAACATATGATTCTAGTGATCCAATTTTCAATGACTCTTCCACATAGGTCCGGTGAATGTGAGCTATGATCTGTGGTATGTTCACCTTAGAGCATCGGTTGATTGAGGTTTATTTGCATATCTCACAGGAAAAAATCTAGCGGGGTTAAATTGCATGACCCTGATGGTCAATTCACATCACCCCAACGAGAGATAACCTTACCCTCAAATCGCTCATACATAATGTCAATCGTGGCGTTTGCTGTGTGTCATGTAACGCTGTCCTGCTGGAACCACATGTCGTCCAGGTATGTATGGTTCAATGTGGGCTATAATAAATTGGTTATCGTCGTTCAGTAGCGCTTGCTGTTAATGGTGACCGTCTCACCAAACGGTAACTTTTTGAGGATGAATTTTCACCCGGGGAACATCGTGTAGATTTGTGTCGTCCCTTATAAGGCAAATTCCCTTGTTAACACAGCCATTCATCAAACAATGCACCTCCTCACTAAAGATCATTTTTGCCCAAAATTGGGGTTTTCTTCCAAACGATTCAAAGCCCAGTCAACGAATAAACGGCGTTGTCTATGGTCATGAATTTTGAGCTCCTGTGTTAGTTGGATCTTCCAGGGTGTAAACCCAGGTCCCGACGCAAGATTTGTCAAGTTGAAGTCTGCGAAAGACCGAGTTCTCGAGCACTGCGAGGAATAAACTGTCTCAGATTCTGCTATAGACTTTCATGGACCGCGGCGATGTACTTTGCCGATCTTGCGTTGTTTGAAAGTACGATTGTTAGCTGATTGTTTATTGAACCGGTTGTCTCAGATTTGGCAACCAAACGTTCGACTGTGAGGGTCCACCATTTCTACTGTAAAATGGGCGCAATGTGCGAAACGTTTGCGTTAACGAACACTCATTTTGATAATATAGTTTTATCGTTTTAAAGTGCTGTTCAATAGTGTAATGATGATCTGGCATAAGAATCCGAATAATTAACAAAATATTTGAATGACGTCACTAAAAAAATGGCTTTTAAGTGGTGCTAAAATCTAACCGCGCAAATTGAAAACCCCTTTAAAATAACTTTCCACCCACACCTCAAAAGTTTTTCAATTACGAGGTCTAGCAGATGTAAGTCTGGTGTATTGAATTGTATGATGTTATTAGACTACAAATGGATCTGTATATATGATTTTCCATGGCCTTACTGTCTTAGACAGCAGACATTGGTTGAAGCAGATAGTATATCTTGTGTATATTGCCAAGGACATTCTAATTGCTTAAATATCTTACATAGAGATACATGTTAGTTATACATCATTATGAACTGAACACATGTTGGCAGATTCTTAAGTTTATAATCAAAACATTTTGACTTTGATTGACGATTTCCTAGTCCGAAATTGATGGAAATAATTGTTGAAGAATAATTTATCATACAGTAAATGTCGTGGAACGACTCGGTGAAGCGTATTCTTGCGTTATACCTCTAAAGGTCATGAATGTTTTCTTAGCTATGTAACCTCTACCAAGTTTTTTTATTTTACAATTTTATGTGACACATCAAAATTTTATATACACTTAAAACCAAATCCTAAAGAAAACATAAACACAAATATGAAGATTCCTTTGGCACTAATACTTAAATTTAAGACCTCCTTGGAATTATATAAAAAAGTTGTATTGCTTTATTGCAGAGAACTGCGGCTCCCAGCATCATTGATGTGAAAGAAGTCTGATGACATGGATGTACGTGTACAAGCCATAAAATATTATGTTACATATTCTATACAGGTCCCAATTTTAAATAGAAGTTAAAAAATGGTAAAGAATTTATTGAATAATAAATATTCAAGAGGCTTTCATAATCTTACAATAATATATATATAGAAGGGAGGTCGTAAAGATGTCGACTGACAAGTCATGGGCTTTAAATAAATTGCCTTTTTCAAGAGTAATGGTTTATTTTACTCATAAATTTATTTTTTAACTTTTCATCCTGAATGAATAAAGAGATGAGTAAAGGATGTTTAGAAGGTTATTTTTTTGTTGTAAATGAAGTACATTCATTTTTCCTCTAAAATGCTTACATTAATAAATATTTACATACATAGAAAAAATATCTTCAATTATGTTCATAAAACGAAAGCATGACAAACTTTGAAAGAACTTATAAAAGGAGTTTCTTAATAAAATATAAGTCAAAGTAATATTACAAGACAAATCTTACAACAATGTCAGCTTAGAAGGAATATGGTTCAAGGACAAAAAGAACTCAATTCTATGCTAACAAGCATTCGTTTGGATAAGCATTAGACTAATAAAAATTCAAACCCATTGAATCCAGGACCTTTATAAGTTAGCTTTGATCCACCACAGACCTATATAATAACTGGATCTCTCAGTTGTTAATGCATATGGTCCTAATATTAAATCTGCTGAGTTTTTTCAAACCCTCATAGAGGCACAACAATGCCAACATCTCCCAATGCTACTGATCTGAGATTTAAATGTCGACATTGACAAACCTCCAAAAAACTATCCTAATTATTCTAGCCATCCATAAGTTCAGCCTTGTCGATATTACCAAAGAATTTTATCCGGACGATAATGTATCTTGGAGTAGTGGGAAAAATTGACTTCAGCTAAGTAGCCCATAGTTAAAATGGCTGCCCTTTGATGACGTATCTCTAGTTAAAATGGCTGTCCCGCTGAGTGAAACAATTAGAAAATATAGGGAATAGAAAAAGGCAATCTGCTAAAAATACTCCGTAATATCACCTTATCTTATGTTTCATAAAAAGGCGGCTCTTAAAATGACGTCACTGGGTTTTCCGTTGTCATTTCTCCCATTTTTATATTCCTTAAAACTAGATATTTTGAATTTTACTAATCAAGTAAATAATATATGTATTCCCTCCTTTTCTTCCTTGTTTTGTTTTTGTTCTTTACTTCACAATTCATTTTACTAAAGTCCATTTTTGTTAGTCTGAAATTTATTTACTGTTCATAATAGAGATACAAATCAAGAAAATGTACAATCACTAGAGTAAACAACACAACCATACAAAAGTAAGATAATAGTTTTACTAAAATAAAAAAGAGATATTAATGTTATTTATAAAAAATCTTCATTTTCTTGGATTTAATTTAATGTGAGAATTCGGCGGTCTTCCTCCTCCACTTACATGACTTATATTCTCTCATATGAGAGAACAGAGCACCTGTTGATGAGATGATCTCATAGAGAGCTTAATCCCTTCAATAGCAAAGAAGCATCTTACAGTTGTCGCCTGTGCCCAATATAAACAAATTAATTTGTACTACGTCATCGTAAGTTAATCATAGAGATATAATCATTTGCTTATATGGGCACAATGACGTACTTCTCTGAAGAATCCAATAAGTCCTCTTTTTGTCTTTATATCTCTATGGATCGTCTTTGCTCTGATCCTCTTCTTTACAGATGTTGGAAAATGCACTGTTGTTCTTCCATTTCAGAATGTACATGAAGCAGGGTATGTAAAAAAATCAAATTTTTGAAAAAAACCCGAAAAAACCGGTTAAAAACCCCGTGTTTTACCGTGGGTTTTTTCGAAATTCGGGTTTTTCATTACACCATTAATTAGCCATTAGCTAATTAATGGTGTAATGAAAAACCCGAATTTCGAAAAAACCACGGTAAAACCCGGGTTTTTTCGGGGTTTTCAAAATTTTGGGTTTTTTACATACCCTGACATGAAGACATAGTTAAAAACTCAAAGCTTATATGCTTAAAAGTAAGCACAAATATAGATTATAGCTGTTTAATAGACTTTAACCATTTGGTCGTAAAAGCGACTTAGGAGGGCTGCCTCTCAATTTTTATTTCTCCGTTATTTTATCGCATCTATTCTTTGAGTTTTTAGAGATATAAAGACAAAGAGAGGACTTATTGGATTCTTCAGAGATATACGTCATTGTGCCCAATATAAGCAAATGATTATATCTCTATGATTCACTTACGATACGATATATATATATATACACTTATTCTCCTTTAGGTCGTGTTCAAACCTGCATCCTCAATATTTAGAATCGTGCACACTTTTACTGAGCAGCTAACCTTTCTACTATATTTATGTTGTATTATTGCTAATATTTTTCTGTGGTAATATAAGCCAATACATTATACACAATTACCAACTTTCTTCTAGGAGTTCAACGAGTCACAGCCTCGGAACAAAAAAAAAGAATTATTTTAAGCAAAATTGATATTGCTTATAAGGATGCAATGAAAATAGGTGATTCCTCTTTATTTAAAAATATTTTTATTAGCTTTATATATATAATATTTATTATAATAGAGAAAAACTGTCTGTTAGAATCTATTTTGAACGAACAAATAAATTTAAAAAATATAGAGAACCCTCTACAAAAAACTGTCTTCAAAATATATATTCAGGCCTGAAAGTATAATAATAATAATACCCATAGCAACTCAGTACAATGGGTAGAAAGCATTTTTATGATATATATTTTTAATATTGTCTTCGATTAAAAACGTTTATATGAAGGCTTCAACAAAAGACCGCCCCCCTAAAGAATGCGGAAAGACTCAAGGACAATATATCATTCCCTACATGTATGAACATCCCAAGGATCAACCTCATTGTCATGCAAGGCCTTAAGAGCACACATATGTGCGAAACCAAGCCATATGTATATATACATACAGAGGTTGTGTAAACTTCTCAACAGTTCTATGCAAATATTATATATTATTGTTATTATTATCGATGTTTCCCATATTTATGAAAGATTATGGGCATTTTTTTCTTGAGCAACAGTTTCATGTATAGTTTATGCAAAATGGGAAAGAAACATAGACAACAGAGACGGTTTTTTGTATTGCAAACCTTTGATGCATGGGAAGCAGTAAGATATATAAACTATTATTGTTATATTAGGAAATAAACGTTATTTCTGGGTCAAATATATGTTTGTATTTAAAAAAAGACCCTGTACAATATCACCACAGTGGTCAACTGCATTTTAAAGAAGAGGTGAAGGCTTCATCCAAGGTCTGTATAATAAGGTCTGGGTAATACAAAAACAAACATGTAATCTTAGCACTGGAGAACGAATATATATATATATATATATATATCAATAGATAGATAGATATGTATATTACATATTTATAGATTGATAGATATTCGTTCTCGGTGACGTCATTGAGTAGTCACGCTGCTACGTTTTTGTATTTGTATTGCCCAGACCTTATTATACAGACCTTGGCTACATCACATCTGTTTTGTGCACCCATATTTATGGCAAAATTAGTGAGCATACTGAAATGGATGAAGAAGAAATATTATTTTATCAATACTTTTTATTATGGCCTTGATAAATAATTTTCTTGTCAGGAACAAAAATAAGGAAATAATTTGAGTCTTCCATCCATCCTTTGGAACTTTGACTTTTATAGTTATCTTTGTTAAAATAAATATAATGAATTAACTACGTATTACGATTTATTATTTAAAAAACCATATAGAATAAATATAATATTCAGTACAGCTTTATTTGTTGGAACCATGTTTAATATTTGATACGGGTATCAAATGTTTTTCGTTATTCATCACACGACGTCTTCACATTTGACAAAGTTAGTATTTCTTGGATTTAAATCAATCAAGAGGAACATAGGTCACCTAAAACGAAATTCATTTAGGTGTATAAGTATCAATTTCAGCTATTGTTATATGAATAAAGATTAAATTGTTACATTATTATTTCAATTTTGGATTTAGCTTTTTCGACACAAAACACAATTGTACATCCAGGATGATTTTTCAATAGAAGCAGTGAGCTACGAATTTTGTTTTTATAAGTTTATAAGAATACATCCATTGGGGTTTTTATACTTTTTAAAATAAAATGTCTCTGTTTGATTGAAGACAAAGCTACTGATGTGTGATGTAAGCAATATATTACTAAATAACAAAAGTATATTTCATTTTTTAAATAGAATTTCGTGTAACAAGATCCCTCTCAAAGTGATAATTTATTTTGCTTAACTGGCATTGATTTTTTGGTTGTGATTTCAGTTCTTATGTCAGTACATTGGATAAGACCGTTAGTTTTTTTTTTTTTTTTTACTCCTTTATTGTTTAGATAGTAGATATAAAATTATATAAAAATATAATAATAATATATATATATAGTTTTTAACTATTGTTGTTAAAAAATAAATTTCAGCTCATTTTATAAATAATTTTGTTTATATTTTATAAATAATTGCCATTTTGAATAAAATAAATAAATATCCGGCATTTTTTGGTTACTTTTTCGTTAAATATAACTAAAAACAATCAAACTTGTATGTGACCGTTATAGACAGGTTAAAGCACTAATTGTTTTATTACAGTGAAAATTCAGGTGGCCGTTAAAGAGGAATGAACGATGTAGCAGCAGAAATGTAGATCCAGTAGAATCGTTGACTCCCCTAGTAGAAATTACGATCCTTATCTCTTCGAGGAGAGATGACGACTTAAAATGGAGATAATATTTTAAGATGTTGTACAAACTTTTCATTTCATTTACGATTTATATTCTATATTTTGGTGGAAATGATTCATTTTTCTTCTCAAGGAAGTATATGCGGCGCAATGTTTTATTACTAACATAGTATCTATATAACCGACCTATATAATGATAATTTGATAAACATCTAAGAAGAAAATCGGACATGAGCAAAATTGTTTGAATAACATCGTCATACCATCTCCATATTTAAGTCGTCATTCATCCAATAAGAGATAACCACTCCTGATCTCTTCCAGCAGAGTCGTTGATTCTTCTAATATAAGCACGATTGTAGTCACTCCTAGGAGAGGATACCATCGTGATCTCTACCAGGAGAGTCAAAGATTATAATGGATCTCCATCTCTACTGCGACTTATACATGTAACCGCTAGCAACGGTTTGACTGCTATTATTTCTATCTTGATTACCTCTGCTGAAATATGATATTCATACTGTCATGTACAGAAAAATACAATATTATTGACAATTGTAACATATGAAAATAAATATATTACTGTAAGCAATAAAAACAAATATTTTATGTACAAAATAATATAAAGTATAAGATCCTACGATCAACTCTGATGACTCAAATAAAACAATATTATAAAAATAAAATTGTTGTTCTACTGGATGAGTAAGATCTTTAACAGCTCGATTTTATTGACAAAAGTTTCCTTATGTGCATGTATTTATTTTATGCAGAAAATAGAGTTTTTTCAAAATAGAAAAAATAAACTCGTTAAGTTATTGTAGAACTTTTAATTTCTCTTATCTCCTACTGCTTTAATAAGAATATATGTGTATACATTTAAGCAAGCAGGGCACAATGAAGGGCACTTTATCAAGTCGACGCAGAATGCAGTGCTTTGAAGTATTTGCTTTATCTCAGCTTTAAACAAAGGCAAAAAAAATATATATATATACATATATATCAAGGGAGGGAAAGAGAGGCATATTGTGATTCGTTGAGTGTATGAGATAAGCCCTGCAGAGGCTTTAATTAAGAATGTCGAGAGTTATTTAGAATGATGCAGTTTATTTTGTTTGTTAATTTATGGTGAGTGAAGAGAATCGGAGTTTGAAAGGAGCTTTTTTGTGGCTTGAGGGTTTTCCTTGCAGATAAAAATGCTTGCAATTATAAAAGTGAAGTCAAATCGACTAGGCTGCTGAAATGTACATTGGACGAATGTATGATATTTTTATCAAGAGAGCTGACTTTTTACATGCTAGTGAAAATAAAGACAGGCATGCATGATAATGACACTATTTGCTCACGGCAATAAAGATCCGGTGTTACAATAAATTTTTGAAGACCTCAAAAATAATAGTAAAAATAATATATAGAACAGTAGTATCCATGAAAACAATACATAAGTGATCCAGGTATTCTATATTCATTAATTTTGACATATAAAATATTCACTACACAAAATATGATCATACATCCATGATTCCAAAGTACATTAATATTTATTAACTCAATTATCTAAAAACAGTGGTTTTTTGGACAATTACAGATATTTTGATCTCGAAATAAATATTAGGAAAAACATTGTATTTGCACAATTTGACTTAAAAAAGAACTACAATGCCATGTTTTTACAACTTTGCAAATTATTATAATATCAAAGTTTTAAGATGTCTTTTAGTTGAGGAGAAAAATATTTTTAACACGAGTTAATAGAAGGACTTTGGAGTTGCCTACTCCTCCTTAACATTTAAAAAGTCTTTAAAAGCCCTTTTAATTATCTCTATTCTGGCTTAAATATGAAACAATTTCTAACGGCGTACATGGAAAAATATATAAGAAACAAATATTTTTTATTTGAATATGAACATTGTAATCTATGATAATTTGTGCGTGTTACTTTATCAACCCACATTGGACAAAATGCTGATGAAACTATCTAATGATGTATATTGTTGGGAGAGTTATAATACAATTCCAAATATATCATGACTTCAGATATTGATATATATAAGCTTACGAAAAAACATATCTCCGATGAAAAGAAAAGGAATAAACCACTCCAGACACAAGCTCCTGTAGGGTTTAAATTTTTGGATGATATTATATGTCAAACCATTGAACACTCCAGATTTCATGAAGTACTTAGTCCCCGGTCATCGATCGACTGGCTCTCAACGGGTTCAAGGCTGAGCAACTCTTTGAATCCTAAAAAATATATTTAAAAAATATCTAACTTGTTTTGGCTTTTCATAATATACAACCTTGATTTATCTCCTGGTTCGGTCAAACGACTTTTTTGGGTCAAAAGAAAGAATATTTTCAATTCAATCGATCATTTAATTCGTAATTTATTAATTAAATATATCAACATTAAGTTACTGCTTTCTGTGACCAGTAACGTCATTTTTAGGTATTTAGAGCTATATTTATTGAGGTGATCTACATTTTTTAGGAAACTCATCCCTCTGTCAACAAAAACATGCGGGTAATCGTCTCATTTACAAAATTTCTAGTGGAATGGTACGAACTAACTAGCGAGAGATATAAAGGCAATTGGATATAATTGAGGGTTTCTTTATAAAACGAAGAAAACAAAATATTTTCACACTAAGACTAAATATGTACCAAAAGGGATATCGACAAATATATTTTGATTTACTCAATCCATAAGATCATTTTTTTTCCATAGAGATCGTTGTTATTTAGTTTATTTTGTTGAATTGGAATTCGATGGAGATTCATGGAAAACTCCGTACTAAAGACAAAATCACCTTAATCCCCCCCCCCAAAAAAAAAATCATTGGGACATATGAACAGTTATCGAACTTTTAACTTAAAATAGATACGTGTATCATTACCGAAGATTTTAGCAAAGTCTTTGACACAATAAAGCATATACACTATTTAGTCTATTTTCTTTTTTTATGGATGGGCTCAACAAAAAATAATCTTTCATTTTTTATATCTAGTTCACGCCGGTCCATTTTTTAAATAGTTTGTAAGCTAGTTCTACACATACTTGGTTATTTGTTTTCCAAAAGGGGCTCATTATTGAGACATGGTATTTAGTCTAAGAGGTCATCGAACGATTTCCTCATTCGACAAATGGTTCTATGAACCTTAAAATAACAGTTTCATCTATCCTACTTTTTTCGTTAATCTCTGTTGACAATTAGTAGGGTCTACCACAAGGAGAATATAAATAAGGTGAGTCAAAGAGGATAACTTTGACTCATGCTCTTGTTCAAAAGGGAGATTTTTGTGACGTCACGAATGCTACAATAAAAAAACATTACTTATTAGTGCTATGATATAGATATTATTTCTCAACTTTATCTCCCAATTGAAAATATTTCATTACAATATTGTTCTGTGCTAGTGTATAGAACCCATGTTGCATGAAAAAAGTGTTATGTAAATGATTTATCATTAGTATCTATTATTTCAAGTATTTAGTCTGATAATATAAATAATAATTTAAAACAATAAAAATGTTTTTTTTTACAATCAAAATTTTGATTTATTTGAAGTAATTTATAAATCATAATAATATAATTATACATATGTACACACAAAAAAAGGGGAACATAAGAATATGAATATATAATTACGCTAATTAGTAACCTGACCTATGTGTTTAAGTTTTCATTAGCATTTTTCAGTTTAAGTAGCTTATTTAAAAAAAATTGACTACAATCCGTGTTATTTTTTTTACAAAAGCAATCATAATTTCTTTTGACCAATTTGGATATATTGATAAGTGGCTTAAAAAGTCATGAAAAACATGGGGTCCTTATTAATTGCGTCTTGATGGCTATATGAAAAAATTGGAAATTATTTTTAAGAGGTGGCAGAACTTCAAAAATCGAGTGAATGGGCGGTAATAACTCAATCCAAGGACTTTGAGTTTCTTCAAATCCTTCAATGTTACTCGTCTGTTTCCCCAAATTTGGGTAGAGGTGTTTTAACTTCTTGGCTAAGTATCCAGAGATATAGGAGAGACCCTTGTTGGAACAGTCATTGGATTTTTTCCTGTGTTCCTGACTACGCAGAGGAAGGAGTTTCCGTGAGCGCAAATATTCAAAGGCCCGGGTACATATGCTCCGTAGGATAGGGCGGTAGTTACATTTTCTTTTGAGTAGCCACGATTGAACTTAGTAGAAGGATTCATTAATCTTCTTGTTTGAATCGATGTGAAATTATTTTCCAATGAGGTTTTAATTAAAGTTTAAATTAAATTTGCGTGAGTTAGAGTTCCTCATTCCTCCTCACTAGTCAACTCACATTTTTTTTTCGTTCACGGGCTTCTTGTTGGACCTGTCTGAAGGACATGGACACACTTGAGAAGGGTGATCCAGGGATGAAGAGTGAAGGAACAGCTTGAGACTTAAGCTACTTCCTAGTAAAGATGCAAAGAAGCTCAGTCAGAATATTCCTTTGGAAATCATCTGGAGTAAAATGACGATCGCAGATCTTCGCATTCTTTAGGCCAATCCTGTCGTATCTTCTGCATCGTGAAATCCACATACGTTGAATATTGAGATCCTTCGTCGGAAGTGCAAAATATTGTGCATCTCGAGGATAAGAGCAAGAGGGGATGGCACAAACACGATGACTTCCTCGAGAATATGACATTTCACTTAACAATACAAAACTGAATTAGGAATCAAGCGTAGCACCTGTGACGCCACAACAAAATAGTCAGCTGTCGCCCTGCAGTTGCCTACTTCGATCCCATTGCCTCACCTTATTTATATTCTCCTTGGTCTACCATAAAGACTGATCCTGACCATGAAAAAGTCAGGATTTAAGTCAGATAAAAAACCCTTCTAAGTTAGAAAATATCATCCCATCGGCTGTGATAAAGTCTTAAGAGTGTAACTGTATCTTCTTGAGTTGGTCGAACAGCTCGAATTTGTTCATCCTCTCCATCGCCCAATGTACGGCAGTAGCGGCATCCTCATTCTGGAAGCAGAAGATTCAACTTCCGAAACAGGAACTCGTCGAAGAGGTTCAAATATGTGCTGGTGGGACTTTTTTGACCGGTGGCATGTCCTTTCCAGTGCTTATTCGAGGGTTCTGTCTTCTTTACCTCTTCTCCAGCGAAAAACACTCACTACTCAAATATTTTCTCCATTGTTGATAGTGGAGAGGCCAGAATCGGTATCAGGGAAGATATGATATGAAGTATATGCGGAAGTTCTTGATTCCCATGATATTCCATTGATATTCCCATGTGTGGGTATCATTGGAGTCAAAGTGTATGATATGAAAAACCAAAAGGCAGCTCATACCGAAAAAAACTTTGTAGTTTTTTAAATATTAAACAAGGTGACCTACGATACCTACTAATTTATATGGGACACATCTTCTATCCGTTATTTAAAGGGTTGTTTTAAACGAATCCACTTAATTTATCGTTTGTATGTAAGTACAAATTCAACAAATAATAAAACTCGTTATTATGGATATAAAAACTGTTGCGTGCATTGAGTTTTGTTCGTGAACTTCTAATATTGTTGAAAAAACAAAACAATTTTTTTTAAAAAATCAATTTTAGATTTTAAAAGATTATATTAGTAATAAATACACTTTAGTGAAATGCTCAGTGTTACAAGTAAAATAGACAACTTATTTTGTGAATTGCATGCCATTATGTGACATTCTGTCTCCTCTACAATCTACTTTTGAGCTGAGTAAGTAAAACACTCCTTTATTCTTTCGGATAAGGTATTAATAACTCTGATATTTCAAATTATGATTGAAAAATATTGCTTTCCTAAATGTATCTCCAGATAGGATAGAAAACCAGCCGTTAAACAATTGTCTCTCTATTATATGCCAATGAATGATTCCTAAAAAATTAGATGCTGTTGAAGGGTTAAAACCCACGTTTTGGAGGTGTCTCAATCAAAGTGAAGAAAGTGCCTCGACAAACACTTTAAAACAATTTAAACCATAACCCAAACTAGATAATAATTTGAAATACAATATATCCAGTTTTGATTAGTATTTGATTTAACGTCAACAATTGTATAAACATGTAACTTCCGATATGATAACGAATTGATTCAACATCCATAATTCACTTCATGGCCATTGTGGAGGTTCAAAATTATTTGTTTTACTATTGATAAAAATAATATAAGTTAAATGGCTGATGCAAAACTCTCTTTGTAAATCGGAGTTTTCAAGTTTTAAAAGGTATCGAATTACAAAAATGAATATAATTATAAAGGTGTGAAATCCCCAACCCAGGAATGCTAATAGCGACAAACATCCTTAAGAGTTATATGTCATAATTTATGCAGTTATTGTGAGGCAGGTATGCTACTACTCAAGTTGTACCTTATATTAAAACGATATATATATTGAGTAAATATCCGCCTAATATGAATGCTCAAAAAATGCAGTTGGTATTAACTGACCTATTTTGTTTTGTTATAGTAAAGATATCTTTTTAGATCCTTTATTGAAAATTAATATTTTAATTCCTCACTTTGTGGGTTTTTTTTTAAATTACATAACTGCATATCAATAAAACAAGTAATATCGTAAAATAATAATAACAAAATTTTAGCTTATGAAGGAAGATTTTCTGGCGTTCACAAGGAATGCCAAATGTGACGCTGTCATAACCAAAGTACAAAACATATTATACAAAATGCGAACAGTTAAAACTTTTTTTATCATCCCAATTGCTTTTTATTTTCAAAAAATGTCATTACAGGTATTATTTTTTTGAAATGCCTTTATAAGTATGATTGTTTCCAAATTGTTTGAATTTTTTCTTATATTTGTTTCGTTTAAATAATTGTTATTTATTGATCATTTATTCACTACGTATCTGTACAAACCTTTTTGTATATCTTTGTTTAATTTGTCGAAATTATGCCCAATGGGCCAAGAAGAAAATTTTACACCCAAAAATGGTTTAGAGATAATAAAAAACTTTGAGCCTCAATGAATGATTATTATTTGACTTTAAATGATGAGATGTATGTTTTCATAATGGGATGCATAAAGACCTAGGAATAATCATAAACCCAAAGGTTCTATTATTATGAATAGTATAATTGAAGCACGACTTTTATATCTTTGCGTTAATGTAATTCCATAAATTATATTACAAGAAAAACTATGATCAAACCTTTTTTCTTAAAGAATAAGATTTTTTATGGCTTTATGAAAAAAAAATATTTTATGGTTATATTTTCTACAGATAAAATGATGAAACCTAATCAAGATCTGGATCCTTATTGGTATATATTTTAGATTAGATAAAAATGTAGAGGGATTCATTATATCCAAGCATATCTCAATAGCCTCACCGTTGAGATTCTGTTTAATGGCGGCTCTTTTGCCTATGCGGCGGCTCTTTATTCATCCACTTTGATACATCATTGCATGCTCCACCAAGAAAACAATAAATAAAAAACACGTATTGGGGTCGTCAAGTAAGAAAATGTCTATGCAACAAACAAACATTATTAATGTTAAATAAGCTATAAAATATACCATCAAGCTTTTTCCAATTCATGATGAATTGCATTATTTAATTTTAATGGTGGCTTTTTAACGATTTTCTAAAAGATTAATTGTGTGAGGGAAACTGCATTCGAAGGTAAGGAGCAGTATTAACAGTTTAAAATATATAATAACCTATTTGACTAGCATTTACATATATTTACTAGCAAAAAGTACCGAGTGGTTTTTAATTCGCAATCAATTATTTAAAAAAATATTTGATTAATCATCAAATATTTTGGATGATATAATGTATTCAGAGTATGTTATATACAAAACTTAAAAAAAGGGTCTTGGTCATTATTATGACCATGCCATCGGAAAAAAATGATAGCCTGGATGTTGCTTCCTGGCAGTAAAACATATGATGTTTGCATCGTTTTGAATGTCGACTGTGGATCTTGTGAAAAGACATTTGAAAATGGAGATGGCATGGATAATCATAGGCCACACAACAGTCGTCCTCCGATATATGATACCCTCAGGAATCGAGTTAAAAATAGCTTTCTCTGTTGTCCCTTCAAATTCAGACCGTGGAAGTGATTTGCATTATGATTCTTTTGAGGGAAGTTTTATGAGGATTCAGGTGAATTGTCTACAGTTCTAACACATAACCCACATTTGCTCAAAATCAGAAAATAGCAACGTTTATAGCTATCTAAAATACTATATTTGGACGAGTGAGATATCCCATTGATCGAGTAGTTGTTACGATAATTATAAACTAGTTCTTTAACAAATACCAACAATAATGTATATTATTATATATATATATATATATATAGAGAGAGAGAGACAGAGAGAGAGGAGTCAAGAAAAAATTCCCCGCTTCAAGACAAAGACATAATATTATTTCAATTTATTTGACAATTTTTAATGACAAGTATGAAAGTTTAAATTTTAAAAATGAACGTAATTAAAGAATAACTCAGCAACATCAACTTGAGCACCCTCCCTAATATTTTTCCCTTTTTTAAACCATAAAAGAACAGGTACTTTAAAAATGGTTCGTGTTTCAACGCTTATATTCATTTATTGGCTCAAAATATCATATGCTGACAAATTTGAATAGAATAACAAACTCATAAAATGTCAAATTTAGGATTTTTGAAATTTAGCAGCAGCAAAACTTTTGCAGGGAGGTGCACGTTTGATATGTTGATATTTAGTTTCTATAATACTAATTAATATATATATATATATATATATATATATAAATATTTTATATAATCATTATAATATTAAAGAACCAATAATAAAGCATCACTGAAAAGCTGCACCCTATTTTTAGTATATTTAGAGATCCATTTATAGTTATGTATATATATATTACATAAATAACGCTTATTTGATGCGTTATTTTCTCCCTGATTAACTCAGGAGACACCCTACTTATAGGCAAGGGGTCTTAAGATCTTCGTTATAAGCATATGTACACACGCATTGGTTGAAGTTCAAGTGTTTTCCATTAGCAAAAAATAATGGAAAGGGAGAAGAACACTTTCACTCCAAATATTAATTATTAATCGACAAGGGTAATCCATGCAGAAGCATGATGTTTGTTTTTCTTACTACATGCCCTTGGCGTAATGGCTTCTCAAGTAAACATGGTGGGGACTATAAATTACATTGCTTCAATGCCAAGAAGATGTAAATTAATCGTTGTGCAAGGGCTTACAGGTAAGGACTTGAATGATAATAATAGAGCCCTCATTTATCTTTCTTTGATTTGGTTATCCTCTGTGTCTTGAAGTCTTCCCTAGGAATCATTTCCCTGATCGTCTGGTGACTGAGAGCTGAATAAAGGCTTTCGAAGTCTCCCTTACATCAAATCCTATTTATGGCTACTTCTATATTTTCATGAATGTCAAAAAGTTTTGAATGTCTTTTTAATAATCCTAGTTACTGGTGCATCAATGAAGGTAGAAGGTTTATCCATAAATAAGTGTGTTTGTTACTAATTTTTGTCTTACATACATATAATATATTCAAGTGAAAGGTTTTCCCCATCTCAATTAAGCATATATTATATATTATATATTATATATATATATATTATATATATATATATATATATATATATATATATATATATATAAGGGTGATTCTTATTTCACATTTTCGGATTTGAGAGTCGGGCTCACCTTAGGATTTTTCCTTAGAAATCATCTTGTAAATTTGAACGAAATCGAATAATGGAAATATTTCATCATCGAACCCAAAAGTTATGGGTAAGCTTATGTAGCTTTTTTTCGCCATTTGATGGCCTCTAATGTCCTCAATATAAATACTATATTCAAATTATTTGGTTACAAATGTTGGTGTGATCTAAGGGTTTCCAAATAAGTTTTTGTTTTACGTACGTCTAAATTTAAACAAGATATTAACGTTTGTAATGTCATTTTAGGGTATTTTCCATAAAAATGACAATTGGAAACGTTATATATTGTTTATGTTTAGACGTACATAAAAACAAAAACTTATAAATACTAATATTTGTAATGATCCACACAATATTCTGGAAAGAATATGAAACAAAAAAAATATGATAATAAAACTCCTATTCAGTTTATATAATTTTTTTGAAATAATTAATTTTTCTATGTCTAGGTTTCTTAACCATTCCTTGTCAACCTTTTGTTATGAATAAAACTTTTGCTTATCAATTATATGAAATTCATTTCTTGTTCTAAGAACTTTATTTTTTATTCATAGCAATTTTAAAAGACTTCCCGATAATTTCTCCCGACCGTACTTATTATGACTATTAGAAGACTGATAATTCACTGAGCGTCATTTTTAAATTGACACATTATTTGGAAGGATAATGCAATGACATCATTGGTGTGAAGAGTTTGTCTTAGAATAATTAAATTGACGCAATCCAAAATCATTTTCCATCATGAGTTGAGGTTAGATAGGACAAGAATGTTCTGCAATAAATTTTTACATGCTATACAAATTTGTAGGGCTGCTAGTTATGGAAATGAGTTTTGAATATTACTTCTGAATATGTTGTTACGTTCTTTACATTTAAATTAAAAGCGGAAGTATAATTTTGTAATGTAATAGATACGCATTAAATTTTCTTTATACAGCCAATAACTGTAGTGCGAAACATGTTTTTATATATAAATATTTGGTTTTTTATACAACAAAAGTTGTATGAAAGTTATTTTTGTATGCATCAAGACGAATTTTTGATGAAGTTTATAACTAACCGGAAGTAGCCCAACGAATTTTTACCAGAGAAAAAAATTAAGAACATTCTTGCCCTATCCAGGAATACTATAAACTGGAATGGGAACTCCCTCTTTCTTAAGTCCAAGTTTAACTACCTCCGTAAAAAGGATGGGAGGTCATAGTATTCCTGTCCTATCTAATGCCACCTTATGGTGGAAAAGGAATTGGGATTGCGGTAAATTAATTTTCACACTCTGTTGAATAGTTCGAATGGCCATTCTTTACATCGATGGAGATAATTGTTGTAATGAAGGATCAATTACTCGTAAATTATCATTCTCTAAATAGTAACTTTATCGATGTTATCTTTAGAGAAATGACAGTAACCAGAAACATATTGTACATTTTATTTTTAACTAAATGAAAAGCGTACATCCTTGATTTTTAATTTTTCATGAAACTGCATGCTCTCCCCGTTTGACAAAGTGTAAGCTTAGAAGCAGCTGCATTTCCTTTGTTGATTTAAAAAAAACTTTTCTTCCCGCATATAAAACAAAAAGTTCGAAAATCAACAGTAAGGTAAATATAAAAAGTGAATTCTACAAATATAACAATAAGTTAGATCTAGCTTTATTATACTTGATTAGAATTTATGTACTAGGTACAGGGTTCGTTTGAAAAAACTGATACCTCGTAAAGTATTGGAATCTACATAGATTCTCTTTAATTTTAGTATGGAGTTGATGGAGATTATACAAATAATGAAGGCCTACAGAGAAATTGATTTTCTACTTTTCATGAAAGGTCTATAATGAAAGGATGTTCTTCAAACCAGTAGCATAGGTGCCTAATAATAAAAACTTGACTAAGAACCAAAAAAACCCGCATATTTATAGACTTATAGGTCTATATTATAGACCTAATGAATAGAAAAAGAAGAAATGTTATCAATAATCCAGTGATGCATCTCATAAAATATAATATGGATTTATCAAAGAGTATTATGAGCGTTTATTTCACTTTGTATCAGATGATATAAGAATAAAGTGAGAAAATGATTGAAATGAAATAATGGAGACATGTAATTCATAGGGCGCCATTACATCCTGGGGAATTTTTTTTTAGTGAGGATTGCATGCTGGCAGTGTCATTGGGCCATAGTTTTTTTCCCACGTTAATTTAAGGGAAATCGCTATGGTGTCATGATAACTTATTGTATGGGCTGAATTGGAATAGCGACTGGACGATAGTGGTTTCAAAAAGAAATGCTACTTCACACACAGCGTATATTACAATCGATTATTGAAGATTAATTTTGATGAGTGAGTCACTTCCAGAGTTGGACCTTGGCCTTCTCGCTCGTACGAGTTAACACCTCTAGACTATTTTTAGGGAAATTATGTGAAAGCCCTGGTCTATACCAATAATCCGTTTGAAGTTAAAAGAAATTGCTGCAGTTTCATCCAATTTATACAGAAAAGTAGTATAAATAAATTGGGTTAAACGATTGGACTTCCTAAAACGTGCACGTGTTGCCATCCAAAGGACATTGATTACACTATGTAACAAAATTAAGGGGTTTGTTTGCCCCTGGGCTGAAATTTCTAAATTGAATCCCATTTTTTACGTAGATTCCAAAAATGCCACTCAAAATATCGTCCGAAAAAAGGTTTGGACTTTATGGCTTTTTTTGAAAATCAGGATTTTCATCATTTCTAATGGTTCAGGCCCCCGTTATCTTTGTGCAAAGTAAAAATAACCACAAATTTCAGTGCTATATATTTTTCTACTATATCTGTGCATTTCAATCCATTTTTATAATTATATATCTTTCGTACTATTCGAAAAAATAGACCTTATATTTCAAAAAGTAATGATTTTTTAGTGTTCTATTAGCGGCTATATTGTTTTTGTTTTGAGTCTATTGACTAGAATCAATATGTAATAATTTTTGATATATGTCAATGCATTTCAGAACGTTTTTATAATTTGGATATCTGGCATGAATTAAGAAAGGACAATTAGTGGAACGAAGTATTGATCATATTAAGTAACTACTTTTAGGTGATTATTGAGGTTGCATTTAATATTATTGTGATTTGTTACGAAGAAAAAAACAGGTTTTGCCTTTTTATTTGCAAGTTCCTTAAATATTTGATAACAATATTGGAATGCTATTTCCAAATCACAAAAACGCTCTAAATAATATTTTTGACACTTGTAAATATTATATGTAATAAAAAGGCACCCAGTTTTTTTTCTTTGTAACAATCACATTTAAATTATTTTAAATTCGTTACATCTTGTTCAGAATTCATTAAGGGTACGATTTTAGGTTTTTATGGTCTTTAAAGGAAACTAATTATAACTAGAATGTTTATTTATGTTTTATTGTAAAAAGCCATTTTCCTATTTTACTATTTATTTAAGTATGTTACTTTTGTCACTTAGATAAATAAAAGCCTGCTGATGGGGGAAAAAATAGTACTGACATTTGTGTTATTTTTACTTTGCACAAAGATAACTGGCCTGAACCATTAGAATGAGGAAAATCTTGATTTTCAAAAAAAAAACATAAAGTCCAAACCTTTTTTTCGGACGTATTTTGAGTGCATTTTTGGAATATACGTAAAAATGGGACTCATTTAGAAATTTCAGCCCAGGGCAAAATCCTGTTACATAGTGTTATCATTCATAAATTAGATCGAATGTATTTTAACTGCAAATAAAGAAACCATCGATATCTATACGTTTTCCGTTTTTTTAGCATGAGCGCACTAAATTAAAAAAACTTTTTAAGACTCTTGAAATCCGAAATGTTCCATTTATGAATAATAAAGAAATATGATACTGACTTGATAGAACTACTGTTTAGATACAGTGACAATGATAAACTGGACACTGCAAACCATTTTTTCACAGAATGACGGGAATGTATCAATGTCAAGTAAATTTATAGAGTCAAGAAAACATTTCAGTAACAAAATTATTTTCAAAGAAAAAAGTCGGCAATGGAAATGTATTTGAAAAGGTGACCACTTTTTTTTTGGTAGAAAGTAATGTAGGTAAACAAAAAAATCTTAAAAAATGAAATGATTCCTACTATTGCCAATAAATGACAAGACCCAAGTGTTACTCTCATTGACTGAATGATATAAGTGAAATATGAAGAATATATTTTTCACCTTATATATTGTATTTTTTTTGTTTGCCTGCATTAAAAAGACACATTAAGTTTGCAACCCGGAATCCCCAATGTATAGACGTGTATTTTTAATTGTCTTAACCCTCCCTTTTCTTAGTTAAACTAACCTTAAAAACCAATTAAATGATGTTTTTTCATTCTGATTTTTTTGTATTTTCCCAAATTGTCTAGAAAATGAAAAAATGAAAAAAATAACATATAAGCTGATCAGTGTCAAAAGTCCCAAAAAATGAACAAGAATTGTCTTCTGGGTCAAAATGACCATTATAACATTTTAACAAAATTGGAAGTTCACAAAGGTATCTGCGTCATGGAAATTGTTTCTTTTTGATTAGTCTCTCTACTACGCAATTTCTGATGCAAAATATTATAATGACAATGCAGAACAATGTATCTTTTGTTCTTTGTGTGTGTATTTCAAGGGGAATAAAAGGAGGGTGCATAAGAAAATTCACAGCATTACTATTTTACAACATGATGTGTATGATGATGTGTTGGAGTGGTTTTGATCGCATGTTTGAGGACAACTCAGATTCCGAACTGGAAGGAGAGGACGTTTCGGAAGAAGAAGATGGAGTGGAGCACAACCCGGACTTCAACGAATCTTCATCAGAAGAAGAAATTCCAGATGAGGAAAGAGAGACTTTTTGTCAAAGAATGGTTCCGTTACGTGGTCCTCAACATCCTTTGACCACATGAAAACATGCCGACCATAATGTAATAAAAATGACTCCTGGACCAACAAGATATGCCGTTTCTCGTGCCAACGACATTGTGTCTACATTCAATTCCTTCCTTCCTGACACTGAAAATTGAAAAAATTACCTTGGAAATGACTAATAAAGAAGGCTTTTGAAAGTATGGAGACGGCTGGAAAGAAATGGACTCTACAGACCTGTAGGCCTATTTAGGACTGCTAATCTTAGCAGGAGTCTATAGATCTCGAGGTGAGGCTGCTGCCAGCCTTTGGAATGGAGAGAGTGGCAGACACATTTTCCGAGCTGCAATGTCCCTCAAAAACTTTCACCTCTACTCGAGACTACTTCGATTTGACGACCGCGAGTCAAGACCAGCACGACGCGTGTCCGATAAGCTTGCAGCTATTAGAGAGGTTTGGGACAAATGGGCTGAGCAGCTATCGTACCTCTACAATCCAGGGAGTGACGTTACCGTGGATGAGCAATTGGTCCCCTATAGAGGTAATCTATTTATATCTTTGATTTTTAAGACTTTTTGTGAACCTATTTTTGTTCCTCTCTAAAGGTCGTTGTCTTTTTCGACAAGTAAGCCGGCAAGATATGGGGTAAAATTTTGGGTGGCATACGATTTCAAATCAAGTTATGCTTGGAAAGTCCAGATATATACAGGAAAGTTGGCCAGTGAACGTCCAGAGAAAAACCAAGGAATGCGGGTTGTACTCGATCTATCCGAAGGACTGAAGGTCTCAATGTGACTTGTGATAATTTTTTTACCTCTTATGAACTTGGACAACAGCTTCTGAAAAAGAAGATTACCATGGTTGTTCCTGTGCAACAAATAAACCTGATCTCCCACCAGCAATAATTGTATCAAAAGGAAGAGACGTTTTCTCATCCAAATTTGCTTTTACCCCAACTACAACTTTAGTTTCATATTTACCAAAAAAAGCAAAAATGTAATTTTCCTGAGTACACTGCACAGAGACGCGGGATTAGTGGCCGTGAAGATGGTAAGCCATCAATTATTATGGACTACAATCGTTTTAAAGGGGGAGTAGACAATCTTGATAAGGTAATTGGAGCATACAGCTGCAGAAGGATGACTTGTCGCTGGCCCTTGGCCATCTTTCTTAATATTATTGATGGGTCATCATACATGCCTATGTGATTTGGAGGGAAATAAATCCGACCTGGATGTCCAACAAAATCACAGGAGAAGGATCTTCCTGGAACAACTGGGAAAGCACCCCACTTATTAAAAGAAGAAAAAAGCGTCCCCCGAACAGAGGCATCAGTTAAGATTGTGGAGGCTTTTCAGAATGCTGAACTATCGGATCAACCTGATGTGGAAGCTTCATTTTCTAGCTCAAAAGCGAAAATGCGAAAAAGATGCCAGTTTGCCCCAAAGAGTAGGATAACAAGACTATTTATTTATTTTTCAAATGAAATAACTTTATATGCAAAGGTTGTTCGTTATCATTTTGTTCATCATGTGCTCAATAGTTGAATTTATTTTTGTATTTATATTATTTTTATCTTTGCATTATTACTATCAATAGGAAAAATAGAAAAAAATATAGAAAAAATGACTTTCCAACACTTTATTTGGTTTTTGCTTTAGTAAAAAATGTATTTGAGCAGGGCTTATGAGTTATTAAATTATATTTTTTGTAAATTAAAAGGTGTGTCTACTAAAAAAAATATTAGGAGGTTAAATATTTTTTTTAAAGTCGAATAATTATATTGCAAAATAACGACGGGTCATTTTGACTAAAAGGGAAAAAGTTGTGTAGAGGAAAGGAAGTCAACAGGAGGGTTAATGTATATGCATATTAATTGTAATATGGTAAAGTGACATAGCAACATTGACAAGGGTCTTGTAAATTTGATATTAGGAAGAAATGGCCAAGGAAACTACCCCCTAGGAA
The DNA here is from genome assembly GCA_013387185.1 of Caligus rogercresseyi. NCBI lineage: Eukaryota > Metazoa > Arthropoda > Copepoda > Siphonostomatoida > Caligidae > Caligus > Caligus rogercresseyi. The sequence continues at coordinate 18,432,988 of CP045893.1, read as the reverse complement.
GGAATGGCCCAAGAAAAAAATAGACCAGGAAGGAATGACCCAAGATAGAAAAGGATAACATGGCCCAAATAAATCCTTCCCTCGTCTAATAACAACTACAAGAAATAATTTATCTATAATTGCAAAATAACATATCTATTTGATAATATTTACTCTATTTAAATGAGAAATATCAATTGTACAATACTCAGTTGTATTTCACTCAAAGTATTGCCTACCCATCACGCATATGGACCATTTTTTCATCAATGTATTTTCTATCTTGGGTCATTTCATCTTGGACACCTGTGCATTTATATCTTTGTCCACTCCCTCCCACACCTTGGACTAAAATTAACTTTGAAAAAACTAAGCAAAGGTTTAGGAACATTCCCAACGAACAGAACTCTTTATTTTTGAGTAAAATCAATTTGATGGAAGTCCGAATGGATAGACTTGAATACAATGCAGTCCAAAGAATTATATAATATTCTTCGTCTCCAAGAACTCATGCACACGCAAATACTTATTCTTAATATTTGGAGCACGTCTATCTTCAATTGGAGAGGTCACAAATTCGTATGGCATCTCCTCACTGTAGCAATTTATTTAAAAAATAACTTTATTAAAATATCACTTCGTCATTTCAATGATATTATTAGATATATCAAAAAAAGTCCTCTCAAACCCACCAATAAACATATTTTCTCATATTGTCAGAGTATATTTATCGTCTAATAGTATTAAACATATAATCATTCAATATTTCTATAACATGTCGCTTTCTTCAATATTAAGCAGTTATATTGGAGAACTTCATTCAAAGATTTCATAAACGACAAGGATGAGGAGAGACAATTTGTGTTCTTATGGATGTTATTCTTATTCCTGAATTTATGTGCAGACCTCAAGAGCCACGAATGAATTCATTTTTTTAAATCATTTCAACTGTTTTTTTTGTAAATAATTAACTTTTCTTTAAGCTAATCAAATTCGATAAAAATATCTTAGATATAAATGTCCATTCTTTCCCTTATAAACCGTTCATTCTTAAAACTACTTGCAAGCCATTATTTTGATTATTCCAATCTATTTGATTCTCTTCCTTGTCTTTGTATTTCGTTTAGGTTTAATTGGTTCGATAGAATTGCAGTATCCATGTGGATATCATAAATATACTAGCCTGTAAATACGTACATCGAACCTAGTATCTGATCAACACGCCTAAACCAGGGAATATCTGGAATGGAACTCCCTCCTTTTTATTGTCAAAGATTAACTACCTACGTAACAAAAAGAAAAGGGAAAAGAAGAGAGTTCCTATAAGGAACTCCTCCTTTTTTACGAAGTAGTTAATCTTAAAACAAGGGAGTTCCTATTAAAGGTTATTGTTGTACATATACCCTGAACTGTCATATTATTATAGGAACTCCCTCTTTTTTCCCTTATTGTACGAAGGTAGTTAATCTTTGGCATAGAAAGAATGGAGGTCGTACTCCAGGCTATAGATTTCCCTGCCTTAACACACCTGAGCTATTTCCCTTTAGTATACATTTGAATTAAAGTCTTAGTTAAAAGAGTAAAAATTAAAAAAATGTTAAATCAATGCAGCTAATGCTCATAGAGAATAAAACTACGCTGTCCATGGATCACAATGGAGCCTTGTAATATAAATCATATAATATTCATCAAGTGTGCCTTGACGGGTGTTACTCCTCTTTCTCTTCCTCCTCCTCCTCCTCACTGGAGTGTAAAATAATATTAATTATATGTAAGAGACATTGAAAGCCAAGGCTGTGAGTTTGTGAGGACCAAATAAATGCAAGTGACAGTTTTTCATCAACGATCGTTGTTGAGAGCAGCTCATATTATTATTATTATTATCATGCACAATTGCCATTACAAAGCAGCATGCATAAACAACCTCAAGAGTGAAGGAGGGAAACAAAAGAAGCATAATAATAATCATAATAATCGTCGAACTTATAGTCTGCTGCTTTCATAGCTTTGCACTTAGCATAATTATATATCTTGATTGCACATATTCAAAAGACTTCAAAACAATATATAAGTATGTACACACTTATTAATGAATTATGAGATGTATGATAATAAATAATAGAGTCATTGTGAGTCATAAAAGACAATGAACTATATATATTTTGGTGCATATGCCGTTAACTCCCTGTAAATCAACATTGCAGAGGATTGTACGAAGTAAGATTTTATTGAAATATTTTTATTCAAATCTTTTTATTTCGTCAAATATATATATATATATGTGTGTGTGTGTATATATATATATATATATATATATATGTATCTATATATCTATATATATATATATATATATATATATATATATATATATATATATATATATATATATATATATATATATATATATATATATAATACGGTAAAGTGTCAGCAGCGTCAATCAAAAAGGGTCCCACTTTATTTTATTTTTCCCAATATCATCCTCTGCAAGCTTCAGATCTGAGGCCAATATTTATTTCTGCAGCGGCGAGGTACGCCGCTTTGTACCTCAAAATTATTTCCGTCTTTGGTGATTCGTGGACACTAGCCACCGATGAAATACTTCCCTTCCTGGTCCCTGTTTTATAATGACGCCATAAAGACGTTTTTAAAGAAAATCAGAAACTACAAAAATACTTTTTTTTAATTTTCCGTATTTTTTCAATTTTATATGATTTTAATTGATATATATTTTAAATTGTTCAGCTAGGATGCTAACAATTTGAACTGTTTTTGAATTGTTTAATATTGTATTTTTTACGCTATAGTATCTTATTATAAATCTTATACTTTGGTTATTGTATATATTCCATGAACTGTGAAATATTAAAATAAAGGGGTCCAATTATCATACATCACATGTGGCATTTATGTATTTCTAATGACTATAACGAAATCATTTTTGAAAACCGTCATAAACCGTTTTCATTAAAGGACTACACAGATCATTTCCCGAAAAAATGGCTAATTGAACTCCTAGTAGTGCTTATAGACATAGTGTTTTGTTATTTAAAAAACCAACAAACTTAACACTTTAGAGCATAAAATTAAAAAGCATATACTAAAAAAGCCCTTACTATGATTAATATAATTTCTTTGATCGATTTCAATTTATTTCGGTGTATTTTTGGTTAAAGAATGCTTAGATTTTGAAATTTTTTATCCATTTGAATAATATTTTTTAATTGATATAATAAATGGTCAAAATAGTCAAAACCAACATTCAAAAAATGAAGTCGACAATTGCTAATCATTTGAAAAATATTATTTTTAATTAATATAATAAATGGTCAAAATAGTCAAAAACCAACGTTCAAAAAATGAAGTCGACATTTGCTAATCATTTGAAAAAAATATAAATTTTACTCAAAAAAATTATTTTTCCTTTTTCTTCGATATTATTTATTGGTGTTTTAAGTATTAAGTTTTCATCATCGTAAAATAAGTTTTAGTTCAATTCCAATGCTAAAATTATAAACTATAATGTTATTTGGGTTTCATTTTAACGTATTAGCTTTGGTTTTTATGTATTTATGTACATTCTGTAAAATGGAACTGTGAAATATAAAAAAAAATAGAAATCTACTCCACAAGTGATCTTAGGATTGAATCGATTAGGTGTTTATTTATTGAAAAATATAGTTATAAATACCCTTTGTATCCTAGAAATGTAAAACAATGTTGTTATTCAATCAAAAGGCTGATTTCAAACATTTATCCAATTGGGTGTGGAAAAGTCAAAAAAGGATGATCAAATGAACAAAAAATACTCGCTGTAAAATTGTCTGGGTAACCATGGCTATCAAGTTTGAGACCTCGTTTAAAACCATATTCTACGTCCTCCATGATGATCTAGGTCAGATGGATTCTCAATATGATGTAAGAGAATCCTAAAATGGGGAGAGTTAAGTGTGCACAAACCTTCTTGAAACTCAATTCTGAGCTCGCATTGGGATTTTGGGGCAAGATTTTGATGAATGGATGAAATCTCTGTGTTTGTCTTTACACACGAATCCTAAAGATGTTCATTTCAATGGCTCCCAGGCTCTCGATGACTTTTATCCACCCCCTGATGTTCAAGCGTCAAAAATCAAGTTAGAAACAGTTGTTTATCAGCTTCTTCGAAAACTTTGGCGTGATCATCAAATACTACCTCCAGATGAAAAACCTTCGTCACTGCAGACATCTTAAAATGGCGTCAACATATTTTTTAAGAAATTCAAGGAGAAGTGACCTTAAATGATCAAAAGAGATTGGTACTTTCGCTTCGACAATGCAACATGCTACTATGTAAAGACGTTACAGGCAAAGAAAGGGATCACAGACATCGATCATCCACTCAACTCTCCTGGCCTTGTAGACTTATTGTACTTCCTTATCTTACAGAAGACAATCGAGACATTCAGATCGTCGACACAAAAGAATCCAGAAAGAGTGACCCGAGTTGGGAAGACCACTCCGGAAGACAGGTTCCGTGAGGCTTTCAGGAAGTATGATAATTATATTCGGGAGGCAGGAATGAATATATTTAAGTCGGTAGGAGATGAAGAATATTTATTTATAAGGTTTTGGTTGAATTCAATATAATTTTTTATGATAATTTTTTGACATATTCATCCAAAACGCACTGGTTCAAAAACATCGGAAATATATATAAATTCATTATTTAAACAAAAATGGTAAAAATTGGTTAAACGCTATTTTCAAAAGTGAAAAAATAGGAAAGAAAATATAATCAAACTTTATATTTTTTCATGGGAAAAATCTCATTTCTAAAAACAATATCATCACTTTTTCAGAATGGCGAGCCAAAATTATTTTCTTAAAAACACCTCGTCAAATTTTTTCAGAATGACGAACGACAAACAAACGATGAACAACAAACGATTCAATTTAAAAGTAACGATGAACGACGAACGATAACATTTGGCGAACGACAATTTTGCGAACGTCAACAAGTCTGCTATACACAATATGTTATAACTACTCGACCGTTCCTTTTGGTCTTCAGAAGCTTTGATCACAGTTAATTCCATAATAAGATGAATAGGGCGTTAAAATAATAAAACAAATCGACTACACTTAAAAGTTACTTTTTTATAAAAATTATAATGATCACTCGATAAATTTATAATCTGAGCTCATCCCTAAAAATTAAACTACAATTATGGCACTCATAAAAACATATTTATAAATAATTTGGAAATACATTCTTAGCACCCAAATAAAATTAAGCAGCCTTTGAATAATATTTTAGGTATAGGTAGGACAACCCGTGCCAAGAAATATGAGTACATATAAGTGCATAAGGAATGGGGTGCATCAAATAAATGTTCCTTTTACTAACCTATTGAATAATTCATTTTTACTTTGTAACTTCAAATTTGATCAATTTAAACGTAAAAATATCCTTGAAGCTCTCGCAGTTCTAGATGCCAGATTCCCGTCTATCTTATTTCAGACTATTTCTTTAGATATGTTTCTTATAAGTGTAAGATATATATATATATATATATATATATATATATATGACTTGTTGACGTTCACGAAAAATTGTCGTTCGTTTGTCATTCACAAAAAGTTATCGTTCGTCGTTACTTTTTAATTCAATCGTTCATCGTTCGTTTGTCGTTCGTCAGTCTGAAAAAAAATTGACGACGTTTTTAGAAAGGAATTTTTTCTCGCCATTCTGAAAAGAAGTGATGACCCTTTTTAGACAGGAAGTTTATACATGTAAAAAAATCTTTGTCTGTTTTTAGCGCCAAAAAAGAACAACAATATAATGAATTTTCCTTATCGTTCGTCAAAAACTTGTCGCAAACAACAACAAATGAACGATAAATCAACAAGTCTGATATATATATATATATTTATATATATATATATAAATATCAGGAAACGACCGGGACCCCCTATTTTGTCCAGGACCCGGGACGGGACTTAAATTTTTCAAGCCGGGCCGGGACATAATACATATTTTCGTTCCTTCGACATTCTGAAGTGACGACGTTTTTTTAGAAAACCATTTCCAAAAAATTAGTAACGACGTTTTTTTAAAGAAAATAATCTCCAAAAAAAAGTGATGACGTTTTTTTTTTAATAATTTCCCAAAAAAGTGACAACATTTTCTTAGAAAATAATTTCCAAAAAAAATTATCAGAAAAAGTGATGACGTTTTCTTTAGAAAATATATTTCGAAAATTCCTTTCTAAAAAACTTTATAAATGAAAATATATATATGCTTGATGGTAAAACATAAATCCATTTTGGTTATTAAAACACACTTGGTACTCTTAAGAGTAACTAACTTTAATTTTCATACTATAATTTGATAGTCTGTTAATAATCATTTATTTTTATAAAGTGTTAGTTTATATTATATTAGGCAGAAGTGTTCTTAATCATTTTTCCCGTATGCATTCTTTCAGATCTACATCAATTGCATAATAAGCCTCCAACTCTGTATATCACAAAATTGCTTTATGCATTACATCTCTACCTGTTTTTGTTTGTTTTAAGGTAAGATTTCAGAGTAATATTGAGGCCGTGTTTTATCTAAAGGAGAATCGGACTAAATATATTGGCTCGAACACCAAACACACCAACCACTTTAACCATGATGTTCTCTCATTCGCTCTCAGTAAGAAGCAAAATAGGTAATAATCAAAGCTACAATTTCTAAGAATGACTTTAATCGGTTTAGCTCTGTAGAGACTCTTTGTTGAAGCCTTTGAAGCCATTAATTTAATTAAAGACTGATATATCACACTCAGCCAGTCAATACTTCCGTATTTCGATAGCAACGACACTCACGAACGAGGGATTAGTCGGACAACAACGACTGATGATAACGAAAAACATCATGCTCGAAGATGTTAAGATTAAAATAAAATTAAATAACTTAGAATTTGACTTCAGAGTCACCTATACTGGAAACTCTGACTGTTTGTAGTCAGAAAGATTTTTATGACAGTTTTCCTGCTATCATTTTCACAACTTATAAAAAGGATTGTATTATTTCTTATAACAAAAATAGTAAGAAAAAATGCTAAAAATATATTAATGTATCCCTCTCGCTTTCTCTCCTTTCAAATGACAGACATCCATCAAAACAAAGTATTCTTTTGTCTTTCAATTAGGCGGCAAAGTCCTAAATTCCTACATATTATATATATATAACACTACTTACATAATAGTATTCTTTTTATTGTTATTCTTTAGTCTAATATTTTTGTTAGTCTACCGTAAAACATTCCTCATTCTGTATTCATTATCTTCCTATTTTCTCTTTTAGGAAAAAGGGAAAAAGTTGTATAATTTATGACTTGGAGACGACAATGGACCTTAATGGATGTTTCTCGTTACCTGCAAGATTTTCTCTCTGCTCTCTCCATGCAAGAAATTATGTTCCTTAGAGGAGACCCAATATATTGTTCACTTTAAATAAATTTTACTATTGTTTAAAACACCATGTAAACGATCTCTAAGAGTTTAACTTGTTTTAATATAACATACTTTATATAATTTATCAAACATGGCCTTCCTTCCTATGCATACGGTGAAGAGGTTTTTTATTTGGCTCCATAAGAAAGTGTCCATATCTGTGTCTTTAAGTGAGACTGGATAGTGGGTGCCTCAAACGGACTACTTGTTCTCAAAGCCCCAGGTTTCGGAACGTTTTCGATCGCTTGGGACCTCTGAGAATACAAGGTTTATTTATTTGTTGTTTTTGACCTTCTCTTTTTCTTCCTCCCTCTCTGTGTTCCTGCAAGAAAGGGCAGTCATATAAAGAAGAAAAATAGCCTACTTCTTTTTTTAAAAAGGTCAAGAGGTTTAGATATAGTTTATATAAGAAAGTTCCGAGAAATTTGGAATCATAAAAGAAGTAATCTTTGGAGGGGGAGGATATTCCTCAGCAAAAGTTTATATGTAAAGGCACTAAAAAAGGATCTGGTCTGTAATGCCATGAAAAGTAAAATAATTATTGATCTATCAACGAAAGTCGGGTACCGAAGCGACCGACTATTCCAGAGATAGAGAACCTAGTAATTGGAACACTAAAATTGAATCCTCGTTCCCTTCAAGGAATTAATACGTGCCCAGGAGTTTGCTCTAAATTGATACTAATTTTGTAGAAGGAATTAGAAATTGGTACATCCTTCTCGCTTGTATAGGATACCTTTATTATAAGAAATGGCTCTACTAGTGACGATGGGATCAAAGGAGTAGAGCGAAGTGGACTGTATAAGACGAAGATGTGCCAACCCCAAAAGGACTGTGATGCTTTATCCCTGATGCAGCAGTAAACTTAATTAAATGATTACCTCAGTAAATAAAGAGACCGAGTTGAGAGAGATAGGTGTTCTTTATTTGAAGTGAAGGTAATATTAATAAAAAGAACCCACGATGATGATCTCCAAGGTTCTAGGTCATCATGCTGCTATCTAACAATCAGATCGCTTAGATGCAATGGAGTACTTTAAGTACTCCACTAATGTTGGGAATTACCGCATTAGAGAAAGAATAACTAACGTGGGTTATATTATTAAAACCCATTCTAATATGATAGATTTGCCGCGACAAAAGGCACTGTTAGAGGCCTCATGGCACAACGAAAAGATACTGATGGAAATCCCATTATTTATTTAAAAAAAACATAATTGTGATTCTCCTCATGAGGACGTTAAGGAAAAAATATTGACGAAGTGGTCCTTCATTTTGGAGAAATTACTAGATCTTCAAAGGAGTGTAGTTTCCTTGATGGTAAATTAAAAGGACTTTATAATGGGAACTTCAGCGTTGGTATATTATCCAAAAGAGACGTCCCAGGTTTTCTAGGATTTAAGGGATATAAAACTAGAATAAGTTTTCCGGGTAATCAATATTTGTGCAAAGTGTTACGACAAAGGGAACTTTGAGAGGGACTGTCCAAATAAGTTTATTAAATGGACTAAATATTGGAACTATTTAAAGGCTTCATTTAAAAAAGCAACAGACAATGCTTCTGTAAATGATAACGAGACGACAAGTTTGAATGATGATAATCAGACAATGGTAGAAGTTCCAGCAATTGTAAATTTGAAGACACTCCTTCGCAAATAAATGATGGGGATAATGCGCTTAATAGTGAGGAAGGAAGGTGAATCCCAGGATATAACCCATAGAACTTATGAAAGGAGCGGATGAGGTGAACGAACCTAACAATGTGCCGTCTGGGATAATTAATGATGATAAAATGAAGGCGGAAGAGAGCAATATCCCCAACGCTGGACCTTCAGAGAGGCATCAGAATGACGCTACTCCCTCACACTAAATTAATGATGAACAAAGATAACGGAGAAGGAAAAATTATTATATATCACATTTGAATACTCAAAACTTTATTAATCATCGTACTCGCTCCCAATCAATTAGTAAAAGGAATAGCCTGAAACTGGACATTCTCCTGATAAAGACTTGCAGGAAAAATAACCTAAGATTACCATATAGATTTTGCTTCAATAACCTATGTCTATACACAAAAACATATTAGGTTTAAAAAGAATTGTGCCATTAAATACTAGATGTGGAAATATATAATAACAAGACATGCCTGGATGAATAGAATCCTGGCTCTACATCCGAACATCATCTGTCTTAAATATATTAGGGCTTTATGTGCCTCCTCTTGCACTAGGTTATGTCCTCATTGTTTTCCACCCAATTTCACTGTGTATTTAACTGTAAATGACTTAAATCGTGGCGTCATACATGTTGTCTAAATCAATATCAATATCAAGAAGTGTTTATGAAAGCCAAATCGACAGTGACTTGCACAAGATTAACATTCATTTCCCATCTAGTAACTTTGCATTCAGTATCATAATGCATATGGTCCAAACAAGAGTATTTTTTACTTCTATTCGTAATTGCCTTATAAATGACACTCTCCCAAGGATCTTAGTAGGATATCTTAATGTCGATCTTCTAATAAATATTTTCTGAAGTATAGTCAATGAGACATACCTATTTGATATAATGAGCAAATTTCTGGACCACAAGAATTCATATTCCTGGAGGAGCGGAAACAAATCTTCAAGAATAGATCATGTACTCGTTGCATGGTCTATATCTACGATTACAAAAAAGCAAATTCTATATATGACCCTCTTCAGATAAAAAAGTACTGGAGATTAAGTTTATATCAAATTCTTGTAAGCCTTTTTGGATTCCTAATTGGCTTATCCGTACCAAAAAATATTAAATGAAACTACAAAGTAATCTACAGGAGAACTTTAACGCAACATATACATCTCGAAATTTTTTAAACACTCTAAATAAAAGGATAAAAAATACAACGATTTTTTATTTACTGAAAAAGCCAATAAGAACTAAACAATATAAAAAGATATAGAAGAAATAATGGATGAAGGATCATTATTTACGCAGATGATAAACTCTGATACCCTCAATACCATTGGATTAGCAGAAGTAGAGGAGGATGAAATTAACAGAAAATAACAATTAGAGCAGAACCCTTTTGTAGATTTTTGAAAATGGAGCTTAAAAACGAGCTAGCGTTCAGAAGAATGGAAAGAATCAATGTAGACGGAGCCTTTACTTCAGATAAGCAAGAAATTATTCATAATTCTTACCAAAAGATTCTTGGATGTCCAAAAATTAGTTTTCCCAGACCCAAAATTTCAACAGGTTTTGTTTTTACTCATAGTATTATTATGAATCATATTCAAAAGTTTTATAAAGATAATAAAGCCTGGCCTTACTTTAAAAAAATTACCTTCAATAGTTTTTTGCAACCTCACTCAACAATCTGACTTGGAATGGTGCTACTATTATAGTGGCCCTTTTATTTTTAAAATACTAATTTTTGACACTGACTTGTCTAACTACAAGATAGCTCTATATTCGAAGGAATTGTAGGAATTTATCCATGCTTCAGTCTCAGAAATATCTTCACATATTGTGTCATAGTGGCATTAATAGTATTTACAGACAAATGGAGCTCACGGACTGTTTTTTTTACTAATTTTAAACATTAATGAAGTGTTCAATAATAAATTTTTAGCATTTGAGATGTTTAAAAATAGAAATAGTGTTATAAATTGATATAGAGTTCATTATATATATATATATAAGCTTTGGGCAAAATTGAAACAATCCAAATTTTTCATATTCCATATCAAAACTTATCTTAAAACTGAAAAAATAATATTTCAGGAATATGTTCTATATTTATTTTGAATATACATATACTTTTTTTTAAATATTAGAAGTTCGATGTTATAACTTGACAAATTTAATGAAAGTATTTAAATCATATCACATAGTGTCATAATAATGTCCAAAATATTATTTTTTCTCAATATTTCTTACACCTTGAAAAAATTTAAAGAAAGCATTATCTTTAAAATTTCATTCATGAGAATATATACCGGGGAAGGTAAATGTCTTGTAACACTTGTTGGGCCATAGTTTATGGAAGTTTATTTTATAAACATTGATATGTTCTGCACATCAGCTGAAAGCGTATATTATCAGCTGTATTTTAACCCCTTACTAGCGAAAACAAACTTGTTTTGTGCGTCATGGAGGGCAAAAGGCTGGAGGTTTCATTTTTGATACGCAGGCAAATGACCAATTCAAACAATTTTAATACAGCTGGGGTATTTTGGCTTCAAGAAGGGGGACGATGTTTCCAATTTGGTTCCTTTCTAGGTACCGGCTCACAACCACTGATTACTTAAAAATCTCGAAGACCACGGTGCTCCCATAAGTCAATAAGGTCTCCATACAGTCCAGTCATATTATGCTCCAGTCCACACGGCCATAAGCGTGAATGAGTGAATAGCTAAAAAAATAACTTTTGGCTGAAGCACTTCTGGCTTCCATAGAGCCCAGACCTGAGCTTCCTGGACTATAGCATTAGGTGACAAATGGTGTCTAGGGTCTGTATTAAACGACACGGTAGTGTGGCCGACCTTAAGGTTTCCGTGACCAGGAAATTGAGGAAAATGTAAAAGGCTTATATCATGAATGCGTGCATATACTTCCGCTGCATATTACAGGCTATAATGGAGGCCAATGGTAGTCATATTCACAAATACTCCGTTCAACTATTGTAGAATCACTTTCTTATTTTTGAAATTTCTTATAAAACTATATCCTGACAAAATATGAGTACCTAATTAATACTCATTAAGGTGTTACAAGACTTTTGCATGCCCCGGGTTATTAAAGATCAGGATTAAATTCCCAAAATTCATGGTGTTTTAAATATTTTGCATATCAAACTTTTAGTTAAGACGCATATGATAGGTAATGCTCTATTTATTTATTTTGCTTTGAGGTTTGACAACAATTAAGCAGTTTTCTATATTGGAAATAATAAATATAATATTTATTTTCCAAAATTTAATTTTATAATAATATCTTAGATTTTTCTAAGCTTGACATAAAAAATCAAAATTATCGATGTCCTCAAAAATCTAAAATCTTTATTGTCCCCAATAGATCGATTCTTGATGAATTAAACACTAGTTGTAAAGACATATTATATATATTTATATATAAATATATATATATTATATATATATACCTACAACGTGAATCAATCTTTCAAATAAAGTAATTTATATTCCTATTACATTACCATTGGATTAATAATGCCATTTTTATCACCCATTTTTGTCATGTTGCCCAGTGAATAATTTGAATTAACGTGTTATGTTCACCTCCAGATGAAAGTAACTCATATTTTTTCTGCAATAATGTATATGTAGCTGAATCCTTATACAAGACTTTACAGGGTTCTTAAGATTTAAAAAATGATTGGATAAGATAAATAGATATTTTTAGGATAGCCATCATCAGCTTCAATAATCTACTTCAGACGTCCCACTTGCCCAAAATATTTTTTGGTACAGTGCCCTTTTACTTCAGATAATTGCACTTTGTTTATCTTAATGAATGAACGGATAGCTAAGTTATTAATGAATCACGAAATAATAATGTTTTTTTATGTTTATTTTTGGATGCTTTTTAAGCAACTACAGTTGATACCATCCAGGGCTGCTATGAGGTTAAAGAGTACGAAGTATTCATAAATATATTCATTAAGTCATGTTTTATTTGAACATGTGACAATATATATTTTTCATGTGAACATACATACATAAAACAACAGGAATATAAAACTTTAAACTAAAATACGCAAGGGGATTTAAGGTCAACAACTGCAAATATATGAAATCAACAATCCCTTCGGTCTCCTAAAGAAAAAAGGACACAATTCCCATAAAAGTCAAGCTATTGAATTTGCTCTGTCAACTCAAAAGCCTACATAGCGAGTTGTTTGACGAAAAAAGAAATAGTAAAACCATCTATTCTTCGATCCGTGATGCTCTCAGCTGCCGCCCGATACACCGCCCTCTCCCTCAAGATCCCCTCCATCACCGAGGACTCATGGGTCCATGCGGGGAACGTCGTCATCAAATTTTATACATCCAAATCAGAAGAATATTTTGAAATTATGCAAAAAATATTGAAATATTTTAAATAGATACCCGTTTGATATTTTGTTTATTGTTTTACCTCTTGTTTAGATTTTTATTATAAACTATAATGTTTATTTTATTATATAATTTTTATATAATTTTATATAACATCAAAACAATAAAGGAGGGGGAAAAAACTAAAACTAATGGCAATATATAGCAGAGCTTTAAACAAATAAAAAATAAAAGAATACCAAATTATTAAGTTTTTAAATAAATAAAATAGTTCAGTTTGAACACAATAATATAAAACCATAGAGATATAAAGACATAGAGAATTTATTGGATTCTTCAAAGAAAATACGTCATTGTCCCCAATATAAACAAATCTTTCTATCTCTATGATTAACTTACGATGATGTAGTACAAATTACTTGTGGTATTGGACACAAAAATACAGCTGAACGATGTTTCTATTGAAGGGAATAAGTTCTCTAAATCTTTATTTCTCTATGTAAAAAATACATATATATAACCATTTTGTGTAACAATAAATCAACAAGTAAAAAGCCATAACAAACAAACAATAATAAATAATATGTAAAAAAATAAGGGAGTGCGATAGACGTTTGCGTTAAGGTGTATTCACCTCTCAATGTTGGGCGCAGGTTCGAATACTCCCGAGAGGGGACGGTCATTTTTGGTCTACTCATTGATAAGGTCTTAGGTTCGAGTGACTAATCTAATGCTTCAATGCTTATTTATATCCAATCGGATGCAATTCAATCGAACCATATAACTAAAAAATTAAATTCGTTTAGTGTGGTGACTGACATGGATTGATGGGGGTCGGTCTTTTTTAATCTTGTAATGGCGATCATAGTTTGAAGTGTTGCGATGCACATGGAGGCAATTCTATGGACATTAGATTAGGGGAACATCCCATATAATTTTTACTCAGCGTAACTTTTTCTTCTCAGACCTCCTCAAACACTCGTCAATAAAGCCCAAATCTGTTAAGCCGAATGGAGTCTCTGAAGATATGGTATACATAGAGATATAAAGATATAGAGAGCTTATTCCCCTCAATCAGAGCCCTATAAGTCTCTGCCCTCAATAGCTGAGAAACATCGTTCAGCTGTCGCCTGTGTTGTGTGTAATCCGTTATATTTCATCACGAAGTAGCTGGTCTAAAATAATATATAATTTAATATAAAATAAAACAAAACAATAATAAAAACACAAACTAATAAATAAATGTATATATATATATTATATATAAAATATAAACAAAAAACCACATCGATTTTTGGGGAAAACATGCCTTGAGATCGGAGTAACCTGCAGCGCCACTCCTCGGCGAGAACTATTGCTGCATCATTGGTAGCTCTCCACGTCCTGGCCCGTCGCAACTGTGGACTTTTATTCCAGGCAGTTCTTGCAGCACATACCAGGGTATCTGCCTGCCAGAGGAGGGGGTTGGGGACGATTCCGGCTGCGTCGGATCTGGTCTCCTTTTGATTTTTCGTCTCGAAGAGTATGAGGCCAAGTGGGTTTCTCCCTCCTTCTTCGCCGTCCCTACTCCAAAATGCCTTCCACGCCTCCATGGCTGCCGACCGCACGGCCATGGTGTTGATGGATGGAAGTCCTGCCGAATTCAGGAGGTCCCGGACGGGTATGTGCTCTCTCCTTGCCCTGCCAGTGAGAGTCCTGGCAACATCATTCAGAGCAACCTGGGCAGCTGCAAGTGGTCCTGTGGGGCTACTGTCTCCAAACCGTACGGGTGGGACCGCTGTGACAGCATAGCCGACCTTCCCAAGAACAATGCCCTTGGCAAGTTGGTGGAGGTAAGGACCCCTTGGGATGTGCTTCGCCAACCTTACAACCATGTTGGCCCTGACCCTGGCTGTCCTCGCCATGATGTCAACATTTAAGTTGAGTGAAAGGGTGGAGTCAAACTTTGCCCCCAGCAACTCCAATTCACTGGAGGGGGAGACTGTGGAGGGCCGACCTTTACCTCAACCCTCTTCCTTCTCTCTTTACTATCCCTACCACCCGCCAGGAGTAGCTGGGTCTTGTGCTCAATAAACAAAGGATTTGTACTACGTCATCATAATTGATCAATGAGATAGAAATATTTGTTTATATTGGGCAATATGACGTATGCCTCTGAAAAAACCCTCTATGTCTTATTCTCTATGATGTATAAGGTTTTCTCTTCTTTTCACTACACATCTCACATATTTCTCCTCATCCATATAATAGAGTCCAAAGGAGATGCTGTATTTTAGATAAGCTTGTTTCGAGGTTAGTATCAGAGATTGACGTCATTATATTGATGTTAATACTTGTATATAGACACAGGCGTCTTCATCTTGTGGGTAAGGTCAAAACTCCATAATTCTTCTGATGTCCTTCACGTTCTGGACTTGAACAGAGCTCCTTGACTTCAATGAGGCACTAATTGAATCTCCGGACATTTGTGTATTCTAATAAGAATATAAACCAGATTTTCATTATAAAAGTTGTCAAATACATTCATTGAATTATTGTTTGATACAATTTGCTCAAAAACGTCATCTTTTTATGCCCAAAATTAACAAGTGTTAATTGAATGAGTTTAATTATTTTTTCCTTTCATAAGTTTTGAATGCATGGTTTTTAATTATAAAAAGAAACAAATGTGTGCCAACTGGGTATTTCTTATTTATGCTTTGCATGTATTTGATCAAATACAAATGGGGAGAAATTAAAACAATAATTATTACTTCCGTTTGTCATCTTCGTAAACAAAAACCATTTACCTAAAACAAAAAAGTTTCTTTTAGAAAATTTCTAAAGCAAATGAGTTTGTTTTTTGTTTCTTTTTCTTTGAATGAAACTATTGTGAACAACAAACAGTTGGAGAAACATTCCTGACGTGTTTTTAAGAAAATATGTGTCTTGTATTTCTCCAGATATTTACAGATATATAGCACTCATTGCCTAAATGGGAGTGAGCCTCTCGTGTATTGAAAGGGATAAATACGTTAACGTTCAAAAGAATATTATTTGTTCCTTAAAATCTAATTGTAGGTTTAAGTTATAATAAACATATGTTCCGATCTTTTAATTATAGAAGGATAAAACACATTTTAAATATAATCTAATTTTAAATTAGAACTAATCTTTCTTACAACATGTTCGTTTGTGGGTACTCATGGTCTTTTGTAAGGCTCAATAATATCGGCTATCATGTTATTGAATCAAATAATGGATTTGTATACTTATATTTGGTATTTTCTTGATATTTTTGATTATTTTGCACAAAAAGTTTTCTCAGGACTTTAATAGATTTTTAAATAGTCAAATCATCATCTATTATCTCAACAGTCACTGTGGATACGTTTTCAAAAGAACTGAATTATCAAGAATGATGAAGAAGTAGATTTTTGGTCATTTAAAGACTTTATTATCAACTTGTTACAACCACAAACTAATTGATTCTTAAATATATACCACCTGGATGGTATTACATTTATTTTTGTATAAAATATTATTATTCATATAATTGAATGCTGTTTTGATATTCCATAATTATATAAAATTATAATGAATACAAAGTGCATTTTCTTAAAATGATTTTCATATATGATAAACATAGGTAAGGGGCAAATAAATGAAAGTATTTATTTTGCACTCTATGTCCTATATTGCATTTCAATAAAAACATTTGAAATTATTAGCGGGTTGTAAAGAAATTTAAGACAATTTTAAAAAGCAAAGGCTTGTGAATTTTCAAGTGTTTTCCCAATTAATATAACATTATTCTAGTTGATGAGGATATGCAGTTCAGGGTTGGTCAACCTACTGGCAAGGTCGAGCATTGTCCGAAGTTTCATCCAAATAGAGGCTTTTGAAACAAGGATTCACATTATTATAAAATACGTTTAATTAAGAGAGAGCCAATATGTTTCAGTCATCATAGCCTCAAATTTTCTTAAGAACATTCTTCATTGGAATGATACAATATATTTTTCACATATAAACTTAAGAGTCACTTGATCCACCTGAAAGTTGGCATGGATACCGTTAAAACAGAATTGGATTATTTTCAAGCAAATACCCATTTGACAGATCTTTGATGGAATAAATATAACACTATAATACTTTCATACCCACCCATATATCATTTCCATTATCAAACCACTAAGCAAAAAAAGGAATTAATTCGTTCTCGAATACTTAATTTTTTATTATGAAAATATAAACTAGGGCCTCTCTTGTATGCTAATATTATTTTAAAAGACCAAATATACAAATATTTTTTGTGAATGAGAGGAAAAAATAAAAAGTTATAAAACATTTTTTAAGCTTTCAAAAAAATGCCAATTGTATAAATGTATGTATCTTATGGTGTCCGGAAGAATATAGTAAAAGGGGAAATGATCAAATTTATTGAATATCCTGAGGTTGAAGGAGAAGATGAATTTATATAATGAGAGATGTTGATAAAGATGAGTATTTCATACCTTGTTTGATCTTTGACGCTCTTAATGGACTACCATTAATGAGAGCAATTATATAATATTATAGTTAAGGAAATAATTATAATTTAATGGCTTATGTATTTAAATGATACTGATGATTTTAAATGTACTCATTTATGTCTTTTGTTCACAAGTAAAACTTTATTTCTCCATTACTTTCAGATTAACGAATGCACTGAGAATAAATATTTCACTTTTGGCCAACATCAATCAAAACAACACATTCATAGCAACATCAAATATATATGTATATATATAGGTATATATATATATTGGTAAATTGATTCTAGTACTCATTCATTATATAAAGAGGCTTGAATTTTTTTAGGCCTGAGGATGTGAAATCAATAGATGAGTCGTAAAAATAGAGAGGGAGCTTGATAGCCGTTCGTGTTAAGGCGTGTTGCAACTCTCAATGTTGGGGGCGCAGGTTCGAATCCCGAGAGGGGATGGTCATTTTTGGTCTACCTCATTGATAAGATCCTAGGTTTGAGTGACTAATTTTAATGCTATAATGCTTATTTATATCCAGTCGGATACTGTAATTCTGTCGAACCAAATAGGCAAAAAAATCAAATGTTTTAATTGAAATAGATTCATTTAAAGCTGTTTTAACAAAATATTGCAAATATCTCAAATTACTTATTCCAACAGTATTTTTATTCGCAATTATTTATATCTTTAACAATTTTTTCAGTGCCATTTTCTTCCAACATTGTATTTGATATATATTTTCTAACTTCTATCTCTTCCTTTCTTATAATCAAAAACATTGAGATGGCCATGTGCATTACAGTCCTCCATGATAGCAATTTATAGGGGCCACTCTCTTCTCTGAGGGCAATAATGTAATTGTCTTTTCTTCATTTTGTGCTTATTTCTGTGCAAAGATATTTATCATATGAATGGTTCAAATTACAACGCAGGGATCATGATAGTCTCTTGCATATAATTCTTATTACAACTCTTCCTATAAGTATAAAACATATATATATATATATATATATCATGAAATGGGCACCAAACGATAAAAATAATATGGCACCTAGTAGCTTTTTTTACACTTATATAGCAATTATTCTTATGAAGTTGATAGCTAATTATGCAAAACAATAGTATGAACATTTCAAGGCTGTTGGGTGTGTTTTAAAAGAACAATGTGAAAACCTCTCTCAATTGTTGGGATGGTTCTAGTTACAGAACATATTATATCGCCTACGATTATGCTTTGACATTCGACAAACATAGCGCAAACATCCCATCATCGCGTCTACTTCATTAGTAACTTCTTCTTTTTTAATCTATAAAAGATAATAAACGTATATCATTAAATATATTTCAACATATTTATTCCCCTGATCATCTCAATATAAAACAACAATAAAGATCTCAATATCACAATTTTATTATGAAAATATAAATTAAGGCTTCTCTTGTTTGTTAATATGTTTAAAAGACCAAATATTACAAATTATTTTTTGTTAATGAGTAGAAAAAAAATATCATAGCGTCTACTACATCAGTAACTTTTAAAATGTATAAAAGATAATAAACGATTATTGTTAAATATTTTTTAACATACCATATTTATTTCACTCAATATATATCAACAATATCAGAAGGAAAATGATTAAACGCAGAATGCAATGGTTCCGATAAAGAATGAAAACCATTACAATTATATTTAATAAACAGTCACCCGTAAAAAATATAAATACAACAAAATATATAAAAAATGTTCTCTTTCTATATATATATATATACTATATATACTAGCAGATGTTACCCGGCGCTGCCCGGGATTTTCCAGCTTGACAATAGCCTGGAATGAAAAAAACCACACGAATAATTTTAGTTTTGTCATCACATGTTATTTTATTATTAAAATCAGTTCCTTAAAAAGTTGTCATTGGGTCTTCATTGCCATTTTTCCGTTTTTTTTGTTCCTTAAGGCTGGGAATTTAAACATTGTAAGAAGAAGTTATTTTTCAGACATTTCATAGAGTGTCTATGTTATTTTCTTATGAAAAGTAGTTCCTTAAAAAGTCGTCATTGCATCTTGATTGCCACTTTCCGTTTTTTTATTCGTTAAGTTTGGGTTTGACATCAGTCTCCAACTTTTGGCATTATTTAAATTTGAATAGCGCGATGTTGCATTATAAAAAGTTGATATTTTCTATAAAACCTAAATTTGGGGGACATACAGGGACAGAAAGAAACTTATTTCTAAGTAATCATATGGAAAACGAATTTTTCGGTAAACACTCAATAAAACAAAAACACATCTTACTACCTTACAATCATTCACAGTGAATTTGGTCAAAATCTAACTTGCAAATTTAAAAAATCGTCAAAAAAAGTTTTGGCATATGAAATATGCATGGCAATGACGAATTTTCCGGGAGTTGTAAACCCCACTAAAACACTTCCTGAGCTCTCAAAACTATTTACTGAAAATGTCGTCAAGATCTAATGAACCGTTCGGGAGATACAGGGAAACGAACGAACGGAATTCTTTTTTAATAGTATACTAGCAGATGTTGCCCGGCGCTGCCGGGATTTTCCAACTTGACAATAGTCTTAAGAATAGAAAAAAGATCATACGAATTCTAGTGATTTCATCATATGTGATTTTTCATATTAAAATCAGTTCCTTAAAAAGTTGTCATTGGGTGTTCATTGCCATTTTTCCGTTTTTTTTTGTTCCTTAAGGCTGGGAATTTAAACATCGTAAAAATAAGTTATTTTTAAGTCGTTTCATAGAGTGCCTATGTTATTTTCTTATGAAAAGTAATTCCTTAAAAAGTCGTCATTACATCGTCATTGCCATTTTTCCGTTTTTATTCCTTAAGGCTGGTTATTGGCATCACTTTCCATCTCTAAGCATTATTGAAATTTGATTAGCACGATGTGCAATATAAAAAAGTTTTGTTATTTTCAATAAAACTTAAATTGGGGAGAAAAACACGGATCGAAAAAGAACTTATTTTTAAGTAATCATGTAGAAAACGAACTTTCCGTAAACACTGAATAAATAAAAAATGTCTTACTACCTTACAATCATCCACAGAAAATTTAGTTAAAATCTAACATGGCAATTTTAAAAAATGACAAAAAACGATTTGGCGAATAAAATAAGCATGTCGATGACGAATTTTCCGGGAGTTGTCAACCCCACTAAAACACTTCCTGAGCTCTCAAAACTATTCACTGAAAATTTCGTCAAGATCTAATGAACCGTTCGGGAGATACAGGGAAACGAACGAACGAACGAACAAACGAACGAACGGAATTCTTTTTTTATTAGTATAGATATATATGTATATATATACAACATCAATATTTTATATGGAAATAGGGTTGAACTCCTCTTCTTTAGAAATAAAAACCTGCAAATATTTGTTTGTTTTTTAATAGTAAAATATAAAGTAAGAGGAGTTCATTTCCAAAGAATGTCAATATTTAAATATTTAAAACAATATGGACTGCTTATTGCTAAATATATGAGTTTTATTATATGGTCACTCTAAATAAAACTCTTTCTCTAAATTAAATAGGCCCTTCAGGCCCTCCAGTAGCACCCGCATGGCCAGGACCCCCGACTTCATCAGGAGGGTGTCAGACATCTTCAAGCACGACCCCAGCAGGTCCATCAGGGATGTCGCCAAGGAGATGGACGTTTCTCACGTAACTTTGTTGGGCTGTGTGAATGAGGATTTGCGTTGTCACAGCTACAAACTCAAGGTTGAAACACATAGGACTTTTCCCCAAGACCCACTGGCCCCTAGCTCCCCCGATTTGAATCCTATGGACTATTTTTTCTGAGGCTACCTTGAGCAACACAACAACCGACTAGCTCACAACACCAAGGCCGCCCTGATCAACTCCATAATGAAGCAGGCCAGGAAGTTGGACAGGACCCTGGTGGCCAAGGCCTGCTCCTCCTTCTGCGCCAGGATCCAACGCGTCATCGACGCAGAAGGCGGATGGATTAAATAAGCAGAATTTACACATCTGTACGAGCATTTTAATGTCTAAAAAAATAAAATTGAATAGAAATTAACGATTTTATATGTGTTTTAAGTTGAGAGGAAAAAATATATATAAATATATGTTGCGGGCAATATGGAAAATCGGGCATTATTCATAATGCCGGGCAATATGAATAATGCCCGACTCTGCGGGCAATATGAAAAATAATTATAATTCATGTTTTACGAGCTCATGCTTCATTTTTTGAAATTGGTCTGTATAACCATGAATAATATCAACGTAATCTGGGTTAAAATATAATTATGAGTCCTCCAAAAGGTAATTATAGGTGTATTTTTGTTGAAAAAAAAAATTACCGTCCGATAATTAACGCCATTTTATTTTGTGTTGATATTGATCTTTCACTGTCTGTTTGTGCGTTTGTTCTTGTCTTTGTGCTGAGTCTTAAAAGTTGATGGAAAATAATAATTATTCATATTGCCCGGGCAGTGTGAATAAATAAGGGTCCTAATATCGGTCAATTGAATGAATAATAATATTGATGTTCTACCAGCCTAATGTATGTACTTTATTTTCTATTTGAAACATAAAAATTAATAAAATCAAAAGCTCAAATGCAGTTTTGAGTCTTCTTTAAGAAAATTATATGTTTTTTGCTGAAAAAAGTCAGTTGTTCATTATTATGCAATGCACGCTAATTGATACCATTATAATTATGTATCTCTGTTGATATTTCACTGTTTGTTTATGCTTATGCTCGTCTTTACGCTGAATCCTGAGCGTTGAGGAGTTTACCTAGTTTATCGCGGAGGTGCTACTTTTTTTGAGTTAAAGTATGTATCACCGCTATCAACACCCTTCTTCAATATCCTTAACGTTTTTATCCTTTGTAATCTTCTTACAATTCTATTCTACTGTTCTTATGTAACTTTTAGTATATCTATGTAACAATTCATTTCACCCTTTTACCTCAATAATGAGTTATAGTTATATAATAAAGGGCATATTTTGTATATTAATAAATTTTCAATAAATCATTTTAAAAAGTCTATTGGTAAGGAATTTAAATAAAATAACTTTATAGACTTGTACAATACTGGCATAAATTTGTGGTACTACTTTTCTATAGAAGAAATGCCTAAGGACCGTAAAGGTTTGCAATTGAGTTTGTCTACGATCAACTGCATCTATTTTATCAGACGGAAATGGACAGGGCTTTTTTAAATGCGATTGCACACAGTCGACCCTTTGTAGTACAAACAGATGTATTTGCAAAAAAACCGGGCTGCTTTGCAATAGTAAATGCCTCAATAGTAATACGGGTCTTAATAAGTGATATTATTTGATAATTATTTTGTATTAAAATTCAGTTAAATAATAATGAAGAGAGATCGGATTGTTGAGTTTAACGGTTGTAATATATTCAATTTATTTGTAATGAAAAAAAATCATTTCGGAGAATGGAAATAGTGGTAAAAAGAGTCCATAAATGCTCAAAAGAACACCGGATCCGGAAGTTAACGGATCCTCCAAAAAAAAAAAACATATCAGTCCGTCCAGGGAAGTCGGATGATGCTCCAACGATGATGTCCCTAGGTCCCACAGAAGACGGCAGACGTGTTGTTCCAACGAGTTGAGATCCAAAGGAAGGATCCGACGGCCAAAAGATCCGGAGTAAAGGGAAGGTGTCCCTATGAAGTGAAGTCCAAGGGCCGATATCTCTACCGAATTGGGGTCCGAAGAGTGATAGAGGGTGTCCAGACTGCCCGGGCAATATGACTTATTATAATTTTCAATCAATTTTTTGAGACTCAGCACAAAGACAAGAACTAAAGCACAAACAGACAGTGAAAGATCAATATGAACACAAAATAAAAATGGCTTTAATTATTGGACGGCAATATTTTTTCAACAAAATACACCTATAATTACCTTTTGAAGGACTCATAATTATATTTTAACCCAGAATTACGTTGATATTATTCATGGTTATACTCACCAATTTCAAAAAATGAAGCATGAGCTCGTAAAACATGAATTATAATTATTTTTCATATTGCCCGCTTAGTAGGGCATTATTCATATTGCCCAGGGATTATGAATAATGCCCGATTTTCCATATTGCCTGCAACATATATACCAACTGGTATCTGTTGTGTTTTTGTATAACCAAAAATGTCAGAGCAAGAGAAGAAAAGGCAAAGGGCGGTTGACCTCCTCCGCGCCCAAGTCGACCCGAAGGTGATCACGACCAGATCAAGGTATCCTTGGCCACGATCTAAAACAACAGGAAGGCAATGGAGGGCATGGATCCGATCTCCAGGAAGCCTGGACTGGGGGACACAACAAAAAACGAAGTGATGAGTCATGAACCTCCTGCAGGAGGACATCAAGAAGGACCCAACCAAGTCCATGAGGAAGATGGCCGCCGAGAGAAACGTTGCCCCCATCACCGTCAACAGGGCCGTCCACCAGGACTTGGGCCTCAAGAACTTTGTCAGGACACCAAGGCATTTTTCGACAACCATTATGAAGGCCAGAAGGTTAGAAAGAGCCAAAAAAAAGTCCTCAACTTGTTCAACCAAAATGGCTACACGGTCAAGATCTACTTCGACAAGAAGATCTTCACAGTGGACGCAGTACTGAACAGAAGAAATGATCGATTCTTGGCAGAAACAAGAGGTCAGGTGAAGGGGTATTACAGGACCAAACATACAGCCCAAGTCATGGTCCTGGGCATCATGGCCTCCGACGGCAACAAGATGCCTCCTCACTTCTTCAGGCCCAATGAGAAGGTCAACTCTGATGTCTTCTACAAGGTTCTTAGGTACAAGTTCTTGCCATGGCTAAAGAGCACATTCCCCAGGAACAATTTTTTTAAAATATAATTTATTGCTACACATAATTTTACATTTATACATACGTATAGACATATATTCAGTACGGGCACATGTAAAAAATATTTAAACTTGTGGTGCCCTCGCAATAATTGGCCGATTGGTCTCCTACTGCAATCCGTCCTGAACGTAATGTAGGGATGGTGCATTCTTCAGCCAGCCTCCAATATCAGTACTTGTAAAGAAACTGGAAAGACTGTATATTGAATGGCCCTGAAAAGGCTGTTGATGATCAAAAAGCTGGGACCGCTCAGCCATGAATTTTGGGCATCCGTGCAGAAGATGAAGTGGTTCCTCGTCCTGTTGTCCACACCCACGACACAGCGGGCTGATTGCAGGGTGCATTAGGTGGTAATGACGACGAAGAAGGGAATGGCATGTGGAAAATTGCACCAAAGAATTAAGTTTTTCTTTGGAATAATCCAGGAGACGTTTCCATCTATTCAGCTGAACTCTTGGCATCATTTCACGGCTTTGGCGGCAATATTCCAGCCTTGACCATAGTGTCTGCCATTTGTCTACGTAATACGCAGACACCTTCTCTCTAAGAAAGGTCAAGGGGGGTACAACAACCTGTGAAGGCTGTTGCTTTAAAGTTCCAGCCTTAGCCTTAGCCAGCATATCTGCTACTTCATTCCCTGTGACGTCACTATGGCCTTTAACCCAGCAAAGAGAGAGAGGGACTTCAACGGCACGACCCCAATAGAATTTTGGTGTCTCTTACCAGTGAACTCCGCGTTTCTACCGATCGCGAAGCGCTCCGATAGTTGCTTTGGAGTCCGACCAAATGCAAAATCCACCGTAGCACCACTTTTCCCGATTGTCTTTAATCCAGGAAAGAGCCTCCTTAATTGCCGGTATTTTCGCCTGGAAAACACTATTTGAGGAGTGAGGGTTAAAGATGCTTCCCCCACGACTTGTTCTCCTTTTGTGACGACAAATCCAGCACCAACACCTCTGTGACTTTTCGATCCATCTGTAAAAATGTGCGCTTGATTTTGAATTCTCTATCATAAACTTGGCATTTTCATATTTTCTTTCGATGGATAGCATCTTTTTGTAAGGTTGGAAACAATTTTTTTAAGATGGTCCCAGGAACAATTATGTGTCACCCAGGACGGAGCCCCGATCATATATATATATATATATATATATATATATATATATATATATATATATATATATATATAATATATATATGTATATATATATATATATATATATATATATCTATATACATATATATATATTAGGATGCCTAGTGATAATATAATGAGTTAGCACGTAAAACTAATTTTTCATTTTTTTATATTATTCTTACTCTCATGGAAAATATATATATATATTTAAAATGATGGGGGGAAACTTATATTTTCTTTCTCGTTTTCTTCCTTTGATCATTTTAATCATCCCAGTTTTCCAATTTGCTTTTCATCTTTTGCTTCTACCGGTATATAATTCTTTCAAAGAAGAGGAAAAGAAAAGCTAACGACACTAAGAATATATATGTATACATAGATATATATATATATATATAATATATATAATATGAAAAATCCCTTTTTCTCCTATGTTTCTTATAAAGGCCCACTCATAAATTGAGACATAATGAAGAGCTCAAAAAAATACTCATAACGACGACAAGGCGCAGGTCCTGACTGGATGGGAGGCAGATTTACTCCCACTGCATCAAAGAAGTGGTACCTTACCTACTACATCTAGGACGTGGTATGGATATGAAAGGTAATCCTCCAAATAACATAACGAAATGGCGAATATAATTAATCCCAAAAAAGGCTCTCTTTCAGACGTGAACAATTGGAGGCATAAAAATATCGTAAACGAAAGTTAAATAATTGCACGCGAAATAGAACTCATATTGAATGGTAAACTCGGGCTACACCAAAAAGGCTTTTTGAAGGACAGGAAAATTTCCAACATTTCCAGAAACATTCAATGTGCCATCGAAGCTGTCAATGCCAATGGAACTTTTGGGGCTTTAATAGCTGTTGACTTCAAAAAGCTTTCGACACCATTCTTCATGGTCACATTATGGGAGCAGTTAAAAACCTCTACCTAAACGTTTTCAGCCTTATAAGATCCCTGCTATTTTGGTACCTCCATTATTACTATGGGGAACCTGGAAAGCATAATATGAAAGAGAAGCTGTCGCCAGTGTTGTCCTTCAGCTCCTCTTTTTGGCGGCTGGACTGTGGGAACAAAGTAATACTAAAGTTAAGTTAGTTAAGAATTTATTGCTGTTTTACCATAGTACATACAAATGACAATTATACATTGATAAAAGCAAATACATACATACAGCAAAAGAACACGACCACACAAAGGGGTATATGTGCTACAACAGCAAAAATGGATATTGAGTATTACATTATATAAATTATTTTATAATCTACTTATGAAGCAGTTAAATTAAAGTTAGAATCAATGATTCGTTGCATCTTTTTACATTTAATAAATTCAATAATACGAAGATCTTCATCCTCCTCTTGCATGACTTGGTATCTCTCATATGAAAGCGATGGGCATCTGTTGATTAGGTGGTTAGCGGTTTGGGACTCCTCCATGCATATATTACAAATGGCATTTGTGTTTTTCCATTTGCTCAGATGGGCCAGAAATGGTCCATGGCCTGTGTAGGCTTGAACAAGTAATTTCATGTTGGGACGTGAAAGTTCGACAACCTTTTGTTTTGGAATATTCAACATACTATGAGTATGTTTCATTCCAAGATCCTTTTTGTATCGGTTGCACCAAACTTCATAGAAGAACCATCTATCACTCTCTTTATGTAGCTTGGTGGTGTTCCAACACATAAGCGATTTTTACTTTGTTCCTTTCTTTGCAAGGTAGTCTGCAAATTCGTTGCCTGAGATGTCTGAATGGCCCTTACACCAATCAAGATGTATATTTATTTTGGATTTTGCGTTGTTAATACTTCTTTGCATTTCTTAACTGTGGCACTTTTTGTAAGGGGGTTTAGAATAGCAGCAATTGCCGATTGAGAATCTGACCGAATAATCACGTTCTTAGATGGCTTGTCTTGTTCAAGTAAAGCTTTTACAGATTGTGTGATGGCAATTACCTCAGCTTGGAAGACTGATGCTTCCTTATTAAGAGATATATATGATTGATAAAAGGATATATCACCTCTAGTGATTGCCCATCCAGCTCCTGTGTTGTCTTTATCGTCTTTTGATCCGTCTGTGTATATAATAATGTCAGAGTTTTCAAAATGAGAGTTATCAACCCAGATACGATTGCCTGTAATGTAGTCGCTAGTTTCATTCAATTGAAGTCGATGAAGTATTTTATCACTAACGAAACGATGTCCACGACGCCTTGAAAGATTGCCCACTCCATCCCAGGTATCCCGGAGAAAAAACTTTGTTCTCCATCTTGACTTTGTTGCCTGTGCTTGTATGTAGAGATCCAATGGAGTGATGCCCAATACTGCCTCTATTCCTGATGTTGGTGTCGATCGGAGTGTATGAGTCATACTCATAAGTACCTTTCGCTGAATATTGTTCAATTTTCTTATTTCGACTTTCTTTGCAGTAACAGTGTGTCCCCATATTAGACATGCATATGTGATAATGGGTATTATCATTGCTTCATAGAGCCAGAGAACCCTATCCGAAGTTAAGCCCCATTTTTGGCCTATGACTGCCTTTGCCATATTCCATATTCGAGAACATTTGGCAGCTTTTTCTTTTATATGTTCAGTCCAGGTGAGTCCTTGATCGAAAACCACGCCTAGGTACTTCATTTGTGTAGCATATTTAATTACTTTTCCTGCCATAAATAGTCGCGGAAAGTATTTTGATCTTAATTTGTATGCTTTTGAAAAGACATAGCATTAGATTTGAATGTGTTGAAGGTGAGACCATTTGTTTTCCCCCATTCCAGAACAATATTAATTGCTTCCTGCATTTTATTAACAAGTGTACCAGGGTCTTTACCACTTATTAATAAAAGGACGTCATCCGCATATCCAACAACATGGATGGCGCCTTCTTTAAACTTGGTCAAAAGAGTGTCCATGATTAAGTTCCATATAACTGGAGATAGAACTCCTCCTTGTGGACTACCACGTGTTGGATTGACGCTGACTTTTTCCCCTTTTAATTCCGCTTTGACTATTCTTGTTTTAAGAAGGTTACAGTACCAAGATTGAATGCTTTCTGGAATTCCAAGCCGTGACATAGCTATGTTTACAGAGTGAAATATACATAATCAAACGCACCTGTGCAATCAAAACTGACTGCAAGTGTGCAGTGGTCTTGAAAAATTGATTTTTCGATTAAGTCCGTAACTTGTGAAAGGGCTGTTTCAGTTGATAATCCCTTAGTATAAGCATGTTGTGAATAAAGTCTTGGGATAACGTCTTCCACTTTCCATTGTACAATTCTCTCGAGTCCTTTAAGAATGTAGTTCGAAAGAGTGATTGGCCTGAAAGCCTTAGCTGAGCTGTAGTCATCTTTGCCCGGTTTCGGCAAAAAAGTAACTTTCATCTCTCTCCAGATCCTTGGTGTATAGCCAGTGTTGAGGATTACTTCATAAAGATTTGTGATGTAAGATATTAAATTTTTCCCAAGTTGCTGTAGTACAACTGGTTTCAGCCCATCTGGTCCTGAGCTTTTAAATAGTTCAAAAGAATTGAATTATTCTTTGAGCTTATTTTTATCTACATAGTTAATGTTAAAGCTTCTTTCTTGCAATGGTCTATCATAGGTCGTATTTATTATACTATCAGGGAAATGAGTCTCCATAAGTACTAATAAAGATTGAGCAGGTGATTGCGTATATTCATCGTCTTTTTCAGTAGTCCAATTGAGTCTTCCTTGGTTTTTTGTACTTTAATCAGTTTTGCAATATCTTTAGCATTTGCAGCTTTACTGCAAAAATGCCTCCATGCCTCTTTCCTCTCTTTTCTGAGTACTGTACGATATTCGTTTTTCGTCTTTAAGTACTCCTCTCTATGTGTGCTGTAGTGACGCTTAGGCTCAAGTTTATTGAGTTTATATCTAAGGCTTGCAAGATGTTTTGTCCACCATGGCACGGACTTAGTTGCTGTTGTTTTCCTTAAAGGACAAGCAATGTCGAGTGCCTTCATTATTGTATCATATAATGATTCTGCACATTTATCTATGGCGATAGAATTGGGAATTACTTTAGGGCAGTAATAAAGTAATTCTAATGTAACAAAAAAAAATACAGCAGTTTTGGAATCTGCTTAGGGCCGACGAATCTGATCTTGGACATGTATGCTGATGAAGTAACGCTATACATTGAGGCAATTTCAGAAATACAACTAACCAGAAGAATTCAAGTGTTACTAATATTTTTTAATCATTTGGAATAAAGTCGGGGTTGCTTATCAACTATAAAAACAGTGATATTACCACTAGGAAAATGGTATCCTTGCCCAGGGATTAATATAGCTGACTTTTACACAAAGGACAGTTTGGAAATTTAGGCATCTCTTGGGAAGGTTTGGTCATTTGGAATCCAATAGTATTGTGTTGTGTGCAGACGTGTGTCAAGTGGCTCCGCCGATTTAATCTGATTTCTCCGGGAGTATACGCTTTTGGAGAGGGATTTGAGGATCTGCCTGCTCCTTCGGCACGTGTTTATTGGTGAGACTTACCTAAGTCAATTTTGGTCCATTTATCTAATGCTAAATTGACCATTTTGTGGTTGCTTTGCGGGCTTGAGAGTTAATTTTTTTCTCTCGTCTTTGCTTATTGTTATTGCGTGAGCGTTAGTGATGTGTCGTTCATGAACGAACGGATTAAAAAACCTAGTTATTTTTAGTGAACGATAGGAACTAGGTAATTTTCAAAAATTATCCGTTCTTTTCATTCATTTTAATATTTGGGGGTGAGTTTTTATAGCCCGGGTTATTTTGCCCATCACTACAAAAATACCTATTCCTGTCGTTCTTTTTCATATGCATGCTTACAGGCCGGGATAATCTGCGCGTGTGCTCATGTACACTTGTGACTGGGAAGGAAGGTTGTCGTTGTTAGGAGTTCTCAAAAAGAACGATAAAAAGAACGAAATACAAATCGTTCATTGAACGAGATATGTTTATAATCGGTCATTCGTTCTTTGAACGAGATATGTTTGTAGTCGGTCATTCGTTCTTTGAACGAGATACGTTTATAATCGGTCATTCGTTCTTTGAACGAGATACGGTTATAATCGGTCATTCGTTCTTTGAACGAGATACATTTATAGTCGGTCATTCGTTCTTTGAACGAGATACGTTTATATTCGGTCATTTGTTCTTTGAACGATATATGCTTATTATCAGATCATTGAACGACACTTGGCCAATCTTTCAATATGGTTCATGTGAATGAATGGAATGACTAGTTTGAAATAGAACCTCCCAAAAGACCGTGATCATATCCATCATCCTCGGGTTCGGTGAGAGTTTTCCGAATTTACGGAACGGGCGAAACCCCTTGCTGATAATTTATACAAACATAATCTCTTATAAAATCTAAATCATACCCGCCACTCTGGGGTTCCGGTGGAGTATATCGAATCCACTTAATGCATGAAATCCCTTAATGATAATTTATGAATATATAGCCCAAAAATCTTCCATAGGAGCAAAACTATAGCAATCACTCTCTGGTTCTGTGGGAGTATTCCGAGATGTATGAATCGTTTTTGTATTTAGCAATGTTCACAAGATAATTTGGCATGCAGATATGAATATAATATTCTTTTTGGAACTTTTATTCATGATTTTATAAAATGTGGCTTAAAAAATATAGGGGGCGCTTCGACAATACATGATTATTCATTCAAAAGAAGGGATGGAAACAACGATCTACAAAGCCTCACAGCTCATGAAGAAATGTGTTCTTGATGCGTGTCCTTCCCACAATTTCGTTGCCTAGTTTCGTCCTAGACTAAAGAGAGGGATGGCGTCGTAGTTCATAAATGAAGTCTTCGTAAAAATAAACCAGTACACCTTCTAATGACGTCATCATATCCTCCTTCTCTTCAAGACAGTTAGGCAAGGATCATCACGGAATCATAGTTATTACCCTGAATAGCCCACTTTTTTGTTAGGTATGTTCCAATGGCTCTTGATCAACCTCAGCCAAAGCCTTTTTCCTTCATATTCATCCTCAATTTTAGATTTAATTTTTATATAGCTGAATAAATGGATGTCTCAAGGAAGAGAAGCGCTTTTGGACCCAATTCAAACGACTTTCTGGGGATGGAGCAAAATGCAAGATATGCAAAAAAAAACTATTCGTTTAAAGATCTTAAGAGGCACATCCAACAAAAACATGTAACTGTTCGGCTCGAAGAGATCAGATGTGATGAGGAAGACAATAGCAGTAGCACTCCTGCTACATCATCAGCCAGAATTAGTGGTGCTGAAAATTCCATCCCAACCATTAGTTCCGTAACTTCAGCTTGCAGTACCAATATAACTGAAAGTACTGTTGTTTGTGCAGGTGCTTCAGTCAATAGAATCCCAGGATCAGGGGAGCACAATCAAGACTTACTGACATTGTGACAAAACCTGAGAATTCATTGAAACAAAAAAGATTGGATGATTTGTTGGCACGCATGATTGCACGAGATTTGCAACCTTGATCAATAGTGGGTTTCGATAATTTATAAAAGAATTAAATCCCAATTATGTTTTTCCGAGCAGGAAACATCTTTCTACAAACGTAGTTCCTGATTTATTCAATCGAACACTTGAAAAAGTTAAAGTAGTGTCGACAATGCTGAATTTGTGTGCCTAACAACCGATTGCTGGACATCAAGTGTCACAAAAAGATATATGTCTGTGACTTGTCATTTCATTAATGAAGATTTCGAAATGATTTCTATTCTGTTGGACTGTTTCTCACTAGAAGAAAGACACACGTCTGAGTATCTGGCAAAAGAACTCGTAAGAGTTGCTTCAGAATGGAACATAAATGAAAAAGTAGCGGCTTGTGTCACAGATGGTGCTGCCAATATTGTGAAAGCAATGGGACCTAAGGAGGCTGGGGGTACCGGATGGCCCCACGCAATATGCTTCGCCCATCAGCTTAATCTTATTGTGCACAATGGAGTTAAGAATTTTAAATCCACCATAGAAAAAATCAAAGCTATCGTTCAACATTTCCATAAAAGCACTCTAGCGTCCACAGAGCTGAAGAGACAACAGAAGAACTCGGGATCTCCAGAACTTCGTCTCAATCAAGAATGTCCAACAAGATGGAATTCCACTTTCATCATGTTAAAAAGAATTCTTGAAACGAAAGAACCTTTGATCGTTGCAATGGCATTGCTCAATATCAGCTTACCTTGTCCATCGCCAGAGGAGTGGGAGGACATCAAAACAGTCTGCGACATCATTCAACCCTTTGATGAAGTAACAGTGGAGCTAAGTTCGGAGAGGTAAGTTTAATTTTTTTTTATTGTATTGCCATAATTTAATAATATAATAATACTACATTTGCACATAAACGTGGTAAATTATTGTTATTTTACTTCAATCTAAGCCTTTTACATTGCTTCAAACCAGGAAGATTATCAACTGCTACTGCTTATGACAGTATAAGGCCTAATCTTTTTACTGTCTCTTTTAGATATGTGAGTATGTCAAAGGTCCTTCTGTTAATAAGAGGCTTGTTGATGCGCGTGCCTGGGAGGGGGTAGCTTCCTCCACTCTTTGGAGCTCAAACTTTGTCTCTCTCTCTCCGGACTCTTCTCGGATCGGACTCCCCAGCCTCCTCTTCGGACAGCGACGCGGCTTTTCCCAATTACGGGCGTTCTTCCTCAATAAATGGACTGTATTTGTCTCGTAGTACGCATTGTACGTGCGTACGTGTGTGTGTGCTGTGGTTTTATTTCAGTCACTATAATAAAGTATTTTTAATCAATTAAAATAAATATAAATAACATAAGGATTGGGGAAGGGATCATCTCAATAATGATGGGGTCATTAATATTTACAAATTGCTTACCCAAGCGTTCATTACAAGTCCACCTCGTCAGACAACACGAGCCCTACTGACCATGACGAAGGAAAAGAAAACAAAAGGAAAAGGATTGATTTAAATACCCCGAAGCTAAGAGGTGTCAGAATAACAAAAGGAAAAGTGTTGAGCTAAATACCACGAGGCGAAGAGTGTCAAAATAAACAAAAGGAAAAGTGGCAGGGGGAGGGCAATTACAATTTAAAGGGCAAAATATGAATAATATATGTAAATGATTTGAGCTAGGAGATCGCGCCGCAACAAGGCTTATATAGGCTGATGGCAAACTTCCGAAATCAAGATATTAGAAATTCCGTCAAAAACTCATAGACTCGATCCTCATTGAAATGGAGCAGAGATTCCGCAAAACTGAATCCAATGACTTATATCCCCAAGCAGCAGCACTGGACCCTCGATTTAAACAAAAGGCCTTTAAGCGGGATGAGGACGCTGATAGGACCTATGGGCACCTCACTAAAATGGCAGTTGCAATAGTATTCCCTGATCAACAGCCTGAGGAGGAAGAGGGTCCTCATGTTAAATATAGATCTACCCAAAACAGTAGTGTCTGGAAGTTGTTTGACGAGGACACAACTGGGCTTCAAGACACCAGGCATCCAACATCCGAAGCGGTAATGGAGGTTCGTGCTTTTAGGACAGAGGCTCGAATCACTATGTGCTCAAACCCTCTCGCGTGGTGGGCCCAAAGAAGAAGATCCTACCCGAGACTTACTAAAGTCATACTAAGCAGACTTTGCATTGTAGCAACTTCAGTTCCATCTGAAAGAGTTTTTAGTAAACAGGACAGATCTTATCAGAGAAAAGGCTTGTTCATCCAAAGTCCGTCAGCTAGTTTTTCTCAATTTCAATTTAAGTTATATATAAGTTTACTATTGTTTTAAAATATACCCAAGATTATAGAATATAGTGTATAGAATAGGACGTATATGTAGACTATTTTATTATTCGTTTGTGTATATAACGGTATGTGTAGAAAATTATATTTTTATATTAAAAGTTTATTAAGTGACTTGTTTTATGTCCATGATTTGTGTGTTTGTGGGGGGGGGGGGTATTTAAATTGTTTGAACAAAATGACCGAAATGAACGGGTCTTTTTACTGAATGATCCGTTAGGATCCGGATCAATCAAAAGAACGATTTTGCCCATCACTAGTGAGCGTCGCAAGATCCCCCTTGAACCGTGGGGTGTTTTCTTCTCTTCTCTTCCTTTTTGTTTTTGACCCATTAAGTTTAATTAAAGTGGTGCACCAAGGAATACTAGAAGCAAGGAATACTATACAGGAGGAATACCTTGACGGGCGCGCTTATTCAGCGTGACAGGAAGTAGAAGGTTATGTGTTTGTGCTTATTGACCAGTATTTATTAAGAGAGCGTTTGAAATAGATGTGATTGTGGTGATTTTTATTGAATGGGTTGAAGTGCTGTGCTCCCGGATGCTGTCAGGGCTATAATGGAACTCCCACGAATCCGGATATTAGTTTCTATTCATTTCCAGTGTTCAAATCGCCTCCCAATCAAGATCTCCAATTGATGTGGGAAAGAGCTTTTCCACGTGTTATAGTGAACAAAATACAAGATAATGTTGGCACAATAACGAAGTATTCAAGGATATGCAGTCTTCATTTCACTGAGAATGATTTCATAACTAATCCGTGCATTTGAAACCTTCCGTTGCTTACCCACTTGGCAAGGATCTTGATAGAAGGTATGACACAATAAAATTGTATTTTACAAAAACCATAATTTACTTTTATTTACAGGCGTTTAAAGCCAATGCTGTTCCATCCGTTTGGCCCAATCTGCCAAGTTATATTTCCTCTCCTCCAGCACCTCCACGATCAGATCCAGCATCAACTTCTGAAAAGAGATGGCAACTTGAATATGAGCGTCATTTGGTTATGGCAGCCGATATGTTCACGGAGGAAAAGGTTAAGTCAGCCGAGGAGCTTTATGAAAAGTTATTGAATGATCCCCTTCCGTCAGGTTTTTTACTCCTTAAAACCCCCAGTTATCTCTCATAAAGCTTGAAACCAGTGAAGATAAAGGACTTCAAATCAAACTGAGCCTTGAATTTCGACGGCAACCTGACCTTCAGAATGTTAAAATAACATCATATAATAGACAATAGTGAAGTGTTCCATTGTTTGTCCAATAAATTGAGTTTGTTAGTGAAGCCATCAACATCGTTGCCTATTTAGGATCAAAAGAGACGGTAAGAAAAATAACTTGCATAAAAATATCATGATCCTTTTGTGTAAATTATTGGAAGTGCCAGATTTGAACCCAGTGCAGTCAATGAAATTATCTTTCATACGGGAACAGATTAAACTACTCTTCAAGAATAACAAATCGGTAAAATATTCACCCTCTCTTCTGTCTCTTTGTTTATTGTGGCAAAACGTGAGCACTGCACTCTATGAGCAAATTTATTCTTCAAATGTTTCTAACGTTCCTCACCTCTACTTTCGCCCAGTGAAGCAGGGACTGAAAAATAATAGTGATAAAGGGAAAATCCTGATGGGAGGAACGCTTCAAGTGGGAGTTTTTGTCATCATGATTGAATGCAAGGAAGACAAGGCCTTTAGGGCTGTAAATGTAAGACATCTTGATGTCTATGATATGGCTCCCCTTTTTGGTTTCAAAGAGCACGAGCTTGCTGGAGCGAACCCTAGGTTAGGTTAAATCAAGTCGGGTT
This sequence comes from Caligus rogercresseyi, assembly GCA_013387185.1. NCBI lineage: Eukaryota > Metazoa > Arthropoda > Copepoda > Siphonostomatoida > Caligidae > Caligus > Caligus rogercresseyi. The sequence goes on along the minus strand of CP045893.1, from coordinate 18,396,314 downwards.
TTATTCTAAATACCTGATTGATATTAGGGGGAGATTGGAGGACCTTAAGATGGTTTACCCCTTCAGACTTAGGTCAGTCGGGGGAAATACAGTCAATGTCAACATTCGTTTAAAAAGTGTTGAAAAGATTGAACTCAATCTGAAGAAAAAAATAACCATTACAATGGAAAATACTTTTAAACGTATTAATGAAGAAGAAGCTGTGGAATGGTTAAAGCAGTATGGGGAAATTGTATCGCACTATCCCAAAAAAATCCATCGAATTTGACTGCAGAGAAAAATACAATGAATATTAGGGCATTTGGAGGGACTGTGATTATATTGTGGAGATGATCACTGATCCTACAACATTACCACAAGTTATACCCTTCAAGGGTTTCTTATAAAACTCCAATTCAAGGGAGCTAGACAGCAATGTCTAAATTGCTTTGGCCATGGTCATCTGAAGCATGGTTGCACTAACGCAAGATTGAAGTTATGTTAAACTATTAAAAGAGTCTCGGTGTTCTTTGAGCACTGACAGAGCTACTAGTCATCCGTCAACAAAGGAAGGAGATATCTCAAGTAGAGACTCTTCAACCCCCCGTCCGAACTCAAAGGCTACCTAAGTGCTCATTCAACCTGAGGTAGCACCTGTTACTACAGAACCGAGTCAACCCTCGGTGGACAACCAGGAAGGGGTGGAAGAAGTTTCAATAAATAAAATCAACTCGATGTGGAAGAAACGTGCAAAAGTTTAAGCAACCAAATCATCAAATTATGTCTAGACTTATAATAAAACTAAATCTTTTTGATGCCGTTAATTTTTTTTAATCCTCAAGATAATATAACCTGGCGATGTGGGAATAATTATTCACGAATAGACTTGGCTCTTGATTCTTCCTCCATTTTATCGACAATAAAAAATGCAAAGTATCGCCCCCATCCAGGTTCGATCATAAATTATTGAAATCGATTGCAATATCACTTTACAAAACGGATTTTAGATTCCGAATTGGGTTATCACCAACAAAGATTTTATCAACAAGCTCAAATTAGATTTTACTCGTCGTTTTCACCCCTCTTTTAACACTAAAACGATAGTCAAGGTATTGACTAAAACAGTTTTAAATAAAACCTTATTTTTTATTCGTCTGAAGAGAAGGAAAATGCCAATACTCAAGAGGAACTTAAAGAAGTATTAAATAATGGATCATTATTTTTACGTACTATAACCTCCGACGCTACTAATGTATTCTGCGCTGCAGAAATAGCAGAAGCTGATTTTAAAGAAAAAAATTCATGGGAAACCGATGGACCAAGAAGATTAAGGAACTAATTAAAAAAAGCCGGAGGTGTCTCCCTTATTAAATATATCATAGAACATGGTCAAACTATAACGGATCCTCAATAAATCTTAAAAGTATTTCATAAACGTTTTCAATGTCTTGTGGATGTGATTACTAAAGAGAAGATATATAACTATATTATGAAAAAATATAATGACAAAAAAAGCTTCAGGTCCCGATGGAATTAGTGGAAACATATACAAACAATGTGCGGAAGAGATAGCCCCTATTTGGTTGAATTGGGGAAATCAATGGAAGTTCATGGGAAGCTCCTCAATCCTGTAGGCTTTATACCAAAGAAAGGGCTGGCCACAGATCCGAACAACTGGAGGCCAATTACAGTTCTTAATGAATACTATCGAATCTTTCTGGTGTACTTGCTTCAGAAATTGAGCCTATATTAAATATTAAACTTGGCCCAGAACAAAGAGGATTCCTGAAAGGAAGAAAAATTAGCGACATATCAAGAAATATAGAGAACCGTCATTGAGAATGTAACAAAAAAAAATATGGAGATATCGTTGCAGTAGACTTTTGTAAGGCGTTTGATTCCTTACTTCACAACTTCATCATCAACTCCATTAAAAAATTACTCCCGAAGAAGTTTTTCAATCCGAGTAAAGCCCTACTCGTCAATGGCACGTCATTTATATCATTGGAAAACCAAAGGAGTGATATAATAGCATAAAGAGGAGTTGCCAGCAAGGCTGCCAAGAGCGCCCCTTTTATTTATTGCTGATCTTATTAGTCTTAGAATTCCATCATAAAGAAATTCAAAGGCTTTGGAGTGATTTTAGAGGGGAAGAGACACATAATGGATATGTACCCTGACGATATTTCCATAATGCTAGAAGCTAAGTCTGAGAGACAACTGATTAAGCGTATTGAAGTGGTTATGGACTATTTCAAAAAATATGAGAAGAAGTCTGGATTAAAAATCAATAACAAAAAACAGCTTTTTTACCTTTCGGGGAATGGAGTCCTGGAAAACAATTAAAATTGCTGGCTGCTCGATCATGGACTCTATCTCAGTTCTCGGGATTTCATGGGACAGAAATGGATCATCTTCTTCTAATTGGACTTCACTTATATACTATGTATATTAGGGCTGTTCTTATTTTTCAAATGTTTGAAATGTTAGCAACATTGTGGATTTTCTGTTTCTTGGTGATAAAAGAAGACGACATACAAAGTTTGAACAAAATCGGTCAACATTACGAGGTCGCGCAACGAGGTCAAAGTTTTAAAAATTTAGTAAAAATATAGTTTTCGCAAATTTCTTCAAAATGGTGGACGTTACAGACTTCAATAATAATTATTAATTTAAAGGAAATCTAATTTACTACCAGACGTATGTTTGATGTTTTTTAATAAAACAAAGTTTTCAGTAAAAACAAAGCAAAAAATGGAGTGTGTATTGTTAGCTTATTTCATAGCTTTTTTGTATCAATTAACTTCACTCGCCTGTAGAAGATGACTTGTTCGCTTCAGAGTAAAATAGTACTTTTAAGTTTAGTAAAACTTTAGATGATAAATCCAAAAATGACCTTGGTTGCATTCTATCAATTCAGAATTCAGTACAATCTGAGTTTACATCATATGATTCAGAGCCTGTATTGACCTATAAGAAATCGATTATGAAAAAAAAAAAATAATGTGTTTCTTAGATTTGCGTCAAGGTATCCTCTCAAAATTTTACTTTGTCTCTGACGCATTTATAATCCATTATATGCGTCATTTTGTACGCGAGATAGGCTTTTTTAATGTACATATAACTCTCTACTTATTAAATTGACATGATTTAGTATACCAAAATATTAAAGCTGGTTAACCAAGCTTTCATTTGATATGTTTGGTGTTCTAAAAATCGCTATACTTTAAGAGATATAAGCAAATACGTACTCTCCCCAAAAATTGATCTTTTGATATGAGAATATACGATTACCATCTGGTAATGCTGTTAGTGTTACCTGGATAGAAAAGAAAAAGAAGGGAGGGAGTATTTGCCTCACTTCTCTCCTTCTTTTTTCTTCCTATCCAGGTAACACTAACAGCATTACCAGATGGTAATGTATATTCTCATATCAAAAGATCATTTTTTGGGGGAGAGTACGTATTTGCTTATATCTCTTAAAGTATAGCGATTTTTAGAACACCAAACATATCAAATGAAAGCTTGTTACCAGCTTTAATATTTGGTATACTAAATCATGTCGTTTAATAAGTAGAGAGTTATATGTACATTTAAAAAAGCCATACTCGCGTACAAAATGACGCATATAATGGATTATAAATGCGTCAGAGACAAAGTAAAATTTTGAGAGGATACCTTGACGCAAATCTAAGAAACACATTATTTTTTATTTTTTTCATAATCGATTTTTATAGGTCAATACAGGCTCTGATCATATGATGTAAACTCAGATTGTACTGAATTCTGAATTGATAGAATGCAACCAAGGTCATTTTTGGATTTATCGTCTAAAGTTTTACTAAACTTTAAAGTACTATTTTACCTCTGAAGCGAACAAGTCATCTTCTACAGGCGAGTGAAGTTAATTGATACAAAAAAGCTATGAAATAAACTAACAATACACACTCCATTTTCCTTTGTTTTTACTGAAAACTTTGTTTTATTAAAAAGCATCAAACATACGTCTGGTAGTAAATTAGATTTCCTTTAAATTAATAATTATTATTGAAGTCTGTAACGTCCACCATTTTGAAGAAATTTGCGAAAAACTATATTTTTACTAAATTTTTAAAACTTTGACCTCATTGCGCGACCTCGTAATGTTGACCGATTTTGTTCAAACTTTGTATGTCGTCTTCTTTTATCACCAAGAAACAGAAAATCCACAAGTTGCTAACATTTCAAACATTTGAAAATAAGAACAGCCCTAATGTGGATTCAAACATCTCATCGTCAAGAAAATTCAATCTCCAGAAGAGGATCGATTTTTAACGACGTTATAACTCCGAAAATTTTATGCAAAGCAACTTCGATTCCCTGGCTTGCAGAAAAAGTTTTTAAATGAAGAAAAGTTCTGGCTCAACAAATTATTTCATAAATTTTACATATCTTCAATAATAATTAATAATAATAATTATATATAACTGCTCTAAACAAATAGAATCATAAAAAAATCCAACAAGACAAAGCTTCAGAACTTTATGAGTCTAACCATTCCTATATGGATGAAATTAAACATTCAAAATAGAATTGATATTTATAACTATATAATTGTACCCACTATCCTTTACAATGCTTCAGCCATTCCTAGCTTAGCAGAAAAGGATATCAAAGAAGGAAATGTTGGTTAGTAAAATTATTTTATAAAAATATTTATCTGCACTACGAAGACCCAAGAATATGCTGGGAGGAGGACTTTCGGCTCTCTCAAAATTATCCCCAAATATATAAAAATGTTTTGATTGAAATATCAAAGAACCCTGATATTGAGTGAATAGCTTATAAATCTTCAAATTGGGCTTACAATGTAATCTGTGTTGGCACAGATTTCTCGATCGACATTTTAGAAAGGCTTTCCCCTTGTTTTATCACAATTAAGAGGATCGTTTGGATTGGAAAACCAGTAATTACCAATCATCATCCTTGACATCATTCGTTTAAGCAGTATTAAAAATATTTTTTTTTAAATTTGGATGCCCCACCAAAACTGGAACAGGTTGCCATAGTATCAAACCAGATCTCTCTGCATGATATATCAAAAGAGTCCATTTTTTTTGTGGAAAGTTTCTCTTTCAGTTGAAAAGAGCGGTAAAAAATCATATTGTCCCCGTCCCATGGCACGTGAGGATGAACTTTGAGTCCAATGCAAGAGAGGAAACGGAAAAAAATCTCTACGTGAAAAAATCAAATTTACTTGAATGTTGGAAGAGAAGAATCTTATCTTCTACTTCTAAAATTGTTTCCGGAAATCGATTTACGACACAATTCCAACTACCCTCTAGTTAATATAAAGCATATAAAAGATGCACATATTGCTCTTCTGTCTTTCTACTTCTAATCTTCACAAAGCTTCTAACAAGACTAGAGCCATGGAATTATCTCTCTCTCTCTTTCCAGCTGTAAAAGCCTACTGGTGGAGCACTTAGCCACGGGGAATCTCATTAGAGAAGACGAACTGAGAGGGATCTTGATATCTGGGGCAGTTCGGTATTCGGCCCTCAGCATCAAGATTCCATAGACGTCGGGAGAGCGGTGGAAGCTTGCTGAAGAGCTGGTAAAGTTCTATCCATCCGCTCTGTGAATGCAAAGAAGGGCCTGAAAATGATTGTACATTTGTACAGAAAATTATGATCTCCGTTGGTTTGACTTTTTTATTTAACCATTGTTTCGTTTTTTGTGAGATGTAAAGCCTTGTTTCTTTTATTTTTATCCTAATGTGAGATGACTTTTTTGTTTAATAATTTTAAACTATAATATTTATTAATATATGTATTTATATCCAATTACACAAGATATTAATAAAGTCTTTTAAAAATATTATTATTTTTGACAATGGCTTTGGTTGAGTCCCTTTCGATTAATAAAAATATGTTATTTGCAAAGTGAAAAAATAAGGATTTACAGAGGTCGAATTAACAATTATATAATACCTTCATGTCCAAATTTGTTTATCCTCCGAATGTCCTTACTGATGAGTCTACTATTTTTTTGCTCATTTGATTGAACGGAATTTGATCTGTGTGCAATATAGCCAACTAAATTGAATGAATTTTGCCATAGCTTTTAAAATTTTCACTTATCATTTTAGAAGTTTTCTTAAGATTCCACTTTTATTAAGCTTAAAGCTACATAAATATTTATTTTGGCTAAAAATATATATAATATTAGCCCTATGGAAGGATTTGTAATGGAGAAGGTCTGCACTCGTACAGAGAACTTGTGAGCAGAATTTTGCTATGAGAAGAGTCCAAACAAAGAGTGTATTATATGTACTTTTTAACCATTGAATGAAAAAGCTTATGGGGAAAGAAGGGACATCAAGTACATAGAAAGGGAAAAAAGTTTTTTTAATATTTTAAATATTATGATACTATATATATATATATATATATATATATATATATATATATATATATATAATATATATATATATATATATATATATGGGTTCGAAACTAAGTTGGTAATTTTTTATTATAAATATTTAACACATAACCATATTTATAGCAATTATTAATCAATAATGTATTCTTTGTTAATGTTTACGACCTCCTCCCCACCTCTCGAGCAATTTTTTGTTGATGCCGTTCCGCCAAAAATCGCCCGGTCTAGTATACAAAAAGTTGTTGATCTAGTTTTGAGGTTTATCTTCGTTGAAGAAGGTAACCACCTTATTTGATTGATAGAGAGTGGAAAATGTGATAATCGGTGAAAGTATGGTGGATGCTAAAGAACATCCTATTCGAGCTCTCTCTCTCTTTTATATATATATATATATATATATATATATTATATATATATATATATATATATATATATATATATATATATATATATATATATATATATATATATTATATATATATATTATATATATACAAGAAATAGATTACTTTTATAACAACAAATGTCTGATTTTTGTATTTAAAAAAAGTCCTCTCTTCTTTTTCCTTTCTTAAATATCTACTTCGTTAACCAGTCGATTCTCTTAGACTTTTTAGTTTAAATTATTTAAGAAGTCAAAATGAAGCACATCAATCTTATATCAGAATCATGGTTTTCACTGAGCATTTGTTAAATAGATAGTTATCTGTTCATTTGTTGTCTTTTGAATATGAATATTTACTTTCTTTTTCCTGTTTCTTTAAATGGATTAAGCTCGTTAAAGGGAACGGAGATTTAAAGCATTATTGGTAGTATCAGTTAGAGGTCTCATGATTCAATGCATTACTTCACTATTCTTAAAGGCATCATACAACCACATTTTCATTTGAAATGATGATCAAAAGATTACTCAGCACTTATAACACCTCATATCCTAAACCAGGGGTCACCAACCTTTTTTTAACTGAGGGCTACTTCTTGGGTGTGGATTCATGTGAAGGGCTACCAATTTAATATACGCTTCTGATATATAAAATTTACTCGGTTTACCTGTTTGTCATTAATACTAATTAGTGATATTCGCCTGCTTTAGATTATTTCATAATAAAAAATTCACAATAATCATCAATAATGACAATGCACCATTTACATTAAAACAAAACTATAGATTAGTATCTTAACATGTGTGACATAGGCCTATTACTTATGCACACAAACAAATGACATTTTACTGATCTTTTACAGAAATGAATTAATCATCACAGTTATATGTACAACAAAACTAAACTATTTATATTTTTGAAATATCTTACAATCTTCAGAAATACATTTTAATGGGAGGCCTGACATTGCATGCTGGCCACCAGTGCATTGTAATCTGGGCTGTAACTTGAAACTGCAATTCTGAGTGAATCTTGCAAATGTGTATTGTGAGCCTTGTTCTGTGTCTATTTTTGAAGTAATTCATGTCAGAAAAGGCTGATTCACAAAGGTAAGTTGAACCAAACAGGCTAGCCACCTTCATAGCTGCTGTGCATAGACCACTAAACCTTTCTATATCAACAAGGCCCCAGAAGTTTTCTGTAGCCTTATGGGCCTTGAGGTGGATGTCATTTTGTAAAGTCACTATTTCCATTTCCACCTGCCCAGCATCCAAGCTAAGCATTTCACTTAGTTGCTCAGCAATGCACGTTGTGTCCACGTTCATAAAAGGATTTGAAATGAACGACACACATGGCTCCAGCTTATCAATGTCACAAAACCGACTTTCAAACTCTTGCCCTAGCCTGTTTATGACTTGAGAGTACTTCTCAGCAACTTTGCCAAAACTCTCAGACGCAGAAACATTGTCTTTCAGCACCATCTGCAAAGAGGGGAAATGCAGGACCTTTTTCCTCTGTAAATGCGCAGAGAAAATGTTCATCTGGGCTTTAAACGCATTTAAAGCACTGATCATGTCTGCAACAGTCTTTCCTTTCCCCTGCAGCGCACGGTTCAGATTGTTCAGTTTTCCAGTAATGTCTGTCAGAAATGCCAGGTCAAGTAGCCACGCAGTGTCTTCCAGCATAGAGGTGTCTTCGTCTCTAGATTTCATGAAATCCTTGATCTCGCTCAACAGCGACAAAAACCGAAGTAAAATCCGCCCTCTGCTGAGCCATCGGATGTCCGTGTGGAGTAGCAGGTCCCTGTATTCAGCCGACAGCTCCTCCAACAGCACTTTGAAACTTCGGTGCTGTTTGGCTTTGGAGCGGATGCTATTTATGATCCTCACAACAGGAGTCATAACGTGCTCAAAGCCGATCACCTGAAAAATGAAATATGCGCATTTAATAGGTATTATAATTGGGCCTTGAACAGGACAGCAACAAGGATGAAATATATGAAATACAAAATTTAAAAAACGCACCTTTGCGCACAACGCCTGTTGATGAATGATACAGTGGTACTGTACGAATTTCGGGAATGCTGGATCACTTTTACAGTGCGCAATGAACCCTACATGCCGTCCGGTCATCGCAAGAGCCCCGTCTGTCGTGATTGACACCAACTTTTGCAGTGGGATATTTTTGATGTTGAAGAACTCCTTCACTGCATTGTAAATGTCAACACCCCTCGTTGTGGTTTTTAGAGGGAGTAATGTGAGAAGTTCCTCCTTTGTAGAAAAATCTTTAAAGACCATGCGAACGAACATCATAAGCTGCACCGTACTGCTGCTGTCGATGGACTCGTCGCATTGAATGCTGAACCACTTGCACTCCGCGAGATCCCGATCCAGCTGATCAGTCAAATTGTCAGACATAGTTGTCACTCTTCTGGCCATTGTGCTTGCCCCCATTTGAACATCAGACAGAGACGAGAACACTTCTTTCCCATATTTCTCATCTTGAAACAAGGTGTTGGCAACTATCATCATTGTTTCTTTGAAAAGGTCTCCATCTGTAAATGCCTTCTTCCTCTTAATTAGATGTTCTGTTGCTCTGAACGAGGCCTCAGTAGCTTTTTGATTGTTGTTTACACAAGCCTGATTTTAGCGCACCTACTTTTTAAACCCGTCAAGCGCTGCCCGGTGGGTAGTTAGCAACGTAGCTTAGATGGCTGGTCTTGAAGTGTCTCTCAACGTTGTGGCGCTTTGGTATCGCCACAGCCAACCGGCAAATGAGACACACACATGAATCTTTTACAGTCGTAAAAAAGAACACATTTCCCCAGTAAGTGTTAAAATTGTATGTTCTCTTTCTTTTTTCTGTCATGTTTTTGATTCATCTGTTCCTCTTCTTCCGAACCAGTGCTGTGAGGAATTTTGACTAACCGAATTTACTCAAGGATGATGATTTAAAGTGGACTGTATAATGAAATGTCTTTCGAGAGAAAGGATATTAAAAATACCAAGCTTAAAGTATTCTTCTTTTGATTTCCCAAAAATGAAATAAATACGAGCATAAATGTAGGGTGACAAAGTAGTGTATTTAGATCAGAGTAGAGAAATGTGAAAGAAATGAGACTCAAATGAGACTGAATGAACATGAAGGGAAACCTCCTTTTTATACACAAAATAAGATGAGTGTTGTTAATCCTAGGATTGGTAGAAAGGCGCGCTCCCGAATTGCCTCCAAAAACACACCAGAATCCTATATCATAATAATGAATAAAAAAACCTCCCTGCGTAGGGAGGGAAAAACAATAAGAATAATAATAATAAAGAATAAAAAACCCTCCCTGCGTAGGGATTTGCGTACAATAATTAATGTCTTCTTGTTGCTGTGCACAAGAGATAGAAAAAACTCCCGCTTATTTTTGAGAGGGAGAAAAACAAAGCATGCTTCTATCTTGTTCATGAATTTCTGTTCATGTTAGGGCGCCAAATTCCAACAAGTGCCTTAGAGTAAGAGAGTCTGGACAACCTACTGATGAGTCATAACAAACAGCTGACTAACTTCCATAACAAAACAGATTTCATATAATAAATTAGTAGGTATTTGTTTTTAGCAGGCTTGTGAGCGTTCAGCTTTTTTTGCGTTCAGCGTTCAAAAAATAATAGCGTTCCGTTCAATGTTTTTTGCGTTCAGCGTTCCGTTACCGTTCAGCGTTCAAATATTTAAAAAATAACAATAAGGGGTTTTATAATAAAATGAGCCCGAACCGACTTTCAAATGATATAAATTTGTTGACTGGATCTAACCCAGGGGTTCCCAACCTGGGGTCCGCAGAACGTCTATATTCACTACATAAGAGGGTCGCCAGACTGGAGATTTTTCTATAGGGGGGTCGCCAAAGAAAAAAGGTTGGGAACCCCTGATCAAACCCCAACTTGTATATATTTTTTCCTGACCCGTAACAAATAATCATTATATTAATAGTTTTCCATATATAAAAGACAACACGCCAGTCAGCATGAAAGAAACTTAACTATTTTCAATCTTATTAAAAACAACTTCAGATCAAATATATTTGAAAAAGTGTCGCGATGACCAGACTCGCTTATTTTCGAATAACGGAGTCCGAGTTCGATATTAAGAATCTGCAAAATAGTATTTTAAACCTTCGATGTATGAGTAACTGGATCCCTACTTTCTTCCGTAATGGATACATTACATTTTAAATTATAATCATATTTAAGGTGTAATAAATCAAGACAAATACGAGATCAAAGCTATATAATACAAATTAATATTGTAAAACAACATTATATGAATGCATCTTATTTTAGAGAGATGTATTTTTTAATCATCTTTGCAATATAAAACACATTTAATATTATATACACACGAATCAACCATTTACTACATTAAATTGAAGTTAATATCGTCTTCGTCATTAGAAAATAACTTAATCTCAATATCAATTATTAACATTAAATTTATGCAAGGAACAAAACAAAACGCAAAATATTAACTGCAACTGTTGTAAGGCTAATTTTTTGTCTGATCAATGGCGTCAAATTATCTTTTTTTAAAGCAACAACAACAAGTTTCTAGGTCGCTTGGCCTATGGGAATGTGCAAAGAATTGATCTTACATTCCTCAGAGTACTTTGGTTGAGACATTCGCGACCATCATGGCGCCTTAAAATCTATATATCTGCTATATCCAGGAGAAGCCAAAATAATACATTATCATCTATAGTCATCAAACATCCATATACAATTGTGAAGTGCGAGTATAAAATGTTTACCAAACTATGCTAATTACTAGGAAGCGTACCTTGTAAATATGTATTTTTGTTTGCTCGTAGACTGTCATTTATTCTCCATGACGAAATGAAAAAAGCTGACGAAATTAATACTGTCCTCGTATCCGATTCCTAAGATTTTAACTCTCGAGCCCTCCTATCCGAGTCCTAATATTTAAGTTATCGAGTCCACGAATCCGAGTCCATCAAAATGAGCAAATCCATGATTCCGAGTCCACAGCCCAGATGAATATCCCGTAGTCAGACTTAATCTCAACTTATTTCATCAGTAGTTTCATTCCTAAATACTAAATAAGTTGTTTATTTTGTAATAAGAATGAATGAATAAAAAGGTCCTTCAATTGTGTGTAAATTTTTGTCACTTGGGGTAAAATTAAAAAAAAAGTGCTTTACTATTCTATAGAGAGTTCTTGGGAGAGTAGTTTATAAGTTCTTCTTTATAATATTTCATCCCCTTGTTTATATCCCAGAAAAAAATACTTAATCAAAACTACATTAAAATGTTTGGAAAAATTGAACGCTGAACGCAAAACTATTTTTTTTGCGTTCAACGTTCAGCGTTCAAAAAAAAAGTTGCGTTCCGTTCAGCGTTCCGTTCATTGAACGTGCGTTCAGCTGAACGCCGTTCAATTTTGCGTTCCGTTCACAAGCCTGGTTTTTAGTAACCAATTAAATGTTATTTTCATGAATCAAAGGGAACATAATTTATTGTTTAAAGATGGCAATTTAATTAAATTTGCTATAAATTGTAATATTTTTAATATTTTGCCACTATTTTTAGCAGAAATAGCATTCGTATGTTGAATAACAATATTATGCATGTCTGATTGTATTCGTAATGTGGGCAACCCTTCATCAATCACGAAACCTTTTTTGTTTTTATATCTTGGATCTATCAGCAAGATAGGTTCCTCGTAATACTTTACTCAGAATAAGTGCAACAAACGATCGTTCCGGAGTCCAAGAACGAATTGGAAGCATCCCACATATTGTCATCGGAGAAACCTTGTGTCTCCAGGCAATCCATTCCTACATCGCACAAACATTTTCGTCACCATAGCAGATTAGCTTTAGAAGTAAAATGAGGCAACTGAAGGGTTGCCCACATTACGAATATAATCAGACATGCAATAATATTGTTATTCAACATACGAATGCTATTTCTGCTAAAAATAGGGGCAAAATATTAAAAATAGTAAGGATTACTATTTTGAGAATGCCTTTGCGGGCGACTCAAGTAGTCTACGAGGGCGCCATGGCGCCTGCGGGCGACGTGTTGGTGACCCCTGTCCTATAACGTTCTCTAATTATTTAAAAAGAAGATCCATATAATTATATTTTCCATAAACAAAGAGTTGAACTGTTAAATTTTTAGATGTACAATAAAGTACGAGCTGGAACCAGAAAAACTCAAGATTATTTTGAAATTCCTAAAAACACATTTAAATTAGAAAATATAATCCCCTTCAGCTGCAATGACAGTATTCATCGTCGTGGCAGTATTCCCGGAACCTCCAGAGTTGGTCGAACTCCTTCATCGCCCACAGCACAGCAGGTGTGACTTCCTCAAGCCCCAAACTTGTTATTTTAGAACAAATGCTTTCACTTCTAAAACATATATTCAAATAAAGGCTTTCTACAACCCTTCGAGTCGGTAATTTCCTTTTTTCAACGACATCAGGCGTTGTCCAATATTAGATAACAGTCCCTCAGAGGAAACTTGTGCTCATTGAGATTGTTTGAAGCGTTTCTCGGTTCTCTATCATAGTCCTATCTCTGTCATTTTTTAACATATAAGATACTTGCTTTGCAGACAAACCACATCAGGATAATCGTCTTCTCGTTATCAACTTCAACCTGAAGGTTGGCTAACTCAGATATGTCTCTGCTCCGCCGAGACCAAGAAACTAGGACATGAAATCGATGGCAAAGTATCTCATACTTCTTTGGTTTTATGTTTTCTAGCAGTTCAAATTTAATATCTTATACTAATAATAAGAACAAGCGCTCTTGTTCAATGGATATTCAGTGATCTCGATTGGAGATCAAGAAAGCCAGTTAATCGCACTAAAAAAGAGCTGTCGCCAGGGCTGCCCTTCTTCTCCTCTTCTTTTCGTGGCAGCTATAGAAGAACTAGTGGTCCTATTGACTCGCAAATACAGTGGTTTCGGAGTTAAATTTGCAGAAGTTAGACATCTTGTCGATCTTTACGCAGACGATGTTACACTAACTGTAGAAGCAAACTCAGAGAACCAACTCATTAAGAGAATCGGAGCCCTACTGAATGCTTTTGAAAATTCAAGGAGAGATCTGGGTTGGAGCTTTATCGCTCTAAAACATTCATTCTTCCAATAGGGGCATGGGATCCCTTAGAAGAAAAGAGCATAGCTGAATGCCAAATAAAAAGGAAAGTCTATATATTAGGAATTGAGTGGGGATCCAAAGGAATACACATCAACAACTGGGACAAAATATCCTCTAGGGTAAACAACCGTATCAACATATGGCGGGGGTTTAATTTACAGAAAAGGATTGACCTTTACAATACTCAAGTCGTCCCAATTGTTTTGTACAAAGCCACTGTATCCCCCTGGATAGCTGAAATGCTATTCAAGAAGAAAAAAATGGCTTTCTGTTCTCTTTCATAAAAGATACATTGAAGCTATAAAGCGGCCGAGGTTCCTTATCGGTGGAGGATTAACAAACTTTCAACAATCTTACCCAAAATATGTATAAATAAATATTTATCAACTTGGCAAAGTTTCCAAAAAAGGAATGGAGGAGTTCTGTCTCACATAGCGATCTATTTAATAGATTAATGTTTGGTACAGACCTTACAAACAATGTTACCAGGACATTCTCTGAAGTATGGGCAGCGGCTCAAAGAATTGTTTGTAGCTACGTCCCTATTTATAACAGTGACTCAACTGTGGACATCATTCACCAAAATGCCCATAAGCCATTCTTCTTCAATAATATTGAGAGTCCAGATAAACTTGAGGATTGGGCTATTGCTAACGACACTTTATCTATAAATTCGTCTCATCATCCACACCCATTCAAAGATGTGAGATTTAAATACCCCCTATGAAGGGCAGCAAAAATACATTTGATGCCACGTCTCTGGCATTTAAAATGTCGTTCCCTAATAGTCACAGTGAGGTTAAAAGATTGACAGAATATTATATAAGACTGCTCAAACTCCCGGACAGTTGGGCATTGAGAATAGAATGGGCTCTCATGGAATACATAATTGAAGAAAATTCACGGCTCAAGTGCAGATCTTTTCCAACTGTATAATATTCAACAAACACTGCAAAGACTTTGACAGTTGAATAACAACACGCTACACGCCTTTGTAGACTGTCCTTTTGTCTCCGTTCTTAAATGATTCATTGTTTTGAGCGTGAGAGGAATGGAGAGGTTCAAAGAAAATATACTTAAAGCAGTTGTGTTGTTTTGGACTAAACAAGAGGAAAACCAACCAATCTGTTGTCTTGAAAGCAGTCGAGTATGCTATATTAAATGCGAAAGCCCGAATAGCAAACAAACTGACCAGAGGGCGACTTTTTAAGTTCCGAAGATCTTCGAGCAATCATTTTACCAACTGCTGCCAGATATGGAGTTCTTTCTTTGAAAATTCCTTCTCCTATTAACGACTCTTGGACTTTTACATCAAAAGAAATTAAGTATTTCTCAACAAAGTCTTACAGCCATTTTAAAAAAATTAAGAGGATGTTAAAGTTATATGAAACTATTTATTGATTCGACAAGTTTATTCATGGTATTGTTTTATTTATGCTTTAATGTTTTGTGAAATATTTATTTTTCATATTTTAGATGATACCTAAGGTTTTCATGATATTTTTAAAGATTTATTTGAATATTAATATTTAAATGTGCGATGCACAAAGTTTTTTTTTGAAAAGTCTAGATAATGACTATCAATCAGATCGTCTCCTACCAGCAGACCGGTTCCGAACAGTTCTCTCAAAAGGGCATCAAACACCCCCATCCCCTTAACCGTGTTATGGAGATGTTTCTCTCAAGAACTATCTCAATGGACTCGCTGATGTCTCGCCGGCAAGAATGTGTACGACCTCCCCGTGATCAAAATTATCAGGCCCGGCATGATAGAACCAAACCTGAGGATCAAAATTCCCTCTTATGAAAGCTTCATAAAGTTTGAATTTATATTTTAGTATTCTTATGTTGGAGTGCAAATTTTAGATTATAATGTCTATTTATATAATTAATTTACGCATGTACTTCACCCTTATAAGAAATGAAATACAAAAAAAGTACAAGTGATACTTAGTATAATAATTTAGTATCAAATACAATATACGTTGGAAATGAAGCTGTAACTATCACTTCAGATCTTCCTTTTTCAAGCCTCTTTCTTTGATTACAATGCAAAAGGTGATGATGGCCTTTGCTTGTATGAAATTATAAGTGTTGTATGTAAGTACTTCATAATAATAACAATGCATTTGACAAATGATAGAGACTCTAGGCAAACAAGAACAACAAGCAAACACATCTCATCTCCTTCCTGCAACCCATTAGAGCATGCCCTTTTTTGATATGACTCCCTAAGTAAATAACATGTTATTTCCATCAAGAGTTCTTCACTCATTTATTGTAGAGCTTTTTGACAGTAAAATGTAGGATTTAACTCTTTAAACTCTCCCTTTTTCTCTTCTCGGCAGTTACTCTTTCTTTATCTACTAAAACATGAAGAGAATGTATTATATATATATATATTTTAATACTCAGTCAGTCATGCCAAGGAAAGGTTCTTCTTTGCCCTTACTCTTTACTTTAAAAGAATGAAGTCATTTGGATAAATAGATGTTACTTAACAAAAGAAGAAGAATAAGAGTACATATATCCATCTACCACGACACAAACCCCCCTAAAAAGCAAAATAATACTCTTTTCATTATGTCTTAAAACAAGATAATGATATTCTTGTTTCTAAAATACAAAACTTAAATGAATACTAGAAGGGTTTTTGGCAACATTCCAAAAGCTTGCAGGAGGGGATATGGTTTTGTTAAATAAGTTTCTTGGTATACTTTCATAGCAAAAGGGAATTTGTATTTTTGTGGAGGTTAAGTAGGATGTAATTATTACTTATAAACAAAGAATATTAATGATGATATATATATATATCTATATCGAATATTTGCAATGGTATTGTATGTTACCTCGGCTCTATATTTCATCTATGTTTACCAGGCTTGTAGGCGATTAGGAAAAAATAGCGATCAGAAATTTTTTGCGAAGTAGCGATAAAAATATCAGAGATTTTTCCAATCAGCGATCCGATTTATTTTTAACCTATTTAAAGACCGAAGTAAAAAAAATTATCAGATGACGGGTCAATTTTGGAGCTCATTCCATCTATACCACTTCACATTGAAATATCACAAAGCTTTCTGGGAGTTTTTCTCAAGTTCTTCGTCTAGTTTATTGTGAAAAATATATCCAGTTTCACCGGGGATCTCCCAAAATGATTTCAGCTGTCTCCAGTCTCTAAATGGAGTCTGCGAGGAATAGAAGATGAAGATCAGATCTATTATTTTAGTAGTTTTCTTTAATTTTTTCTGTCTGGATTAAATTCGCTCATCCCCCCCCCCCCCTACTTTGACGCTTTGGATATGCTCGGCATACCAAACTGCTGCTTGAACCTAAGCTCCCTTTTTAGTAAAAACTGGAAACAATAAACATAAAAACGAATTATAACTGTTTAAATAAAAACTTTTTTGCACTTTTTACCATTTAAATCACATTAGCTAACATTTTTCAACATATTTCATTGCACTTTTTTGACGCCCTCTACTCACAAAGTATGTTTTAGGTCCTTTTAGAAAGCTCCTTTAATTTATCTATACCGATTGGTCACAGCTCACTACAAATACCGGTGGTTGATTTTTTTCTATCGCTTCTCTGTGTATATTCCACCAAAATGCCGATAATAGCATGCCTCTTTGAACTTCCATTAGCAATACCACACCTTATTTGCCTAATTTATTTATTTACACAATATATGACTATATTAGGTATAAAACATATTTAACATTTTTTTGCCTATATGGTTCGATAGAATTGCATCCGACTGGATATAGATAAGCATTATAATATTAAATTTAGTTTATCGAACTTAGGATCTTATCAATGAGGTAGACCAAAAATGACCATCCTCTCTAGGGATTCGAACCTGCGCCCCAACATTGAGAGTTGAACATGCTTAGCACGCATGGCTTCGCACCCCTTAACATATTTAGTCATGTGTCGTTTATTTCTTTATTTGACATAAGTAAAGTTGTTTTTCAAAAAGTTCGGCCCGAGTCTCTGCCTTGTATTCCAGAGGATCGACTTCGCCTTAGAGAAAAAACGTTCACTACTGGCACTACTGGGAAGGACGACGTTATATTTCTCAAACACTTTTTTTACCCTCCAGTATTCCATATCATTTCCAGGCCTTCAGAGTTATCAGCTAGGTACTACTCTATTTCTTGTTTGGCTGTGTCCACTTTTTTAGGTCGTTTAAAAAATATTCTTTATTCTTATCTTGAGACAGCTGGCTGGATAATTGGTCCTCAAACGAAGAAGCCTTTTCAAGAAGAAATATTTAGCTCTTTCTTGAATTTCCACGTCGAGGATTGTTACTTCGAATTGAAGGAGATAAGCTGAGGCGGCCACATCTCTCTCAATCCAAAATACCCTTAGCGTGAAGAAACGCGCAGTGACCACCGGACCAGATGTCTGCAGTTGAAAGATACTGGTGTGCCTCAGCCAATTTCTTAATTATGGTTTCCCTCATATCCTTGAATTTATTTTCAATTCTGACCATGAGCCTAGCCCTGGAGATAACGCGAGTAAGATGCTAATCATCCTAACGAAACTCGGATCTTCGACTGCGTGGCAGGCCTTATAGCTTTCAATCACCCAGTCAACAATCTATTTGTCAACAGTGACCTGGGGCATTCATGAACTCTGCTGGGATTTAGCGAAGGACAGAATTGAGACTTAACTATTTTAATCTATAATAGGATACGTCGTTTTGGAGGCCCTACCAACTTTCCTTATGTTTGCACTCAGTAGCAGTTCGAACTCTTCGACCTTGTTTGGGTGATACTTTTTGACGTGTCGGTTCAGATTGCTCCTAGACGTGGTGTCAGTGGATGTCTTTCAAATTGAATTGTCGAAAGGACATTTTAAGCAATCATACAACATAGTTGTCCTTCCGTTCTTGCTCATGGCGGCCTTCTTCAAGAATGTTTTTTTTGTTAAGATAGAGCCAGGGATCCCCTACCCTCTCCTCTGTGTTGTCATCATTGCTAGTGAGCTGCATGTCGTCAGTGTGAGTATTTTCCGGTTATACTGTCACTTGTAGCATGGATTGGGCGATGTCATCCTCATTGAGGGTGGAGCCTAGTGAGGTTTGAGGTCCATCCATAACCTGGGCAGATTTGGACTTTTGTACGTCCACAACAACGTGACGGGAAATAAAAAAAAGTATGTTTAGAAAAAAAAATAAGTTTATTAACTTTAATATCAGTCGGACTAGCTGTTCCAGTAAACAGGTTCTGTGTGGCATTCATTTCTTGTCTCTTGCAGACACGCGGAAATAAATGGCCCCACCACTTTTGTAGTTTGCAAGCATGAGGTGCTGTATCAATGATTTTAAATAATATATTATTATACATTTATTTTAGGTATATATATACATACCTATATATTATATATATATATATATATATATATATATATATATATAGAGAGAGAGAGAGAGAGAGAGAGAGAGAGAGAGAGAGAGACAGATATTAAACTACGGTTTCATGTAAACTATCAATGGTACAAGGAACAATGTACTTACTTTGACTTCCCCTACCATTCATATATTTATGATAGAGGAGAAGATAATATTCTTCATTGATGAATATTAGGGTAATAACTTTTTGACTTTTTTCACAAAAATGATTACCTGTAGCACGAATGAATGAACTTTTGCTTATAATTGCCTAAAATTACCTTTATTTCATTGAACTAACAAAAAAAGTCATGCACAAAGCACTTTAAAAAAATCACCGTTAACGTAAATGAGGGCTAAATTCTATAATGATAAGGAAACATTTACAAAGAGTCTCTAATGAATTAACCGGATTGAATAATCCGAAACCAGTTGAACACGATGTGGCTGGCTTGTGGAAGCTTAAAAGGGGCAAACCTCACGTGATATTTTAGAATATTCTACCACTTTGCTTGATCTTCTACAGTGTTCGGAATTCTTCTACTACTTCCTGGGCAGTGGACACTGGACACGCTCTAGTATCTTATACATTCTTTTTCTAGGAGTATAGCTTAGTAAAGAACAGCATGCCGTTTAAGAAAAGTCCTCTACCACAGAGAAGAACAAGGAAACCTGGAGAAATAACTTGGTCCAGTTCCAAGCACCATCAAGAACAGGCAATGTGGCAATCCACGAAGAACCCCTGAGTGACCGGAGCCACATGCCCCTGAAAAGCCACGTGATGGGACGTTCAAATCCCTTGAATCTATCGCCAAAGAACGGAAAGAGAGGGTCGGTCTGATTGCTGAAAGTGCCCAGACCATCCACCCATCCAAGCGAAGGAATACATTGGAAGTGGATGTGTCCAATTCAGCAACTGAGTCCAGCTCAGTAGCATTAGATTCTTCTGAAACAGGTACGGACTCATGTAACACTAGGGAAGACAGTTCTATGGAAGATGAGGCTGCACCATCAACAAGCACAAGGAAGTATAACCCCACTGGTGTTGCAAGGCGACTTGTTACAAGCTCAAAGCAGCAAAGGTATGCCGTCAGCTTTCAGGTGAGGGCATCGAGATCTGGACCCCAAGTCAGCCAGGAATCCACAAAGCTCTCTACAGGAGAGCTGCTGAAGTGAAGCAGCACTTGGTTAGCACACTTCGTCGGGAGAAGTGGAGCTTGCACTTCGATGGTAAAAAAAAACAATAGCATTTAACACCAAGCAGTGGTCCTAAAAAATGAAGCAAAGGAAATCAAATTGACTGTGCTTCAATTGAAGCACGGTACAGCTGCACCATTGCAAAAGGGCTCCAGGATGTCTTGCAGGAGTTCAACTTGTGGGGATCAATTCTGATGATAATTGCCGACACGAAAAGCGTCAACACCGGGAAGAAGTCTGGTGTTGTCATTCGGCTGCAGCAGATGTTTGAAAAGAATGGAGCCCCAGACCCAAGTTTATCAGTTGTCAGCACCATGTGCTTGATCACATCCTCCGTATTGTCATGGACGATGAGCTCCATGACTCAACCAAATCCCCAGATATTGAGTACTTCTTTGTGAAGGACTTGGTGCGCAAGTATGACCAATTGAAGGCAGCTTTCAGCAATGGAAAAGCTGAGATCAAGGAAACAGGCGGTTGGAGAGACGACATGAAATCTCTGTATTACCTTACTCGTGTCTTACGACACTTCACTGAGAAAGATGAGGTCCCTTTTGTTAACTTTCAGCAGATTCCTAACATCAGCAATGCACGCTGGAACTCTCGTGCCATTCTAGCCCTCCTTGCATTAATACTGATGCCTGAAACTCGAACCAGGCTGCGTAAAATCTGTTAATTTATTTCTTACCCATGGGCCGGCCATTGGTTTAGCAACCAATTGTTCCGCGATGAGGATTTCGAAGAACTATCATCTGCTCTGGATGGATACCCAAAAGGTTTCAAATGCTTAGAAACCAACTGGAAAAGAGATGAATCGCCCATCAATATTGCCCGAAGCAACCAATGCTGCGAGCGTGCAATCAAAGTTATGCAGGACTTGGACGAGTCCTGCCGCAACAAGGACAACCTCCCCTTGAGATTCGTCCTTTTAATGGCATTAATGTGACCAATTGTTTTCTGTCCCTTTATACTGCTATACAATAGTATACATATCATTCTTTAAAGTTTTGTTTAAACTGGAATATGTTTCATTTGACTTCAAGAACTGGTCAAAAAGCTCTTAATTAAATTATTTAAAATAATTTTGTGCGTGAGGTTTTTTCATCAAATAAGCTTAAAAATAGATGTTTTTTAATTTTTCATAAAAGTTCATCATATGATGACACAGGAATATGAGGTTATAAAAAAGTTATCACCCTAATGAATATATTAAAACGTACAAGTTTTAAATTAATCTACTTGAATACAAAACTTAAGTAAAAGATAAAACAAGAATCACAGAACAAATAGATTAAATTTCCAATCACAAATGAAAGGCTATAAAAAACATTTGTTCTATTTACCCATACATTAAGATATTTTTGAAATACTTCTTTTAATCTATTATATTACTTATTTGCCAAAGAAACCTACTTGTTATTAGTTTATTGCATCTCTACATAGTAAGAAGGGCTTGGGAAAAGAATTAAATCCTTATTTTTGGTTCGCATGCAACAACCAACTATTTCCTCTCTAAAAAATCTGTCAATATTGCTGGGAAAATATATTTTAAAATACTCTTTATGTACACAAAATGTTTATATGTATAATGTGAATAGGATTACAATGTATTGTTGAATTTATTATCATACATACATTATTAATGGTAATATTATAAAACATTTTTCGTATGGGAGATTTTTGTGGCTCTACATAAGTGTGCATTGAAGATACAGCCAACTTTGTTAGCATTTATAAGCAGTTTTTCAAATGTATTGCCAAACAGAGATTATACATAGAGTGAATTTAGTGTTTCTATAAAGACACAACATGCATCTCCTTACAAATGAAGAGATTTAACATAAATTATTATTTATTATTTGCTTAGCATTGCGGACAAAAATAACATATTACTAAATTGGAAAGCAGATACTCGGAATTAGCTAAGATTGTTATCTCAACTCAACATTGTGTTATAAATTTTCGTTCTATGTTTATTACTCTACGCCCAAGAAAAAATATGTTCATAGTTGTTGAACATAAAACAGTACTTCAAATAAAGAGTCAATTTAACAGTCTTAAAAATGATGTGTTTGTAAACCGCCAGAAATTATTAAATCAATTTAAAAAACATTAAAATAATTTTTATCACCGATTATTTAGGTTCTATCTTTTCTCTCGAACCTTTGGTGTGAGAAAATGTCAGAGTCTTCATTTTAAGCTTTAAATAATACCTCTTTCTCTTTGTACTTTCTTGCAATAAATTTACATTCCCATCCTACAATTCAGGAAAAATAAAATGCTTTCTCGTGGCAGCCACAAGAACCAAGTAATACAATACATTCTATACAAAGGCTGAGTATTTTAAAGTAAAGTAAAAAGCTAAGCATACATCCCAACAATCAATACCATATTCAATTGAGGCATTTCTCAGTACATAAATCGAACTGTTTAATTGTAATATTACTGTGGATGAATTCATTACCAAGAAGACAAAATACAAACTAAACCTTAATATCTCAGAAATATTAGAATCCCTGCAAAAAGATTTTTTGATAACTTGGGATATATTTCCGATCCAGGTCAGTGAATACAATGACAGCTTTTAAATTATCATGCGATTAACTTATATGTTTTGTATTATTATTATAAGTTTAATAAATTTATAAAAGTAACATATTTTATTTTTATTTTAAATATTGTACCAATATTGGTTATTCCAATCAGAGTTATAATATATAGACACTATCTATAAATTAATATATATCTGAAACATAAAAAAAGGAAGAAATTGACGGGAATTTTTAAAAATGTTTGAAAAATCAAAAAATAGTTGTTGTATTCTTATCTTAAGTTTAGTATTATAAGGATGATTTTTTATTTAACTAAATTTTTGTATTGGACAATCAAATAGTCAAATAAAAGACCACAACCCCCCATTTCGATGATTGATGGTTATTGTATTTCCATGTGAACAGACAGTTTAGTACATTATTCTCATATGGAAGATCATTGCTGCCTGGATGCAGTTGTAATTAATTGAATAGTGTTCTAAAAAAGATAGATACAAATTTTTCGCTTCAATCTGTGTGAAGACGCCCTCAATCAATTTTATAAGCCGTTGTCATTTTTGCGTTGCAATGTATTCTATATAGATTGAAAGCAGGTTTTTGTTATGGCAATATAAAGAAAAGGGCACTTGAGTTATTGATATTTAAACTTCGATCTTCTCTCATCTCTTAATACAATTGATATTTTAAAACAATTTGATGCAAAATGTAGGTATTATCTCAACGATTCCAAAATAGTCTTTTATCTACATACAAAATTAAACGAGAATTTAAAGTTTTGAAATAGGTATTTTGATGGAAAATACCCCCAAAAATACTACATCTAACCTTTGATTTATTAAGAATTTTGTACGTATATAAAAGAAGTATTTGGAATCTTGATATCATACCTACATTTTGCATCAAATTATTAAAAATATATATTATATTGAGGACATGGGAGGCGATCGAATGGCGATTTTTTAAACATGTATCGGGGCGTCAAAAAGTATTGCACCACCTATATAATTGCGTTGTCGAGGGCTTAGTGACTGTTTTTGATCTGGTTGTGCACTTTTTATATAATTTTATTTATTCATTCTTCTAGGGTATCTTACATTCCGTACGTTGCAAACGTACATTATATCAATTTTGTACTCTCAAACACATAATAAAAGCAATAAAGGAATACGCCCATGAGGCAAGAAATTAAGAGTAATAATAAAAATAAAAGGGAATTTAAAAGATCTGGTTGATAAAATAGTGGCAGCTTGATCTTCTCAGTCCACATGAAGGAAAATAGATTGTTTACATTTGTACTCCCCATTGTTGTCGTTTGACGCACTAGAGACCGAACGAAGAGTTTCTATATGTCTTCCGGCGAGGCGATGGAAACCCACAGGGAGTCCAGATCCGCCCGTTCTTGATGCATAGAGGACCCTTTGAACCGTGGATACCAGATGCTCTATCTCATAGGCTTCCTGATAGGTAGGCGAGGTCGACACAAGCCAGTCCGCAGGGGTTAGCATCACCCCATATGCTCCAAATATTACTCCTTCCACCGCTTTGATGGCTGGGGCGACCCTGGGACAGAAGTAAAAGAAGTGGAACGAAGTCTCCTCGACCTTCCCGCACCAATGGCAGCTCCGCTTCCGGGGATCCACATGGGACTTATTCATGAATAAAGAAGACGTGGTCAGACGGTATCTAAACCATTTTTGATGAGAGTCTGTGAAGCGGTTCTTCATTATTATATTAGGACTCTGCAAGCGTTTGTCTGCCTCAATGCCTAGATTTCTCAGTCGCCTACTTACGATAAGAAACGGACGTCCACAACACGACATAGACTTTCGAACCGTCTGATTGTCTAATTCAGCAAGAGCGATATAGAAGGGAATTGGTGGTCCAATAGGGAGCTCCTTTATTGATGTAAGAGAGCGACGCTTTTGTAATCGCCAACACAAAATATAATTTTTATGTTTACTTTTCTTTGGATGAATTCTCCAACAGACGTGAGGTAACCCTCATTGAAGAACTGTTCAACGATCCATTATGATTTAGAGGCTCGTTTACCCCAAGAAGAGGAAGGACCTTGTGCATAGTGGATTCCCAGGATGAAGCCATCTTCTTCCAGTGGGGACCACACGACTTTACGGCCTTTAGAAGTTCCAATGGACCCATGAAAATTCTCTCGAGGAAGTGGTGACCAATTATTTCATAGAAAATGTGTTTTATTCTAATTTTCCAAATGTCTTCACTTTTAGGGAACCTCCGCAACCACGAAAAGTTCAAGGATTTCCACATGGACTCGACGTCAAGCAATCCCAGACCCCATTGAGCGACACTAGAATTTAACCTACTCTTGGCAATGTAGGGCTTGGAGCTGCCCCAGACAAGGGAATCCCTCTGTACATATTTCCTTGCACAAGGTCTCTGAGAAAGGTAAATATCTTATTATGTGAAAAACTTTGGGGAATACGTTAATGTTCCAGGCAATTAATCTTTCGTAACGGGAGAGTGGGGTCCTTTTGTAAAATGTGACAGTTTTTTGGAGAATGTCAATAACTTTAGTTCCATTTACTTTTTCAGAGTCATCTGTAGAGCTGGCTACCGTGACACCAAGGATATTTGCCATATTTACATAGACAACCCCCATGTAGTCAGTCCTCAATAGTACCTCACAGTTTGTTAAAACCTGGGTTTTTGTAACATTGACTGAGAGGCCGGAAAGAAATCGTAAAGTCCTCGATAAGCTCCAAGGATCTCCTAATGGACTCTTAATATTTCTGAGGATCCAGATAACAAGAGGGTAAGATCATCTGCATACATGATGCATTTAAAAAAATTCCCTATCTATCTATCTATCCCTTTTATAGATTTTTCTTTGGTTAGCTTCTCCAACAGCCCATTCACTAGATTATGAAGAGAGAAGGTGACAATGAATCTCCCTGCCTTGCACCTTTGTAAATATGGACGGTATCATGTTTGCCTGGGAGGTCTAGCTTTGAGGAGGATTTCCGCAATATAGCCGAGATCATGTCTACAAAGCCATCCGGGAAACCATACTTGTAGAGTTGCTCCAAAATAAACTTATGCGATAGATTGTCGAAAGCTTTTTCGAAGTCAAGCATTAACGCTGCATAATTATTCCCTTGATCTACACAGTAGTCGATAGCGTCTTTAATGGACCGCGGACAATCCTCAATATAGCGACCAGGCATAAATCCTTTTTGGCAAGGAGAAATAATTTGGGGGAGTGACTTATGGATAGCGTTTGCTTTATTATTGGAACCCTTGTATCCACATGCGTCTCTTTCCGGATTTCGTGTAATATTTAGATCCCCAATCAGGATCATTTAATTCCCTTGTGGGGGAGGATAATTTCGGATTATATCGGAAAACCAACTGTTTGCCTCATAATTAACACCATATATCCCGTATAATGTTGTTTTCTTCTGTAAGAAGTAGAGGTCCAAAATTATGTAGTTGCCTTCTACGTCAGCAGCTACTAATGTGGGATTTAAGCACTTTTTGACTAAAACGATCAGCCCCCTGGAAAGATGTGAAGTTACCTTCATTGCTTTGGCAAAGAAGATTTCATGCGAATTAGGGATAAGTTTTTTAATGTAGGTGACGTCATCCAATCGTGTGTCAACAAGGACTACAACATCTGGAAAATTACAGGAAACTCGGAGGGAGAGGCAGTATTTAAATAATGTAGAACTTTTTTTGTTCTTATTATCGAAGCTAGATAATTGACGTTAATTGTTACCACATGGTCGGTTTACGTTGATTTATGGTATTTTGTATATATTGTTCAATACATTTCCGGAACAATGACTATTTTGGGGATTTCCCCTTTTTCTTCTTTTGGATTCATTACTCCTTCGAGGAGTCATTAGGACTTCTGTTACTGAACGACACTTTGTATTAAATGAAGTAGCTCCTAGGGATCGATGTTAGAATTTCTTCTGGGGTGTCTGTTTCAGTGTGATCGAAATGGAATTGTTGTGTGTCATCTTGCGATCTATTTCTCTTTTTATTTTCAATAGAGACTTCAAGGCCCTTCAGGGTGTTCAGCTAAGCTGCTTTTTTTTTCAGAACGGAAATAACCCACTTTTTTAACATCCTCTGCAAAAAGCTTCACTGAATTGACAAGGTCCTCTTCGGAAACTCTTCCAACACATCGCATTGCCTGTAACCGGAACGTTTTTGTATTAAGATAAGTAATGGCGTTTTTAAGGCCAATTATATCTACAGTGAATTTATTTTTAGAAGATTTTTGAATGTATTCAAATGGGAGTTCGATGTCCTTAAATTTTTTAATTAGTTCAATTGGCTTCTTGACACCTATGAGTGCACGGCCAGGACCCATTTCCGACGTGATGTGAGATAGTTCATAAGCTGGAATTCCCAACTTAAGAAGTTGTGCACTTCTTAAAAAAGCACCTGTTCCCAGCGAGTGCTACGTGGCCCACGTGTGCACAGCCTTCCGGCACCGCGTGGAGGCCGTCATCAAGGAGGCCATAATCATAAATAATATGTAAGAATGTATGGAGATTTTTTTTTCTGAAATACCCTGTCCGACTTCATCCTGATCCATTCTTTTAATAAATGCTTAATAATCCAAGG
The DNA here is from genome assembly GCA_013387185.1 of Caligus rogercresseyi. Classification (NCBI taxonomy): domain Eukaryota; kingdom Metazoa; phylum Arthropoda; class Copepoda; order Siphonostomatoida; family Caligidae; genus Caligus; species Caligus rogercresseyi. The sequence goes on along the minus strand of CP045893.1, from coordinate 18,368,600 downwards.
GAGTGCAAGACTTTTTGACGCTCCGGTACATAAATTGGTGCGAGTGTGTGTTTAAGTTATAATAAGAAGAGCCTATTGCTTACCATTTTTTACCATTAAAAGGATCAGTTCACATAGAACTGGCAAGGAAACCGATTTGCTATCCTCCAAACTAGAATCTCCAAACCGATGAGTTGGGTAGTTCTGAACTGTAAAAGTGGCACCGAACTATTATAAGCCGGATAAATCCAATGGATCTTCTGGCTCAATGCATTTCTCTTTGAAAACTGTATTCCAAACACAAACGTTGAGAGACGGATCTCAAGGGATTCAATGATTGACCATAACGCCAAAAATGTCCGCTAGTATTTTAAGAGAAAATTAGGAAAAGCTCTCTGAACTCTTTTTATATATAATAATATGAATTTCTAAGCATAAGGTTTGTTTGAGTAAAGTTAGTCTGAAATAATTGTATAAACAATTATAATTATTTGTATGTTTGTTTTCTAGAACTGCTTACACCATTATTCTAAACAAAACAGTTTTCGATAGTCTTCTAATCAGTAAATCGAGTAACATGGATGGATAACTTATGGATTAATTGCTGAAAGTATCTTATGAACCGTTATTAGAACAACTTCATACCAATAATTTTCATACTTCTTTCCCCACCACAATTTTCTCATCAAGCACGACAGAAACTAGAGTAAAAAATGCATTATTCTTTCATAAAAGTTTATTATGGAGAGTACATAACTTTTATTTGCTTGAGGGTATGTTATCTATATAGATTCATAGTTATGATGAAGTTCATGAATATTTTGCATAGTTTTAAAACTCTGGCCCTAAGTGCAATGAAGATATGCATTATGATAGCAACTTTTATTCAAAAGAATGTATGTCATTTATATTTCCTAAAAAAGGGAGCATGAAATAATCGAAAGAGTAATGATTTTCATGAATTACAAATTATTCATTTCCTTGGGATTGCATTCAAAGATATCTTTTATAGAGTTCTCAAAATAATGACAATATGGATACGGCATGAGAATCTTCGATTTGATTATTTTAAATACACTTATTTAAGATATTTTAGGTCCCTCTTTGTGTCATATTTTAGGTAGTTGAGAGGTCATTTTAGGGGCGCTTTAATTTCTGTAAAACTGGAAGCCTGTTCGGTAATGATCTCTATGAGATAACACTCTAGATGGTATTTTACAAATTTTATTGCTAAGTATATAAGCAGTAAAATAAATGAACAAAGATAAAATTTAGTTCCTAAAATATATATCTGATATTCATTTTATAATAGAGTGAAGAAGGGTCATTTTGATCCGAAGGACAAAAGGTGTAAATTGAAATTTTATGACCGCGGAGGGGTTAATTGGACCTCAAAGTTCAATTAAGTGTAACAAAGATTACACTAACAACAAAACAATCTTCTTTTTTTCATAGTATATTTGAAAATAAGAAATAGTTTCATAACTCATACAAAGAGTTGCAAACGAGACTCATGTCCGGATCTCGAGATTTTTCCATCCTATCAATTTTTTAGGAATTGAAGACTCCTTTCTAATATATTTGACGTTAAGTTTTTTCTCTTCAGGCTTCTTGTTTGAAAGCAAAATGTATTTGGAAGGCCTCTTTGTATCGAGACGCACCATATTATCCTCCCACATTCAGTCAGCACAGCAAAATGTATTATACTTTCGGAGTCGGCATCTTAAGATATCAATGAGGTTAGATATTCTTCCTTTTCAACACTTTTTCCTGAACAAGTTGACACAATGTTCTCCTTTCTTGGGATATTAAGCGAGCTGAGTAATCACATCGAAGTCATCTATAAATAAAAAGTGATGCAATTTATATGGCATTCATCTCATTCACAAAGGTTGATAGGAAAAACGAATTTGTTCCGTCCGTTGAGCCGACCCGGGGGGGGGGGGGGGGTCTAACTCTGTCAGAAAGTTTTACAAATCACAAATTTAATCATTAATAATTCAGACTCTGAGTTACTTAAGAAAATACAAAATAACAAATACAAATATAACAAATAAAATTGTATATATATATAATATTTCCGTCATATCGGCCTCAACAGGCATCTTTACAAGATGGGAAAGGCCATAACTCCAATCTGCCGACTCTGTGAGGAGGAAGAAGAAACTCGCATCATCTCATTTTTGGCTGTCCGCCATTAAGGCAAAAATGAGGGCACTTGAGGGAGAGATCGGGAGCAACGCTTATCCCTCGAAAATTTCATCTTTAAATCATTTAAAATACTTAAAAATATATGAATTAATATTTAATAATAAAGACAGCTCCGAGAGAGTATCACTACCGGCTGATACCGGATTAAGTTCCGGTGAGGTGGGTCCAATCTTGGAGCTAAACAAACAACAAAAAAAATATATTTTTTGTGCGCACAAACCTTCACTGATATTATTATATTTAATGGTGTGTAGGACCCATCATGTCTTCAAAGATAAAATAATAACCGTCAATCAGGGACTTCAGGCTCATAAAATAAGTATATATAAAACATATTGATACATATATGAATATTTATCTATTCAAACAACTTACTTTCATTTTGAACATCGGCCTTCACTGGGACTACTATTATATTTAAAAGAGTATAAGTGTCCAGGAAATCTGTAAGAGGAGAGCTCCTTCCATCAAACTAGGGCGGACTTAGTTGATGATTCCTTCACTCGAAGTAGAAAGGATCCATCACGATTATTCGGAAGGAGCATTCTATGTAGGGTGGCATTCACCTCCTCGTCAGATCTCGCTCCACTTTAAAATAAACAACCCATAATAATCCTTATACACCCCAAAAAAAATTCCCCGCAGGTTCGAATCCGAGAGGGGATGGTTATTTTTGGTCTATACCTCAAAGATAAGATCTTTGGTTGGATAGACTAATTTTAATGCTATAATGCTTATTTATTACCTGGCGAATGCAATTCTATCAACCATATAGGCAAAAAAATCCCCGTCCCACATTTTACAGACATTTTTAATAAATAAAAATAACTACAAATAAGAAAGGGTGAACATTTTAAATGGATTTTCCTTTAAGAATTTATACCGAGTAATATTTACTATATTTTGTGGCTTAATTGTTTTTGGATTCCATGGATTTCCACGGTGAACACCCGTCCGGATACGTTTTTATGTGTGAGAGAGATCTGCCTGTATTTGTACAAATTTTGACCATATAGATATAGAGAACTTATTCCCTTCAATAGCAGAGAAACATCGTTCAGCTGTATTCTGTATCCAATAAAAACATAATAATTTGTACTACGTCATCGTAGGCTGATCATAGAGATAGAAACATTGTTTATTGAGCACAAGACGTATTTCTCTGAAGAATCCAATAAGCTTTCTATGTCTTTATACCTCTATGACTTTGACCCGAACAAGGAATCAAAAATAAATTGGATAATATTACTCATTTCCTTATGAAATATCTATATTTTTCTATTAAGCAATACTTCATCAAATCATCACGGAAAGAAAAGAACAGGTGTATTTAATGAATTAAATTTTTCGCTCTATCTACTAAATGAATCCATAAAGAGATAATGGTCCCTTTTACTAAGAGCTTATAAATTAGTCTCATAAGATTTTTACCTATTTACCATCTGTTTTCCTTATTTCTTGCCAGGTATTTAAAAAGGTTTTTTAGTTAGTTAATTTTGAACTAAAGAGCTACACTTATTGTTACTTACTTTATACTATGATTGCAAAAGTTTCCATGAGGGAGTCAATCAATAAATTGTAGCTCATGATATGACTACTTGAGTGACATCATGGATATACCATTTTAAATATTTGTTCTCCCATAACATGGAACTTTCGTAAACCTTTTTTATAATGTCAAAAAAGAAAAAAATTACTACAATACGAAAATATTGTTGTTATGAAGTTGCGTATATATGTATAATAAGAATATATTCCGATTAATTTTAAATGTATGATAAGAAAAGTCAATTACAAATTAAAATACAGTCCTTAAAAGAAATTATTTTTATGTGATATACTAATTAAGAATAAAACTAATAGGGGGAAAAGCTTATTTAAACCGACTCTCAAACACTCTTAAATGAAGGCCTCAAAAACATTATCCATTATAAAAGGTTGGGACATATATACTATATAATTTATAATTGTAATTCTATCTTCAAAATGATAGTTATTATGATAGCACCATTGTGCTTTGAGTATTAAACAGGTTTTTATCATCTTCATAAATCTGACTGGAGTATGACGTTTACTTATTAGCAAAAGAGTACTGGAAGAAGATTTTGTCAACCAAAGGACTGGTTGTATATATGTAGTTAGGAGCATAAACATATTTTTGATTAAAAAAGACCAAAGCTAGTGGATATTTTATGAGTACTTTCAGCTAAGAAGACATTTACACATACTATTATGTAAAGAGTACAGTATATGAACAGCTTTATGTATTCCATTAAGCAAACTTTTCCCTGATGGTGTGGAACTGATAGAAAATGATATTGTTCCATATTTATGCTATCATTTTATTGATTTTGAATCATTTTCTATAATATATACATTTGATGACAGCTAAGGCATAAAGAAATATACTCTGTTGAATTAAGAATATATTTTCATGATTGACATATAAATATATATATTTTTTGCCAATATGGTTCTATAAAATTGCATCCGATAGGATATAAATAAGCATTATAGCGTTGAAATTAGTCTATCGAGCCTAGGATCTTATCAATGAGGTAGATCAAAATTGGCCATCCCCTCTCGGGATTCGAACCGGCGCCCCCAACATCTCGGGAAATAATTTAAAAGTTTTTTATTATTATCTGCAACCATTAAATTATTAGTGATTTCTTCCTTATTTATGAGAAGTTTGTATTTCAATTTATGTGATTCAAGGAAATAATTTGTGAAATCCTTTATGGACTGTTTAAGTAGTGTTAATATTTCGTCTTTTCAAACGTTTAAACTTTCGAAAGAAGCATACATATTAGTTACAGTTGATATATATTAATGAAAAGAGGAAAAAAAATATTTGATTGTTTATTTGTTATATATAATTAATTATAGGGGCAAACTTAAGTATGCGAACTTCTGGATTCGGGTTAAATAGTCCTGATCTGCGACCCACCACTTCATGAATTAGTTATGTTGGTCCGATTATCAGGTTCTGAATTTCCGAACCATTTAAGAAATTAGGAGCTATAAGCTGGCTCACAACGATTTTTATGTAATAGTTGATATGAAAAAGGGAAAAGTTCACTATATCAAACATATGATCCGGCAAAATACACGTCTTGGTAAAAGGATGGCATTTAATGAATTAAGGTTGACCTAAGGTTTTATTATGAAGCAAAAAAAGGGTTAAAAATAGTAAGAAAAATTAAAAATACATACTCTAGAAGAGAGGGGAAAGTAAATATTGGTAAACCTCATCAAAAGATTCTAGGTTCGAATGACTAAATTTAACTCCATAATACTTATTTCTATCTAGACAAATGCAATTTTATCGAAACCAATAAGAACAAAAGAAGAAAGACTACGAAGAGAAATTATTATATGTTCGTATGAAAAAACTTTATTATCGTTAATTACATCCAATCTGAGTACAATATTCAAAGGGACTAAATATTTAAATATGGCATTGCATTTTAGTTGTAATACAATTGACTTTTCTTCGCTGGGGCTAACATAAAAGTAAAAGAATCACTTGACAGTAAGTTTAAGTTTACAGATCTGTTAAAAATTAAATTTAAGTGGATAAAAAATTAATAAAGGAAAAAAGTTCGAAGAAAAAAAGTAATATTTTACTTTAAAAGGTAGATAAGGTTTGGTGATATAATATAAAATGTTGCGAAATAAATATAATATACAAATGAAATTGAAATGAAGAATATTAATTACTTTTTTCCTATAACAATTATTTTTAAACCTTGGATTCATTGTCAATACTTGTTAAGCATCTTATTTAATGCATTATAATAATTTTATTAAAATCATTTTATATTTAAAACGTTGTAAATACTATGAAACACTAAAAAATATGAGATAATATCTTACAAATACAAAGGTCATTTACTCAGCAAAAATCATTTATTCATAAAATTTAACAAATTTGGTATATATTCTGGTAACTATATATAAATAAGACTAGCATTTAAAGCTATTTCTATATTTTGTATTATTAACTAAACGAGACCAGAATATAAGTAATATATTCTTTAGAATATAAATAACTCAAAAATATATTTTTTTCTCTATAATGTTACCAAACAAAATTTAACAGCTTTTTAACTTATTTGAATACGTCCCATTTTTTAAATCAACAACTTATAATGAATATAAAAATATGTATTAAATACCGGAAGAAAAGTAAATATTTAATAACTAATGAATCGCTATTCTGACACCAATATATACTTAAACCTGAATACTTTAAACAAAAACAATATTCAAAGTATTTATAAAAAACATCATATAAATGGGATATGAGTCGTACCAAACTGCCAATCCCTAAATCTTTTACAAATTCTTACGAGTCAATGAGAACTATGATTCTAATTGAAAATGTGTATTCGTCAGTTTATGTAATGTAAGTACGTACCAACAGTTTCTACCAACCCGTGTCGCTACTGTTAACCTTTCAAAGGCCTGGAGCTTGTCACAGCCTTAAGAAAGGCATGCACTTCATCAAGTGCTCGGAGGGTAGCAAAGACAATGGCGGGTGTCTAGATCCTTATAGCTCCTTAAGTTTAATGTATTTATAAAAATGAAAAAAGTATT